>CM041777.1:466395246-467136406 GCA_023374045.1 Limonium bicolor | reverse complement strand
GAGCAGTTATCTGACCGAAGGATCAAGGGAAGAGCCGACAAGGCTACCAAATTTAATGTGAACAATACCGTGACCGGTATGAGTTAACCCAAAAACCGCCAGTAGCGCGCACTTGCCACGGCAAGTGCAGTAATAGCGGGACTAATAAGAGAGCTTTGACAAGCGATCAGTACTTAGTAAGTACCAAAATGGCGAGAGAAGCCAATATGGCAAGACAACCCTAAGAAGTGTGAAACGAAACCCTGGAAAGGCCTAACGGCCTGACCACTGTATTGAAGAACATACCAGTCAGTGAGAGACTGGACTTGGTAAGAAGCAACCGGCATTGAAATGCCATGAAGAAATTTACTTCCAAACCCCCAAACCCTTTTCAAAACTCAAAATTTTCCAAAGACCCCCAATTTAAAACCTAAACCAGAAGAACCACGGTAAGTTATCGTAGAATGATACAAGAGGAGTTGGCAACAGAATACTTCACCTAGGCATGTGACCGACACTACTAGTGTACACAAACGAGACATGGGACGACCGCACTCCGAAGGAGCTTGCGGGCCTGACAGACCAATTATGAGTTAGTCGGGTAAGTGGTAACGTATCAATAAGATACTCCATGTATGTATACAAGTAGAGTACGGAACACGGGGAGTAGCCCACTCCATACTACGGACGAAAGAGCCAAATCAGACCTAAACAATTGACTACCACGAATGATCAAGGAGAAAAACCTAGGAAGACAATGGGCCTAAATGTGAAGCGTTAAGACGTGCGGGGAGCACCGAGTATTAAGTATAGACATTGGATATGTCTCTGAAATCATAAGGGAAACAAACGGTAACTGGAATGAATTCCCAGCAACCCATACGGCTAATGCCTGAAAAGAACACAATAATGTTCGATAAATGGGATAGAATTCCCATAGTATATCTCACTGAAGAGAATAACGACCTGGCCAAGGAGGAAGTATCAATGAATTACCCAGCTCCGGGAGACATTACAACCCAAGAACGGGGAACGTTACAACCCCAAATGGGATAGTTCAAAATATACATAACCGCAAGGCGGAGTAAGGAACTGAATATACCCACGAGTTCGAGCCAGAAGTATTGGCGCAACTCAGTAACACCCTGGAACAATTCGTGAAGGATACCGGAATCAACAGTAGTTGAACGAGATATCGTGTTGAGAACACAAGTGTTTAGGCAAACACTCGGGTAGAACCCGAAGGGGTCCCACGTAACACGGGATACCCTAGATTGCCAGAGGGCGTGAATTAATATCAGGATACTAAAGGGGCCTTCCATGTACGAAAGTGTGATGAGAAAGCCATATCAAAGAGCCCAGAAATGGTGTACGGAGAAGAAGAAACTTGTATAAACAGCCGCACAGAGCATGGCTCGTGGCAATGAGGCGTGTAAACCAGAAAATCAACTACAATGTGTAGATCCCAACATTGCAAACCTAAGCATAAAGGCATAATAGGAACAGTGGGGAATGAACCACTACTTTAGTGTGGGAATACCACTTGTTATTGTGGGGCCTATGGAGTGGCGATTGCGTGAATCCTCCAGAGAAGGGCTACCACATAAGAATGTAATGCGAAACCGCTAGCGTGGCGTAGTGATACTTGAGCATGTGTATATTTCCAAGGAGTAATGCGAACAGAGATAGAATGTAAGGAAGCTTTGATAGCGGTGGAAAGAAACCGAGAGAGTAATCGGTTAAGTAGTAAACACAGTACGTGTGCAATGTGAATTGCAGAGCAAACAATGCACAAGGAGTGTAGAGAGATTCAAAAGAGTAGCGTATTTGTTGAGCCAAGTGAATGGCAAGCCATAGTGTAAATGGTGAGAACACCTGGGCAAAAGCTAAAGTAGTAGCGGATGCCATGGAAATGAGTAAGAACATGGTACGCAGTAAGCGACCATTGTAAGAGTATAATCAGATAATGATAGGAAGCTGATGGGAAAATGTGGTAAAGGAGACATGTTCATTCCTATCTCATGAGAGATTTACTGTCAAGGGTTTACGCTTCTGCACTCTGTATGACTGAGTGTTTTGGTATTGCACTTGTGTGGTAATGACCGAGTGGGAGAGCCAGGAATTGAGAAATGTCAACGAAGCCTGTTGGGCGAGAATCTAGAGAAATGACCGTGCGGTCATTGGCCAGAGAGGCACAAAGAATGTGGGTCGTAACCCACAGGTCCCAGGACCGATGCTGAGTAGTATGAATGAAGAACTCTACTACAGAAACAAGTAAACAAACATAAAAAAAAATTAAACGAGGAAGCACTACATACTAAGTAGTAGCTTGACCTCAACCGATAGTAAGTCGGAAAAAGTAAGTGGATAATCACGAAGGTATACAGTGCTATACAAAATAGATTTCCAAAGAACTGGAGAGAAAATCTATAACTCATCGAATTCGCATACGGTAAGAGATACCAAGCAACGATTAAGAAACCCTTATTCCCAAGATAAAAAGGGATTAAAGGGCGTAAATAATACATTGGGAATACCAAAAGGGCGAGTTAAGCTCTAGTTATCAGGTCACGCGGCAAAAGCTTGTGGACCGTAATTCAAAGGTTAAGTATACCTAGCAAATGTGAGTAAAAGGCTTATGATAAACACCTTGAAGCCTTAGAGGTGAGAACAAAACCCGGTTATGAGTTAAGTAACCGCATCGAAGTTAAAACACTTCATGATGCCCTTGTTAGTGAACCAATGTTCAGTGATAACATATGGTCGATTACGCGGGCGTAACCCCTTTTAAGGGGGATAGGGCGAGAAACCGCTTAGAGTATGTTTTACGTATAGGTGCGTAAACTACTACGTGCATAGCACAAGAGAAATTGTTTTGATGATTGGAACTTATGTTACATAAATATATGTACCCATTCATTGTGTAATAATGATTATTGTGCATGAGTGATGCAAGTAACGAGTATGTAATATTTATGAAAAGAGGAGTAGAGAGACTCCTAGGGAATGAGAATCCCTATAGTATATGTCTAGTGAGATTAGACATGAGACATAATAAGTATGAATCGGTATGAAACCGATGTGTAACCTTGTAGAGAGTGAGTTCCCTAGGTGAGTTTGTTTGAGAAAGATTGATGGAGTGAGTTCCATCCTTTGGAGTTGTTATGTTGTATGTTGTAAATTGAGTAACAAGTTGAGGAAATGAGCCATGAGTTGCTTAGGGAAAGTAAGCTAAGAAAATGGATAATGACGGATGACCTAAGTTCTAGGAATTTGAGATAAGTTAAATGGATTGTTTTATGAATATGACTAGAAAGAGTAAAAGATAGAAAACGGAAATGTTTGACTATCTGATTGTTTGAAACTGACGTGGGAGGTGGAACTTGATCTGCTAGCGATCAAGGGAAACCGAACACAAATTGGGGTAGAAGGATAGTTCAACACTGGTGCTGATCACATCAGGGTTGGATGATTCTCGAAGCTCCCTATAAGTGGTCACAAATAATCACGCTAAGAAAAGATACAGCTACCATAAATTTGACTTGGAGTTGTGTGATGTTTTAAAAGAGTTTTCAAGCAGGTTTTGAAAAAGGATTTTCTTCAAGTATGAAGATGGGAATGAAAACTGGTTTTGAAACCGCAATCACCCGCCGATGGCTACGGCCTTAAGTCTTGATGACCGGTAGAACGGTGGGCGTGTATTAGTTTTGAAACCATTGCAGCGTACGTGCGGCGGTCCTAAGTGACCGGTTGGGGCGGTGCTAGTGTGTTATTTTTCTAAAGGCAGCGGGACGGGGAGAGTACCCTGAGATGTTCCTGTGTTGAGTGAGTCAACTAGAGTGCCTGAGGATATGTATACGTGAAACGTTTTGATCAGAACCGAAGGGACCGTGGGCCAGAGAGAGTAAGTGCCCATTTGTCATGAAACGGCCGTGGACCAGAGAGCGTAAGTGTCCACATGACCGGTACCTGAGGGATCAATAGTGTATTACTCAATATGGATTCGAGGACTGTAGTGCCTTCTTGTTTTCGGACCGAATCCATGGAGAGAGTATAAAGAGTATTTTTGATTGCTATACATGCTGTGATTTGTGTGTGGTATGTGTAGTGTGAAACGAGAATGACTTGTGAAGTCTGTAAGGTTATACGTGTATTATAACCTTGGCATAGCGTGCCCATGAGAGTAACGATATAAGATTCACCAACTTTGAGGACTAAGTTCCTAAGGGAGGTAGATTTTAATACCCCGGACCGAAAAAAATGGTGATTAAATTACTCTAATATGATTTATAGAGGCCTAATGGTGCTTTGAGAGTATTGGTAAAGAGAATAAAACCAAAAGAAAAGAGAAAACGCTTGAAAAGCGAAAAACGCTAAAACGCGCATTAAACTAGTATAAGAGATATATGATCTCGTTAGGGTCCGAGATGGATTCCTAAGGCTTAGTTAGGCCTAATTAGTATACGGGAGTGATTCCCAAAGAAAACGGATCCAAAAAATGGATTAAAACGCTAACGGAGTTTTAAAGCATGTTTTTCGAGAAAACCCGAAAACGTGACTTTATAGGGTTAAACGGACCCGTAAAAAAATTATAGTTGATTAAATAACTATAATTAAGTATTAATGGAAGCTTAATAACCATTAAAAATAAAGAAACGAGAAAAATCCAAAAAATGGGCCCGGTGAGTGAATAGTGCCAAATCGGGTAAAATAACGAGCGTTTTCTGTCAGAAACCGAAAAACACTCCAGCATATATGTACAGAGTGGCCGATTCTATTGGCTTAATCATCCTTCCCCCTTGCTAACTAGCGAAGCAAGAAAAAGAAAGGAAAGAAAGTAAAACAAAAGGGAATAGTAAAAAGTAACTTATTTACCCTCTCACCTCCTCTCTTTCCTTATTCTCGCGTAGCCCAGCCCTCTGCTTATCTTCTTCTTCCTCCTCTGTAAGCCATCGACGATTTCCAAGAGAGCACACAGCCTCCACCTTGTCCCTCCATTATCTTGCTCGTTTCTTCACCAAACCACACAAAAATAGTACCGTTGGATTCCTCTCGGCAAGGGCTTCGTTTTCCACCCATCAAAAGCTTGGAACCTCCATCTTCACCTCCATGGCGGTTTGGGCTTTTGAAGCTTGAATGGGTGCTCTTGACTCTCTTCCATCTATTTGATGCTTTAAGGTAAAAATAATGCAAGAGTTCCATCCATTTCTAGCTTTTCCTTACAAAATCAAAAAAATTTCCCAACGTTGGAATTTTCTCCATTTCAGCCGGTTCCTTCCATGCTTTGTGGAGTGTTGGAAATTCCATCATTTGATTGCCTAACTCTCCATTTGGACACCTTGAGGTAATCTTTAAGTTAAAGCCCTAAAACTAGCTCTTGAAACTCTAGTTTTAGTGAGAGATGTGTGACCTAACTAGTTATTTGTGTATGGCATGGGAATATGATTGTAGATAACAATCTAGATTCCTTTGTGTGGTGTGGAAACAAGAAGAGAAAGAGGGAACAAGAGAAAGAGGAAGAAGAGAAGGGAAAACCGAAAATAAGCAAGGTAAAGAGCTCACCTTGTATTGATTTTAATTGACTTGTAAAACATATGTTAGGTTGACTTAAGTAACCTTGAACTTGTGTAGTGATGAGACCACAAGGTTGTTTGTTGAATGAGAATGTTTAATGGGTTTGAGTGTGCAAATAAACCTAGAAACTAAGCTAGCAAGTATGTGTTAACAATGTGGAAATCATTATGTGGTTGAAGTAAGTGTTGTAGTTGTTGATGTCTAAACCAAACAGGGGTGAAAGTGTTTATGATATTATTTAATGGTGGTGAAAATGCTTGGGAAGTAGGCAAGTGCTGTCAAATTTTGCTTAGAAAACCAAGGGTGAGTAAGAGTGTGAAACTAGGATAAACTAGGTATGTTTGGAAGATGAAAGTGAGAGGTTGATCACTTGGAGACTTGATAAGAAAGAGTGTTAAACTTGTGAAACAAGGAGTTGAATTTTGGTATGAAAAGTGCCTTGATCTAAAAATGGTTTGGTAAGGTTGGTGGAAGGTTAAGAAACATCAAAAGAATTTTTAGGTGCCCTGCTGTGCATAAGTGCAACAGAGAGAATGAGGAAATGGTGTATTTGGGCAAGAATGGGGTGATAGGTTTGATCCATGATTTAAGGAGGTTTTGGGCATGATTAAGGTGTTAAAATATGTTGAATTACATGAAGGAAGATTGAGGAAGAAGTGGGTATAAGTTTAGAGTGGTAACATAATCAGAAACAAGAAGGAATTTCATTACTGCAACTGGTCCGGGTTTGTAAACCAGGATAGAAACCCGGACTAGGCCTAAAACATGGCAGAACGTTGTAGTAGAGGAGTGGTCCGGGTTTACAAACCAGGACACAAACCCGGACCACCCCTAAAATGCACCCGAGAGGTTTCTGAATGAAGGGTCCGGGTTTGTAAACTAGCATGTATACCCGGACCACATCAAAAACACACCCGAGAGTTATAACAGGGGTTGGTCCAGGTTTGTATACCAGGACACAAACCCGGACCACATGTAAAATTAGCCAGAAACCGAAATCTGTGTTTGGTCCGGGTTTGTAAACCCGGACACAAACCCGGACCAGGCTAAAAATGTAACAGAATGTGTTTTTAAGTGTCCTAATGAAGGGGAAGTGAGTGGTAATGGTTTTAGATGATGTTAAGGCCTTGTTTGGTGACTAATAAAGATCCTAAGAAGTATAAACAAGTGTTGGAAGAGAGTGAGAATTAAGAGCCTAAAATGACAAGAGTAAAACTAAGTGTAACGGGATAACGGGGTTTAGTACGGGAGTATTAGTTTTACTTACCATAACGCTTTAATGCTAATATAAGCATTTGAATGATATCAGAGGATCGTGTGTGAACCGTGCATGGTGAGATGATACGGTAAAAGTAAAAACCCCGGTGAAAGGTATGATTTTCTCATACTCCGCGTGCTAACCGAGTTACGTTGATTTGTGTGTTTGTGTGCCGGCTTAATCAAGATTAAAGCATGAAAATAATCCATTGTTTGATTATGTATGCCTTGCTGTATGTTGAATGAGCTAACATACTTGTATGCCGGTGTGGTCTAACATAGTGTATGGACCGACTCGTAGAGAGTAACGTTTGGCTAGAGACCCATAGATCGGCTCGATGCTTATGATAACGAAAACGTGCAAACACACAAACAATCCGTTAAAGTATAACGATAACGCAAACATATGAACTCCCTAGAATGTGAGGAGATGTGCGGGTTGACTAATTACCCGATAACGGTTAGTAAACCATAATGACACAATCCACGAAACAAATGAGAGTGGAAAGATAAGTGAACCTCCTTCAAGAGGATTAAAGATAGTTCGAAGATGTGAACTAGTAATGAAGGTAAAAGAGACCTATGGGATTAGTAGCTCCCTTGAGACATGGTCGACCTCCTATATGAGAAGTTTACCCGATATAAGAAAATAATCGAAAGTATGAGTAAGTGAAATGTATGGGTAACTCTTAAAACCTAAGATTAACCGAACTTAAGTAATGTTCCCAAAGTCATTAGAAACATCGAGAGTGATGCTTCTAGACTAAAACACATAATATTATTATAACTCCTTATGGGAATGAGAGTAGTCCGAGAGCAGTCGGACCTATGTAAAAGAGTTAGGAACTAAGAGAGAGTTCCGTGAGCTAGTTGAACCTTCCCACCATGCTAGACCAGAGTAGGGTCGAAACCGGGGAAGTAAGGCTATGCTCGAGAGCCATGAGTTTTGGACTGTGAATGTATTGAGAGTAACAAGCGTGGCGTAGGAGACCTGTAGTGTCACAAGAATCTACAATAGCTTGAGTATAAATAACCCAAGAGTGTGGGTGAGATAATGAGTATGTATAACCCAAGAGTGTGGGTGAGATAATGTGTATAAGTAACCCGAGAGAATGGGTGAGTATAAAATGAGTAGCCCAAGAGAATGGGTGTGTATATGAATAAGTAACCCGAGAGAGCGGGTGAGATATTGAATGAGTGAACAAGGCATAGCGAGGTATAACCCTCAAGGCCTAAGAGTAAACTGATACAACTAACAACTATGTTATGTTAGTTAGGAATTGTGTTCCGTGATTGGATGTAGATTCCTTGAGTAATACACATATATATTGTATTGCTACGATGCATGTTGTTTGACTAAAATGAACTCCATGTATATCCGACAAAAGTAGTCGGCGTACCCCGGTTAGCGCTCGGGGTATGCGAATTTCATATGCAGCGTTAAGCTGAGCCCCTAGGGGCAACATTTTTATTTTACAGGTACACCGAAGACGATACCGTTCGAGAGTAGGACGGGGTCGGTGGTTAGCATGGGTCGTTAGTCTTTAATTACTTATGCATTGAATGAGGTGTAAGACCAAATATGTTATCGGCATCCGTATATTGTAGACTCGGTATAGTAAAGAAATGAGTTGGGGATTGTATTTGTATTGTGTACTTGGTTGTTCCAGTTCATCAAACCGTTACAGTATGTAAGAAAGGCCTGGTTAGCCATATAGGTGGCTAACGCGTTGTTTCACCCCTCGTTGTAATTAGAGTTCCGCTGCGTGAGTAAGAGCATTTAGTGACAGTTTAAGAGGTAATGACGAGCTTAACGGTTGGGGTGTTACACCGGCAATTTTCCGATCAATTCCTCCGACAATGTCATTCGTTTTTGCATTACCGAACATAACCCCATATCAATTTAACCAATAATGGACTACATTGAGAGAATTTGTTGAAATTCAAACCGAAACCGGGTGTAAACCCTACCCGAATTACCCAAAATCAATCTTCTTGCTCCGTGCATTATAATTCACGAAATCGGTACCATTAGAACCGAAATTGCAATTCGAATCCAATGAAACAAAAATCAGTCGATTTGGTTCTGTGAGTTGAGAGAAAACAATGAATTAGTACTCGGGTACCGTTTGGTAATCGCTGATGAACTCCAAGGATAGTGGTTGTCCGATCGTAAGTTTTAGAAACGGACGGCCGAGATTAGAACAGGGAAGTTTAAGTTGGTTAAGATTTGTAATAATTTCAGAATTAAACCCTAACTTGTTAGATTTATTTAATGACCTTCCCGAATGTATTTTGAGTTGAATATTTAACCATAGATTCCTTATAAAATCTAGTTTATTTTGATGTAAATTAATATGGGTTTTGAGTTTTTAAAAGCAAATTATAAGTTTTGTAAGTTATGAGTAATATGGAATTGTTTAGATAATTTTTATAATATGTCTAAAATATCATAGTTACTATATATTAAATTTGAGGATTTTTAGACAAGCGGAGATAGGCCTAAAAATTGTGTTTCTGAAATTTTGCATAAGTTACCTTATAATGTAACGTTTTTAATGTAACGAAAATTAAAGTGTGACTTATTAATAAACTTTATAGGTTGGAAATAATATAATAATACTAAACTAACATTTAATACAGAATGTTAATAAATATTTTTAGGTATCAACTTTTAAGTGAAGTAAATATTATATACTTATATATATATATATATGAGAGGAATAAAATAGAAACTTATGTTGAATCAAGGAATTTCACTAGTCTACATTTTTAGTTATTATATAATGTGGAAGTTAATATACTTAATTGAAGCTAGGGGAAATACTTTATTTTATAAACCATATATTGGATGTGGATTTGTGTAAAAGTTAATAGAGATAATTAAATACAATAAAACTACATAAAGGATGTTTTGAATAAATCCTAGTATATATATATATATATATATATATATATATACGTTAAACATAAATAAAAGAAATGAAATACCCTATAGAAAATATAATACGAAGGAATAAATAAGTTCAACTAAACCTCTACATAATACTACTAAAAGAATATTATATGAGGTGGTATTGAATTATGGTTATGAAATTAAGTTTAAAGAGTTACCTTTGAATTTCTAAGATTTATATAAACCGTATTAAAATACATGTATAGTATTAGTCAATGACCATAATGTAAATCTATAATTGGGTTAAGTAATTAATAAGTTAACACTTAGGAAAATTTGTAATTAGATTTCACAAAATGTTACACAAATAGATCTTATAACATAATCAATAATAAAGTAAATGAAATACTTTTATCTAAATGTGAAGTGGATTTATAAGTCTAGATTTAATCATTTCATAACATTTATAGTTTTGAACAATAACCTAATGTTTTAAGATAAAATCATTAAAAAGGATTATGATATAAACTATGATTAGGAAATTAATCTAAATAATAATCCTTAAGTTTCTTAAAAATTAGATAAGCCATGTAAAATACATTTATTACCAATATTCAAAATGGGAGATTATAATTAAGTGATGTAATTAGTAGTAGAACTTGTAAAAGAGTTGTAAATGGAAATTAGATATTTAAAAATTTTGAACCTTAATCGGAGGGAACTAAGTTACATAAGATATTGTATTGATCTACTTTACGACACTAGAAATATTAATATGTAGTTTGAATATAAAATACGTGAACTTTTCAGAATAGATTATCTTATTAAATAATTGTCAATTTCACTTATGAATGGGGATTTAATTCTTAGATAAATTTTACCTTACGTTAAGATATAATGCTTATCCTAAAACATAATAAAGGAAATTAATTTATTAAGTTATCCCTTTGAAACCTTAGGTTTTGTAAGCAATTTAAAATGTATTTATGACTTAAGTTTATCGAAGTTAGTAAAAGGATTATACATAGTCTATGGAGGGAAGGTGTGTAAAAATAAAACATTTAGGAAATTAAATGTAAGTGAGGATACATAAAAGGTTATCTTAAAACACCTTATTATATAGGTGATAATAAAACAAATAATATATCTTGTGAATACTAAATGTAAGAGTTTGATAAGTCTAAGTTAATTATAATATAGTTATTTCAAGATGAAAAGTAATTCAACATCTTAAAACCAGATTATTTAATGGTTGTAATAAAAGTCATTCTGAACTAAGGATATGATAATTGAGTTTAGTGGATCAATTAAGTTATAGTAAAAAGTATATACAACACTATGATTTCTATATAGAAGATGTAGATCTTAATTAAGTTAAGGGGAAAACTTAATCTTAATGGATTATTTAGTAATATTGATAAAATACATAATCAATACATTGTAAATAATAGTATAATATTCTAAGATAAACCCATCATAGGTCATAATATGATGTTTATTCTAAATTAAAAATAAAAGTATTGAGCTTAAGAATTGTTTTGAAATTCTAAGGTTTATTGAATAACATAAAATGCATTTATGACATAAGGGTCTCAAGAGTCTTGAATTGAGAATTAGGGTTAAGTATGAGTAAAGTGGATAAGAGTGTAACAATTAACAAGTGTTAATAACATACATTCCCTAGTCTTACAACCTTGAGTTATACAACATTCTAAGATAGGTCGAAGGTTATACATAACATTTAAGCAAGGGCTTACAAGATAATCGAGATTTAGAAATAAGAGTGAGGAATTTATTTAAGTTTAACTTAGGGTATAAGTTATTGATGATAGACTATCTTTAATGTTCCTCAGAGTGTTGTTGAATGTTGCATGAGTCCACTAGAACTGCTACAACATTAATCAGGTACGATTTCTCGTACTCAGAGACTTTGCTAACGGACTTTATGGAATGTTTTGGAGAATGCCAAGTGATCTTGAATGGATTTCAAAAGGAAACTATTGTGTGACTAACTCAGCTTGATGTGACTAACTTAGCCTTGAATGTGAAACTTCCTTGGTTATTGGTTCCTCCTATCTAGTTGTTTTATTAGATATTAACTGCCTAGGGTTTACGCTTCTGCACTCTGTAGGACTGAGTGTTTTGGTATTGCTCTTGTGCAGTTAATGATCTAGTGGGGTAACTGGGAATATAGGAAAATATTTGGTATTGGTAAATTCTTCCTTTGGACTATGGGTATTGTTTCATCCTTGGGTCGAGTTTGATCAGCCTTATTGGGAATGGATTCTTTCTATTAGGTATTAATTGTTGAGGGTTTACGCCTCTGCACTCTGAAGGACTGAGTGTTTTGGTATTGCCCTTGTGCAGTTGATAATCTAATGGGAATATGGGGAAATGTTAATCTTGGTACTGAGTATGGACTATTTCTATTAAGTGGCGCGCACACTTTTCACCGATGACTGAGAACGGGTCGGTGGCAGCGGAGGTCTGCTATACCTCGTCCATATGGACAACTGACAGCGGAGGTCTGTTTACCTCGTCCTTGTGACAACTGACTGGTGGTGGGGGCCATCTCTCCCAATTGGTTTTATTCCACTCTTGAGTATGTTTGCCTATGGGAATCAATCTCTGAAATGGTGGAGACATAAACTGTCTACCAAGGGTTATGGATATTCACGTCATTCCTAGTCCTTTGTGACTACTTAAGTCTTACTCTTCTTAACCAGAATTGGTTCTAACATCAAATGGATGCTTACTAACTATGTGGTGTGACTTCTTAAGTGGATGACTTGGTTTGGAAGTTCTTTATCTCTATCTTTGTCTTGTTTTCTTTTCTCTTTAACTTGATTGTTTTGAAGTGCTTTATCATTGTTTTACTTTTAAGATTTTGTTTCATGTTACTGTTTCATTTGAAGAAGTATATTTAATTTACCGTTTTGGAGAATTGTACCAGTTCCATTCTAGGGAACTGACTCACCCCTCCCGGGGTGGGCTGCTTGGTTTCATCTTGCAGGTACAAAATTGTTCATGCAGGTGGCCACGAAGAGTATGAGTGACTGGGATGGGAATTAGGAATTGTGGAGAGTTGCTTTGTTTATTTTAAGTTATGTTTACAATGTTTTCTCGAGTTCAGACTGTAACATTAGTAAGTAGTAATTGGTGAGGTTTTTTACCGGGTGTTTGCAACCCGATGATCTGTAATCACCATTAGAGTTTTTATTCCGCTGTATTTATTTTAAATAGGGGCGTTACATAAATGATCAAAGTGCTTACAAAGAAGAAACTCATCCCTAACCCAAAACTAACAAGGAATTCTACTTCACCATCCACACAACTACAAGAAGAGAATACAAGAGGAGAAGGAAATGGTCATAGCCTTAACCCGACAAGATCTTCTTCTTCGCGTGGATGGATCCGTAGAACTTCCTTGGACACCAACTATGGAATGGATACGGAAAAGGAGATATGAGTGGAGTGTATATGATGTTGAAGTGTAGAGAAATGAGTAGGCTTATGACCTATTTATAGACTTCATTTTCTCATTGTGCCGGATGTAATGCCGGGTCAGAAGTACCCGACACCTGATAAACACGTGCCAACTGTTAACGGTCGAAACCGCCAAATTGGAGCGAAACAATGCATGTGTCGGATAGGAGATGTCCGGCACCATACCCGGCAGAGGTTGGAGTGGTAACGGTCATTAACTGCTAACATTTGGTCAACCGTGGTGACTTTTCACTTATGCCGGGTGGGGAGTACCCAACATCGGATCCGGCAGTAACATGTTTCTGCTTCATACTTGTGTCGTGCAGAAGTCATCCGGCATTATGTCTGGCATCATACGGACTTTTGGCTAGAGATGTGTTCCTTGCATGAAAAACGTATAAAAACATAAGTCTGAACAAATAATACACTTTAATACATAATATAACACAAATACTAACTATTCTAATCTTATTTTAACTATTATTCATATAATTTGAGTACATAATATATGATAAGTCTGAGGCTTATCACTTGGCCATAAGGTTCATCCTCCGAAAAAGCTTTGAACAAGGGTGATTCAGCTGTGGTGGAGAGGTCTAACTCTTCAGAATCTACTATGAACTCCATGCAGTGAGGAGTTCGAGACTAAGATGGAGTGCCACTTGAGGTTCTGGACCAAGCTGTGAATGAGTCGGAGTTTGGTTGGACATAGCTTTGGGTGACATATTTCTTTGGATGTTTTGTAAACATGAACTTGTGAATGGTGGAATGGACTGTTTTTCATTTGAGTTGTAGGAGCTTTGTGGAGTTTGTGCCATTTTGTAAGATGTGAAGTGATGATCGTGAGTGGCAAATGAACTGAGCAAGTATTTGTAGACATTTGAGGATGTGCTCGACGACTGCTCGGTAAGTGGTAATTAATGAGGTGCAATGTCTTGTGGGCTATGTTTGAAGGCTTTTTAGGTGTCAAGTTTGGAGATAGGATTAGTGGAATGGATGGGGCTAAATATCTTTGATTACTTGCAATTTTTAATCAAGGAAGAAGCAACCAATGCAATAAATTATTTCGTAGACAATGTTAATCATTCAAGTCGACAAAGTAACAGTTGCATTTGCATTCATATCAAAAGATTGACTTAGAAACAGATAGTCAATGGCAGCAAAACATTAATGAAAAAAAATCTAACTTAAAACTAATTTTTCTCACGGTCATCACTCATGTCTCTAAGAGACAAAGAACACTCAAGCTAGAGGTGGGAGTCTATGAAGTCTATAGCTCCTTGAACCATGTGATGAACACTTGGTTCTCTGGAGACATCCTGCACAGCAGTGAGGGTAACTCTCGCACTCTTTAAAACATCCCGAGCTGAAGTATCCAGACTGGTCCCCGACCAGTCGTGGACCAGTGAGAGACTTCTCTTCCCCTTGAGTACCGATGCTCTTGCAGTTGGTCGAGGCTCTGACCTTGAGTCCTCGCTCTTTGTAGGCTTCTGAGCGACCACTAGCTTATCTCCCTTCGTCTTGATCCCCATCTTGGACAACATCTCTAAACAGATGCTTACCTGAGTGGTGCGCGCGCATTCGTGGAACCTGTCGGTGTCCACTCCATTTTTTTGTAGCGCCTTGGTCACCACTCCCCCATGCACTAGACCTTGATTTACATAGCAACTCTCCTCAATTGTGAGAAGAATCATAGCAGGGAGGTCGATTTTCTCCTTGGTCTTGAGGGCGTGGAGTAATCTCACCTCTTGCGTTGACGATGTGAGTATGTTGATTCCTTGGGGTGATGTTGTGGGTGAGTAAACTGAAGAGGACCCTGTCGGGGATGGTCATCTCTACCGCGTTGAAGTTCTTCATTGTGGCCCCTTTGTTAAGTAGCTGGACCATTTTTCCTCCTAGGTGTCCCAAATCATTCCAAGTGGTTTTTTTGGAACCACCAATCCTTCTGGTTCCAAACCAAATGTCTCGCAGATCCAAGACTTGGTGATGCTGATGGAGACTCCATGGACCTCGAAGATGAGGTAGTCGTCCTCATCGTTGCCCTGGAGCGGTCCAAGATGTCGCATGTGCTCCTTGAGCAGCTCGGTGTAGACGTCGATGGGCTCCTAAACGAAGTCGACCCATCACTAGTAGTCCAGCAGCTCTAGGATCTTTCCAAGTCCCATTCTCTCCATCCACTCCATGTCCAACATCTTGGGATGACGGGACAGGACTTGTCGTTGACGTTTTCTACTTTGATTATTGCTGGCTCTAACTCCTTGAGTTTCTTGAGACGCTTCAAGGATTGTGGAGGCTGAGGCTTTGAAACAACCTTTTTGTCTTGGGAGGGCTCCTCCAGCTCTAAAGTGTGAGATGATGGAGCCATCTTTTATTTTCCTTTTGCCTTCCTTAGTTTCTCACGCTCCTGGAGCGTGTATATGACTGGTGACGATTTTGTGTCACTATCACCTTCATGACTGGAACGTTGAGGTGTCATCGAATGGTCTTCGACTAGTACCGTAGTCTGAGCGACTGGTTCCACTTCCTCTTCTGAGTCTTGGGCGGTCACACCCTCTTCCTAACCCCTTTCTTCTGCTGTAATCTCCTTCTGTGACTTCTCATCACTTTGCACTTCCTCCTCCCCTATCTGTCGAACGACAGCCTCGACGACTACTAAGGGAGTGGCTTCCTCGTCTTCGGTAAAGTGCAACTTGCGAGTTGCTCCTTCTGGTGTGAAGTGGGCCTTTTATGGAGTTTCTTGCTGAATTTTGGTGCGTTTAGAGGCACGAGTTACGCAAGTTACGTGACTCGTTGTAGCAGTAGAAAGATCTTGGTCTTTTTGGACTTTGGGATTTTTGGCTTTTGAGTGTTTGGTGGCAATTTTTGGTGATGGAGTGGGAGAAGACATCTCTGGTTCTTTGGTAGGGGTTGGAGTAGGAAGGATTTTTGGTTTGAGAATCTCGGCTTGAATGAGATGGTGAAGCTTAGGCAGACGAAAGCTTATGTAGAGTACCTCTTCTTGTTGCAGTTCACCTTCATCTGTCACCCTACGCACAAGTTGATCTTCCACTTCTTTGGACAAGCAAGGGGGCGGCGATGCTCTGAGAGATTCTGTCGGCCGCATGTCAGCCACTTGTGCTGATGAAGCTTCCTTGAGGACATCCTTCTTCTTGGAGCGAAGAGCAGATTTTTGTGCCATTTTGATCTAGGGATTTTCTGAGGTTTACAAACTCTTTGCTCGAGAATTTTTAGAGTGGCTGTAAGGCAGGGGAATTTTCGCACAAAAGCTCTCTAGAGTGTTTTAAGGAAGAAGAGAAATTGCTTGTATAGTTGGAGAGTTTAGAAAGTGAGGGCAAACAACGTGATGAGAGCAAGACTCTCATCGCCCTTTTATAGTTATTGAGTAACGGTTGACGACCGCTCCTCGTCCTCTCGCTGACATGTCCCAATGGTACTATTCACAACGGACAGCGGTCGTGACGGTTTGTCATCGATCCGTTGCGTTTTTCCCGTTTCTATCCATTGCATTCTCTCTAATATATCCTTACTTTTGTGGAAATGCTGACATATCTGTTTCAAGTAGTCGTTTGACATATTTTTTATGCATTTAACAGTACGTTGACTACTGAACGACCATGTTAAAGGTGTTGCTCACGTGTCGGTGACCGATCGTGGGAATCAAAAGACAGCCTAATTGTGATTAATGAATATCATTCCAAGATCATGAACAATCTTGTTGAATTTTTCTCTACTTAGAGGCTTAGTAAAAATGTCAGCTAGTTGATCTTTGGTAGAAATGTACTTTAAACCAACTAATTCCTTTTCACAACAATCTCTAAGAAAATGATGTCTAATGTCAATATGCTTGGTACAAGAATGATGCACATGATTTTTGGAAATAAAGATGACACTTGTATTATCACACATAATTGGCAACGTACCTGTCTCGACTCTATAATCACCAATTTGTTGTTTGAGCCACAAGAGATGAGCACAACAGCTTGCTGCAGCTATGTATTCAAATTCAGCAGTTGAGATTGCTACGCTTTGTTGTTTCTTTGATCCCCATGCGATCAAACATGATCCAACAAAGAATGCTGTCCCTGACGTGCTTTTTCTATCGGTGATAGATCCTCCATAATCTACATCTGAAAACCCTATAATATTACAATTGGTGAACTTAGGATAAAAGAGACCAAGGTTTATGGTCCCGTTGAGGTAACGTAGGATTCATTTTACAGCTGTGAGATGACTTTCTCTTGGATCTGCTTGAAACCTGGCACATAAGCAAACGTTATACATAATGTCAGGTCTACTAGCAGTTAAATAGAGTAGAGAACCAATCATCTCCCTGTATGATCGCTGGTCGACCGGTCGGTCACCAGTCGTGATGCCCATTTTTGTGCCAACCACCATAGGTGTGTCAAATGGCTTACATGCCTCCATTCCAAATCTCTTTAGCAAATCCTTCACGTACTTTTGCTGGGATATGATTGTCCCTTCGTTATCTTGCTTGAATTGAAATCCTAAGAATAACTTCAATTCCCCTAGATCACTCATCTCAAATTCCTTTTTCATCAAGGCCTCAAACTTCTTGCAATATTTCTCATCAGAGGCTCCAAAGATTATATCATCAACATATACTTGCACAATTAAGAAGTCCTTTTTGTTGCTTAAACAAACAAGGTTTTATCCACCTTTTCTCTCTTGAATTGGTTTTCTAAAAGATAGGAGGATAGACGGCCGTACCATGATCTTGGAGCTTGTTTGAGCCCGTAAAGAGCTTTGTCAAGCTTGAGTACCATGTCTTTTCCTTCTTGTGTCACAAAACCTGGAGGTTGTTCAACATACACTTCTTCCTTGACGTATCCATTGAGAAATACCCTTTTGATGTCAAGTTGGAAGAGTTTGATTCCTTTATGTGCAGCAAATGCAATTAGTAATCTGATGGACTCTATCCTTGCTACTGGAGCAAAGATCTCTTGGAAGTCTATCCCTTCTTGTTGACGATATCCTTGAGCTACCAGACGAGCTTTGTTCCTAACGACTTCTCCCATCTCATTTAGCTTGTTTCTAAAGACCCATTTTGTGCCAAGTACTCCTTGTTGTGAAGGACGAGGCACAAGATGCCAGACTTTGCATCTTTCAAACTGATTCAATTCTACTTGCATTGCTTTAATCCAGTCTGAGTCTTGAAGAGCTTCTTTGATATTTTTGGGTTCGATGGGTGAAACTGTCGTTGAGAAGGCTAGAAGATCTCGAGTTTGTGCTCAGGTTTGAATTCCTTTGGAGATATCTGATATGATGTTCTCCAATGGATGATCTTGGTACAGAGTACGAGATTGATGAATGGTTGATGGTGATAGAGGATCTTCGACGTCATTGTTCTCTTTATTGACCTGTCGCTGACCTGACGGGCAAGTTTTCCTTGGTCGGTGATTCATCTTTGGAATTATCTATGTGATTTTGATCAGCTAGATCAAATCCAAGTTCTTCATCTTCTTCAGATTCTTTAACCTTATGAACTTCAGCCTCATCAAATACTACATGTACACTTTCTTCCACCTTCAATGTCCTTTTTTTATAGACTTTGTATGCCCGGCTCCTTTCAGAGTACCCAAGGAAGATGGCCACGTCGCTTCTGGCATCAAACTTTCCTAGGGGATTATTTTCATTGTTGTGGACATAACATTTACAACCAAATATTCTGAAGTGGCTTATATTTGGTTTTCTTCCCTTGATTAGCTCATAGGGTGTTTTGTTGAGGATAGGTCGTATGAGCGTTCTATTTGTGATGTAGCATGCAGTCGCCACTGCTTTTGCCCAGAAGACCTGAGGAAGACTGCTCTCCAATAGCATGGCCCAGGCTACCTCTTGTAATGTTCTGTTCCTAAGCTCAACTACCCCATTTTGTTGGGGTGTCCTTGGTGCTGAATATGTGTGATTGTTTCCTTGTTGTTTGCGCATATCCATGAATTGTTGATTCTCAAATTCTGACCCATGATCAGATCTAAGCGCCTTGATCTTATGGTTGAGTTGTACTTGGACTTTTCCTGCAAAAACTTGAAATTTCTCAAAGACTTCGTCTTTGGAAGTAATGAAGAGTGTCCAAACAAATCATGAGTAGTCATCAACAATTACAAACACATACCATTTCCTCTAAAACTTTTGATATTCATAGGCCCACATAAGTCCATGTGAAGTAATTCAAGTGGCTTGGATGTACTTACTAATTTCTTTGATTTGAAAGAAGTCTTGGTTTGTTTGCTTCTAACACAAGCATCACAAAGATTGGTCTTAGATTCTTTAATCTCAGGGAGACCTCTTACCAACAGTTTCTTGACAAGTGTTCTTAACAAGGAAATGCTAACATGCCCTAGTCTTTTGTGCCATAGTGTGGAGTCATCTATTGAAGCAGTCAAGCATGGACGGTTTGGACTGTCAATATCCTCCAAACTAGTTACATAGACATTTTTCCACCTTTTTCCTTTTAACAACTCTTTGCCCTTTTTCTGACTTACTATGCTACAATGTGTAGAATAGAAGTGAACTGAATTGCCTTTATCACATATTTAAGATACACTGAGCAAGTTGAATTTTAAATCATTAACTAAATTGAAATTATCAATGACATAATCTGAGGTAAAACCAACCTTACCTACACCGATGCTTTTTCCTTTCTTGTTATCGCCAAAAGAAACGGTTCATTGGCTTCTTGGTTCGAGTGAGAAGAACTTCATCTTGTCTCCTGTCATGTGTTTAGAGAACCCACTGTCAATGTACCAGTAGGGGTCCATTCCCACTTGATTTTGCACATAACAAGTTAGTGGTGTGGGGTTAGGATCCACAGAAAGGTTGGACCCATTTCCACCATCAATCATTGTTCTAGGATCATTTTTGACTACCCATTTTAGTCCTATCTTCTTGAGTTGCCAATGCCTCATGAATCGTGTTCTATAGAATTTGGCTTCATAATGACCAGGTTGTCTATACAAATGGCAGACACCTCTACGACTGGTCCCTGACTGATACCCGACCAGTCGTTTGTTTCTCCACATGGGTGTCCTAGGAATAGCTTCTAGCTTTGCATGTTTTTCTTTGATTAATGCTAGTTCCTTTTCTTTTGTGTTAAGGGCAGTAATCAGTTCATCCATTTCAGGTTGTTTTCCTAGTTTCATTTTTTCATGAGCGGAAAGAATTTCACTATAGTCGATTTGCAATTTCATGAGTGCTTTCATAAGGTTTTCTACCTTATCCTTATTAGAATTTTTCTCCAATTTCTCATTTTCCTCCACGAGTTCCTTATTTTCATTTTTCAAAGCCTCTAGTTGATCAACTAGTATAAGAGAAAACTTTCTAAGTCCAGGAAGTTCAGGCTTTAGAATTTTCTTAATAATTTAGAGTAGTTTACCTTTTTTCGATCTTCTTCTTCTGATTTTGACGTGTCCTTATCTTGCACCATCAAGCAAACTTCCTCAAGGCATAGGCGAGCCTTCTCATCTTCCGAGAGATCACTATCTGAGGTTTGATTGTTGTCGCTTAGCTCTGAGTCTCCCCATGCAGCAACAAACGCTTCTTTCCTTGGCCCTTTGTTGAACGATCTTCGGACATGTTTCCTGACCTTGTCGTTGTCCTCTCGGGATTGTTGAGGGCAGTCTTTGATGTGATGCTCACGTTTTGAGCACCCGAAACACCTGTCATTGTTCTTTTTACGATGATCGTCAGTCTCCTTGGGCTCTCTTCCTTTCCTCATGTTGTTTCTTATGAACTTCCGAAAATACCTCTTAGCATAGAGGACCATCTCATCAATGTCTTCTTTTGTCTTGGAGTTTTCTGCTACCTAAAGGGCTATGCCTTTTCCCTTTTCTTTTGTTGAACTTTCTAAGTTTCGTTGTTGTAGTTTTAACTCAAACGCCATTAGGGAACCTAACATGTCCGCCAAAGACATCTTAGATAGATCATGGACTTCTTGCATGGCATTGACCTTACTGTCGAAGGAGGCAGGAAGAGATCTGAGGAACTTCCAAATTTGATCCTCGTTTGAGATAGTTCTTCCAAGCACCGACATTTCGTTGATCAGCTTGGTGAACCTTGTATGCATTTCAGAAATGCTCTCCTTTTCTTCCTTCTTGAATAGCTCCCAATGAGTGAGCAACAACTCAATGCGAGTCTTTTTGATCTCATCATTCCCTTCATACGTGACTTCAAGAGTTTTCCAAATCTCTTGAGCTATTTTAGCTGAGGCTATTTTGGAATATTACTCAGGTAGTAGTGCACAGTGTAGAATCCTTACAGCTCGAGCATTGAATATCAGCTTCTTGATTTGATCATCCGTCATGTCAACCGATATGCCTTGTCCTTGAGCATTTTGGAAGGTGTATTCACCGTGTGATATAACCCTCCACATCCTTGGATTATCAGACTTGATGTGAAACTCCATTTTATTCTTCTTGTGAGTGTAGTTATCTCCATTGAAAAGTGGTGATCGGTTTGGTGCAGAACCTTCTTCTGACGCTAGTAGGCCTGCGTGAGACATTTGGATCATCTTCCAAAGTCGTTAGCTTTCTAGAAGAGACCTACTCTGATACCAATTGAAACTAGCTAGCGCTCCTGACGCGTCCCCGATCTATCATGGATGTATCGTTGACTCAAATAAACTTTGATGGTTAAGGAAAGACATGAGATAAACTTAAATTGGAAACTCCATTTCGATTGAGAATTCGCACACAGAAATTCACTCAATCTCCCTCGCCCCACACACGGACTCTGGGACACTTTAGGACTTTATCCCAAAGTCCTCTACCCTCTCCTGATAGCCGGCCTACGGTTCCCCAACCGCTCCTCGACTGATCAGTCTACCAATTACAATGTGTTGTCACACAACTCCAGTCCTAACCAACTCACCAACTCTCTAGCCTTTACACACACTTAAGTCCGATTCACAGTTGCTCAGATAATCTCTCTCTTTTTCTCTCTTGTACAGACTTACTTACATATGACACAAATGCAAATATATATACGGTTAGTTAAGATGTAACTACCGTCCTATAAACTCCTAGACTCTAGGAGTCGATTATAGTTTCGACCTATCACATAAAAACCACACTAGAATTATAGAGAGGCATCACCTTGATCTGGAGTTGTCGGAACACATGTCGCCTTGTGATTGAACACGTCGGCGACAGCTCTCTCGATTGGTCGAGCACAACTTGTGTACTCAACTTGTCTGATCTTGTCTGGCTCATTAATGCTCATAAATGCTCCTTTAGACTTCATTATAGCTATGTAATCGTTCTGATAAGTAGCCCTTTACTTATCTTGTCCATTTACATATTAATGAGTTATATTCTTGTCGTGTGCTAGTTGAATATGAGGATGTGTGAGTCTGCATAGATATGTCAATCTTCTTGCAGTCTTTGTCTTTGATTTACTCCTGAAGCATAAGAGATACCTTCGTGTGATGCCTGACTTCTTGTATGTGCTAGAAGTTCTATCGTGAGCTCTCATAGACAGGTGCCTGACCGGTTAGGCACATGTCATGATTTGAGTGCGCTTGCAACCTTGCGTGCGAAGCCACTTCTTTGCCTGTCTATCTGAATATCAAAGCTTAACAAACATGTTAAATATACAATACAAGGTTTGCTATCATCAAAACTAAAGGATCTTGACTTAACATATACTTTACCAATTAATTGTCTAATTTTATTTTATAATGTTTATATCATTTATGAATTTATGGTATTGATTTGTATTAATAGGAACTTCAAGAAAAAGTAAGGGCAAACTGGCGAAAAAAATTTATTAGGAGTATATGGGCCGAAAGGGATATGTTGGTAGTATTCCCCAATGGAAAGCTGTTGATTTGCTCACAAAAAGAATTATGATGGCACTGAAATCCCATCGAGAATGTGGATGAAGCGAACCGAACTCAGCTTTACGTGTTGGGTCACTCGAGGGTATATAAAGATGGGTAGATGGAACACCCGCGACCAGAGACAACAGAGTAGGCTGCTCACATTGTAAATATTAAATTTCTTCAATAATACCATTTTAGATGAAAATTATGTTTTTAAAATTATTTATCTTATTGCTTATCCTTTGAATTGAATTGGCGAAAGCCTCCCAGCGAGAGGAACTAGGTATCTTTGCTCCACCAAGTCAAAATGATCTTTTGAATCAAGTTCTTAGAGCAAAGGATCATCCTGGAAGGGTTAGAGGTTTCGGGGGACAAGTGCATCAAAAGTATATATTTCAAAAGTCTACCTCAAAAGCTTTGATGGAGCATGACATGGACGCACTTGTAGCACAGAAAGTAGCTGAGGCTATGAAGGAACAAAATAGACATCCTGAACTTACCCGACCATCTTCTTCATCAATTTGTAATGCCCCTCCTGGTTTGTATGCGTTTGCCACTCTCAAGGTTAGCAGTCTTTTTGAATATTTTTTGCATTGTAATATTTGACTATTTAATTAACATATACACATTTGTTTACGGTTTTAATTGTTTAAGGAACAAAAAACATGTCGTCTGCAAATCACAGTTGATGGATATCCTGTGGATGCTGCATATAATATTGTGCTACAATTGGGGCCGACTTCTTTGATTAATTTTAAGTGTCTTCTGCCTTACTATGCTCGAGTAATTCTGCAGTATATCGTTGAAGGATTTGACACCACTTTTTTTTCCCATGGATATTGACAATTTTTGATGGAAAGGTGCTATTATGCCATGGCCTGCCGGTTATATTAATATCACTGATGAGGTATGTATAAATATTTTATGAATTGTTTAACATTTTAATTTACGTTGTTTTAACTTATTTATTTTATGTATTATGATATGGTCCTGATCAAATGAGAAGACTTCTTGGAAATCGTGATGAGAAGATCAACCAATCACTGGTTGTTGCCCAGGAGAACACGCAAGTGGCTGAAAGCAACTAGACATCCAAGGGAAAGGAAACTATGACCGAGATAACCGATGCTCAGCGGAAGAAGTTGATTTCCCTCCCTTTGTGATCAAGAATTTGGGGAATCATGAGAAGATGTTTATGACAAGGTATTGGAAAAGGGTAAGCATACGACGAGCTTGAAAATGGATTTGCCTCAATGGGTTTTCCAATACGATGAGCAACAATCAACATTGATAACGTTTGAGGACATCAAGGAGATGCTGACTAGAGATATGCTGAATATATCTATCATCCAAGTATATTGCATGTAAGTGTTTGTTTCTCACATCTCAAAATATCTTTACATCAATTAAAAATAAATATTTTGACAATTTCCTTGTTTTCTTTCTATTGCTTAATTTTTTTAAAGGTATCTGATGGTTAAATTGAGTCATAAAAAATTGGGTGACATGGTGACATTCTTGTGCCCTGAGGCCATATCGCTTGATGTGGTAAATAGAGACTCGGCCGCATACCAGCACTATGTCTCCCACGGCATAATGAAGGTTGTTGAAAAAGGTAGTAAATATCTCATGAGTCATGATGCCCTTCCATCAGACGTGAGTACTACTCTTCCCATTGAGTTTCTTTCGTTGTGGTTAGTTTGTGAGTAAGAATTCTATTACTAATTTCACTTCTTTCAAAAATTACAATTGTAGAAACCATTGGCTTCTACTTATGATCTCTATGGAAACCTCACAATTGCTTGTGATTGACCCGTTAAGAATGCATCGTGAGCTAAAAGTGGATGACTTGATCAAAACGTAAGTGTTATTAGTTAATATATGTGAGTAATTGTTTAGAAATAACTTGATTTTCGACGAAGCACATGAATTAATGAATTGTTTTTTGTGTGTAATAGCGTTCACACGAACACAGTCCTTCAACAATTCAATCATTTTCAATCATTCATCTCGAGGTATGTACAACTGAATCATATATATGTTTTGACAATAAGTTGATTACGTATATTTTCATGTGGTACTTTGTTTTGTTTTTTGTTTTAAACTTGTCACAATGTCCAAGGCAAAATGACTCTAAGAGTTACGGTTATTTTGTACTACGATACATGCTTGAAATTTGTATGAATACAGAGAATCTCACAAAGGATGCTGAGGTATTAATACTTTCAAATATATTTTCTATATTTATGTTTCACCATTATGTTTAAAACATGTATAAATGTCTTTATACATATTTGCTGGTGTTTTCCGAGGAATTTATCCAATCCAAGCTATAGTTAATCTCATATTTCTCACAATTTTGTTATTGAGTTCGGTCATTAGTGTAGCATGTTATAGTAGTGTGTTGAGCCTCACAAATCCCTTAGTATCTGATTCTCACATTTTTTTCATGTTTTTCATTCTTCCTTAAACTTTCTGGTCCTCATTTATATTCAATGTCAATTGCAATTTGCAAACCCAGATGACAAACAAACAAATTTCTTTTCATTCTCTTCACTGTTGGTTGAAACTTTCCTACCCAGCTAGTGAACAAAGAATATACAACTCTTCACCTCTTTTCAGTCTCTTCACTCTCGTGAATCTTGAAAACCCATCTAGCAACCAAGGAACATACATACTCTTCACATCCCTTCATTCTTTTCCCATGTCCGTGTCTCTGTAGAGTTAATAATTGGAAATGCTCCACCAGTTCCTTCATTCTTTCCACTCTAGATGATTTGCAAACTTAACCTTGGACACTACATACTCTTTCTTTCTTCAATTCCCTTATTATGTTTGCACCGCTAGTGTGATAAATCACTGGACTGCTGCATATCTCACACACCAGATTGCTCTTCATCCTCTCTTGTGTACTGCATCGCTTCAGCCTCTTCTTGTGCATCTGTGCATCTATAGCAACAAATAGTTGACTGCTGCATCTCACACACCAGAAATATTTAATTATCTAAATTCAATATGATGTTTTACTTGTTCTTACAGGTTCGTGCATATTTTAAGAAGGCAGACAAAACTTTTACGGCTAAAGACTTGCACTTAGTCAGAGAGCAGATATCTCTGTTCATCCTAAAGTGTTTCAAGGACAATCCAGTGCAAAAGGAACAAGGACAAACTAGTGAAGCAACTGTTATGATGACTACTTAAGTTGGTTGTATATTTTGTGAATATATGACATCTAAGGATATTGTTTCTTTAGTGTTTTGGTACCGTATGTTAAATGTAATTTTTTTGCTACAAATATGGTACTTCAAGTATTGTGTATTAATGCAATATTGGAATTTGCTTGCAATTAGTCAAGTGTTAGCCAAATGGTTGAGGTTCTATGAAGTGTGATTTATTGGAATTTTTCTTGCACAGGGCTACATCTGTACAGGTTTTCTGGTTTTTGTGGATGTGAGTATTTGTAATTTGGAAAAAGGGATAAACCGGATTTTTTAAAAAAAGTACATTAAAAGACGGTTCAAAAAATAACTGTCGTTTAAATTGTTTAGACGTGCACGGGGAAAAGAGAAAAAAGACGGTCCCTCTCGAACCATTATTTTTAACGTGTTATTAATGAGGGTTACAAAGAAAAACCGTCGTTTAAAGCTGTTTGAAGCGTGCGAATGAGCATCATTAACGATGGTTCATTTACGACCCGTAGTTTAAATTATGTAATAAGCGACATTTAGTCTATACAACAGTCGTTTATAATTGCTAAATCCCTCCCCCTATAATGACCTTAAAAGGTGGTTTTTAACCGTCTTAAAAGACTCCAATAGCAAACACGACGGCGGCTTAAACTAGGGCTCGGAACCGTCATTTTTGAACATATCTGACCGTCTCTTATGAGCCCGTCTGTACCAGTGATTAGGTGACATAATATTAGAGGGTGAAGATATTATTGATTTTGAAATTTTTTATTATGATACCAAATTAAAATAAAAATTTTGGTAGTAAAAGTATTGGGTAGTTTTGGATATCCTGGGCTAGAAAAAAGTAATGGGGTTTCTTCCCTTTTTCTGGTCATCCATTTCTTCCTCATAGGCCCTTGCACCTTTCGTGGTAGGAGTCAAACTATCGGGACAACCTCTAGTTGCTTCGTGCATGTGGTCATACTGAAACTTGCAATCTAAGGGACTACCCTAAGCACGACATGCTCATGCTGTTGGAGTCACTACCAAGCCACCATGGCAGCGTGCATGCCCAAGGCATACCCGGTCCTCATCAGGCCCAGACAGATGCTCTCCACAACACCCGCTAACTGACCTAAGGGCCTGGGCTGCACATCAGAGCCGTCTTACTGTTCGACATGGGTTGAGTCCTGGATAAGGGCGAAGACAAGGTGAGCGACGTAGCCTGCATTGGCACCCCTTATTGACTCGTACTAGTTGAGGGTCCTTGGCTGTTGGGCTGATGATGGCTTGATGGTTCTGAGGACGAGTGCGGCCGCTAAGAGGCGCACGAGTATTTGGGCTGCAGTGAGAGGGACGAAGTTGACTCAGTCTGAGCCGCGGCCTAACATTTAACCAAGGCGTGAGTTAGTGAAGGAACTTGTCGTTGGGAGGTTTAAGTCCATTCTTCACTTTTATTTGTGGCTAAGTGGATGGCTAGGCTTTCCACAATGAGCAGTAGACTAATTGGGTCTTTGACCCAATGCCGGTGATACTTAATCGGTCTCATGACCTAATCCATAAGAGCCCCTTGGGGTCTAGCTTCCGTGTAACATTTTTCGGACCTGTAATTATATACTCGAACTCATCTTCTTCACTCTGACGATTCTCACAATAGAAGTTTTTGATTTCTCCTGCCGCACCATGTGAAGTCATCTTGTTCACTTCACTCACTATAATTTTGCAACCCTAATTGTCGAACAATGAATAGACATGCTCTGTGCATCTCTTCATTATCTTCCTATGTTACGCCTCTACAAAGATAAACAACTGGAACTTCTGCATCTCGCACAACAAATTGAAGAGTACGGGGCCAAAAATGGTTCATGGCGGAACCGGTAATATACTCGAACTCATCTTCTTCTCTCTGGCAATTATTGCAAAATATATTTATTCAAAATAAGTTTATGATAAACCAAAGACATATATACAAGTACACATTATTGTCAGTTTAATACCAACAAAACATCTGGAATGTACCAAATATTGCAATATCTTACATTTGGAAAATCCTTTCGCAACTATAAATTATTAAATAATTTGTTTTACAACATAACAATGTACCATCGTTCAAATACCACATTATCATTACTTCAAACCCTATTACTAAATACCTACAACTTGTACTTTAAATATCTTCACGAATGTAATAAAAACCAATGTAAAATTATTATATGTGAAATAAGTCTATGATTTACCAGAGACATATAGATACAAGTATCTCACTATCGTTAGTCAAATACTAGCGAAAATCTATAATATACCAAATGTAATATCTTTCATTTTCAAAATCCTCTTATAACTATAAATTAGTATATAATTTGTATTACAACATACCAATATATCATTGTACATACAAAGACCTTTCTATAGTAAAAAAAACATATGAAATGTGGTATATATTGGTACGTAAAACATATAATTTAAGTATAAATATTTCATTAACTTATTTTTATTCAACAAAATATACAATCTCATAAATTTAGTAACTACTATGTAATTGTACTGATTAACAATTAAAAATATGTTTTTACTAATTAATGAATGGTAGTTTAAAAAATGTTGAACAGAAAAAGAAAAAAAGAATACACCAAATATCAAAAGATATATTACTTGCATAATTATAGACTATAGTAATTAAAAGCTAGATATGTATACAAGTATATAAATTGTCCTTGAACATACCAACGTAGAATTGTAGAAAAACCAGCATTTTGTTAAGACTCTTTGATAATGAAACGGAATGGAGACCCTGGCGCAACGCCAGGGTACAATGTGGAATGGGATAGCTGTCAAAATCTTATTGGAGAATAAAATGAGTAAAAAATAAGAAGAAAAAACATACATACGTGAGTTTGGGAGGGGGCTATTAGGAGAGAGATTTTTTTTTAGAATGTTATAACTTACAAAATAAAAGTGCACAAACAAAAAAATTATACCATTGTTCCTCATTTTTCGTGCTCTTCAAAACAAGATGCATCTTGGATATGTTTTGGTAAACTTAAAATTTTATATTTTTAGAATGAGTATATATTTGATATTTTTAAAGTGAATCTTATTCATTAGCAAAATGAATATTCTTTAATAATAAAATGAACCTTATTCATTAACAAAATGAATCTTACCCCAAACACTCTAAAAATCACCCTAGGAAAGTTAAAAACGTCGAAGGCATTTTTATGGTTTGTCATGCAGGGTTTAGGTTCTAACGACCCTAAACCACAAACCCTAAAAACCTGTCGAGTCAGTAACGACAATATAAAGTGTAGAACTAATACAAAAAAGATTACCCTACCCCCAAACACCCTAAAACCACCCTAGGAAAGCTAAAAACGTCGAAGGGATTTTTAAGGTTTGTAGTGCAGAGTTTAGGGTCGCTGTAACGACGATATAAAGTGTAGAACCAATGCCAAAAAGATTATCCTACCCCCCCTAAACACCCTAAAAACCACCCTAGAAATGCTAAAAACGTTGAAGGCATTTTTAGGGTTTGTAGTGCGGGGTTTAGGGTCTAACCTAAACCATAAACCCTAAAAAACTATCGAGTCAGTGACGACAATATAAACTGTAGAACTAATGACAAAAAGATTACCCTACCCCAAACACCCTAAAAACCACCCTAAGAGTGCTAACAATGTCGAAGGCATTTTTATGGTTTGTAGTGTAGAGTTTAGGGTCCAACCCTAAACCCTAAATCACAAACCCTAAAAACCGGTCGAGCCTGTAACGATGATATAAAGTGTGAAACCAATGCCAAAAAGATTACCCTACCCTAAACACCCTAAAACCACCCTAAGAATGCTAAATATGTCGAAGACATTTTTAGAGTTTGTAATGCAGGGTTAAGGTTCACTTTAAAAAACACAAAGGATTCACATTGTTTTATATGAAATGTTTGCTTTTCTTATAATAAGATTCACTTTTTTAAAACGAATGATTCACTTTCAATAAATAAAAGGTTCATACTGTTCTCGCATAAGTTTGTGGCATGATTAACTTTTATTAGTATTAAACAAAATATTCATTTTTCTTAAACCTTTGATTCACCTTTTAAAAACCTTTGATTCACTTTTCTTAAACCTCTAATTCACTTTTCTTAAACCTCTTATTCACTTTAGTTAAACAATCTCTATTTACGAGAATCACTTTTCTTAAACCTCTGATTCACATTTCTTAAACCTCTTAATCACTCTAGTTAAACAATCTATGATTATGAGATTCAGTTTTCTTATTACTCTGATTCACTTTGTAACAACCTTTGATTCACTTTTCTAAAACCTCGATTCACACTGGTCAAACAATCAAAATCACTTTAGTTAAACAATCTTTGTTTATGAGATTCACTTTTTAAAAAACCTCTTATTCACTTTTACGCAACTCTTTGATTCACTTTTTAACAAACTTTGATTCTCTTTTCATAAACTTAAGATTCACAATGAATCTTAAAACATATATACATAAAAAAAATAAAAAAAATAAAAGTTTATCAAAACATACTCATGTTTGGTCTTATTTTGAAGAGCTCGAATTATGATGAACAATGGTATAAAATTTATGTTATTTGGACTTACATCTAATAAATTACAACATTTTAAAGTTTTACAAAATTATAAAGCACAAAAGGACAAAATAAATGACAAATACCATATTTACCTATCTCCACCTTAGAACTTAGCATAAGAGCCAGGTTCGAATTTGCATAATGAAATAGGTACCAATTGTCACAAATTCATACATAATTAATTTTGAAGTTAATATACATTGGTTATATAATTCATATAATTTAGTTAGAAGTATCATGCTAACTTAATTTAACTAAAAAGTATATTTCAACGGAGTAATACCATGAATTTAGTAACTACCATGTAATTGTAATAACTAATAATTAAAAATATAACATTTCACACATTTACAAATTATAAGAGGACGTAAAAAAGAATCTACAAAAATATCAACATATTTATTACTTGCATAATTAAATTAATGAATAGTTCAATTTCAAAAAGCTACAAGGAAGTTACCACCGGTTTGAAGTATATATACTACAAACAACTTTAAGGAGATATTACCACAAAATAATGATTGATTACATCATTTACTCATTTAAAAATTATAAAAAAGAATAAATGTAATTTCTTGGTAACGGTAAGTAAATAAAAACTATATAAATGTATATATAAAGTTATCTATTGAATTCTATTATTATTAAAATTGTAATAGATTTACATACTTACCTCTTAAACTGTAAAGTAAGCTTACAAAGCATATACTTTTATACTATATAAATTGTACAATTTACAAATGTAGGTGCCAACACGGTTGAGGACTCGCTAAACCTCGAAGATGGATGTTCCAATCATCGAAGTTGAAGTTGCTTTCCGGTTGCCCATGTCCATCTACTTGAAAAAAGTTAAAATTATTTTTTTGGGAAATTTACCAAATATCCAATTTGTTTGAGCGAATTTCATTAAATGTTCCTACATTTTATATGTAACACCCCATTTTCCAGCTCCAATTTTTTTTTGAACAACACAACAGAAGTCTTACTACAAACTCAACCTGGGGTGCTACCGCCACACCCACACTCACTGTGGATGCTAAGGCTAACTACCACCATCTTTTCCAAATTAAATTTTACTTTCAAACCTTTATATATTCAGAATATAACTTTAAACAACTTGAACTTCCAAAGTCAACTTCTAAACTTTACAACATATACTTACTAACATCGACTCATATCTTCTTACTAGTTTACATCAAAACTCAAAAGGTTCTCTCAACACATTACTCACGAACTCTATGGAATCTATTACATCGTCTTCTAATTTCTGATCCTAGTCCTCCTTTAGCTCCACACTCTTGTGCGACTAATGACTAGGGAGAAACACCATCCTTTCCTGTACCTGTGGTCAGTCATACAATCACAGAGAAAAGACCACAGGGCATAACGCCAAAATCAGCAACGCTGAGTAACTCCGATCACAACATGTAAAATACATGTTACTTGTAAAACTCCAAGATTACATAAACATAGCAACAAAGATAGTGGAACACTACAACCATGACAACAGGATAATAGCATAGCACAATCACAATAGGGTCAACACATAAAAACCACAGATTAGCACCACCTGCTGCTTACCTTAGCATAAGGTGCATAAATGATCATTACAAATATTATCAAGTATCGCTCACCAAAACAATCAATATCAGTTAGTAGGCAGTATAACCAATGTCAAGATCCACTGAGTATAACATCCAACACCATGATACAATTTCCATATGTCCTTGGGCAATCGGTCTTTCAACATAGAGCACTAACATTCTCGACCCCTCAGATAATTCACCTCACCCCATGTCCTTAAGTGTGCACACCCCCTATGAATCATCAGTCCATAGAGTAGATCATGATGGCTTAGCTCCAATACATTGGTAGGAGCAAATAATAAAAGACCCCAATACACTGGTAGGGGCAGTCTCAGTAAACTCCAATACATTGGTAGGAGTAATATTTCATAAACACATTACCACTTGGCTTAAGCACAACCTTGCCTTACACCTCACTTCCATATTCATAAACACAAGATAAATCAACACATAAAGTCAATATAATCACTATAGTAATTGCTGGATAGAAATAGCATCACAACAGTAAACATCATTATCCACGGTAAACACCTGTACATTTAAGTATATCTCAACAGAAACACCAAATTCATTAAGCCAGATATTCATCTAGCTTCACTCAACCAATATAAATCACAATGGTATTTATGATACAAGAAAATCAATCCACACACAAACACACCCTTCTCGGTCAAACATAACAACAATGGTGAATAATTACAGTTTTATTGTTGATTTTCAAGGTAACTAATTATCAATTACTTTAACAGATGGTCAGACACTTCCTTGCCTCATCCATTAGTTCAAAGTCAATAAAATACAAACTATAGCATCATAACAGGTCAGTACAACCAGCCAAAACATTCATTGAACAAAAACAATACAATATCAACATTTACAGTTTACCACTGTAAGAATTTATACACATTTGTACTTTCAAGCAAATTCACTGAGTTTACCTAAACCAAATTGTCAATCAGCTTCATATAGTCATTATAAAACTCATTGATTTGTAAAACACAAAAGATTCAACCCACACAAATATTACCACACTTGACTGTACAAAACGATAACATTGACATTTACAGTTGTACAATGATGTTTACAGTTTCACAACCGATTCCCTTAGTAACTAGCCTAGGGATTTAACCATCCCTTTCCTACCTCCATGCACACGTAATACATGTTATAACGTTCTAATTAATCAGCATCTAAAGTGCTGGACAGGATCAATTCAAGTTCGAATATACACCATCTTTCATGACAGCCTCCCCGTCATCCCTCCCTGCTTCGCCATTTACTTTTTTTTTAATACTATCATCCCAAATTACAGTAAAATTATAGTAGTTCCTATATTAGAACAAGACTATGTACTTCCACTATAATTATCTTTCACGACAAACTCCAATATTTCCCTAGCCTCTCATTTTCTGGTTCAATATAGTATATATTAAGACGAGTTAACCAACAATTATCATTTATCACAACTTCACGTTTCCAGAAAATTTATGCAGCAATTCTTCTACAAAGTTTTTGTCTAAACTCAAACACAATAAATACGAGCAAACAAAACCAATGAAAAATCACTTGGAGAGTTTACCTCACACACAACTGAAAATTCATTCACCCAACTACTATAAACTACCACACCCGGTTACTCTCAACAAAGGGGTTCCCCAAATTACAAATAATCTTAGTCAGATATTTGTCATACGAAAGAGAATCACTCCTAATAATACTAGCAAAATTAGAGAGTAGTCCTCTCACCATTGAGATATCCTCCCAACTGGCATTGGGTCTTCTGATATCTCCCAAATTGAGTACCTCCTCAAAATATTTGTCAACTGATTCAAAACAAATGCTATGGCTACCCACCGAGATAGCAAGCTCCATGGCAATTCTTTTTGCTTTAATATCAGCATACTGCACATTACTAGTGCTGGGAATTCTTCGATTGAAAACTAGAATAGGTAAACCTCGATCGTCTCGGATGATACCGGCTATGATCCGGTCACCATACCGACTAGCAAGCATACCCGTACCAATGCTATGATAGCCCGACGAAGGAGGATGCCAAATCATAGGAGAATAGATATAAGAGGGAACCTTCATCACCAAAAGATAAGCTTCAGTAAAGGAATTATTTACCTCGACTTCTTTCCACCAAGATAGTTCTGGATTATGCTTGACTTTATTCCTCGAAGCATATATAACCCAAAGCTTATTAGCTATAAGAGATAGCTTCTTCACACTCCACACCTCAGACATCCGAAAGAACCAGTCCAACATGCCATCCACATTATTAGGAATATCATTCACATCCACCAAGCCCCTCCATATATCTTTAACAGCACAACAAAAAAAGAAGCAATGCGCCAAGTTGTCCTTATCCCCACAGAAGAAACACTTGGAATCACCCCCAATCCGTCTAGCCAGATTATCCTGACAAGGGATAATATTTCCCAAGAACTTCCAGAGATTAAGTTTTACTCTAGGGCAGCAAATGGAACTTGTGAGCTTCTTCCCAATCCTACCAATAGAGAGGGGAGGATTGGAGGAGCTTTCCACCCCTGATTCTTTTACCAGGAAGAGATAAGCTGATTTGACAGAGAACTTATTATCTTTGGAGCAAGCCCAGGTCCACTGATTAGAGATATCCAAGTCATGGGGAATAGAAGACAGAGAGTCATCCCCCACAGATGATAGAGGACGAGCTCCTTCTCTGAGCAAGTCTAAGGCCGAAGAGATAGACTTCCAGATGGGGCTACCTTTGTTAGAAGGGTAGCACTCACAAATATTGGTGCCAGGATAATAGAGCTGTTTCAAGACTTGAGCTACTAAAGACCCCGGACAGGAAAGAAGTCTCCAAAGCTGTTTAACCAAAAGAGCTTTGTTGAAATTTTCCACTTCTCTGAACCCAAGGCCTCCTTGGTCCGAAGTGTCACACAACTTAGACCATTTAGTCCAGTGGAGAGCTCTTTTGTCGACTTTCCCACTCCACCAGAAGGAGGAGAATGCTGAGTTGAGTTTCGCAATAATACCCTTGGGGAGAGCAAATAGGGACATGGTGTAGTTGGGAATAGACTGGAGAACACTAGACACCATGACGGATCTAGCAGCTTGTGCCATAGGTTTAGTCCAACTGGAGACCCTTTTATGAACGGATTCGATAAGATAGGTAAATAGATCATTTTTTCTCCTACCTATCTTGAGGGGAAGGCCCAGGTATTTTGAGAAGCAAGACACCTCTTGCACATTCAGAAGGCTGGAGAGATTCTCTTTAATGGGGAGAGATAATCTTTTGCTAAAAACCAATTCGGATTTGAGATGATTGATTTTGTGGCCGGAGGCTCGAAGGAATTTTGTGAGAATATGGTTCAAACAGGAGATATTAGTGGGATCGGCTTTACCAAACAGGAGAAGGTCATCAGCAAAGGCTAGGTGAGATATAGACGGGCAAAGGGGGGAGAGCTTGATACCATGGAAATCTCCATTAATATCAGACTTATTAAGGAGACTAGACAAGGCTTCCTGGGCCAAAATGAATAGAAAGGGAGAAAGAGGGTCTCCTTGTCTAATACCCCTAGATTGGTCAAAAGAGTTACCTGGCTTGCCGTTGATGAGGATGGAACATCTGACTGAGCGAACACAATTCATAACAGGAGTAGTCCAAAGAGAAGGGAAGCCCATGGATGTGAGAACATCTTGGAGGAAGCTCCACTCTAATCTGTCATAGGCCTTGCTAAAGTCCAACTTGAGGGCAAAAAAACCATTTTTAACAGCTTGGTTTTTCTCTAAATAATGTTGAAGCTCGCCTGCTAGAATGATGTTGTCAGTAATAAGCCTCCCTTTCACAAACCCTGATTGATTGTGCGAGATGAGATGAGGAAGAATATGTTGAACCCTATTTGCCAAGGTCTTGGAAGCAATCTTATACACAAAATTACAGAGAGCAATCGGTCTGAATTTGTCAATCTCCGTCGCCCCCGCCATTTTTGGGATAAGAGTAATAAAATACTCATTCAAGGACTCAGGGAGGGGCTGGCCTCTCAGAATAGGCATGACTGCATCAATAATTTGATTCCCAATGATATGCCAAAAGGAGATAAAGAATTTACCATTGAAACCGTCCGGCCCAGGAGCTTTGTTGGCTCCTAATTGTTTCACAGCGGTAATGATTTCCTCTCTGGTATAAGGTCTGCTCAGCTCAGAAATAAAATTACCATTTAACCGACCCTCCACCGCTCCCAAGAGATCCCTATCCTCCTGAGGTTGAGAAGAAGAAAAGAGATTTTGAAAATACTCTCTAGCAATGACTTCTATCCTCTGCCAAGAATACTGCATAGTGCTCCCGGAATCCATAAGACCGAAGATCTCTTTTGATCTTTTATTAGAGGAAGCCCTAGCATGGAAATAACCCGTATTCTTATCTCCTTCCCTAATACACTTATCTCTAGATCGTTGCTTCCACCATATTTCCTCCCGGAAAGAGAGTAACTCAATTTCCAACAAGAGCCTCTTTCTATTATTGATGGCTCCCAAAGAGCTATCACTAATAGAGATCTTACCTAACTCTTTCTTCTTATTGACGATCTTCCATTTAATCTTTGAAATGGACCACCCCTTCCATTCACTTAGCTTTCGAGCACATAAATCCAGAGAAGTAGTAATGTTAGGATAATTGTTACTCCACACATCCGTAACAATCTCTGCACACTTGGGATCCAAACACCAGCCGTTTTCAAATCTGAAAATTTTTGCCGGTACTTTATGAATACCAAAGAACCTGATAAAGAGAGGACAGTGATCTGAATCCTCCCGGGGTAGATGTTCCACAGAAATATTGGGGAAAGCCTGTAGCCCCGCCGAGGAGCAAAACACTCTGTCCAATCTACTGTGAGAATGGGAATCCCCATCCTGGCAATTGGTATAAGTAGAACTCTCCCCAAAGAAACCGATATCATGGAGGTCACATTCAATAATGGCCTCTCTGAACGGAGCCATGTGAACCTCTTGCCTGATTCTACCCCCGATCTTCTCAGAGGCATGCAGAATCTGATTGAAGTCCCCCGCAATCACCCAGGGCAAGCTAACTTGCTTACCAAGAATCCGGAGGAGTTTCCAGGACAAATGCTTTAGAGACCAATTGGACCTAACATGACATGAGGTTAGATATGGAACTAACATGACATGAGGTTTTCTCCCTTATGCATGGTTATTTTTAATATATGGTCACAATGTTTATTTCAAAAAAAAAAAACTACCGATTGTAAAATAGTCTTACTGCACTCTTTTTTTTCCTTCTAATTTGTACTTGTAATTATCTATTCCATCAGCTGTTACTAAACGTGAGTTATTCTAACTAAAAGAAGAATTTAAGCCCGAAAACTAAATGAACACAGTTCCATAATTCTACTAGTTACAAGCTCAACCGACCAAAGAAATACAGCAACAAATCCATCCCATTTAAAACCGCAAAACAGCACTATAGAAAATCAGATTTTGCAAATTTGTTGATCAAGGTAGTTACCTGATTCTTCCTTGTCATTACTTGCTAGTTTCTCTAAGGTTTCTACAGCTTCGATGACCCTTATTCCTTCTCCTAAATTCCTCCACCACTTGGACTCCAATTCCTCTCCTTAAACTGGCGCCAAACAACACCACCAGCAGCACAATTCCAGCACCTCCTCTCTCGGTAATTTCCTCAACTTTGTTGTATTTTTCTGTAGCTATAACTCCTACTACTTTACGTGAATAATCAAGAAAAAAGGCTCCTCCATCTTCTCTTAAACTTCCAGCGCTTGAACCTTAATTCACCCCTGTTCCTTGCGCAAGACAGCAGTTAATCACCAACCTTGCTCTCGGTTGTGCACTTGTCTTCTTTACTGTGAGTTAATTTTCTTCTAGCCTCTAATTCTCCTACTACCAGGTCTTAGGTGAGGGAAGAGACTGAGGGGAAGTTCAGATGTGGGGAAAATGATTTAGCCGACATCCACTTGCATCGACAAAGGGATTCATTTCCAAACAGCAAAGTAAATCTAGTATGGTGACACCTAATTGTTTAATGTTGTTGTATTTTCATTGGCTATATTTGTAGGCTGCACTCATTGAAGCCACGTAACTTGTGACTAAGGAAAGGAGGGCAGCAAAATAAGCTGCTGAATAAAGATAATGATCATATGAATAGAAGGAACTTAATTGTTGCAACATAAAACGGTAATGTGCTGAACATATCAATGACAACCGGTAACATAGATATGGGTTGATTTAATTTACTACTTTCCAGTATATGAATGAGCGACTACAACAAAGGGAGTTAGCTACTTATATTTATAAAATGAAGTATAAAAGTAGAGAGAGAAAAGCTCCCTCCTCTCTCCTCTTCTTCTTGTTTTTAGTTTTTCCTTGTCCTCATGGTTTTTATTTAGTTGTAGTTCAACATCTAGTCTCTAGATGTTTTTTTGCTTAATAATAACTATGTTTAGTTTCTTGTCTTCTCTCCGGTTAGGAGAGTTTTTTGCTGTGTATAGGTTGTGTTTTAGTTGTTTTGTATTTCGTGGGTTTTGGGTGGGATTTGCAATCACAGCTTCCATCTTCAACGTTGTTGCCAGAGCTGAAGCGTCTAATCTTTGCTCCGTGGAGCAGATGCCAGTCAATGAAGTCTGCGTAGCAGACGATACCGTAAAAGCCGGTTATGCCGCTAGCACCAACGGTGGTGCCGATGGCGGTAGCCATGGTGATGGTGCGTTCACACTGTCAGCGTGGAGAAGAAGACAATCCAGCACACTCTTTTTTAGCAATGACATATGTAACTTGCTGGTTAGAGAAGTTGACACATGTCCTACATGGTGTCACTTTGCATGTATCCCTTCTTATAATCTAATATAATATATATCTTGCTTTTCAAAAAAAAAAAAAAGTATAAAAGTAGCAATGATTAGATAAGACAAGTAACTTAGTTATATACATATTTGCAAACAGTTTGGCTGAAACGTTTTAATTAATGGCGGCAATGGCTAGGCCATGTTTGGTCTAGCTTTTGTTAGGAAATGAGAATTACTTTAGGATGAAGAAAGGTCTTGTTTGGCTTTATACACTAAGGTATAAAATAGGTAGTAATAACAAGAGAATAAACTAGCTAGTTATATACATTTACAATCGGTAATATAAACTTTACTTGTCGTTGTAATAATGACGCATTTAACATGTCACTGTAATAATGACACATTTTAACATTACAGTCAACCACTTTTACCAATAAACTACGATATAATAATAATGGATAAGACTAAAATAATTAAACAGCCCATATACATATACTTAATCGATATACATAATCGATTTAACATGCAAGGTATACATATACGTAAGCAACGTGTATATATATATATAATGTACTTGTGCTAGCAAGTTTACTTCTTAAGATCTGTAGCTGTTATAATACATGTATACATGTCTACAATTTTCACACATAAAATAACAAGGAAGGTATATTTTGTAACTAGGATTTTCCAGGGTGTTTCATTATAGCATGCTATAAGTTACAATATGTCCCTAAGTTTTTCTTTTCATTGCGAAATATTATTCGTTTAAATTATGTCAGAGTTTGAGTGTATGAGTATCTTTTAATGAAAAAGAAAATTAATGGTTATATTGTAATAAGTTGTAAAAGGTAGAAATATTTAGTGAAATTCGCTCAAATGATATTTAAAGAAAAATTTCAAATTGTTTTTCATAAATTATGGCCGTTTTTTTAGTTGTAACTAAAATGTAATGTTGGATAAGTTAAAGTTTGTTTGGAAATGTGATTGGTTTTATATGAAGATTGTTCATGAATATCATATGAAATGATTATGATCTGTATTGTTGTTAAAAGTGTTAAATATTGACATATTTAATCTAAAATTTTTATATCAATATCAATATTTTGAACTGTTAATAAATCGTTTAAAAAGACTACTCTCTTGTCTCAATTGACCGTCTTGTTTGTTTTATGATACGTTTTTCCACTTTTAACATTAAACATATAAAATAAAATAATTTCATAAAACTAAATTTTGTACTCCCTCCGTCCGGAATTGACCGTCCTGTTTGCTTTATGGCACGTTTTTCCACTTCAATATTAAGCATATAAGATAAAATAATTTTAGAAAACTAAATTTTGTAACATATAGTTTATCATGTAAGGAATCATATGCAAAACTTAAATTTTCAAAATTAATTTATCTTATATGTTAAAAATTGAAGTCAAACGACATGTCTAAATAGTAAACAGGACGGTCAATTCAGGACGGAGGGAGTAATATATAATTTATTATGTAATAAATCATTTACAAAACGTAAATTTTAAAAATACTTTATCTTATATCGACATAGATACATGAATGAAACCATATCATATCATATTTTTGGATATTATTAAATAGTATCTCCATTCAGTTTTCCCGGTTCATCACCGCTGCTATGAAAATGGAAAGAAGAAGCTATTTTTACATTAAAAAAAAAAGGGAAAAGGAAAGAAGCTAATTCAAATTACTACAGTATGTCCTTTCCTCCTCGAAATATGAAGGTTGCCTCCAGTCCCTCCCCCCTATTGCCCAATGCCCACCCCCCGGTCTTCGAATCTATCTCTCTCGTCTCTCATTACGGAAATATTAACCCCGACGATCTCGTTATCTTGCAGTAACCTCTTCTTTCCTTCCGAAAGTTCGCCATTCCTGTGTTTCCTCAAGTCTCACTCTGAATCTATCCTCTCCGAATCCGATCTCCTTCTCACCTTCTCACCTTCTCAACTCTGCCATGAGAACCGGTGAAGATTGGTTTGACCCGTGTCATTGTCATTTAAACGTAACGTCTTTCATTATGGAAATATTACACTCACTATCTTTCAGTAAAATTCCTAGTTTCCTTTTTCAAATTTCCCATTCCCGTGCCCTTTCAATTCTCATTCTGCGAGGCTTAGTCTTCAATTTCCTCTCCTTACTCTTTTGCTCCCTCTTATATCCCCGAATTCTCAAGTCGAGGTTTATTAATCTCGATCGAGACTCTGTTCTCAAAGCCATTCACTCACTGGAGAAGTGCCTCTGGTTGATACAGCCTTCCAGTGGAGTTTTTCTAGTATGCAGCCTAAAATGGAGAAGCCTGTTGCTAGAGTCCCGGTCGGAATTTCTGTTCTCACAAAGCGAGTCACTCAGCGCAGATTTACAGTCGAGGTTTCCATCTTTAATGTTTCTCATATTGATCCCTTTTTAGTTTACTGTCTTGCGTCTGTTTTATCTTCTAGTTTATGTATAGTTGAATTGCTAATCGAATATGAATTTGGACAATTGGACATCATGCAGAGATTTAGAATTAGAGTCGGTGCCTCTGCTGAGAAACCATCTTCTTCAACGGAGAAGGTAAATAAGTCATGATTACTGTTCGTCTCACGATGATAAGAATTTAATTTGAAGGATGATCACTTGTTTGTTGGCTGGCACGCAGGTCTTGAAGCGCGCGTGCATTCTGTCCTGGAAAATGATATGGGTTTGTTTTGTCCGCTTCGACAAACTCGACATAAGGTTATGCTCTTGGAAAACTTGGACTTACCATCAGCGAGCACGCTTCAAACAACTGCTGATGCCATTCAAACTTCCTCTTCTACTGCTCCGAGTTTCAATGAGAGCTTTTCTTCCCTTTACCCACAGCCACAACATGATAAAATCGCTAATGAAGGAGTTGGTTCGGCGTCTCAGAGTGGGTCGATGCCATACAAGAGTAGTAACACAAACTGTGGCCTTCTGTCCAAGATCCTGGACCCTGCTCTGAAGCTAATTACCGCTGGTGCTCAAAAGCTCTTCTCCTTCCCCGGTCTCAACAAAGACGTGCATCACTCTCAACAACAAGCTACAGGTTTTTCCCGTTGTTTCCACTTCTAATATCTTTAGTTACCGCTGAATTTGTCCTTACCCATCCATACATGGGATTTTTTTGGCCTCAAAACACGTTAATTAGTTTTAATATTTTTAACATATATGCGTGTGTATATACTCCCTCCATCCTGAATTGACCGTCCTGTTTACTTTATGGCACGTTTTTCCACTTCAATATAGTTTATCATGTAAGGAATCATATATAAAATTTAAATTTTCAAAATTAATTTATCTTATATGTTAAAAATTGAAGTCAAACGACATGTCCAAATAGTAAACAGGACGGTCAATTCAGGACGGAGGGAGTATATATATATATAGAATGACAACTAGATCCAATGCATGAAAAGTTAATTGACCAGAGTCCATAATTAGAACAACAGATATCAAAGACAATCATGGAAAGGTAGCTCATATAGTTGCAGCATCTACAGCACAGTATATCCTGACCTATGTATCTCTTTTTTCTTTATTAGATGACACTTTGGAATCCAGCGATAACCTTGGAGCTGAAACTGCTGTAAGTATATAAAATTACCTGTGCTTGTTAATGTTTTATTACACGTTTTAGTGTTTGCATGACCATTTAATATACGATTTGTGTATTGTTTGTATTTGGATGTCGGTGAATCACTGTATCTCGCTTACAAATCTATTGCAGAGACTGGAAGATATTTATATATGTGGGGAAAAATACTGTCTGGGCTTTATTACATATTTTGGGCCTAAACCATCATAAACTCCAAATGGGCCTCGCTTTCGCTTGGACTAGTTACCCTTTATGCATGACGTTTTTTCTGTTTCCATGTCTGAGTGTTTACTTTGCAACAAAGTTCCCTCGTCTAAGGTTTCTGAAATCCTTTTGCTGTTCTGTTTGATGGTTTAATATCTTTTATCCGTTGCACATTGTCACTGTGGAATTAATACAAGTTCAAGTGATGATTTTGTTTATTACTCATTGATTTTGCTCCTAATCTTTTGTGTTGGCCCCTCCTAGTTTACATTCAGTTAGTGATGCAATTAATATACTATTTATTTATCTATGATCACTTGTTTGTCTGATGTAAAGATGGTGGTGTCTTGTCTTAGGGTATCTGCTGTTCATTGTAGTCTACGAAAGAGGTTCATATAGCACATCGGCTAATTTAGAAAATGGACTTCATATGATTTCCTTTACTCTAAGATAGCTCTTAATGAAGAAAACACTATTGGAATGTAAAACATAAGGCAGTTTAATTTTCTTAAATGACTCTTGCTATGTATGTTTATGTATACATTTATAACCAGTAAGTCATTAGGTAGCCATTTACTTTCTTTCTCCGATTCAAGGTAATGGATCCAATGGTGTTTTTTTTCCCTGTCTGTGTACAATCGGTGAGTCATGACTACAATCATATCATCTTTAAAAGAAAAAAAAAGATGTCTTGTGGTGTTCCATGTTGTTCATTTTCACTTGCCTTTTGTTTGATCTAGGTGCTTAGATCCTAGCTCCTTTCTCTTGTTTTCCATCTTTTGCTGAAGATCCCCTTTGATATGTACCTATGGTCCTACAATTAATTGATCTGGACATTAACATCCAAATTTATCTTCAATTTTTCTACCTTAGACATGTTTTGTGTGTTCTTGCTTTCACTGCTGATGCAATACATGATACTATGTAGCGGAATGCTTCTGGTGTCTCAGAAGGAGCTAGCAACAAAAGCAGAACCTTGTCTTCTAGTGCGCAAGTGGAGGGAGATCTTGAGCATCTTTTAAAACAAAAAACTTTCAGTAGGTAAGTCGTATTGCTTTTCTGGAAGCCAAACGTTAATCGCTAAAATAGAGGAAAAAGTTGTGCCTGATACATAGTATTTATTAGATTTTGTTAGAGATATCCCATCGATTTGTCTTTTGTTGAGCATCTTTTAAAACAAAAAACTTTCAGTAGGTAAGTCGTATTGCTTTTCTGGAAGCCAAACGTTAATCGCTAAAATAGAGGAAAAAGTTGTGCCTGATACATAGTATTTATTAGATTTTGTTAGAGATATCCCATCAATTTGTCTTTTGTTGTTTTCCCAGGTCTGAGGTACAGCACCTGACAACATTACTGCATAGGAAGAAATCTGATATTATCCCCGATGCTGGAGAGGAGAGTTTTGAAAAAACATCTCATGATATCTTGGTTGCTGCAACTCTCCGGCGAGAGCTTGTTAATGGAACTTCTCACAAGATCAGAAGAAAACCTTACGAATTACCGGGATATAAAGTAAGGAAAAGACAAAAACTCCCTTGTTGGTTATCTTTTGATCTGCCATACCTATTTGCTATTCTAACAGTGGATAAAAAATTTATAACGGGACTAGCATTTTGATGCTACCACCATCTTGTGCGCTTGAGCATTCTACTTTGATATGATCTAGCGGATTAATGCCCTGCCCTTTCTTTTGCCATTTCATGCTTTGTTCTACTAATTGAAGTAAACCCGACCATATGTACTACTAGTATATCACTAGCTAACGTCTGTGATGAGTTATTCTATAGTTTCAAGAAGACTGAAATATGTTGATTCGATTGTTGTTAATGGCTTGTTTTCGTTTACCTTTTTGTGACAGGACTGGAAACGTAGACATCCAATACTAGAATATGACATAGGTACCGTTGGTCCTATTCGAAGAGCAAGAGTGAAGTCTACTACTGCAGATGCTGGTGTAGCATCACCTTCTTTTAAGGGGAATACGTGTGATATTCCTTCACAGGAAGTAGAGGTTTATCAGGAGGGACAAAGGGATTTGCAGACTTTGGGTTCATGCATTTCCTTCAAATCCACTGAGAATGGTAAAAGAATACAGCAGGAACCGGAGACCTTGGTCTCTTCTGAAGAGCGTCAATCTGACAAGAAACAAGAAAAGCGGGAGATGGAACTTGTGGATGCTCTTCATCTTAAGAAGGATCAAGATTGTGGTGAATTAGTTGGTTATATAGAGCCAGTAAAGGATGAAGTGCAAACTTGTTTGGACAAGCAGGCTGATGGGGTAATCAGCCTTGAAAGTGGCAACAACGTCACCTCATGTGATATTGAGAATGCAGAGGAAGAGGTTTCAAGTGAATGGTTTCCTGAGATAGGTACTGCGATCACAAAACCTATGCGTTCGAAATCATCAACTGCCTACGATGGTGGTCCTAACAGAAAACATGGATTTAAAATGAGCTTTGATGAGGTAAATCTATTTTACGGTGATCAATTTCCGCTAGATTATATTTTGGGGGAGGGAGCTGTTAGATTTTCTGCATTTTCACTTGCTTTTAGACAAGGTTCATTATGCCTAAATACTGAGTTTATTTGTGAAAAAGGATTCTCTGGATTGGGGAGATGATTGCCCTTTAGCTGAAATGAATGCAAGGGAAGTAGCTGTGGAGACATGTGTCGTGCAGCCAGATCCCGTGTACTCTCCTTCATCGAGCAGGTTTGTTTATGCTTCCATTGCATATACATTTACTTTGGAATCTTCGTTTAATTTTGTGCTATAAAACACTATAATCTCTTCTAAATCATGTTTTCTCTCCACCTCATCTCCTAATTTTGTCAAAGGTGTATATATGTGTTAGAAGGTAACAGTACTGAGACGTTTTCTGATAGTACATGATTGCGATTCGGACTTGACTAATGTATCGATCCTTTTACAGCACGTCTGAGTTTTCTTCTACCACAACCGACAATTCTAAAAACTTGCCTGAAAACCATACTGCTGCAACTGCAACCACTGAGGATGAGGCACCGGCTGCGGCTACACATCCCTCTGCTAGTGTATCAGGAGCACCCACTACCAGCGCAACAATTGCTAGTAGTTTGGCAAGTTCAAGTATTGAAATGTCAGCTACACAGATTAGTATTCTTGCTCAAGCCACCTCTTCAACTTCCTCTGTCCCGCCTGAACCTGTTGGCTCAAGTTCTCCTCCCATGACTCTGATTTCAGATTTAGTAGCTTCGGAAGGGTTGGGCAGTGTCATTACTGCTTCAGAGAGCAGCTGCTATCAACCTTTATCTAAAAAGCTGAAAATCCATCATGTCCTTTCTATGCCAGAGCCGATCATCAGCACTGTACCCTCAGTCTCACCGGATACTAATGCAGTTTCATCAAACAACTTTCTCAGCTCACGTTTTGCAACACAGAGAATACTTACCCCAACTACCACCTCATCAAATATCTTCCCTTCTTCCGTCAGCTCAAGAGGGAATTCAATATCTTCATCAGCATCAGCATCTTCTGTTTTTCCAGTTTCTTTGAGCTCAAATTCGGGGTATGAATCTACCACCTCTTATGGGTGCAGTTGGCATCCAGCTTTCAGAGGAAAATCTACATCTGCTCGTACGACTTCTGGGTTCAAGATGTCTTCCTTCTCCATGACCAAGCCTACTCCAGCTATTATTGCTTCTTCTTGTTACACTTATTCTTTTGGACAACCTCAAACCTCGACCACTGTCACTCACAGAGCCACTTCATCAGACAACATCAGTGATAATATGAGCATAGATGATGACATGGTAGTGGACTCCCAAGCATTGGTAGATGATGACATGGTAGTGGACTCTCGAGCATTGGTCGATGATGCCAACTCATCATCATCATCATCATCATCATCATCATCATCATCATTGGTGATAGCCATGGATGTCGAATTGAATCCCAGGACTACGGCTGGGTTTGCTTTTGATCAACCTCATACTAGTCAGCCGCAGGGTTATGTAGGAAAGTTGGAACCTCTGGTTTTTCTTTTGGGTCAGCCCCTACTAGACAGCCGCAAGCTTATGGAAACATCTGGAGGGTACGTGCCCTGCATCAGGTCTACAGAACCTTAGATTGTTGGTGGCGACCAAAGGTGATAGTGCTCAGAACCCATTCGGCGTGGTGCTAGCTAGATTTGTGAAAAACTAACAATTGTCGGTACAAGTGTTCCCTACCCTTATTTATGTGACACTAATAGCAAGACTAGCAAGTGTTCCCCCTAATAATTGTAAGATAGTACTTTAAATAATAAAATATATTAATATTAGAAAGAAATATAAAACATTATTGATGCATAATTAAAAATTAATGCTAGGTGATATAAAATTAATAGATCTCTTATCAACCATATTATATGTAATATATAAATGACTCTATTTTATCACAGTCTATAACTGTTTATTTTGGTGAATCAACATAAACAATATCATATTAATGGGGATAAGCAAATAAATGATTCATTACCAACTACTATAACGGTAGATTAAACCAAAATTGTTAAATATAGTACACTATGTTAAATAAATATTAATAACTTAAAGTAAAAGGGCTATAAAGAAATGCAAATAAAAAAGTATTTCTCGCCAATAGCTCATAAAATTGACAATAACAAAAAAGTGAAAGAACTTTCTTCTTTTGCTAAAGACTATTATGGGGATAAGGACTTAAAAAGGTGTTGCGGGAATATTCATAAGGGTGAAACGATCATCATAAGTTATATTATTTGAATTGAAAACTGAAATTATATGGGGGCTAGACACCCTTAAGCCTGTGCGTGGCTCCGCCACTGGTTACAACCCACTTGACTTACACATTAACAGAACTATATTATAGAATAATTGGCGACAGTAACTATGTGTTGTCACATATGTACCTAACAAATTAGACTAACATTATCTTGATTCCCCCCTCAAGATATAAACTCTTTGAAAAGAGTTTTGTCTTGTAATAGATAAAGTCCAATATTCTGCAGTAGATCTCAATAATTCCTTCGAGGAAGAGTTTTTGTCAAGAAATCTGTAACCTGATGCCGGGTGGATATATGATGTACTGAGATGAGCCCTTCTTGGATCTGTTGTCTCACATAATGTATGCCAACCTTGATGTATTTGGTTCTGAAATACCCCGAACTTAAATATAGGGATTTAAAATAATTCTAATATGTATTTAAGGGCTTAATGATGCCTAATTAATATTGGTAAGGAAAATAAATCCAAAAGAAATTAAGAAAACGCTTAAAAAGTGAAAAACGCTAAATAAGCGTTAAATAACTATAGGAGGTACGAGACCTCAGTTAGAGTATTATGTGGATTCCTAAGGCTTAATAAGGCCTAAATAATATATGGGAACAACTCCCGAAGAAAACGGATCCAAATAATGTATTAAAACACAAACGAACCTTAAAGCGCATTTTTCAAGGAAACCGGGAAAACGTGACTTTAAGCGGGTCAGATAGACTCGTAAAACTTTTGGTCAACTAAATAATCATTAATAAATATTAGTGAGACTTTAGAACCAATAAAATCAATAAAACGAGAAATTGGTAAAAACTATCAAAAACGGGTAATTGTGGGGTGTAAACTGTAATAAGCACAAACTAGTGTGTCCATTTGGTAAATAAAAATTTAAAAACCGATTGAGTATGTGTGTGTGTCTCGTGAGCATCCTCCCCTCTTTTTCAAGTTAATTAAATACACTCACACTCACACACTAAAGGACAAGACTAATACAAAAGGGAAATAAAAGTACAAAGTGACTAACACTCCCTCTCTCTCCAATTCCCTTACACACCCACGTACTCTCTCCCCTCTTTCTGACTTCTTCTCCCCCATGGAGCTCAACCATGGCGATTTCACAAAACCAAAGAGACACCCATCTTCCTCTCAATCTTTGACCACTCAATACTTGCCCAAAAATTATAAAAATGGTACCGTTGGAATCCTCTCATCAAGGAGAACAATCTCCTCTTTCCAAAATTCGAAAACCTCACATTCCATCCATGGGTATTAGCCATTTGAAGGTTTGAAACCACCATGGAAGCCCCTCTTTCATCTTGTTGGTTTAAGGTAAAAAGAAATCCGAAAACCTTCCATTTTTAGCTCCCATTTACATTATAAGAAATGCTAGTTTTGAACTCCTTGTTCTTGCTTGTCCAACCGAATGTGGCTTCTTCTTGGAGCTGAGAAATTACTCTCTTGCTAGACAAGAGCTTCATCTATCCATTGGAAGGTAATGTTTCATCTTCAAACATTAAACAAGTATGTAAACCCTAGGCTAGTTAAGGGTGAAATGCTAAACTAGTATTGTGTATGTATGGGCTGTAGAGCTACTGATTTTATAGAGCAAGAACAAGAAGAAAATAAAAGAAAAGGAAGAAAGAAGAAGAGGAAGGAAAAAGGAAGCAAAACGTGAGGTAAGCCTCTGTACAGATTTTGTTTAACGTATAAGTAAGAGTAAGCATATTGTCTTAACAAATGTAAACCAATGTGACAGTGGGAAATGGATGAGTGAATTAGTATTGATTGTTGATGAGTAAGAAATCTTTGAAACAAGTGACTGAGCTGCTCATGAATGGTAACGTTGGGGTGCTGGTGTGAATATATATATGTTGAGCAGGGAAGTTGAGCTGTGGTAATGTGTGAGTAATTTGGTGTGTTGAGAATGTAGAATTATAGGCAAAGCTATGGCAAATTTTACCTAGGAACTAGAACACTTAAGAGTTGATGGAGAGTGGTAAGAATCTGTAATAGAAATGAGGAAGAAGAGGGAACCGTAGCAGCAGTGTGGCAATTCTGCAACAGAAGGAAAACAAAGGTAGTAGAAGAGAAAAAAATGTAACAGAGGAGAATGGGAAGTTATCAGTAGAATGAGAGAAAGGATTTTGGTGATGGATTGAGGTAAGTTTAGATGTTGGTTTACGTATTAAAACCTGCGAAGAACATGTGGGAGTAAATGTAGAAGGAGGGGGTAAAGATTAGACAAAGGAAGAGGAAGAGACAGAGCAGAAAAAAAACTGGTGATTCGTAACAGACCATTGTTGGTCCGGGACTTAGGCCTTGTATTAAGTCACGGACCAACCATCTAAAACTACCCGAGAGTTGCAAATCATTAAGGGTTCGGGACTTACCTCTGGTATAAGGTCCCGGACCACTAGCCAATTCATTCGAGAGGTTAAGTCGCTTCTGGTCTGGGACTACCTTATGTATAAGGTCCCGGACCATAACAAAAATCAATTCGAGAGTTCTGATTTGTGTTGGTCCGGGACTTAGGACCTGGACAAGGTCCCGGACCAACACCATAATTCACCCGAGAGAAATTTTAATGGGTTATAAGTTAAGGCATTGTTTGGGTATAATTGTATAAGTTGCATAAGACTCAATTAATCATAATTAAGAGTCATTAGGAGTATACACAAGCGAGAATAAGAATGAGGAGTAAGTAAAGAATGGAAATGAAATTGTACAAGTAAGAATTAGTAAGTATGTAAAGTGGATGAACTAAGGCAATTTGAAGGGCCTAGGTAGTGTTTAAACATGTGAGATTACATGTAAGAAGATTGGAGAAACAATGGGTAAAGTATGGGACTGAAAACAGAAGTCAAAATGCAAATACTGGGCCGGACCGAACTTGCGACCGGACTTGCAAGTTCGGTCGAGTCCAGATTTACAAAGACGGGAAAGCTTCTGGAATCGACCGGACTTGCGACTTGCACCGGACTTGCAAGTTCGGTCGGACCAGAAAAATTCTCCCGTCTGTAACCTACTGGAATCGACCGGACTTGCGACCGGACATGCAAGTTCGGTCGGCCATAAAAATTTCCGTCGAGCAAGCTACTGGAATGGACCGACCTTGCGACCGGACTTGCAAGGTCGGTCGGGCTAAAATTTTTCCGTTAAGTAACTTACTGGAATGGACCGACCTTGGGACCGGACTTGCAAGGTCGGTCGGCCCTGGAATTTCACCCGATGTAACCTACTGACTCGGACCGAACTTGCAAGGTCGGTCGCAAGTTCGGTCAGGTCAAAACTTACAAAAAAAAACTATAAGACTATGGTTAGTATATGTATGTATGTATATGTATACCCACCTATACATACGTGCATATATGTGTAAGTAAACCATTGTTAAGTAATTAAAAGTAAGTAAATAAAATGTAAGTATAAGAATGTGAAGACCTAGTAAGTATGAGTTAGGAAGCGTAAGGGTAACCGAATTTAAATTAATGATAGTTAGATTAATTATTCGGTTGTATGTATATCATAGGATTTGAATTGTGAACACCGGAGGAACGTTGGGATACAAGTACAACGGTGAAAGGTATGATTTCTTCATGCTCTGTATCCTAACCTGGTTACCCCGATTTGTGTGCTTATGTGATCACCAATAAGATAAATGCACGAATCGGATATATATTGCACTTAACTGTGTTTGAACTATTTGTTCTTGTTGTAACTTCTTGAACAATTAGTTTGTATAATTCATGAAATGAATGAATGGAAATGAGAAGTATGTGTGTATTGTGTACTTGTGTATTGTATGTATGTATGGAAATGAAGTACTGACTTATACTAATTCCTACATTCTAAACCTAACTTGAGTAATGAGTAAAATGGAATGAGTAAAGTCCGATATAGTTTCGGCCACCGTGAGGATAAGGAAACACAAGAGGTTGGATCCGAATCCTGGCTGTAATCTTTTCCATGGACCAATTCCCTGAATGGGTAGCATCCTGGATTAGTGGGCCACCCTAAAGCCCGGTGGCGGGATGTAGTAATCCCTGCCCGGAGGTCATACCGACTTAACCGGAAGTAAAGTATGTAAGAAGCAAGTATTGTATGTGTGTTAGTCTTGACTATTGTAAGTCATTGACCGGAAGTAAAAGAGTACCGAACACCCGATTAACCCGGGTGTGTAATGAAGCTAACTGGACCTTGCATGTATTGGAAATTGTATCTCCGTATTGCGTATGTGTATGCAATGAGGAAGTACTGTGTATGTATTTCTGGGAGATGGTAAGTAAGTATTGGTTGACTCGTATGGTCTTCCAAGCATGTACTGTTCTGTGCGTATGTATGTATACTTGTAGTATTGTAGTACCGTGATGAAGCATGCATATGTATGTATGAACGTATGTATTGCAAAATGAATTGCATGTATTCGACCAAATGGTCGGCGTACCCTCGCTAGTACGCGGGGTATGCAGTTATCATATTCAGCGAAAGCTGACCCCCCTCGGGGGAACGTTTTTAGTGTGCAGGTACCCGGAGCGAATACGGTCAAGGTAAGAGACCGGTGGCGCGCCTCGTAATTAGATGTATCTAGTTTGTGAGGAATGGGTAGCAGATTGATTTCTAGTAAGTGTGTATGAATTTGGGAGAAGTACTATATTGATTTTGGAACCTAGTAAACTCGGTATACGTAGTGTATTATCTTGTACGGAGTTGTGAAGTATTGTATCGAATGGAGTATTGTAGTAATCAGTATGTAATGAGAGTATGTATTGTATTAAGTAGTGCTCGGATATTCCGGTCCATCAGACCGATGCTGTATGTAATAGTAGTAGCCTTGTTAGTCACGTGGGTGGCTAACGACATTGTATCACCCATTGTGAGTAAGTATGTATCCGCTGCGTGAATCTGGAAGTACGAGGAGATTGGACGGTAATGATAGTATTAATGGTAGGGGTGTTACAAAAAGTGGTATCAGAGCGAAGTATCGCTCTGATGACTGGAAATACCGAGTTTAGGAAATACCGAGATAGGATTTAGAAGCTTAGGGCTAAGGGCTGAGTGATAGCATTAGAGAGATGCTAGTTAGGAACTCCCGGTGAGTACCGGATACCTACAATACCAGTCCCGCCCGCCGCAAACCCCACTGTATAACTTGGGAAAGGACGCCAGAGAGAAGAAAAGTCTTCTCATACTCGGGGAAACCCGATCTGGCAGTGGTGAATCAATCACACAGTAAACAAGAACCGACATGTAGTAGATTCCAAGAACTGGAAGTCCCGGAGATAGTTCCCGGTTGAACCACAACCCCGCGCGTAATAGCGGTAGAATGAGCACTCCAACCACGAGGAGGCTATAACTTGCAACAGCATGGGGCGGCCTGCTTAGCAGTCGCGAAACCTAGCTAGTCAACCAACAGCAGAACAGAAGCACTAACCGCGCAACGGAATGAAAAGGGGAGCAGTAACGGAACCCGAGACACAAGTCTACGGGATAGTAATACTTGAATAATACCACCAACGGTATGCTAGCCGACTAAGGACATAGTCGGAAGCGGTTAACTCCAAAACTGCGATGCCATCAAGGTTGCAACACCTGGCCAATATAGCTCAGACAACTACAAGAACAACCATGAGATATAAACCAATAGGACTACAAGCGTAGTGCCTAAACGAGGAAGGTTCAGTAACCACCACAAATGTGTGGGAACGAGCCACAAGGAACGACACTAAACCAAATAGAACGGGAACCTCCAAGGAGTGGAGAAGTACCCAGATCTACGACAGCCATGTCTAGACCACCAAGAAGCTACCTAAAGGAGCGAGTATACCAATTGTAGATCAACAAGATCAAGGGAAAAGTCAACAAGACTATTAAATACAAGCAGAAACCATACCAAGATTGGTATAGGATTATCCAAAAACCACCGATACCACGCACTTGCCAAGGCAAGTGCAGTAAAGACAGAGATATGTAAAGGAGCACTAACACGTCACAAGTACATAGTAATGTACGGTGACCGTAATGAAACAACCACAGGATCACACATCCTAACAACCAGACGTATGAAGCCTTGGGAAGACTTAACGGCCGACTACTGTACATACCAGTCAGCGAGAAGCTTGACTTGGTCAAGACCTCAAGCATGGCTATGCCATGAGAGATTTCTTTTAACACCGAACCATATTTTAAAACCCAAAAATTTCCTTTCAAAACCATAAACCTTCTTTTAAAACCTTGGATTTTAAAACCAGACCAACAGCATTACGGTGAGTATCAAAGAATGATACAAGAGGAGTTGACAATAGAATACTTCACCTAGGCGTGTGGCGAACACTACGAGTGTACCCATTACGGGATGTGGGACAACCGCACTCTGAAGGAGCTTGCGGGCCCGACATGCAGTTGGGTAAGTGGTAACGTATCAATACGGTACCCCACGTATGTATACATGTAGTGTGCGACGCACGGGAAGTAGTCAACTCCGTTCTACGGACCATGAGTAAATTTTAAATCAGATCAGCTGGACACCTTAGACAACCAAGTACAAAGGAACTCAGAGAATCCATCTGAGATAAGGAATAAGAACTAGGAATTGGATATGTCTCAAAGACTTCAAACAAATACAGGACAGCTGGGAAGTATACCCAGCCTGAGCTCAGTAGAGCAAATGCATAAAGTATTCACAACGATGCTCAACAAACGGGAAGGAATTCCCAAGAGCAATCTCAAGATTACCATGAAGTATAATCCATTATCGAAGAGGATACTTAAACTTAGTCTCAAGCACTAGGACTCATATAAACATCTACCCAAGACGGGAGACGTTATAACCCAAAAGGATAACTCAAATCAAATACCATAAGGCGGTATAGTAGCACAGCATACCATAACACTAGCCGATGTAACGGCATAACCTAACAACACCCAGGAATCGTTGAAGGGTGTCTGCGTTGACAACAATCAAACAAAGCATCATGTAAGAAGCAGGAGCTAGAACGAACACTCGGTTGGACACCGAGGGATTTCACTTAACAGGAAATACCCTCAACCGCCAAAGGCACTAATTAACACCGGTTGCCCAAAGGGACTCCTATGAACGAAACGTGATGTCACGACTTGCCATGGAGCCTGGTAATACCCCAACCTATGGGTATACAAGTGGAAACTTGTATAACAGCTGCAAGAGCATAGCTAGCAGCAATAAGGCTTAACGGCCCAAACCAGCTACGTTAACTCAAACGGTTGCAAACCACAACCATTTAATAACAAACTTGCAAAAGCTATTGCTTCATAACATAAACGGAGCGTCAACAGAACAACCCAATTCAAAGCTTAACATAATGAGCGGCTTGGAGTAATGGCTACCTCAATGTCACTGTCCTAGCAGACGGTCTATGTACGTTATGGAACTTTGTCTCTTTTTCATTCCCTACTGTAGAAACGGCAACACAGAGGCATAAGAACCAATAATGCCAACAGTGGCCTAGTCCCACTTTGACACTACGGGAAACCCGAGAAAGGTACCCCTCCGTTAATAGAAGACCACCAAGGTGGTGAAGATGTGAACCTTAGAAAAGGCTTCCATCTACTATAACAATAAGCCCGCAAATAGATTGCCAAGGGCGATAGGATAAGGAAATGAAATTTCCAAACCCCTACGACTTAAGGGTATATACCCATATACACCCAACCATTTGTGAACCATTGTGTAACACACAAGGTAAACCTTGTCATGAACCTATGAGTGGAGACAAGCCCTCAACAAGAACTTTCATCTAACAGTGATAGAATACACCTCAGTTGAGAACGGGAACCAGAAACCCTTGAAGTTTCTAGGGATGTCCCGGTGATGTCATACAAGAATAAACTACACAGCTAGAGCTATCATTAGTGCTCAGCACTGAAGGACAGTAATTGTCAAAACAATCAATGTGAATGCACATTGAAAACCATGATGACCAACGCTCAAGAGAGCTAGTAACCTGATAAATTACTTCATCCATTATCAACCAAGATACTTGGTAAATTGTATCCAAATGATGAAGAATGTGAGGTAGCTAACCTACACATGAAACCTAATTGGAAACAGAACATCTCCACCATGGGATGATAACGTGCAGTATTCTACGACAACCGTCATACACAACACTAGGAACCTCTAGTGTATTTACACCATAAGGAATGGTGGCCAACGCAATGGCAATGAGTAAAGACGAACTACCACAGTAACAGAAACATTAAAGACAATGTTGTACAGGTGTAAGAACACGGTGCGCAACAGCGACCGCTATGAGGAAGTAGCAGATAATGACACGGAGTCAAAGTATGAAATGACAGACAAATATTCTTTCCTATCACATAAGTGACTACTGCCAAGCGTTTCGCCTCTGCACTCTATGACTGGTGTTTTGGTATTGCACTTATGCAGCTAATGATCTAATGGGATGGCTAGGGATATGGAAAATAACCAAACTAAACCCTTCTCTCACCAACACATGGCATAAGCCAGCTAAGGAAGCTTAGCAACAGACCGTGCGGCCTGAGGCCAAGGAAGCACGAAGAGTGTGAAACACCTAACCAATCACAAGATGTGAATTCCATTGGAATAAAAGTGAAAGGAGACGTAACAAAGTCACTAGACCGACGCATAGAAATGCAAGGTCATACAAGTAAAGAACACTTGTACTGAACCAGGGAAACTGGTAGAATTCAGAAGCTAGTGACACCAGAGGAAGCACTACAACTAAGTAGACTTAACCTCGCCCGACAATAAGTCGAAGGAACTTAGTGAATAACTCTGGAAGCACGAATGCATGTGCCAGTAGATTACCAGAGAGCTGGTTAAAATCTTAAACTCATTGAGTTCGAACGCGGTAAAAGAATACCGAATTTGTTAGTAAACCTTATTCCCATAATACGGATAAAAGGTTATGTATAGACACATTAAGGATAACACGAGGGTATAACCCGAGTTATCAGGGTCGCGCAGCAGAAGCTAGTGGGCCCTAGCTAGGAGATAATATACCTAGTAATATAGTAGAATGGCTATTAATGCCGTGAAGCCTAATAGGCTGGAACCAAATTAATTATGAGTTAAATAAACTCATATAGGATTCTTGGTGCAAAGACTAAACCATTGGTATGGTTAAGACCCTTTGACCAGAGCATATTGTACAGTATACCGTAGTGAAGCTAAAGCTTCAGATTGCCCAAACTGATTAAACCAATGTTTAATAATAATAACATATGGTAGATTACGTGGGCGTAATCCCTTTTAAGGGGGGTAGAGCGAAAACCGCTGAATGTAAGTTTCGTGTAAAACACATAAACTATAATGTGCATAGCACAAATGAGAATCGAATTGATGACTGGTTTACTGTTAAATAAACATATGTATTCATTCATATTGAAATTATGGTATTAGGCACTAGAGATGCAAATACCATAGACGAATATACCTACCTTGTAACATCATGTAAGAGTATTAGTAAAAGAAAAGTAATGAGTAGGACGAAGTTCCACAAGTATTGTAGCCTTGGAAGAAGTAGTACGAAATGATGAGAGTAGTAGATGAGTGAAGTCTAATAGTGTATACCTATGTAAGTCATTGGAAGTAAATCGAGGACAACTAAATTTACAAGTATGGTAACCCCTGGTTAGAATATTTGAAACAATGGAGAGTAACGGATGGAAGTAGTGAAGGTTGATGAGATGAGCACTTAGGTATTGAACCTCGAAGTAGAGCATTTGGGAAATAGATTGAGAATGACTGATGGATCGAATTCCATCCTTTGGAGATGTATGAATGACTAGGAAGAGTAAAAATATAAAACATGAAAATAATTGAATAATTTATTGTTTGAAACTGATGTGGGAAGTCGAACTTGATCCTGATCAGATCAAGGGAAACCGAACACAAATTGGGGTGGAAAGATAGTTCAACACTGGTGCTGATCACATCAGGGTCGAACGATTCTAGAAGCTCCCTTCAAGTGGTCACAAGAATCACACATAGGATAGAAGTAATGAAAATAAATTGGAACTTGGATTTGGATGCTTTAGAAAGATTTTCAATTAGCTGTTGGGAAGGATTTCCTTAGACTGAGAATAAGGATTTGGCTAGAAGCTTATACCGGAGAAGATAGTAGTGTAGCATATTGTATTATTCCAAGGGCAGCGGGACATAGAGGAGTCCTGTGTCTAGATGACCTGAGTGCCACGGGACTGTATGTCTATTGCATTGCTTTGGGGATAGCTGTGCATTGTATCTATGTGAAAACCTGGTAATATGGAACCAATGGTTGGTAGTAATGTGGATTGGAGCAATTATAGTACATTTGTATGGCATGGTATGTAGAAACCTTGAGTAACGGATTTAGAAATTTGTAAGGAGGAAGAATGTATGACTTTGGCATTGAACAAGTATGAATGAGTAAGTATAGTAATCCTGTAACCTTGAACAACTTTGAGGACAAAGTTTCTTAAGGAGGGTAGATTGAAATACCCCGAACTTAAATATAGGGATTTAAAATAATTCTAATATGTATTTAAGGGCTTAAAGATGCCTAATTAATATTGGTAAGGAAAATAAATCCAAAAGAAATTAAGAAAACGCTTAAAAAGTGAAAAACGCTAAATAAGCGTTAAACTATAGGAGGTACGAGACCTCAGTTAGAGTATTATGTGGATTCCTAAGGCTTAATAAGGCCTAAATAATATATGGGAACAACTCCCGAAGAAAACGGATCCAAATAATGTATTAAAACACAAACGAACCTTAAAGCGCATTTTTCAAGGAAACCGGGAAAACGTGACTTTAAGCGGGTCAGATAGACTCGTAAAACTTTGGTCAACTAAATAATCATTAATAATATTAGTGAGACTTTAGAACCAATAAAATCAAAACGAGAAATTGGTAAAAACTATCAAAAACGGGTAATTGTGGGGTGTAAACTGTAATAAGCACAAACTAGTGTGTCCATTTGGTAAATAAAAATTTAAAACCGATTGAGTATGTGTGTGTGTCTCGTGAGCATCCTCCCCTCTTTTCAAGTTAATTAAATACACTCACACTCACACACTAAAGGACAAGACTAATAAAAAGGGAAATAAAAGTACATAAGTGACTAACACTCCCTCTCTCTCCAATTCCCTTACACACCCACGTACTCTCTCCCCTCTTTCTGACTTCTTCTCCCCCATGGAGCTCAACCATGGCGATTTCACAAAACCAAAGAGACACCCATCTTCCTCTCAATCTTTGACCACTCAATACTTGCCCAAAAATTATAAAAATGGTACCGTTGGAATCCTCTCATCAAGGAGAACAATCTCCTCTTTCCAAAATTCAAAAACCTCACATTCCATATCCATGGGTATTAGCCATTTGAAGGTTTGAAACCACCATTGGAAGCCCCTCTTTCATCTTGTGGTTTAAGGTAAAAAGAAATCCGAAAACCTTCCATTTTTAGCTCCCATTTACATTATAAGAAATGCTAGTTTTGAACTCCTTGTTCTTGCTTGTCCAGCCGAATGTGGCTTCTTCTTGGAGCTGAGAAATTACTCTCTTGCTAGACAAGAGCTTCATCTATCCATTGGAAGGTAATGTTTCATCTTCAAACATTAAACAAGTATGTAAACCCTAGGCTAGTTAAGGGTGAAATGCTAAACTAGTATTGTGTATGTATGGGCTGTAGAACTACTGATTTTATAGAGCAAGAACAAGAAGAAAATAAAGAAAAGGAAGAAAGAAGAAGAGGAAGGAAAAAGGAAGCAAAACGTGAGGTAAGCCTCTGTACAGATTTTGTTTAACGTATAAGTAAGAGTAAGCATATTGTCTTAACAAATGTAAACCAATGTGACAGTGGGAAATGGATGAGTGAATTAGTATTGATTGTTGATGAGTAAGAAATCTTTGAACCAAGTGACTGAGCTGCTCATGAATGGTAACGTTGGGGTGCTGTTGTGAATATATATATGTTGAGCAGGGAAGTTGAGCTGTGGTAATGTGTGAGTAATTTGGTGTGTTGAGAATGTAGAATTATAGGCAAAGCTATGGCAAATTTTACCTAGGAACTAGAACACTTAAGAGTTGATGGAGAGTGGTAAGAATCTGTAATAGAAATGAGGAAGAAGAGGGAACCGTAGCAGCAGTGTGGCAATTCTGCAACAGAAGGAAAACAAAGGTAGTAGAAGAGCAAAAATGTAACAGAGGAGAATGGGAAGTTATCAGTAGAATGAGAGAAAGGATTTTTGGTGATGGATTGAGGTAAGTTTAGATGTTGGTTTACGTATTAAAACCTGCAAAGAACATGTGGGAGTAAATGTAGAAGGAGGGGGTAAAGATTAGACAAAGGAAGAGGAAGAGACAGAGCAAAAAAAAACTGGTGATTCGTAACAGACCATTGTTGGTCCGGGACTTAGGCCTTGTATTAAGTCCCGGACCAACCATCTAAAACTACCCGAGAGTTGCAAATCATTAAGGGTCCGGGACTTACCTCTGGTATAAGGTCCCGGACCACTAGCCAATTCATTCGAGAGGTTAAGTCGCTTCTGGTCCGGGACTACCTTATGTATAAGGTCCCGGACCATAACAAAAATCAATTCGAGAGTTCTAATCTGTGTTGGTCCGGGACTTAGGACCTGGACAAGGTCCCGGACCAACACCATAATTCACCGAGAGAAATTTTAATGGGTTATAAGTTAAGGCATTGTTTGGGTATAATTGTATAAGTTGCATAAGACTCAATTAATCATAATTAAGAGTCATTAGGAGTATACACAAGCGAGAATAAGAATGAGGAGTAAGTAAAGAATGGAAATGAAATTGTACAAGTAAGAATTAGTAAGTATGTAAAGTGGATGAACTAAGGCAATTTGAAGGGCCTAGGTAGTGTTTAAACATGTGAGATTACATGTAAGAAGATTGGAGAAACAATGGGTAAAGTATGGGACTGAAAACAGAAGTCAAAATGCAAATACTGGGCCGGACCGAACTTACGACCGGACTTGCAAGTTCGGTCGAGTCCAGATTTACAAAGACGGGAAAGCTTCTGGAATCGACCGGACTTGCAAGTTCGGTCGGACCAGAAAAATTCTCCCGTCTGTAACCTACTGGAATCGACCGGACTTGCGACCGGACATGCAAGTTCGGTCGGCCAGAAAAATTTCCGTCGAGCAAGCTACTGGAATGGACCGACCTTGCGACCGGACTTGCAAGGTCGGTCGGGCTAAAATTTTTCCGTTAAGTAACTTACTGGAATGGACCGACCTTGGGACCGGACTTGCAAGGTCGGTCGGCCCTGGAATTTTCACCCGATGTAACCTACTGACTCGGACCGAACTTGCAAGGTTGGTCGCAAGTTCGGTCGGGTCAAAACTTACAAAAAAAAAACTATAAGACTATGGTTAGTATATGTATGTATGTATATGTATACCCACCTATACATACGTGCATATATGTAAGTAAACCATTGTTAAGTAATTAAAAGTAAGTAAATAAAATGTAAGTATAAGAATGTGAAGACCTAGTAAGTATGAGTTAGGAAGCGTAAGGGTAACCGAATTTAAATTAATGATAGTTAGATTAATTATTCGGTTGTATGTATATCATAGGATTTGAATTGTGAACACCGGAGGAACGTTGGGATACAAGTACAACGGTGAAAGGTATGATTTCTTCATGCTCTGTATCCTAACCTGGTTACCCCGATTTGTGTGCTTATGTGATCACCAATAAGATAAATGCACGAATCGGATATATATTGCACTTAACTGTGTTTGAACTATTTGTTCTTGTTGTAACTTCTTGAACAATTAGTTTGTATAATTCATGAAATGAATGAATGGAAATGAGAAGTATGTGTAAGTATTGTGTACTTGTGTATTGTATGTATGTATGGAAATGAAGTACTGACTTATACTAATTCCTAACATTCTAACTCCTAACTTGAGTAATGAGTAAAATGGAATGAGTAGAAGTCCGATTAGTTTCAGCCACGCGTGAGGATAAGGAAACACAAGAGGTTGGATCCGAATCCTGGCTGTAATCTTTTCCATGGACCAATTCCCTTGAATGGGTAGCATCCTGGATTAGTGGGCCACCCTAAAGCCCGGTGGTGGGATGTAGTAATCCCTGCCCGGAGGTCATACCGACTTAACCGGAAGTAAAGTATGTAAGAAGCAAGTATTGTATGTGTTGGTCTTGACTATTGTAAGTCATTGACCGGAAGTAAAAGAGTACCGAACACCCGATTAACCCGGGTGTGTAATGAAGCTAACTGGACCTTGCATGTATTGGAGAATTGTATCTCCGTATTGCGTATTGTGTATGCAATGAGGAAGTACTGTGTATGTATATTCTGGGAGATGGTAAGTAAGTATTGGTTGACTCGTATGGTATTCCAAGCATGTACTGTTCTGTGCGTATGTATGTATACTTGTGTAGTATTGTAGTACCGTGAATGAAGCATGTATGTATGTATGTATGAACGTATGTATTGCAAAATGAATTGCATGTATTCGACCAAATGGTCGGCGTACCCTCGCTAGTACGCAGGTTATGCAGTTATCATATTCAGCGAAAGCTGACCCCCCTCGGGGGAACGTTTTTAGTGTGCAGGTACCCGGAGCGAATACGGTCAAGGTAAGAGACCGGTGGCACGCCTCGTAATTAGATGTATCTAGTTTGTGAGGAATGGGTAGCAGATTGATTCCTAGTAAGTGTGTATGAATTTGGGAGAAGTACTATATTGATTTTGGAACCTAGTAAACTCGGTATGCGTAGTGTATTATCTTGTACGGAGTTGTGAAGTATTGTATCGAATGGAGTATTGTAGTAATCAGTATGTAATGAGAGTATGTATTGTATTAAGTAGTGCTCGGATATTCCGGTCCATCAGACCGATGCTGTATGTAATAGTAGTAGCCTTGTTAGTCACGTGGGTGGCTAACGGCATTGTATCACCGTTGTGAGTAAGTATGTATCCGCTGCGTGAATCTGGAAGTACGAGGAGATTGGACGGTAATGATAGTATTAATGGTAGGGGTGTTACAAAAAGTGGTATCAGAGCGAAGTATCGCTCTGATGACTGGAAATACCGAGTTTAGGAAATACCGAGATAGGATTTAGAAGCTTAGGGCTAAGGGCTGAGTGATAGCATTAGAGAGATGCTAGTTAGGAACTCCCGGTGAGTACCGGATACCTACAATACCAGTCCCGCCCGCCGCAAACCCCACTGTATAACTTGGGAAAGGACGCCAGAGAGAAGAAAAGTCTTCTCATACTCGGGGAAACCCGATCTGGCAGTGGTGAATCAATCACACAGTAAACAAGAACCGACATGTAGTAGATTCCAAGAACTGGAAGTCCCGGAGATAGTTCCCGGTTGAACCACAACCCCGCGCGTAATAGCGGTAGAATGAGCACTCCAACCACGAGGAGGCTATAACTTGCAACAGCATGGGGCGGCCTGCTTAGCAGTCGCGAAACCTAGCTAGTCAACCAACAGCAGGACAGAAGCACTAACCGTGCAACAGAATGAAAAGGGGAGCAGTAACGGAACCCGAGACACAAGTCTACGGGATAGTAATACTTGAATAATACCACCAACGGTATGCTAGCCGACTAAGGACATAGTCGGAAGCGGTTAACTCCAAAACTGCGATGCCATCAAGGTTGCAACACCTGGCCAATATAGCTCAGACAACTATAAGAACAACCATGAGATATAAACCAATAGGACTACAAGCGTAGTGCCTAAACGAGGAAGGTTCAGTAACCACCACAAATGTGTGGGAACGAGCCACAAGGAACGACACTAACCAAATAGAACGGGAACCTCCAAGGAGTGGAGAAGTACCCAGATCTACGACAGCCATGTCTAGACCACCAAGAAGCTACCTAAAGGAGCGAGTATACCAATTGTAGATCAACAAGATCAAGGGAAAGTCAACAAGACTATTAAATACAAGCAGAAACCATACCAAGATTGGTATAGGATTATCCAAAAACCACCGATACCACGCACTTGCCAAGGCAAGTGCAGCAAAGACAGAGATATGTAAAGGAGCACTAACACGTCACAAGTACATAGTAATGTACGGTGACCGTAATGAAACAACCACAGGATCACACATCCTAACAACCAGACGTATGAAGCCTTGGGAAGACTTAACGGCCGACTACTGTACATACCAGTCAGCGAGAAGCTAGACTTGGTCAAGACCTCAAGCATGGCTATGCCATGAGAGATTTCTTTTAACACCGAACCATATTTTAAAACCCAAAAATTTCCTTTCAAAACCATAAACCTTATTTTAAAACCTTGGATTTTAAAACCAGACCAACAACATTACGGTGAGTATCAAAGAATGATACAAGAGGAGTTGACAATAGAATACTTCACCTAGGCGTGTGGCGAACACTACGAGTGTACCCGTTACGGGATGTGGGACAACCGCACTTCGAAGGAGCTTGCGGGCCCGACATGTAGTTGGGTAAGTGGTAACGTATCAATACGGTACCCCACGTATGTATACATGTAGTGTGCGACGCACGGGAAGTAGTCAACTCCGTTCTACGGACCATGAGTAAATTTTAAATCAGATCAGCTGGACACCTCAGACAACCAAGTACAAAGGAACTCAGAGAATCCATCTGAGATAAGGAATAAGAACTAGGAATTGGATATGTCTCAAAGACTTCAAACAAATATAGGACAGCTGGGAAGTATACCCAGCCTGAGCTCAGTAGGGCAAATGCATAAAGTATTCACAACGATGCTCAACAAACGGGACGGAATTCCCAAGAGCAATCTCAAGATTACCACGAAGTATAATCCATTATCGAAGAGGATACTTAAACCTAGTCTCAAGCACTAGGAACAAGTATAAACAGTCTACCCAAGAACGGGAGACGTTATAACCCAAAAAGGGATAACTCAAGTATAAACCAAGTATTAATTCTCTATGAATCCTTAAACCATTCGGTATCCTTTAGAATTACTAATCCCTTGTAATTAACCCCAATGATTAGCTATTCGTTATTAATCGGGTTATTACTTAAAGTGTTCAAATCCAGGATTAGCTGATTAATCATCTCACGTTGTTAGCAATTAACAATGTGGTAAAATTTCTATAACCTTTAGGATTAATCCTTATCATATTATCTCCTTTTAATCATGTGTATTCAATTTAACCCAAACTTATTTTAGCATATTACTAGCCCAATGTCATGAATAAGTTGGACGGGTTAATTAACCCATTATGAATGTTAGATTTGAGCTAGGCCCAATATGATAGTGGCTAAATTAGACCAGGCCTCGTGTACATCTTCAATTAGGCCAAGTGCACTAACTTATTAATCAGTGATACAAGAGTGTTAGTCTATATACAATATCTTATTTTATATGATACTTCCGAAAATATCATTTACATATGGGTATAATATACCTAACTTGTTCTTTCTACCTATAACACGTTTTAACCAAAGTATTAATATTATCTCTCTCCCATTTCAATTTCTATTTCCCCAATGTATCGTTGGACTGAATCTTAATATTTAAACTTTCTAGCACAAAAATCACAAGCTAAGGTCATATCATTTTTCCTAGCCTCGGCCCTTAATAATTGTGAGTTGTAATTTTAACTTAATCGAACTCATTATATAATTAAACCCAAAGTTTCTCATCTTGTTTTATTATGCTTAATTATTTATGCATTTTCATCCTAAAATCATCAATCCTCCCAACTACTTAGTATCCCACAATTTACCCTTATACATTATTTGTCCTCTTTTTACTAAACTCCTTTAAATACCAACTTAATTCATTCACGTTTCTTCCTAAATCTCCGATTTATATACATTAACTTCTCTTTTATATTTAATTATCAAGTTGTCCCAAACATACCATTGAACCAAAACTTTACATTTAACTTCCTAACCAAAATGTAGAACTTGATGTCATGTCATTCTTCCTAGCTTAGTCCTTAATAAGTACTTAAATTGTAATTTAATTTAATCCAACTTATTATATGATTAAATCATAGTTTCCTAACTCATTATCAACCATTCAGTTTCAATTTACTTACTTAACTCTTTACTCTCAGTTTACCATTTTACTATTCATTCCATCTTATTTTATAGCTTAAATCTAAACTTTATAATCCATAATATCATATTACATAGTACTAGTTTATGTAATTTACCAAATTATCAATAACCCTCCAAATTGACATAATACTTTTACCACTGAAATTACGAAAATTCACCAATCACCATCACATCACACAGTAGCCAAAATCAAGTGAAACACCCATAATTATTGACTTTAACCCTTAAGTAATACTATGTATGTACATCCAATCATCCTTTGGTCTACCTTGACCTTTCGTTTGTGTAACTCCTGTAGCCTCCCCAAAGTCTTCATTAGTAGACCTTTGATCTTTTGTTTTCCTACCGCTTAAAGGTTCGGTAACGTATACTATATAAGGTTGTACAATGGAATGATAAGTAGGATGCTAATTACGTCTATCTTGTCTACTATACTCTCTTCTATCCTTTATGTGTTATATCACGTTATCAGCACGATAGACTCTACCAAAATATATTGTTCTCTCTATCATACACCATAGAAAAATATTGAGTCGTTTTTCCTCATTACGACTTTTCAGATGATGGTTTTGTTTATCTTTACCTACCTGAAATTGTTGAGCTTTGTCAAGAATCTGCGATGCTGAAGAGTTTATATGTTGAAGCCGCATTTGATGGGTATTCTACCGATTCTAGAAGGTGTAAGTAAGTTTGATCAATTTTATCGGCATAGTCATATGAACAAGTAGGTAAGTGAGAAGCAACATTTATATTTATATGAGTATTCTAAATCAAGGTAGAAATCCTTATATTTCTTTTTATTTGTTATATAATAATAACAAATTTCACTATTTATTATATTATGATACAAATGTCAATCTTTAATTTGTGAAAATAGTGGAAGAAATATTTTATGAAAAAAAGGAAGGAATTTTGATACTTGTATATGAAGTTTCACCTTTTGCAAGAAAAAAAATGGTAAAAGGATTGTTTTTTGTGAGATTCTACGGGGTCAAGTTTTTCTTTAATGAACAAAATAAGATTTGAGGAAAATTAAATACCGCATCAAAAGGAAAGCAAGATTCGATGAAAATATATTGTTTTAGGTTTGAAGAACTATATGTTTTGTGGCTTAATGATTTTTGCATAATCACTCTCTCAAGGTATTTTTTTTTGGTGTTATATATTTTCGTTTTGAAAAGTGAACCATCTAATATGGTATGATTCATTCCATTCAAATTAATTTTATTTTATGATTGAAAAATAGTATTTCCATAAGGATGGGTTTGATTACCGTTTATGAGGCAATCCCTTTTGAGATAGTAAAAAAAATGTGATATTACCTTGTGCAAGATGTTGCACTAGAGGTTAAGAATTCTCATATGTAATCATTGAAAAGGAGATTATAAATTATAGAGTAAATTACTCAGAACCCCTTGAGGATTTGGGATATTACAGTTAACCTTCTTGTGTTTATCATAATTATTGGTAACCACCTCAAGGTTAAGGTATCTTTGACTACGAGCCCCCGAACTATAACTCTATTATCAGAAAGTTAACTACGTGTGATCTATCAACTTAATCACATTAATAATGCCAGGCTGGACAACAAAACTGCTTAATGAACATCGTCTTAACTCTCTCTCATCCCACTTTAGATGCATTTTCGAGGCAGTGTTGACATTTTTAGGAAAATAACAATGCTGATTAAGCAGTGTTTTTTGTTCAGCCTGGCATTATTAATGTGATTAAGCTGATAGGTCAACACGTAATTAACTTCCTGATAACAAAGTTATAGTACGGGGGCTCGTAATCAAAGATACCTTAAACTCGGTGTGGTTAAGTAATTATGATAAACACAAGGGGGTAACTGTAATATCCTAAATCCTCAAGGGGGTTCTGGGTAATTTACTCTAAATTATAATATTACCTTGTGCAAAATGATTCACTTAAGATTAATGATTATGCTACCTCGTGCAACACGCTAACATTTGAGGTAAGATTGTAATACTTCCTCATGAAAAATGAATGCACTTGAGGTTCAGGATTATAAGATCTGTATAAGTTCTCGTGTAAGATGAGTGCACTGGAGGAAGAAAAATAAAAGGATCATGTTATTCGATTGTATACAAGCATTGGAGGTTGAGAATTATCGTGTACTATTTCTACTCATCCCAAATTATCCTCTCAAGGTTGAAATTTCCTTATACTCCCTCATGCAAGATAATTGCATTGAAGGTTGAGAATGATAAATTATTGTTTTCCCTCATGCATGACTATTTATTTGAGGTGGATGGTTTAAAAATGGTCAACTATTGGTATAAGAGTCCCAGTTGTAAAAGCTCTTAGAGAGCTAGATAGATTTTGAAGAGTTAAAGATAACTCCATACAAAGTAACATTGGTATAAGTTACATGGTATCCCAAGTAACCATTGAGGGGTTATATTAATGGATTATTATTGGAAAATTAAAGAGTTTCCCAGTGAATTTCCAACCCAAGCTATGAAATGCTAATGTGTATCATGCATGATTATGAAAGAAGTCAAGGTTGAGGTTGACGTTGCCAAGATCTATCTGTAAGATCACTGATGATATGGGAACTAAAAGCTTGAATTAGCTTATAAAAATGATCATTTTATCTCGTAAAGGTTGATTGTAAAAGATGTTATAATCTATGACAGATTATTGTACATCCGTACATGGTTGAACCGTGTAAAAAGGAAATTATTTGCAATTGACATCATGGTAGACCATTATATTTCCATGAAGGATATTGTTGAGATGATGTTATTATTGATGAAAAAGTGTTAAGGTGCCATCCTTAATACATATTTATTAAGTACGAAAGACACACTCGAGTACATGAATTTTGATATATTTTATAACCATGCTTTGGGTATTAGTTATTCATGGTACTCTAAAGGAATAAAATATGGTACGTTGAACCATCTTTGAAATCTATAATAGATTCGCGAGCGTATTGAGTCAATGAGTGACATACATTATTGATAGTGCTATGCACAACTGAAAATGTTTTATATACAACTCTATAGTCTATAAGAGACTATGAAGAATGAGAGCTTGTTCTTGTGAGCCGTGAATTTTAAAAGCTCTTCATTATGTTCCTTGCGGGAACAAGAATAAACATTGAATAATGCACTTTTAATGATAAAGTATGCTCTATTGATGGAAAAACAAGCACAAACTCTGCCAAGTTATATAAGTTTATATAATGTAGAATTCAATCTCATAAAGCCCAAAAGAGGGGATTTCTAACGAGCGGTTAGTGTACAATAAAATACAATTATAAGAAACGGAAAAATGGGTCATCCATGAGAAAAGTGATGTAGAATCACAAGTTTTCTAAACTATCAAGAACTTCCAAGTTCTTACTCGGGTGACAATAGTTTCATATAAGATATAGCGTGATCATTCAAAAGAAATGGATGAGAATTTGTATACCCTCTTGAAATATCATAGATTGATTATGGGCGAAAAAATTACATATAACACAAAGAGGATAGAAGAGAGTATAGTAGACAAGATAGACGTAATTGACATCCTACTTGTCATTCCATTATACATCCTTATATAGTATACATTACCGAACCTTTAAGTGGTAGGAAAAAAAATATCAAAGGTCTACTAATGAAGATATTGGGGAGTTTATGGGAGTTACACAGATGAAAGGTCTAAGGTAGACCAAAGGATGATTGGATGTACATCCACTAATAGTATTATTTATAACACTCCCCCTTGGATGTACATCCTACTGCCTCATTAAAAACCTTGCCAGGAAAAATCTATTGGGACAAAAACCATGGTCAAGGGAAAAATAGTACAGTTTAAAATGTTTATCTCCCCTCAATTTAACAGAATGTCTCTTCGATGTGGCATTTTGATATCATGAACGAGCTTCTTAAAACTCTTGTAGGAAGTGACTTGGTAAATAAATCATCTAGATTCTCATCAGACTGAATCTTTGGAACATCAAGAATACCCGTGGTCTGAAGCTGATGGGTTGAGAAGAATTTTGGTGATATATGTTTCATTCGATTACCTTTGATGCATCTTTCCCTTATTAGTGTAATGCAGGCAACATTTTCTTCATATATCATTGTTGGCATCTCTAGATCAGGCTGAAAACCACAAGAACTTAATATATGATAGATGACTGGTCTGAACCATGCACATCCTCTTCCTGTTTCTTATAACACAATCAATTTGGCATGATTTGGTAAAGTTTCCAATGTATTATGCTTCGTTGAACACCATGAAATGGCAGTTTCACCATATATAATAGCACCCCTCTTCATACAGAAGACTCATGATAGAATCCTTACTAAAATTTTGCTCAGGAAACCCTGTGGTGCAAAAACCAAACAAAGGAGAAAACATAACCACATAAAGATACCCCCCCTAAATTTGACATATATGAATGTATGCCAACATTCATTCCATAAATATGTCATCAATCATCATCATTTAACGTTGATGAAAAAGGAGAACAATGGTGATTTATGTTTACTTAGAATCATCACCTTAGCAGATGGTAAGTCTTATATCACCATTAAATCACTCACAGGTATAACATATATAGTGGATTATTGACATGAGCCTCACACATTTTTTATCATATAAAAGATGATAAATTTATGTAATCCAATTTGCTCCCATGGTCTATTTGATATTCGCATAAGAGGAGTATCCTTTTACTAGTCATGTATTATCAACATGACTTTACAAAACTCATATATATGAGCCTAGTGCAGACAAATAATGCACTCTCAAGTATTTGAACTTAATACCCACATATATGCCCTCTTAGAGGCTTATGCCATACCCTTGGCTCATTTGATATATCGATATATATAATTTTATGAGCTGTGACTTGATACCATTCGATTATGGTTTGGATGGTTCTCCCAAGTTACCATCATAGAAAAATATAAGACCTTTAGAGAAAATCATTCTCAAGATTTTCTTTGAATACCAATTCCTGGGAATTTGCATGTTCACATTACGCCCTTTTTGAGAGTTTAGATCCGCTTTCAAGGGATACACATTAGTTAACATGGTGTACTATTTATCATTAACTTTCTTTTGAAAGTTTATAGCTCCTTTTCCAAGGGATAAACACCTTTTTCAAGGGTATACTATTTTCCACCAAAGTTCATGCTCTTTTTCAAGGCTCGACATCTTTTTCAAGGGTCTGCAATATTCCTCCTTTACGATATTACAACTCCTTATCCACTAGGAGGAGCATGTTCATTCTCATATCTGAGTGGATTAAAACATCTCATATGCACAACTCTGGTGCATTATCATGCTAGCATCACACACTGCGGCGTGTTTATGAGTTGTCTTTATCACCTTTGGAAGTCAACTCTGTATTTCCTTTACTCTTGGAAATATATCATTTGGCAGTTTCTTCCCCCTTTAGAGGGTCTAAACTCCTCTTTCTAGGGTTCGAATCCTGAAACTCCTAATCTCCCTTTTCCTCCTGTGTATTTTTGGCATATCCGTCCCCCTTTCGAAAGACAGACTCCTCTTTCAAGGGTCCGAACTCCTCTTTCGAGGATTCAAATATTTCCTCATTTTCCTTTTCTTTGTGTCATTTTGGCATATTTGTCCCCCTTTGAGGACTGGACTCCTCTTTCGAGGTCCAAACTCCTCTTTCGAGGTTCTTTGTATCCCAAGGGTTGACCATGCCTTCACGTACTTGGGATTCACTTGCCATTTGTTGATTTTCCTCCCACGCTTCTAACCAAGCTGGAACATTCACAACTGGTATAATATATGACCGCGTTACTTTGTTCATATCTATTAACGCTCATCAAGTAGTTGCACATTTCCAAATGAATTATTCTTTGAACCTCTAGTTCATTTTGCTTTGTCATGCATGAAATAATTCATGTCCTTAACATTTGGTTTAAGACATTCAAGTTAGAGACAACCGCTCTTTAATTTGACATCTTATCAATTCATAAGCATCTTTGACAGTCATACTTCCCAGAAGCATGGTTGTAGCAACATTCAATGTGCTTGCTTTTGTAATCTTACAACAACGCACAATTGACTATACTCATAAGATTGTGTGCCAAATATCTAAACTTATATGATTCTCCTCCTAAAGTTGAGAAATTACTTGGCCCTAGATTATTCAAATTTTGCAGATTTATTCTTTCATCTTTACCAAATCCACCGAGACTTCTTGACTCCACAATTATAGAAAAAAAAATTAGTAATGAAAATTTAAGTTCATTTATCTTCATTTCTTTGTAATTAATCTAGTGTTAATCTTACTAACTCCTAGTCATCACTGAACCAATAGATTAGTAACTAAAGAAACACAAATGCCCTTAACACACTTATCCACCGAAACTCTGGATATTACAAGTTTAGAGCAGGTTATTACTCTCCACGACGTCTACCACATCTTGGAGATGCCCATCACTGGCATGGCGATTTCCTACATTCCTGAGGAGGCCCCACCGCTGCACATTCTTATCCCTCACCTTCTAGATCATTTCGGTGTGGCAACGAGGCAGTATTTACGGGATTAGGCTCCTAGACAAGAACCAGGTGCTTTACAGATCCCTCCGCGACACCTGCGGTGGTTCGTACTGTGATGAGGTGCAGGAGACGAAGGCTTACCTGTGGTACTTGGTGGGCAACACGCTGACAATCAACAAGGGCGGGGATCGTGTCATGCCTAGCTCCTTCTGGCCCCTCCGTGACCCAGTACATGTATGCATGGGGGGCTGCCACGCTGGCAATCCTGTACCGAGAACTCGACATCACTTCCGGGAAGGAGACATGTCAGCTGGCTGGTTGCCTGTGTTATTTCCAATAAGAACTTCATAACGAGCGTCTTGTTTTTATTTTAAAGTAATTGTATAGGGGTGTTGTGTAATGGTTACATATGACTAATGCAATGCTGGATATACGAGTACTTCCCCATGCTCAGGCCACAACAACTTGAAGATTGGGATGACAGCTCCCCCGCGGCGGCGAAGTGGCCCTGTCACTTAAGGAATGTGACAGATGACGAGAGGTTGCGTTACGTGACGGGGCGGCTAGACACGATGTCCTCCACTACGGTACGTGTTAGTTAGTAGTAGTAGTCGTAAGAAGTTGTTTATGTCGTATTGTCAAACATTGCTTACAATTTAAATTTCTTGATTGTTTTTTCTCAAATGCAACGTAGGTTGATTGGATTCTTTCGGCTTTGATGGTACTACCGTATCAGGGGGGCTCCCGGTTTTACGGCACCTTGCATTTCTTGGACGTTGCGGAGCCATATATGCCAGATCAGTGTCTGCGCCAGTTTGGATTCGTCCAGTCCATCCCTCCTGAGCCTATCAGACCGGCCACCCACTATCAACCCCGACACGGGAAGACCTATTGGGCCATATACGATTACAGGACATTCGTGTGGAACAACATGGTCGGTCCTACCATGTGGCGGTTTCCTCTAGTGCGGGCACGCATGCCATGGGACATGAAGCGGGACTACATTCACTGGTTCTAGCATCGTTCCTACAATCAGGTAAGTCCCCTTGGTGCAGATGGTGGCCCCAGTACACGGCGGGAGGATCAGCTCCAGGTATATGTTTTTTTAATTGAATGGTGTTGTTTTTTCAAATTGTTTTTAATTACTAACGTGAAATTGCTACTTTACTGCAGTACTGGGATGAGTGCGCTCCGATTATCTTGAGCCTTGCACCGGAGAACAACCAGACCTGGCCTGACGGTGTGGCCCCTGGATTGCTGATAGGTTGGAGATGGCCTTCGACCTCTGCCGGCTTAATATCAGTACCACCCCAGCATCGCCTACTCGTTATACAAAGGAGAACCAGACTCGTACTGACATGGAGTGGTATGTCGCGGGCCATCGCACCAGATGCCTTAGGCCTGGAGGGTAGGGTATGTACTGTCGGCACATGGATGCTGCTCATCGTCGTGGGGAGGATGGGGGACGTGATGATGGGATGGGAGACGAAGTGATGGGAGGGGGGGTCGTGGTGATGGTAGGGGTGGGGGTTGTTGAAATACCCCAAACTTAAATATGTTAATAAATTGTGTAATTATGATTTTCTAAGGCTAATTAAGTCCTTAAGAATATTGGTGAAGAAAGAAAAACCAAAAAGAAAAGGAAAACGCGTAAAAGTTACAAAGTGTAAAAACACGTATTAAATTATCTTAGGAGGTATATAACCTCAAAAAGGGTCCTAAGTGGATTCCTAAGACTTAGTTACTGTTATACCCAAAATTTTAACCCCCTCAGAATAGTCTCTAAGGCATACGTATTACAAAGGGCAAAACGGTCAAAAAGCACCAAGGCGGGATTTTCCAAGGACATTTTCGGGATTTTCTATTTTCATATGACTTGTTCATTATCTCCAAACACTTCCAAATATCATAGTCATTATGAAAGTTATTTCATGATTTTTTGATAATATTTATTCTGGAAATTTAGCTTTTAATTCATATTATAAGCTAATTTCTTTAATAATTAACACATGAAATAACCTCAAAATAGAAATAAAAAAGGTTTCCAAAAATTTAAATAAAATTGTCACATGGTTAGCATGACTACATACAGTCATAAACCTGAAATTATCTTATTTGGAACCTTAGCCCAAAATTTAAAAGAGAAATTCAATCATTTTTGCAATTTTCTCTCTCCTCTGGAAAATACCGAAATCAAATCAAAATGTCATGCAATTTTAATATGAGATAGAGGGTGATTTTTAGAGACTAATGCCATTGGAATTTCGTTATTTCGACTTTCCAATAATTAGTTATGAATTATGGAAGATTCCAGATTCTGGGATTTGTAACTAATCGGTTATTTATCAAAATAACCCGATCCCAACTCTCAAAATTCTTACAAATCATCCTTTACCTTCATTTAAAGGTTCATAGTTTTTCTCGGCCTGCAGCATATTCTAAAAAATCAGATTCCCTTAGAGCACGAAATCAGGGTTTTAGATAAAAATTTTGTTCTATCAACATGGCCTTGCTCTTTCTATAAAAGGACCTTCCAAAAACGACCTAGGGCAGAGGAGAACATTCCCAAAGTCAGAAACTCAGTCACAAACCTTCCCTCACATTTTTACACTTCCTAGCCTCAAATCAATACCGAAACACTGCTGAAATCACCCCAGAATCACCAAAAATTCATCCTTTCTTCTCCCATTGAACTTCCAAGCCCCAAAACACCAAAAATACAGAAGCAAACCATCCCTAAACATACAAGTAAGAAGGGGTCAGAAGCTCGGGTCAAAGTTGAACCAGATTGGCTATCAACGAAGCGTTTGAAGTTTCCCGACGTGAAGGAACAACCAAATCTCGAAGCCAAAACAGATTAAAATCCAAATTCGTTAACTCCACTGATCTCAATACAATTCTGGTTGAAATTCCTATTCGAATTGACTTTTCTTTGCTTCTGAATTAAGATTTGTTTGCGTTTCTGTCCACTAACTTGTTCAATAAGTTTCATCCTTAATTCGTAGTCAAATTGAAAACTTTCAATCACTAACGTCTTGTACATCTTTCAGGCTACACACCCATAAAATTTGAGCTCAAAACACCATCGGAAACCGCCCAAACGCCGCCGTCCGAGGGCGGTCCGCACCCACAGACGCTATGTCCGGGGTCCCGGACGCCTTGTCCGTAAGACCGGACGCCCCCAGATGGTGGCGGTATTTTAAAAATTAGGGTTTTAATGTTACATGTCAGGGCCCACGGACAGCCTGTCCGTGGCCCCGGACTTTTTCAAAATTTTGTTTTCTATTTTATTCGACTTTTATTTTCACATAGGTTAACTAGGGTCCGTGGTTACTGACATTAGGTCCGTGGCTACGGATGGAAACAAAATTTGACCTAATTCTGCCTCCGAAACTCTAGTTTAGGTAATTTCACTTTTCACTTTAATTTTCTATCAAAAAACGTTAAAAAATAAAAAAAACAGAAGTACGCACTTAGGTTAAAAACAACTTTGTAATAAGCCGTAAATAAACAAAGTAGAGTAAAAACGACCTAGGAGGGATAATGAAAGTAATTTGAACCCTAAATAAGTTGTATACCAAGCCCCCAAACCCGAACTCTCCTTTCCAAATTTGATCTAGGTAAAAATTAGGTGGCGACTCATAATAGGTTCCAGTGAGCTAGCTTAGGTTTTAATAATTAATGTTATATGGCATAGTTATTAAACTTAGGTTATAAGTGGACCTAAAACCCGGTTAGATCCTAATCAGCTTTAATCAACATAGACTTGGGTTTAAAATCGAGGCTCACAGACTGGCGACTCTGCTGGGGACAACTTCTTAATATTAACTTGTTTAATTTTAAGAAAGATGGCTTAACTTGAAATCGTTTATTATGACATTTATTACATTGTTTGTTCACTTTTGTGCGCACTTTAATTCTTGCACCTTTGCATCATACGAGAGCGAGGGTCCACACAAAACGATTCCACCCTGGGACCTGTTTGAGGGTCCCCTGTCAGGGACTCACACCTTCTAGGTGATGTGAATAAGCGGGGGAAAAGAGGAGGATGTCGTCTAACCACATCCCCTTAATACTTGGGCCTTAGCCCTAAGCGTTTTCCTGGCAGTGCCCTTACCTAGCCCATTGTTTGGTCAGTCAAAGACCCGACCGTAGACGCACACCTTCAGGTGATGTGAAAAGAGTGGGGAAGCCCAAAGAGAATAGCGTGCAAGCCCTATTCCTTTGTGGTTACCTGGGCCCATGCCCCAAGCACCTCTCCGGATCGATCCATACCCGGTTTGATTTAAACGTCTAGTGAGGACATGTTGAATTTGTGTGGGCCTTGTTTGCTTGTATGATCGGACCACTAGCCAGCCTAGAGATTGATAGGAACTTCTCCTACATCAACCTAGCCCAACCCGAATTGGCAGCTCTATTTGTTTGCAGTCCAGAGGCTCTGTTTGGTTTAACATGTGAGTCGTTCGGGCATCGGCCCAAAAGCCTAGACTTAGGTAATTTCTCTTCTGGCCCAATTTGAATTATCCAATTAGTTCTAGGCCCATAAAAAAGAAATACACCTAAAGAAATTCATGAAAATCCATCAGGCCTTTCCATTTCAAGGCTCATTCTAGTCTAAGAGGACTTTCCACTCGGGCTTTGGCCCAAAATCCTAGTTATATGTATCATCTTTTAGGCTCAATCAGAATTACTCGACCCAAATTCCAATTCACATCTAGAGCATGATTTAGAAATCATTTCGGCCCATGCGCCCTATTTCTAGCCCAAACACATTCTGGCCCAAGTTCCAAATTCTAGAAATATTCCAAATGCTGCATTCTCTAAAACTTTTCGGCCTAAGTACCAGTTCATAGTTCATGAATCATTTCGGCCCAAGTGCCACACTCATAACTCATTCCATCTGGGCCCACAGACCAATTTATAATTTTGGCCCACAAACTTCATTTTCAATCCAGAATTTCAGCCCATAGCGTAAGACATTTGAATTCAAGATAGTTGATATAACTTGTTCATTCTAGTTTCTGGCCTTAAGGCCCAACAAGAACATCAAACGAATCTTAGGCTTCAAGGTTTCTCTCTCGGTATAGAGGCCCATTCAAGATCCATGCGGCTTCCTTCGGCCTATTTGCTCTACTTCCAGATTAAGGGTATTCAGGCCCACACATCTGTTCTAACCTAGGAATCACCCTAGCCCATGCAATTCACTCTCAATTTGGAAGAGATTCAGGCCCTAGTTCCTCCTACATAACCCATAGGCATTCCTAGTTCAGACATTGTACGGAGCCTACTCGAAGTTCAGAAGGAAGATAATCACGGTCATCTCAAGGGCGTCCCGACGGTTGAGAGCTCGAGTCTTCAGTACGTTGGCATCAGATAGTTCAACATCAGTATTTTAGAATTTTTCTCAATTTAAGTAGTTTTCTTTTCTCAATCGTTTTTCCAACTTTTATGGTAGCTAGCTTCCTTTATCATTTTAGGTAGTTTTCCTAAGATTACAATTTTTGATGTTATCTCTCCACTAGTGAATTAGAGCATAGTTCCATATTCATAATTTTTTGTGCATTCATTTAACAAAACAAAAAATTGTTTTTCAAGAAAAAGGATCATGAAATAATTTTTCTGACAACAGAATAGAACAACTCGTCTTTTGTTTCTAAAAAAGGGTGAACGTGTCCGTCCACACACCACAGTCTATCTCAAAACATCCACAAAGCATTCTGTTGGGATAAAACCTAACAACAAGTGTACCGGTCAATTCTAGCAAGTTTTGATAGAGAGTATTCCCTAAGTATCGAACCAGAGGAGGCGATGTCTAGTTTAAATCTTTACTAAACGGAAAGGAATAAAAAAACTAAATATCAAATTAAAACAGGAAATTGGGGGTTTTGATTTGATGATAAATAAAAGCTGTAAACAGAATGTAAAACAGTAAAAAGCACCAAAATAATTGTTTCGAAACTGATTTGGGAAAGAGATCCCGGTTCACTACTTCTCCCTAAATCTGTAATTCCTATCCCTAAGCGATTTCCAAGACAATTCTGAGTAAAACCCTAGAACAAAGATAATTCACCTCCGGTCTCCCGCTTAGCAAATTCTAGTTAGCAAAGACCGAATCCTAACTCTCGTTACGAACCCACTGTTTACTAACCGCCTTAAGAACAATCTAGATTTTTGGTTAATTAGCAATTTAGAGGAATTGCCGTCTCTAAACTAACCGGTTATTTCCCTGTATTCAATTGAAAGCCGCAGTCGTCACATATAAGCTAACAAAATACTAATCTTTATAATTGGCCAAATAATAACAATTAAAGAAATTAAGCAAGGAAAATAACTTTACTCAATAGAATTGTAATAAATCACAAAGGAATAGGAATAGTCAATTTAGAGATACATAGCAAATCGGAATCTAAAGGAACTACTCAGCCATTGACATGTTTACAATAAGCAAAAGTGAGTAGTAATAAAGAACAAGAAGAAACTCTGTTCTAAGACTTCTGGTGAAGTCTCCGTGATGAACTCCTTTCTCTGCTCTGCACCAAACTCCCAATCAGAACTCTCTCCAATAAGCTAATTCTCTCTGTTGTATCGTGACTATTTGTGGTGTATCCAAGCATATGTCTCACGTTGGCAAGACTCCCCTTTTATAAGAATGAGAATTCTATCTTTAATCTAACTAAACGGCCGCTATCGAAAAGATAGAATAAAGGATAACTAAAGATAGAATAACAATCCGTTATTTCCGTAGCAGTATTTCTGGCGCTCCGCTTATATTGGTCCGGGTTTGCAAACAAGTACGCAAACCCGGACCACCACTAAAACTCGGCAGTAGGCTCTCGCTTGAAGACGGTCCGGGTTTGCAAACAAGTACGCAAACCCGGACCACGTCTGAAACTAGGCAGAGAGTTCTTCGATGAGATGGTCCGGGTTTACAAAGTAGGATACAAACCCGGACCCTCATTAAAACACGACAGTAGTTGGTAAAAATCAGCCTTTGACTCTGGTTTGACTTCCACTTGTTGCCTCAACCTCTAAAATCTTCATTTAAGCATTTTGTTGAGCATTTTATCCTGAAAACATATCAAATTGATCATTGGAGACAAATATAACAATAAAGTGTAAATAAAGCATTAAGGAGGGAATCTAAAGTCATAACGTAGATAATTAAGCATGAATTAGCCTAGTAAACTTTAGACAAATTCCTGACTTATCAACTTCCTCACACTTAATCTTTGCTTGCCCTCAAGCAAATAGAAACATACTGAAATCTTATAGAAGGGAGACGTCACTTTAGAACCGTGCACAAGGATATCTAATAATGAAAAGCAGTCATAGAAAACAATGATCCACACTTGCAGGTTTTCATAAACAGTGAATTGAGAAGTATTTTACAAAGGCTTAAGACACATAGTAAAACCACCTGACTCCAATTTCACTCAGGGACTACTTTCCAATTAACTTTCCACAATCCATGGACGACAAGGGGTGAGAAGTAATAACTTATTCCATATTACCTTTCATCACCACGTACTCATAATCAAGAAAGAATTTGCACTTTGCATTTGAAATAAATTTCTTCAACTTTCTAAACAAGCATTAACTTTCTCTTTTATATCCCTCAGACTTTTCTCTCCATTCATGTAGCGGTGTTGGGTCTTCTATCCCAGATCAGATGACCTTAGGTAGATGGGTGTCGAGGAATCCCAAGGACTTAATTGCCAAATGGATGAGGCCTGTTTCTGGGTTAAAAGTTCGATTAGAGGAGTACCTTGCATTTGTCCTTCCTTCCTTTCATTCAAGAATCATTCCCAAAGTCCCCAAGGGAAATCAAAGACAAATAGTTATACTAATAGGCTTAACTTTTTAGTGAAGAAATAGACAAGCATTAATCAAAACTGTACATACAAGCAGTGCAACCAGAATTCCCACAACTGTTTTCCAGCTTCGATCTCACAAAAATTAGTGCTACTCGTGCGGTGTTCCAAACCAACTTATCCAACCACTGAATAAGACTCAGGTATATTACGCAACCAAAAATGTTTGAGGGCCAACAAAAATGTAGTGAAAATGGAGTGGTAGCCTTAAAAATGTTCAAAATTAGCACATTCGAACGTAATTGAGCATGAGCATGTGTAATTTCCCTTCCTCACACTTAGAAATAAGCAATGCCCTCATTGCTTCATGAAAATGATTAATACGGAAAGAAAAAAAAAATCACAGAAAGCAACGTTAGAAGAATAAAAGAAGTTAGAAAATCACGCCCCTGGAGTATGGTGAGGACAACGTCCTCACACTTATGTAAGACATCGGGGTGTTGAATTCTGCAGAAAGATTGGTCCGGGTTTACAAACTAGTACGGAAACCCGGACCACCTCCAAAAGTGGGCAGTAAGTAACTCGATCTCCTGGTCCAGGTTTGTAGACCAGCACCTAAACCCGAACCACCTCCAAAACTTGCCAGTAACTCAAATCTGTAACTGATGTCCCTCCAAACAGCTAAATTTACCTTCAAAATGATGAAAAACTAAACAAAACATATCTAACAAACACATTAATCCAAGAATAAAGAATGAAAAACAACAAAACTTACGAGAAATAAACAAAAGCAAAAATAGTTAAACTCACAAAACTGGGTTGTCTCCCAGACAACCTCCCGTCTTTTTAGTCTTTGGCTAGACCGTGCAAGTGTATGATCAGTATGGAGGATCATGGACCGTGATCACCGAGTGGACTTCGGCGAGATCACCACTTAGATAATGCTTTAGCTGAGACCCGTTGACTTTGAATGTCTCCCCTTCTGTATTGATTAACCTGATGGATCCATAAGGCGAGACACTCGTCACTGTGAACGGTCCAGACCAACGAGACTTCAACTTCCCTGGGAATAGTTTCAGACGGGAGTAGAATAGAAGAACCTTATCCCCAACATGAAACTCTCGCTTGACCAACAGCTTATCATGCCACCTCTTTGTCCTCTCCTTATAAATCTTTGCATTTTCATAAGCCTCCTCTCTAAACTCCTCCAGATCACACAACTGCAATTTACGCTTCTCACCAGCCTTTTGTAGATCAAGATTCAACGCCTTGATTGCCAAAAAGACTTGTGCTCCAGCTCCATGGGACTGTAAGAATAGTCCTGCGTCAAGGTGTCAATACAATCTAAACCGAAACAAGCATGAACATCAGAAGGGTGAGTAGCAGCCTTGGTCATATCGAATACAAGCTGCTCATCATGTAACCGCAGTATAATCTTCCCTCCTTAACATCAATGAGGGTCCTTGCTGTTCGCATGAATGGTCGACCTAAAGTAAGCGGTACTACCTTGTCCTCCTCCATGTCTAAAACAACAAAGTCAGCAGGGAAAGCAAAAGTACCAACTGAAACAATTAAATCTCTCACCATCCCTCTAGGCAGGTGTGGAGGGTGATTTTTCGGTATGAGGGGGGTCTATCTAAATATGATCTGACTGAAAAGCTGAGATCCTAGAAAATGTCATTCTGTGGAGGGTGAAAACCCGTTATCTGGCATCCCTCAAATACCTACTAAATCGTCCGTCTTTCCCAAAAAGTATACGGGGAATGCTAGTGAGCACTACACCCGCTCTCAATGGGCTCCACGCAGACTTATGCCCTAAGGGCGGAAATTGACTAGAGTCGCCACCTAGTTTGACCTAAGGAACTAGGAAGGGAGGAGAAGGGTTCTAAGAACCGTTAATTGACTCTGTGATTTGTTGCCTATGAATAGGACTTATCTGATCATACCAGAGATTCTGTTTGGGTTCACACTGGGTTACACCCCTCGGAAGTGGTGATGACCACAACCTTGGATTGGTGCCCGAGGAAACCTCGGTCTCCAATTGTCAGGATTACCTTCTTTCAAAACCTTTTTAGAGAGATTCATTTAAAAGCCAAGGATAGGATCAGGACAGGAGGAGAGAAAACGAGTGAACGAGGCGAGCTTTTCTGCCAAGCTAGCGCCAAGAAGAAGAATTGATGAATTCGAATGAGTATGGAATGAAAGATTATGAGTCTGATTTTGAGTGTTAAAGAAGTCGAGGGTTTGTGGGAGTCAGAGGGGGGGTGAATGTTTGACAGACATGAATACCACCTTAGAGTTGGGAAAGGGATTTTTTATTGGAATGGGGTCGCACCCTAGATGGGCTGCCTACGTACTCAACTCCCTATTGAGATCAGACCTTACGTAGTTCATGATATTTGAGTTTTTGAAGATTTTTGGGATGTTCGAAGTTTTGGGATGTTTGGAGTTTTGGGATGTTTCGGGTTTGATAGGTTAGTCTATGAGACGCTCGGGTCTGTGAGACGTTTGAAATCTTGAGATGTCGAAGTCTGTGAGACGCTTGGGTCTGTGGACGCTCGGGTCTGTGAGACGCTCAGGTCTATGAGACATTCGAATCATTGGAATGACAAAGTCTGTGAGACACCCGGTCTGTGAGACATTCGGAGTGTAGGGAAAACTGGAATTGAATTGAAATTAGAGTTGAATTGGAATCTAATGAATTTTTATTTGAATTGGAAAAGAGATTGAATTGGAGTTGAATTAGAAATTGGATTGATTTTTTTATTGGAATTGGGTTGAAATTGGAATTGAAATCGAATTGGAATTGAAGTTGAAATTGAATTGGAGTTGGATTTGAATGAATTTGCAATTGAATTGATTTTGAATTGAAATTGAATGAAATTGAGTCAGAATTGAGATTGAAATTAAAAAGAATTTTGAGTTGAAATTGAATCGAGTTTGAACTGATTTGGAATTGAATTGAAAGTGAATTGGGTTGAGAATGAATTGATTTGAGGATTGCATTAGAATTGATTTTGAATTTGAATCGGAGTTGGAATTGATTCTTGGAAATGAAATCGGGCCGGGCTGATCATGAAATGGAATTGGGCCGAATTTGGGCTAATTTGAATTTGGGCTGGGTTTGAAAGTGGGCCAGATCTGGGCCTTTTGATTTGGGTCTCAAATTGGGATTCAAAATGGGCCTTGAATTGGGCTTCAATTTGGGCAATTGGACCGGAATGGGCTCTGAAATTAAATTGATTTTTCTTTAGGCCTTTTTTAAATTGGTTTTTTGAATTAAATTTTGGGCTGATTTGAAGTGATTTTTGGATTGATTTTTAAAGTAGAATGGATTTTCAACTGATTTGGAATTGGGTCATTGACTGCAAATTTTATTTTGACAATTATGGATGGTTTGAAAAGTTTTATTTTTACTAGGAAAAATGTCACCCACAAACAGGTACTACGACCCTCGGGTACTACGATCTTAATGTGGACAACATCTGTGAATGGTCCTAGGGTTTTTCTAAAGAGACCCACATAACATTGTGGATCCTCATAATAAGGGTAACCTTATGGGGTTATTCTAGGGTTTTATACTATACACCATGAATATAATATGAGAATAGAAATGAAGTAACGGAGGCGAATATGAAATAAAGGAACAAACACAAATGAGGTCCTCAGAGCTTGAATTAAAAGCATTGATAAGTCATCCTGTTAACTAGGAGATTATTTTAAAGTATCCCAAATTACTCCATGCGGGACATAATTATCCGATCCAATTAATTTCGGAACAAATATTTATGAGATAAGCATAAAAGACCTCTGCTAGTGTAGCTAAAGTCCTGTTAATCCTACTTATTCACGTTTTCATCGGTAAATGGTTAGCATATCCTCCCACACATACGAACACAAACCTAGCACAAGTTTTTTTTTTTAGATCAGTGGCAGGTTAAGCAGCATTAATCCTCTTCTAAAAGAACAGCTAGCCGAATCGAAACAACAGAACAGATAAGATCTGAGGTGATCTCTTTCTTTTCCCCTTTAAACCAGAGAACCAGAGTAAATTCACACTGCCAAGATAGCCACAGAAACGAGAGAAGGGAACTTCCATAATCGTACAAGTTCGACTGGTAATGAAAGCCTTCACAACACATAAACCCAGAAACTAAGTATAATCACTACTACATACGCCTTGAATGAAACAATGAAATGTGCTCATGAGTGAAAAGCGTTAAAAGTTCAATCAGATCAGAGATGAGCACCGCTTGGAGGACAACAAAATTCTGCAAAAGAAACGAAGGAGGGAAGATGCGAGTCTCAAAGGAGAGTGGATATCTCCTAATCCTGGCCTGATTGGAATGTATGAGACCTGAAACAAAGAGAAGAAACGATGAGTACACCGACATTGGGCTTACGGTAAAAAGAGGAAATAAGATGAAGAAAACACCCTGAAATTAAGTAAACCGAAGCCGGTTTGTCCCAGGAATGATTCAAGGTAGTCCGTAAGTTCGAGATGGGCTGAAAAAGGACCGCAACAATGTTGGACTACTCTTATTCATCGTTTTCAGGGGTTGTAGTTCCCGAGTCTTTTCTGGGTGAGGAACAACTTTTGGTAGAAATGCCGAATTTGAAGCCGTATGGAGGGATTCTCACAAGCATATGAACACAGAATTTGTTGAACAAAAGAGTATCGTGGCCATGGTGGATTTGTGAGGTGATTTCAGTGCAGTTCGAGAGGGATGAAGAAGAAACAGGTGCCGATTTCGGGTCCGATTAGGTTCTTGGATTGTGGGAAGATGAACGAGTCGATTTAGTGATGAGATGGTTGGGATTTTGTGATGAGATTGATGAACAGAGGATGTTTTTTTTCTGGGTTTTGAATCCCGATCTTAGAATGGAAATTTTGGTGAAGAAGTTTTAGAATGTTGGCTGTTGCGGTTTGATTTTTTTGCTTGTCGGTTGCTGTGGATTGAAGTAGAAATCTGTGGAGTTCTTGTTTCTGGGATTTCTTCGTTGAACAAGAATATCTGAAGAAAGAAAATGAGGCCCGACAGAATTGATGGAATGTCGGCCACTGTGGATTGAAGAAGGTTTTTACATCCAAGAAGAATGTCTGAAGAAGGAGAATGAGTCTGAGAGAACCGATCGAATGTCGGCTAGACTTGTTTTTATAAGAATGGGTCTAGGGTTTTTAAGTATAGATGTTAACTAGGGTTTACTAATCTGAATGTGGGTTCTGCCTGGACTAAAGGGAATGGACCGCACTTGGGCCAGTAAAACGGGCAGGGGCCGAATTGGGCCGTGTTTGGTCAGTCCGGAAAGGGTTGACAAAGTAAAAAAAGGACCATGTATATAGTGTGGATCAAACCCAGAACCTCCCAATACTGCAATTTGGTTACTAACCAACTAAACTAATTACAGAACTTGTTATATGAAGGTGGGAAATAGTACTAGAGTTCTCATTTGAACTAAACAAATTCTCTAAAAAACGCTAGCATTTCAAACGGGAATTTACAAAAGACAAAAGGGTTCCATCTAATAAGTGGTTTTCTTCTCAAGGGTCATGATGTAAATAATGAAATACCAAACACAATAAAAGATGAAATAGGAAATAACACAATAATGAGTACATGAAATAATGAAATAGTAAGAGTACAATGGAAGTAAAATACGAGTGAATATTCTAAAAATATAATTTGAATCAAATATGTACAAATAGCAGTAAATAAGAAAGAAAAAAGAAGTGATAAAAACGAGATGAGAGTGAGTTTAATCGAATTAGCGACAAAATGAAATATGCTGATGTGGAATATAATAGTGAGAATGTACATAAAATGATGACGATGATTCTAAAATAATAAAGATAAAGACAAGATAAAAGAACAAGTATAAATAAAAAAAATAATAATGATAAAAAAAATAATAAAAAAATACAAATAAAAGTATCAATTAAATGAGATAAAATAATAGAAAAAAATAGCATAGAATAAGAACAATATAAAACGAAATAAATAAGCAAAGATCAATAGGATAAATAAAGTAAACATGGTCAAAGAAGTAAATAGACGAAAGGGACGGGTTTGAAACCGGATGAATTGTTGGAAATTTATTTTTGCAAAATTGTGTTTATGAAATGCTTTGAAAAAGACTATAAAATGATGGTTTCGTTTTGGCACGCACGTCATTACGTTTTGACAAAGAAAGGCGACGACCCCTCTTATTGTGTTTCTTATTCTGGATTTTGCTTTATGGGGTGAGAATTTTTGGTGTCTACAGCAGGATAATTGACCTATCAGCTAATTGCAAAGTAATTCGGGTAGGCTCGCACTCTCCTAAACCAAGCTTCAAATACATTGATAAGGGCATTAAATTAATACTCGCACCTAGATCACATAAACCCTTACCACAATTCACATTACCTATCGCGCAAGGTATGACCGGAGTACCTGGATCATCAAGCTTAGGTGGAAGATTCTTCGAAAGAACAGCTGAAACGCTCTCGGTAAGCTGCACAGTATCCTTCTCCACTAAAGACCGTCTGTTGGACAGGATGTCCTTCATGAACTCCGCATATATCGGCATCTGCTTCAAAGCTTCAGAAAAAGGAATGTTAATGATTAGTTTCTTAAAGATACTTAAGAACTTACCAAACTGCTCATCCAAGTCTCTCTTCTTCAACCGGTTTGGAAAAGGAACCTGCGCTTCAGCAACTGCGCGTCATGGAGGTGTGGAAGTCTTAGGAGTCTTGCTAATCGTCACCTCCTCTTCAGCTGGTTCCTCTTGAGAACCTGCTGGTCCAGTTTCTTCATTCTGCTCAACATTAGGAAGAGGAGCCTCAACTTCAGGGACCACCGGGTCAAGCTGTGTACCACTCCTTAATGTGATTGCCTTGACGTGCTCTCTCGGATTCTGCTCTGACTGACTAGGCAAGGAACCCAAAGGACGCTGAGCTAACTGCTAAGATATCTGAGACAGCTGAGTCTCGATGTTCCTATTGAATGTCCTTTGATCATTGTTGAAGGTTCTCTGCTCTTGATTGAAGGCTTCTAGCTCATTAAATTTCTTCGTGCTAACCGAGATGAAATCATTCATTCTGGTCAGAACTTCATCCATACTAGAAGACGCTCCAGCACCTGAATTCTGTGCTTGCTGATTCTGCAGTGGCTGCTTCGGATAAGAAGAATTATACTACTACTGGGGTCTCTGATTGTAGTTGCTGTTACCACCAGCTTGGTAACGATTCTGCTGCTGAGCGTGGTAACCCGGGTTGCCTTGATTCCCGAAGTAATTACCCGGTCTGTTACCAACATAATTTGCTGCCTCTTCTTGTGGTGGAGTGCATTGGCACATGCTAGAAGCCCTACCACAGTATTCGCAAGGTGGATAAACCTTAGGAACAGCTGCTGCGTTTGACTGCGGATTCATCACTTCACACATACGCTCAAACTGCTTTGACATCGCTTCTATCTTGGTAGCCAGAAAAGTATTCGAATCCACTTCATAAACTCCAGCAGGTTTTTTCGGCGTAGCTTCTCCGGCTCTCGTTCCTCCCCACTGATTAGCTGCTGTAGTAATAGTCTCTAACAGCTCTTTAATTCGTGTAATGGGCAGCTCCATCAAACTTCCTCCAGCACATGTATCAACCAACAACCGGCTAGACGGATCCAAGTCTTTGTAAAAAGATTGCAGTACAACCTCTTCTCCTAGTCTGTGATGCGGTACCTTCCTTACTATCCCCTTAAAACGCTCCCAAGCTTCAGACAAGGTCTCACCAGCAAACTGTTTGAAGTTGGTAATCTCTCCTCTCATGGTTAGCATCTGAGAGGGTGGAAAATACTTCGCCAGGAATGCATTAGCCAACTCTTCCCAAGTAGTAATGCTGTCAGGCGTCAATGAGTTCAACCATTCAGTTGCTCTATCCCTCAGGGAGAACGGGAACAGGGTGAGCCGAGCAACCTCCTACGAAGCTCATGTCGAACACGCTCCTACCAATCTCAGGAATGTAATGAGGTGGACATTTGGGTCTTCAGTAACCGTCCCGCTGAACCGAGGCGCGTTCATCACCATGGTCACGTAGTGGGTCTTGAACAGCCACTGCACTCCTACTGGTAATGCAGCAATCACTATCGGCGACACCAACCCTTCAACACTTGGACGGGTGTAGTCCCTCATCTGCCTCTCGTTATTTGCCATGTTAACTTCTGGTTGAACTTCCGGACCCTCTTCGACAACAGGTGGTTCGAGCACCCTCTCCTCAACTGGTGGATCCAGATTCAAATCCCTACGAAGCTGTCTTGCAAACCTCTCGATCTCGAGATTAAGTTCGAACTCCGGTTCTCCTGTAGAGCGGGTTTTAACCATAAACCGAGAGTTAGTAAACTGAAGCTAAAATAGCGTAAAAAAGAACAGTAGCAATTAAATTAAAACAACAAGAATCAGAGAAAGATAAAAAAGAAATCAACTCACAAAATATGCAGATAAAAATCCTAATTACTAAACACAGAAAATTCAAGAAATAAAATCAAGAATAAAATCTGGAGAATAAAAGAAAATCTAAAACAAAATCAAACTAGAAATCAAAACAGATTAAAGATAAAATAAACTAGCAAATGTGCTAATAAACACACGTTAACCTAATAACCAATGAATCAAAAACAAAACAAGAAAAGAAAGAAAATAAACAAACCTAACTACTGTAACGACAGAATAGAATCAAATAAATAAAACACAATAAATAAAAATGAACTAAACAAAACACAATAAATAAAATAAAAATAAAATAAAGACTAAACTAAATAACCGTGCCTCCCCGGCAACGGCGCCAAAAACTTGTTGGGATAAAACCTAATGGCAAGTGTACCGGTCAATTCTAGCAAGTTTTGATAGAGAGTATTCCCTAAGTATCGAACCAGAGGAGGCGATGTCTAGTTTAAATCTTTACTAAACGAGAAGGAAAAAAAAACTAAATAACAAATTAAAACAGGAAATTGGGGGTTTTGATTTGATGAAATTAAAGCTGTAAACAGAATGTAAAACAGTAAAAAAACAAAATAATTGTTTCGAAACTGATTTGGGAAAGAGATCCCGGTTCACTACTTCTTCCTAAATCTGTAATTCCTATCCCTAAGTGATTTCCAAGACAATTCTGAGTAAAACCCTAGAACAAAGATAATTCAACCCCGGTCTCCTGCTTAGCAAATTCTAGTTAGCAAAGACCGAATCCAAACTCTCGTTACGAACCCACTATTTACTAACCACCTTAAGAACAATCTAGATTTTCGGTCAATTAGCAATTTAGAGGAATTGCCGTCTCTAAACTAACCAGTTATTTCCCTGTATTCAATTGAAAGCCACAGTCGTCACATATGAGCTAACAAAATACTAATCTTTATAATTGGCCAAATTATAACGATTAAAGAAATTAAGCAAGCAGGAAATAACTTTACTAAATAGAATTGTAATAAATCACAAAGGAATAGGAATAGTCAATTTAGGGATACATAGCAAACCGGAATCTAAAGGAACTACTCAGCCATTGACATGTTTACAATAAGCAAAAGTGAGTAGTAATAAAGAACAAGAAGAAACTCTGTTCTAAGACTTCTGGTGAAGTCTCCGTGATGAACTACTTTCTCTGCTCTGCTCCAAACTCCCAATCAGAACTGTCTCCAATAAGCTAATTCTTTCTGTTGTATCGTGACTATTTGTGGTGTATCCAAGCATATGTCTCACGTTGGCAAGACTCCCCTTTTATAAGAATGAGAATTCTATCTTTAATCTAACTAAACGGCCGCTATCTAAAAGATAGAATAAAGGATAACTAAAGATAGAATAACAATCCGTTATTTCCGTAGCAGTATTCCTGGCGCTCCGCTTATATTGGTCCGGGTTTGCAAACAAGTACGCAAACCCGGACCACCACTAAAACTCGGCAGTAGGCTCTCGCTTGAAGACGGTCCGGGTTTGCAAACAAGTACGCAAACCCGGACCACGTCTGAAACTAGGCAGAGTGTTCTTCGATGAGATGGTCCGGGTTTACAAAGTAGGATACAAACCCGGACCCTCATTAAAACACGGCAGTAGTTGGTAAAAATCAGCCTTTGACTCTGGTTTGACTTCCACTTGTTGCTTCAACCTCTAAAATTTTCATTTAAGCATTTTGTTGAGCATTTTATCCTGAAAACATATCAAATCGATCATTGGAGACAAATATAACAATATAGCGTAAATAAAGCATTAAGGAGGGAATCTAAAGTCATAACGTAGATAATTAAGCATGAATTAGCCTAGTAAACTTTAGACAAATTCCTGACTTATCACATTCCAAAATCCATATCTGTTTAAGTGTTGTCATAAACCCCAAATCAATAATGGGGGCAATCTGAGCGCAGGATCATCGTCTTTAATCTTTCGTTTAAGCGTGTGAACTAGTCTCTGAGTGAAATTCACGAAAGTGTCTTGAGTGGAAAAACCATGAGTGAACGAGCGTGTCATTTTTACATGACTCCAGTGAGACCACATTCAAAGGTAAGGTAAACGGCATAACTCCGACCGAAGGAGATATTTTGTAAATTTACGCTTAGACCTTTGAAAAGTAACAAAGAACGGATACACAACTATTAGGGATGACGAAGCACCTAGGTACAGCACCACACAGGCAAAAGCTTGTGAACCCTGACATTAAACCCTAGGCACCCCCGCTGAGCTTTTCGTGTACATTCTCTCTTACAACATTACAAACTCCACAAACAAGCCAGCCAATGATGAACAACCGACCCGGTGACCATAGGAAGCAAGGAGCCCGACTTCCGAACAGCAACTTCACAAGTCCAAAGAGGCAACACCGTTACCAAGACAATGAAATGATCCGAAAATGGTCCCAAAGTGACACAGGATCCCATAAGCTCACAGAAAAAACATCTCTCAAAGTTCAAAACCGGGAAGCACAAGAACCCCGAGGAAAAAGAGATTCAAAGAAAGGCAAATCTGGAAAGCCTCGAAGTAATCCAAAATCAGAAGAAAGAGAGAAGGTGCAAGGAACAATTCAAAAGTCCCAAGTTCCAAGCTCACAAGCGAAGTCATCACGAAGTAACCAAACGACTTCAAGACAAAGAAGGCAAGTTCGAGAGAAGGTGCAATTTACAGCTTTGGTCACCCTTATAGCTCCACATATCCCAAACATTCCTCCATCGTCCCATTGTCTTTCGTCACACCCCATAGCCACGTTATAAGCTTAAAAGAATTCCGACTTAGTAGTTGTGTATCCAATCACGTGAAAGTAGCAGGTTGAACACGTAAATCTAACAAATGTCAAATTCAATGGTTGAGATGTTTTGACCAAAAGGAGAGCACGAGTGCAAGCATCAAACACTTTGAGTGTAGGATAGAAAGCACCACATCAAGACATAATCCTTGACCATGTGAGGATAAGACTTGTTTGCATGTTTAACCAAAGAAAATATAGGGGGCAATCGATCGTTCCGATCGATTGCCATGAACTCTAGCTCAGATTGCCTTAAAGGAAAATACTGGGGGCAATTGTTGGTTCCAACAATTGCTATGACAACACCAATCGAAACCCAAACATTAAGCACCACCGACACCATCACACCATAGGCCCATATAAGCCTTTACCTCCATATCATACCACACAGGCCCACATAAGCCCTTACCTCCACATCATATACCACGGGCACTTCATAAGCCTATAACTCCACATAAATTCCATGGACCTTCATAAACCTTGATCACCACTCAAGAGATCTCCACATAAAAAATCACATCACACCAGTGGCATGTTCATCTCCTAGGAGATAAATTACGAATCTGAAATCTTTAGTCAGGAAACGATAATTTCACTTTCCTTTTCAGTAGACAGAGTTTTCTGTAAATATTGCCATGTTTGGCACCTTTTTCAGCAACTTCTTGTCCTGGACAATTTCCTTCAAACACTTCGGTTTCATAAATCTCATCATGGCCGTGTTCGGCATATTTCTAGCAATTTCTTACTTTGGACAATTTTCAGTCTTTTCAAGCACTTCAATTTCATTTTGCAATACCCACGTAAACCTCTTCATATCCATGTTTGGAACTTTGACAATTTGCTTTTTGCCACAATCATTTGCATAAAACATACTTCACATCTTTACATCATCAAACATACTGCATTCCTCAATTAGCCTAGTTAAGAGTAGAACGGATCTCGGTCTCCTTAAGCAACCGAGTAGAACGGATCTCAGTCTCCATAAGCAACTGAGCTAGATGGATCTCGGTCTCCATAAGAAACCAGGAGTAGAACGGGTCTCGGTCTCCATAAGCAATCGAGTAGAACGGATCTCGGTCTCCATAAGCAACCGAGTAGAACGGATCTCAGTCTCCATAAGCAACTGAGCTAGATGAATCTCGGTCTCCATAAGCAACCGAGTAGAACGGGTCTTGGTCTCCATAAGCAATCGAGTAGAATGGATCTCGGTCTCCATAAGCAACCGAGTAGGATAGATCTCAGTCTCCATAAGCAACTGAGCTAGTTGGATCTCGGTCTTCATAAGCAACCGAGTAGAACAGATCTCGGTCTCCATAAGCAACTGAGTAAAATGGATCTCGGTCTCCATAAGCAACCGAGTAGAATGGATCTCAGTCTCCATAAGCAACTGAGGTAGATGGATCTCGGTCTCCATAAGCAACCGAGTTATGATGGGTTTCACCTCCAAACCTTAGGCACACATAAGTCCTATCACCAAAAAAACAACCTCAGGCACCCATAAGACCTACCCTACATTCAATCCTTTCAGGCACCCATAAGACCTACCTTACATTCAACCATTTCAGGCACCCATAAGACCTCCCATACACTTAATCCTTTAGGCTCATCATAAGACCTAGATCCAACCTTTAGGCTCGTCAAAGACCTAGTTCCAACCTTTAGGCTCGTTATAAGACCTACTTCCAACCTTTAGGCTCGTCATAAGACCTAGATCCAACCTTTAGGATCGTCATAAGACCTAGTTCCAACCTTTAGGCTTGTCATAAGACCTAGAATCATCCCTTTAGGCTCGTAGTAAGACCTAGCATCACTCTTCGATTTACCTGCTTCCATCAGACATTTTGCATTCATTCATTATAGGTAGTCGATGCCTTAGAATAGCTTGACATCATTCCATTCATTATAGGTAGTCAACGCCTTAGAATAGCTTGACATCATTTCATTCATTATAGGTAGTCAACGCCTTGACACCATTTCATTCACTATAGGTAGTCAATGCCTTAGAATAGCTTGACATCATCCCTTTAGGTAGTCAACGCCTTAGAATAGCTTGACGTCACCTCACTTCACTTTAGGTAGTCAGCGCCTTAGAACAGCTCAACCACATATCATCATTTCAGGTAGTTGACACCTTCGAATAGTTCATCAACATCTCCTCACTTCACTTATAGGTAGTCAACGCCTTAGAATAGCTTGACATCATTTCATTCATTATAGGTAGTCAACGCCTTAGAATAGCTTGACATCATTTTCTTCACTTTAGGTAGTCAGCGCCTTAGAATAGCTCGACAACATATAACCATTTCAGGTAGTTGATGCCTTTGAATATTTCAACAACATCTCCTTCTCCTTTAGGTAGTCAGCGCTTTCAAATAGCTTGACACAACCCACTAGATTTCAATTGGGATACGAGGTCTTTTAGGATCCAAAATTTTGGGGTATCACTCAAGCATCAACTAGTCTTCTCATCTTCATACCCAAAATTTTAACCCCCTCGGAATAGTCTCTAAGGCATACGTGTTACAAAGGGCAAAACGGTCAAAAAGCACCAAGGCAGGATTTTCCAAGGACATTTTCGGGATTTTCTATTTTCATATGACTTGTTCATTATCTCCAAACACTTCCAAATATCATAGTCATTATGAAAGGTATTTCATGATTTTTTGATAATATTTATTCTGGAAATTTAGCTTTTAATTCATATTATAAGCTAATTTCTTTAATAATTAACACATGAAATAGCCTCAAAATAGAAATAAAAAAGGTTTCCAAAAATTTAAATAAAATTGTCACATGGTTAGAATGACTACATACAGTCATAAACCTAAAATTATCTTATTTGGAACCTTAGCCCAAAATTTAAAAGAGAAATTCAAGCATTTTTGCAATTTTCTCTCTCCTCTGGAAAATACCGAAATCAATTCAAGAGGAGAACTAAAAGAGGAACTTGTGAATTTAAGGTAAGAAAACAACCTTAATAACTATCTTGATTGTTTAAGAATTTGGGATGGGTTAAATTGAATAATGAACCCAAAGTATGAAAAATAATGTGTTTAGTTGGTTTTGAGAGAGCTTGTGAATTGTGGGTTTGAATTGAGGGCCTTGGAGCCAAATGATTTGAGTTTGTGGGTATATTGTGGTTTATTAAGATTTTGGAGCTATATTGTGATTTGGTGAATTTTGGATTGATATTGAATGCTGGTAGGACCCTTGTAAGGGTGTGGCTAGATTAGGAATGAAAAATGGTGAAAAGATGTGTTTAGACGTGTAACGTTTATGGGGAGGTTATGACAAAAATTTGGTAGAAATAATGTGTTCTAGGGGTTGTAATGAGTAAGAACAACCTAGGGAATGAACTAGGTATTGGAAGGGATTTATTTGGATTAGTTAACCACTCTTGAGTGGATATAAGTGTAGGAAAAGGAAGAGGCAAAATCTGTAGCAAAGGAGTATGGAAATGCTTTGGAAAAGCTAGAAAAGGAATTAGTGTGCACGACTTAGGAAATGAGAGTTGGACTTGGGTTAGAAGTGTAAATGTATAGGAATGAACGAGAATGGTCATTAGGTGATTTGGTAAGAGGTAGAAACTAGCAAGAAGAAGCTGGAAATGCACAAGTGTGCAAAATGTGAAAGTGGGAATGGAATTTTGTAGAAAGTGAACAAGAATTGGAGTAGGGATTTCAGCAAGGATTTTGAGGTGGTTTAAGGAGTGTTTTGAGGTGTTTAATTATGTGAGAAACTCGTGGAAAGTTTATGGAATGATTAGGGGTGGATTTGGGGTTGAAAAATGACCTTAATAGTAGTTTTTAGCAGGGTCCGGGACTTAGGATATGTATCAAGTCCCGGACCGCATCAAAAAAATGGTCGAGACTGAAAATAGGGATTGGTCTGGGACCTAGGGCCAGGACCAAATCCCGGACCACAAGCAACATATAGCCGAGAGTAAGTTTCTACATTGGTCCGGGACCTTGGGTCCGGACCAGGTCCTAGACCACCCCCAAAATTGCTTAGAAAGTGTTTTTAAGGGTTCTAAACATGGGGGATTGAATGGTATTGGTTTTAGGTGTTGTTTAGGAGTTGTTTAGTGACCTTTAAAGGTCCTAAGAAGTATAAACAAAGGTTGGAAGTGATTGAGAAAGTTGTGAGCTTAAGTACACTAAGTTAAACCGAAATAACGGGATAACGGGGTAAGTATGGGAGTAGCAATTATGTACATACCGTGACGCCTTAATATTAATGTAACACCCCATCTCAATCCGAATGTGGTTTCGCAACTTAACAACATATACATAAATGTCACAGCGGAATTCAATACACTCCAGGACCTTGCCACGGTCTGACTGACAGAATATACCGAACCTTAGTGCATACAAATCTTAACCAAATACATATCCTTCTTACAATCCCCTCACATCTTATACATTATACTAACTCAAATTGCCATACGAGTGTACATGCACAACTCGTAGGCCACACTTAACCCGTAACGCTTGTACCCCATCTTACTCTCGTGACGGCTGCCTCCTGACGTTCACCTGTGTAGTAAAAATAGCCCCCAAAGGGGGTTAGCACGAATGCTGGTACGATCCTCTCATGGCCCCCAAGCTAACGTGGCTACGATGACTAATTGTCGATAGCATGGAGGTTGATTAGATGCACAACATAATAGAAAGTGCAATAAACAACAAACCAATTATGAACAATCAAAGGTCAAACACAATGAATGACTAAAATGTGTTCCCTTAATCAGGGAGTCAATTATTTAACTCCTTAAGTTATATTTCCTCTTAATCTCAGTCCAACCTTATCTTACCCCAATCTTATTCTTATCTTAGTCTTAGAAAACAACCATCCTTTAAATAGGAATGGATGTAGCTTATCTCAGTCTTATATTACAAACCATCCTTTAAATAGGAATGGTCGCAACTTATCTCAAACCTCATCTTAATCTTAGAATACAAACCACTCTTTAAATAGAAATGATTGTTTCTTTCCTCAATGTTTATTTTTGTCGGGTCAAAAGCAACCCTAGCCAATGAGCTGTTAACTCCATTGGTTGAATAAACAACTTATCTTATAATTTAGGATTTAGGTGATCCTACCGCACCATCTTAATGCCTCCTACCTTGGACTGGATGTCCAATGTAGCTGAGCCGGCAACCGACCTTAGGTAACAAGTCTGAAGACAAGTCCTTAAGCGGGAGTCAGATCTGCTATAGATTCCGACCCCCTTTTTCCTTAGCATGCATGACCGGAGTCAGTCCCGGGTTCCTCACCCCCTTAAGTTCCAGTTAGTAGAAGTCTCAAGACGATGTGTGTTGGTTAAACCTCTTTCGGTTATTAACAAACTAATATTAGGGAGCGTTCCTTAGTCTCACACAATTCCTTACTAAACGTTGGTTAGTAAGTTCCCACGGTAAGTTGTGTTAGTTTTCAAACATCACACAACAATACAATAAACCTAATGTTCCGGTTGCATGCTTTATCTTGTTTAGTGATCACACAAAAACAAATAGCACACAAGCCGAGGGACACCTCGTTAGCAAGCAGGTCACAAGAAGAACTGTACCGTTCACCGTTGGTCGTTCGGTTGCTTACTCTCCTCCGGAGTCCAAATTCTCAAACCCTAAAACATTGATTGAATTGGGTGGTTAATCACATTTAATTAACCTAGCTTACTTAATCACTAATGATTTCCAACTAAATACCACTAAGTCATTGTAGTTTGAGCTTAACCACTTATGTTACTTACTTCTTATTTTAACTCACACTTGATCACACCTCCAATGGGCTTAAAACTCCACCAAACAACTCTTAACAATCTTATAATAACATTCCCCAACAAGCCCCCTCCATTTACCACCTTAAAAACACATTTTATTTGTAAATTGCCCTGGTCCGGGACATGGTCCGGACCTAAGGTCCCGGCCAATGTCTGTACTTAATCTCGGCCTTATTTTAGCTATGGTCCGGGACTTGGTACTTACCCAAGGTCCCGGACCAATCCCTGGGTGTACTCTCGACATGTTTTTAATGCTGGTCCGGGACTTTATCCAAGGACTAAGTCCCGACCACATGTTAAACTGTCAAATTTTACAGTTTTGAACCTCTTTTTACACTTGTTCTTTTGCCCAATCTTCTTCTAATTTTTCCCAAGTATTCACACATGTTCTAACACCATTTTAGCACTTAAAATCCTTCTAACTCATGCATCAACTCACCTCCAAATTCCTTGATCATTATTCAAGTCCTTACTAAACTCTTAACACTTATAACTTAATTCCTTACATTTCCAACATGTAAACTTTGTCTAAAACTTCAACTAACCAAAGTGTTTCATCACAACCATCTTAACTACTCCTCAAACATCATCATGCACAACCCATTTGCTTTTGTAACACCCCTACCATTAATACAATCATTACCGTCCAATCTCCTCGTACTTCCAGGTTCACACAGCGGATACATACTTACATACAGTGGGTGATACAATGCCGTTAGTCACCCTCGTGGCTAACAAGGTTAATATTTCTACATACAACATCGGTCTGATGGACCGGAATCCCGGGTACTACCCATCTACAACACATACTCCATTCATCAATCGAATACTACAATGTTCCACTCAACACTTTACTCCTTCATAAACCATACAATACGAAATACATAACCGAGTTTACTAGGTTCCCAATACAAATACAATGCTTCTTCCAAGTTCATATGTACTCTTTAAGAGTCTACATCTCCCCATTCCTCACAACTACTTACTTCCTAAGTACAAGGGTGTGCCATCTAGTACTCCTCTACATTCTACTTCTAGCTATCCAAGTGTAGCCACCGGTCTCTTACCTTGACCATATCCTCTCCGGGTACCTGCACACTAAAAACGTTCCCCCGAGGGGGGTCAGCTTTCGCTGAGCATGATAACCGCATACCCCGCGTACTAGTGAGGGTACGCCGACCACTTGGTCGAATACATGCGATTGATTTCATTCAAACATACATGCATACATGCTCTTACACATAACATTACAACACATTACGCAAGGAATACATACATACACATCAATACATGCTCTTCAATGCATACATGGTAACCCATACAAGCCATCAAATACATTCTTACCTTTCCAGGATCCGCGTTACACAATACATATACAATACATACACAATACATACATAATACACCACCCTTGTTAGCTCATGTTGGTCCACCCGGGTTAATCGGGTGGAGATTACTCTTTTACTCGTTCCACAGTACTTACACATACATACTCATACTCATACATACTTACTTACTTACTTACTCTTAATCATGTTAAGTCATCGGGACCTCCGGCCCGGGGACTACTCCGTCCCACCACCGGGATTACTTGACTCACCAATCCGGGATGCTACCCATTTAAAGGATTTGGGCCGCGGACCAGTTTAAGAGTCAGGAATCGGATCCAACCTCTTGTGTCTCCTCATCCTCACGCGTGGCCGAAGCTATATCGGACTTCTACTCATTCCAATTTATTCCTTACTTATGTTAGGAGTTAGGTAGTTAGGAATTAGCAGAAGTCATTCATTCAAGCCACATACACAATACATTGTTCATATACGCATCCATACAAAATACATCACAATATACAAGTACACTACGAAATACAATACACTTCATCATCATTCATATTTCATGAATTATACAAACTATTGTTCAAGACAAATATCAAGAACAATGTAAACAAGCACGAGTAAGTGCAATATAGTCCGATTCATGCATTTATCTTATTAGGTGGTCAAATAAGCACACAAATCGGGGTAACCAGATTAGGATACAGGGCATGAAGAAATCATACCGTTCACCGTTGTACTTGTATCTGACATTCATCCGGTGTTCACAATTCGCATCCTATGATATACATACAATCGAGTGATTAATCTAACTATCATTAACTTAACTCGATTACCCTTACGTTTCCTAACTCATACTCACTAAGTCTTTGGAGTTCTTATACTTACACATTGTTTACTTTCTTTAAGTTTGTTTCCTTACTTAACACTGGTTTACTTACATATACGTACATATGTATATGTGGGTATACATATATATACATATATATATTATTATTATTTAATAATTTTTTTTTGTATGACTCGACTGACCTTACCCAGGGTCAGTCCCAAGGTCGGTCGAAGTCAGTGGGGAAATACGCTGGAAAATTCCTGGGCCGACCGACCTTGCAAGTCCGGTCCCAAGGTCGGTCCATTCTAGTGAGTTTCTTGACGGGAAAATTTCGAGTCGACCGACCTTGCAAGTCCGGTCACAAGGTCGGTCCATTCCAGTAGGTTACATTACAAAAATTTTTCTGGCCGACCGACCTTGCATGTTCGGTCACAAGGTCGGTCCATTCCAGAAGGTTTCTGTCCTTTGTAAACCTGGGCTCGACCGACCTTGCAAGTTCGGTCCTGTGAGCCTCGATTTTAAACCCTATCCTATGTGGATTAACTTGATTGGGATCTAATCGGGTTTTAGGTCCACTTATAGCCTAAGATTAATAACTATGTCATATAACAATAATTATTAAAACCTAAGCTGGCTCACTGGAACCTATTACGAGTCGCCACCTAATTTTAACCTAGATCTAATTAGGCAAGGAGAGTTCGGGTTCGGGGGCTTGATATTCGACTTAATTAGGGTTCAATTACTTTCATTACCCCTAGAAGTCGTTTTTCCTCTACTTAGTTTAATTACGGCTTATTACGAGTCGTTTTAACCTAGGTGCGCGAGCTTCTGTTTTTTAGTGTTTTTAGCTTTTTTTGACAGAAAATTAAAGTGAAATTAAAAGCTATCTAAACTAGGGTTCCGGAGGCAGAATTAGGTCGAATCCTGCTTACGTCCGTAGCCACGGACCCCATGTCCGAGACCACGGACCCCGGTTAACCTAATTATACAGGAGAGTCGAAATCAAAGGAAAACAGAAAATTGCGAAGTCCGGGGCCACGGACAGGCTGTCCGTGGGCCCGGACATTATTAGAAAACCTAAATTTTGATTTTTTTTTAAATCCCTCCGCCGTCCATGGGCGTCCGGGCTTACAGACAGGGAGTCCGGGACCCCGGACATCACGTCCGTGGGTGCGGACCGCCCTCGGACGGCGGCGTTGAGGCTGTTCCCGAAGGTGTTTTTGGCTCAAATTTTATGGGTGTGTAGCCTGGAAGATGTACAATTCGTTAGTAATTGAAAGATTACAGTTTGAAGTCAAATTATGTATGAAACTTGACGAACAAGTAACAAGGCAGAAACCAAAGTAATTAGCAATACAGAAGCGTAAAAAGGTTAGTTTGAACCCAAAATTTGACAGAGAGTTAATAATGTCGTGGAGAGTTAGAAAAGTAGAATTGCAACCTGTTTTACCTTCAGATTCGTGGTGCTTCTTCACGTCGGGATTCTTCGGAGGCCTCGTTGATGGCGGATCTAGAGGAACTTCGAACCGAGCTTCTGACTCCTTGCTGTTCTTGATGTTCTTCACGTTTTGGTGCTGTTTTGGTAAGGGTTTGATGATGGATGATGTTGTGGGAGTTGAAAAACGTGTTTTGGTGTTGATTTTGGTGAGATTTTGGTGTTTGACTGTGGCTCCGGAGTTCAAAACGTGGAGAGAGAGAGACGGCTGCCTTCTTTGAGAGTCTAAGGTTCTTGAGGTTCTCCTTTGATCATGGGATAAGGTTCCTTATATAGGCTTCCTTAAAGATAGAAAAATCCGGTAAAAACCGAGATTTACCGATGTTTTAGCTCATGGGCTTCCAAAAGGAATTTGATTATGAAATTTTACACATGGGTAAAGGATGATATTTCTGAATTTTCTAAAGTGGAATCGAATTTTTTGGACATTGGAATGTTTTTAAATTCAATTCTGTCAGATTCAATCATAAATTGCGTAGTAGAATGAGTTAGATTTAGAAATTAGTTTTGTAGTAGTTTAGAGAACATTATTGGAAATTCGAAAATCAAAATTCCAACGCCATTATGCTTCAGATGTCATCCTCTATCATGGGTTAAAATTTCAAAGCATTTTGAATTGATTTGACCCTTATTTGGAGGAGAGAGAGAAAGCCTATAGGGGGCTTAGGAGCCTTGAAAATTTACGAAAGTGCCCTCGGAGATGACTAAGCTGTCCCTAGTACTCTGAAATGTGCCGATCGAACCTGGAACCCTCGCTACTATCCTATTAGTAGAGACTCTCCTTCGGGGGGGTTGAAATTTTGGGTATAACAGATTGCCCCCCGTCAACTAGACTTTGTAATGGAAATGAGAAGGCTAGTTGATGCTTGAGTGATACCTCCAAAATTTTGGATCTTAAAAGACCGCACGTGCAATCCGGCAAGTTGCGTCGAGCTATTCTAAGGCGCTGACTACCTATGAGTAAGTGGAAGGGTTGTCGAGCGGTTCTAAGGCGTCGACCACCTAAAGGTAATAATGAAGTAATGTCAGACTATTCTAAGGCGCCGACTACCTATAAGGATGATATGATGTCAAGCTATTCTAAGGCGTTGACTACCTATAATGAATGAGATGATGTCAAGCTATTCCGAGGCGTTGACTACCTATTAGTGATTGAAAATTGGTGTTGGGTCGAGTTCTTCTATTCGGGTGAGTTCTACTGCTCTAGTGAGTTCTGCTGCTCTGGTGAATCTGAATCTTGGCTGAGAATCTGTATCTCTGAAGAGTCTGTATCTTTGGCTGAGAATCTGTATCCCTGAAGAATCTGTACCTTCGGCTGAGAATCTGTACGTCTGATCGGGTTAGAATCTGTATCTCTGAAGAATCTGTATCTTCGGCTGAGAATCTGTATCTCTGATCGGGTGAGAATCTGTATCTCTGAAGAATCTGTATCTTTGGCTGAGAATCTGTATCTCTGATCGGGTGAGAATCTGTATCTCTGAAGAATCTGTATCTTCGGCTGAGAATCTATACGTCTGATCGGGTGAGAATTTGTATCTCTGAAGAATCTGTATCTTCGGCTGAGAATCTGTATCTCTGATCGGGTGAGAATCAGTATCTCTGAAGAATCTGTATCTTCGACTGAGAATCTGTATCTCTGATCGGGTGAGAATCTGTATCTCTGAAGAATCTGTATCTTCGGCTGAGAATCTGTATCTCTGATCGGGTGAGAATCTGTATCTCTGAAGAATCTGTATCTTCGGCTGAGAATCTGTATCTCTGATCGGGTGAGAATCTGTATCTCTGAAGAATCTGTATCTTCGGCTGAGAATCTGTATCTCTGATCGGGTGAGAATCTGTATCTCTGAAGAATCTGTATCTTCGGCTGAGAATCTGTATCTCTGATCGGATGAGAATCTGTATCTCTGGTCTATGAGGAGTTTCGTACGGACGGATGCAAGGTAAACTTTATGCAAATGATCATGATGAAAGTTGATTATGAAAGTGCCAAACATGGCAATGTTAAGGGTCAAAAATTTCCAAAGCACGACATTACTAGAAAGTGCCAAGTGTGGCCATGATGTGGTTTAAGAAACCGAAGTGGTTAGAGGAAAGTTGTTCAAGACAAGAATTTGTTGAAAGAGGTGCCCAACGTGGCCGTGTTTGAAGAAAATTCTGTTTAGTGAAAAGGAAAGTGAATTATCATTTCCTAACTATAGACTTCGGACTTGTAATTTATCTCCTACGAGATGAACATGCCGCCGGTGGGGTATGGTGTATGATGTGAAGGTAAGGGCTTATGTGGGCCTGTGGTGTTTGATGTGCAGGTAAGGGCTTATGTGGGCCTGTGTAGCAGAGGTGTGGAGGTAAGGGCTTATGTGGGCCAGTGTGGTGTATGAAGTGAAGGTAAGGGCTTGTGTGGGCCTGAGGTGCTTGATGTGGTGGTAAGGGCTTATGTGCGCCTGTGGTGGGATGGTGGTGATGTTTGAGCTTTGGGTTCCAATTGGTGTTGTCATAGAAATTGTTGGAACCAACAATTACCCCCAGTATTTTTCCCTTAAGACGATCTGAGCTAGAGTTCATGGCAATCGATCATTCCGATCGATTGCCCCCAGTATTTTCTTTGATCAAACGTGCGAACGAGTCTCGTCCTCACAGGGTCAAGGCTTATGTTCTGATTTAGTGCTTCCTAACCTACACTCGACGTGTTTGGTGTTTACACTCGTTTCTCACTTACGGTCACAACTTCTAGACCATTGAATTTGATATTTGGTGAATTTACGCATTCGATCTGTTACTTTCACGTGATTGGATGCACAACTATCAAGTCGGAAGTCTTTTAAAGCTTATAACGTGGCCACGGGGTGTGATGAAGGACAACGGGACCATGGAGGGATATTTGAGGTATGTGGAGCTTAAGTGGGTGACCAAACCTGCAACTTGCGTCTTCTCTCAGATTCATCTTCCTTGTCTTGAAGTCGTCTACCTGCTTCATGTTGACGTTGTTTTTGAGCTTCTGGACTTGGACTTTTGAAGTTGTCCTTTACACCATTTCTCTTTTCGTTTTTTTGGATTTCTTCGAGGCACTTCGGTTTTGCCTCTTTGTTTGACCCTTTCTTGACTTTGCCTTCGGGGTTCTTGTGTTTCCCGGTTTTGAGTTTTGAGAGCTATTTTGATGTGAGCTCTTTTGTTCCTGTGTCACTTTGGGACCATTTGCGGATCACTTCGTCATGCTGATAGCGGCTTTGCTTCTCTGGACTGATGAAAACGTTATCTGAGAGTCAGGCTCCTCGCTTCCTTTGGTCACCGGGTTGGTTATTCATCACGGGCTGGCTTGCTCTGTGGAGCTTTGCAACATCGAAAAGGGTATATGAAAGGCTCAGCGGGGGTGCCTAGAGTTTAATGTCAGGGTTTACAAGCTTTTAGCTATGTGGTGTTGTACCTAGGTGCTTCGTCATTCTTGATAGTTGTGTATCCGCTCTTTGTTACTTTTCGCAGGTCTAAGAGTAAATTTACAAATTATCTCCTTCGATCGGAGTCATGCCGTTTGCCTTACCTTTGAATGTGGTCTCACCGGAGTCGTGTAAAAATGACACGCTCGTTCACTCATGGTTTTTCCGCTCAAGACACTCTCGTGAATTCTCACTCTGAGACTTGTTCACACAATTAAACAAAAGAAATAATCGTGGTTGGTCTTTAAACTCAGATTGCCCCCAGTATTAGTCCAGGGTTTATGACAACAATTTGTATGTGGTTTGTTTGGATGCTTAGGGGTGAGCTGTGGCATTTGGTTGGACATGTTCATCCTTTTGGAAACAAAAAGACAAATCATTTTATTCAATTGCCAGAAGATGAACATTAGTTTTGAAAGATGATTTGGTTGAAGGTGCAAAATGAACAAACATTTTTTTCTTGAGATTGTAAATCGAAAAGACAAGAGACTGAAATTCGAACATCTAAGCCTCATTAAAATGGAAATATCATAAACCCCTTACAAAATAGAAAAGAAAAATTAAGAAAGCAAAATGCAACTAGACACTAGCCTACTCGACAAACTGGAGTCCTTGCTCGATAAGGTCCTCAATCTTGTGCTTCAATGCTCTGCAGTCGTCAGTACTGTGTCCTGGTAGTGATGAAACTGGCAGAATTGATGGAGATGTTCCCCGGCTTGGGTGATCCCAGGGCTAGGTGTGAGAGGCTGTAGTAGGTCTAGCTCTTGTAGCTTCACGAGTGCTTGACTGAGAGGCCGGCCGATGTCGGTAAACTGTCTCGGTGTAGAGAACCTCTTGGATCGGGGTGAGGCCTTGATGTTCTGCTTTACAGCACTGGGTTTTTGTATGGTGCTCACTTGGTATGAAACTTGAGCTGCTTTGGCCGGTCCTGACTTAAAGGTCTCGATCTCACACCTGGGTTGGTTGTTCTCAAGCTTCCGCTCGCCTTGTGAATCTTTCTTTTCTTCCATGATTCTTACCTGTCCATCAGCATGTCGAAATTGGGAAGTATGTGCAACTCAGCTCGTTATTGTATTGTCTCTGCATATTGTCCACAATCATTGAATCTGTCTTGCGCATCCATTTTTGTAGGCATAGCAGCGGCCTTCATCCTCCACTGTTTAATGAAGTCGGACATTGATCACTGTCTCTCTGGCCGAGTGCTGGCAAGGTCGGACCTGGTACTGTTCGAGATTCTGAGATACTCGAAATGGTGCAAGAAAGCCTCACAAAACCTCCTCATAGGTTTTGGTGTTCATCCTCTGAGTCAAAATACCAACGTTGAGGTGTGTTCATCGAGGTAACGGCAAAGACCTTGGCCTTTTGCATGTCATTCAACCTGAGGATGGACATCTCCCTATCGAACATCGCCCAGATGGACCTGCGGGTCTGAGGAACCCTTGTATATAGCAAGTTGTGGGCAACTTCAACTTTGGGGGGATCAACCTCGGGTACGATGCCATAGAGAGTAATCAAAACCGCCGGCTTGCTACGCCTTTTCCATGCGCTCGATCCTTTTCAGAGCCTTCTCGAGTTTCTGCAGTTAGCTGGCGATCTGGGGCGGCTTTCCCCTACGAATCCTTGCGCACCCCCTGGGCCCCCAATGGAGTTAGCCTCGACGTGGACATGCTCGTTCCCAGAGTCAGCAATCTTTCCTGAAATTTTTCCTGATGACAACCTCAAGGGAATTGATTTTGCTTTTCAGCTCTTCGATGATGGTGACATACTTAACCTCCATGGCATCAAAGGCGGGCTCTGTACCTCTGCTCTAAGGCTGCAAACTGGGCCTCCTGCTGACTGGGTTTCCTCCCTCTGCCATACTTGGGATTCGGGCTTATTGTCGGAAAACAGAATGGATTGAGCAAAAATTCTGGACCGTGAAGAATGTAGGTTAAACTTGTTTGGGCTGCAAGAAAAGCACATGACTGGAATGTTTTGAAGATTGTGGGTAAGCACTGAGGCCCGAAATGAGTTGGAAGGGAGGTGCCTAGAAATGTTTGAAGAATGTGGCTCTTGGGCCAGAATATTTTGAGAATGGGCGCTTGGGCCAGAATGTTTTGGGCTAGAGGTAAAGCACATGGGTCAAATGATTTCTAAACCATGTTCTTGACGTGAATTGGAATTTGGGCCAATAATTCTGATTGGGCCTAAAAGATGACTTGTTTCTAGGATCTTGGGTCAAAGCCAAGTGAAAAGTCTTCCTAACTAGAATGAACCTTGAAATGGAAAGGCCTGATGGATCTTCATGAACTGTTTAGGTGGATTTGTTTTTCATGGGCCTAGAACTAAATTGATAATTAAAAATTGGGCTGAAAGACACTCACCTAAATCTAAACTTTTGGGCCGAAAAGCCCGAACAAATAACTCGCACACCTCAAATCAAGCAGGGCCTTGGGCCACAAAACAATAAAGCCGCGATATCGGGTTGGGCTGAGTTGATGTAGAAAAGTTCCTATCAATCTCTAGACTGGGTAGGTGTGCCTGATCATACAGGCAAACAGGGCCCACACAAATTCAACATGTCCTCACTTGACGGTTTAATAAATTTGGGTATGGATCGATCCGGAGAGGTGCTTGGGGCTTAGGCCAGGTCGCCACAAAGGAAGGCTTGCACGCTACTCTCTCTTTGGGCTTCCCCCTTTTTCGCATCAACCTGAAGCTGTGCGTCTGCGGCCGGGTCTTTGACTGACCAAACAATGGGCTAGGTAGGACACTGCCAGTAAAACGCTTGGGGCTAAGGCCCAGGTATTAAGGGGATGTGGTTAGACGACGTCCTCCTCTTTTCCCCCGCTTATTCACAATCACCCAAAGGTGTAGTCCCTGACAGGGGACCCTTAAACGGGCCCGGGATGAAATCGGTTTAGGTTGGACCCTCTCTCTCATATGATGCAAAGGTGCAGAAAAATTACATGCGCACAAAAGTAAAAAACAAAGTAATAAAGCCATAAATAACATTTTTCGAGTTAAGCCTCTTTCTTTTCTTAAAATTAAACAGTTAAAATTAAGAAGTATGTCCCCAGCAGAGTCGCCCCAGTCTGTGAGCCTCGATTTTAAACCCTATCCTATGTGGATTACCTGATTGGGATCTAATCGGGTTTTTAGGTCCCACTTATAGCCTAAGATTAATAACTATGTCATATAACATAATTATAAAACCTAAGCTGGCTCACTGGAACCTATTACGAGTCAACCCACCTAATTTTAACCTAGATCAATTAGAAAGGAGTTTCGGGTTCAGGGGCTTGATATTCGACTTAATTAGGGTTCAATTACTTTTCATTACCCCTAGAAGTCGTTTTTCCTCTACTTCGTGTGGAGGTGATTTTTCGGTATGAGGGGGGTCTATCTAAATATAGTCTGACTGAGAAGCCAAGACCTCAGAAAATGCCATTCTGTGGAGGGTGAGAACCCTTATTCTGGCATCCCTCAAATACCTACTACATCGTCCGTCTTTCCCAGAAAGCATAAAGGGGAGTGCAAGTGTGCACTACACCCGCTCTCAATGGGCTCCACGCGGACTTATGCCCTAAGGGCGGAAATTGACTAGAGTCGCCACCTAGTTTGACCTAAGGAACTAGGAAGGAAAGGGAATGAGGGTTCTAAGAACCGTTAATTGACTCTGAGATTATTGCCTATGGATAGGACTTATCTGGTCATGTCAGAGATTCTGTGTGGGTTCGCACTGGGTTACACCCCTTAGAAGTGGCAACGACCACGACTTCGGATTGGTGCCCGAGAAACCTCGGTCTCCAATTGTCGGGATTGCCTTCTTTCAAAACCTTTTTAGAGAGATTAATTTCAAAGCCAAGGATAGGATTAGGACGGGAAGAGAGAAAGAGATAGGATGAGGCGAGCTTTTTTGCCAAGCTTGCACCAAGGAGAGGAATTGCTGAATTCGGATGAGTATTTGGGAAGAGTCTGAGGTTGGGTGAATAGACAAAACTTGGAGTGTGATGGTTTGAAGTCAGTGAGAGCCGAAGGAAGTTTGAGCGTTTGAGAGATATGAGAGTCACCTTAGAGGGGAAAAAAGGTTTTTTATTTGGAATGGGGTCGCACCCTAGATGGGCTGCCTACGTACTCAACTCCCTGTTGAGATCAGACCTTACGTAGTTCACGTTTTTTTTGGAGATGTTTGAAGTTTCAGGTTTGAGGGGGTAGTCTGTGAGACGCTCGGGTCTATGAGACGTTTGAAACCTTGAGATGTCGAAGTCTGTGAGACGCTCGAATCTGTGAGACGCTCGGGTCTGTGAGATGTTCGGGTCTATGAGACATTCGAATCATTGGGATAACAAAGTCTGTGAGACACTCGGGTCTGTGAGACGATACGGGGTTGTTTGGAGGTGAGGTGGTTGAGTGAAAAAAGGCATTTTGTTCGATGTGGGGTCGCACCCTGTGTGGGTTGCCTACGTACTCAACTCCCTGCTGAGATCAGACCTTACGTAGTTCAGAATATTTGGGTTTTGGAAGTTTTGATGTTTGTGGAGCTTGAAGATACTTGAGGTGTTCGAGATTTAGAAAGGTTCGAAGTTTCGAAAAGTTTCGGGTTTGGATGCTAGTCTGTGAGACGCTCGGGTCTGTGAGACGTTTGGTGAAAAGAGATATCGAAGTCTATGAGGCGCTCGGGCCTGTGAGACGTTTGAATCTTAAAATGGTGGAGAGATTGAAATGTTCGAGTCTGTGAGGCGCTTGGGCCTATAAGACTTTGGAAGCTTGAGAGAAGCTAGAATTCGCAAGATGATTTGAATTTAAGGTGAATTGGAGTTTGAATGATGACTTGAGTATGTGAGGCAATTGGAATTTGGGAGAGATCCTGGGTTTTTTGGGTTCGAGGTTCGAAAAGAGTTGAGGTTTTGGGATATTTCGGGATTTGAAATGAGATGATGATGGGTTGAGTTGTTTGGAGGAATGATTGTCAAAATCGTCTCCCTTAAAGTTTAAAACCGAAAAGTCATTTTTGTTGTAAAAGGGCGGATAATCCCGAGGGATTACCCTATGTACCCCCTCGAACACGACACTTAATTAATGGTAAGTGCCGAGGCTCGAAAGATGGGGCAATGAATTTATGTCGAAAAATAGGATTTAGAGAGAAACACCATGAATGAGATGTTCTCGGTCAGACCCTAATAACGTCTCTAACTCCCGGGTTTTAAAACGTTAAAAAACGAAAACCTTGAAATCGAGCGGAAGGGAGTTAGACGATTCTAAAATCCCGGCTGCAACTAGGAAGTTACATCCCTAGCACCCCGCCTTGTAAAATCTAGGCTGCAATTAGGGGAGGTTTGTCACCCTAATGCCCCGCCTAAAGAGATCCAGACTGCGACAAGGGATGTTACGACCTCAGTGCCCCGCCTCGGATTTTTATTTGGAGGAGAAACAAGTAATGTCTAACTAGGAAGAAACGTTCTTTGAAGGTGTGACATCCTATGTTCCCCGAAAACAATTTATTTTGGGTTTGAAAACTAAGTTAGGAAATTTGTGAAGTTGTTCGGAATTCTCGATGAAGAAACACTGATTTTGAGAAATGATTTTAGGAGAAAACTTTCTGTATATGTGAGAAGAACTTTCTGCGTTTGAGAAGAGTTTTCTGTGATGTGAGAAGAGTTTTTCCTTTAAAATTCCACAAAATGGTTTCTTTTGAAAACTTGATGAAGTTTGAATAAAATGATTGTTGAAATCTGAGGAGAGAGATTTTTGAGTTTGAAACTTGAACCGGATTTACAAGTTGAGTTTGAATTGGATGAATTGAATTCGAGTTGAATGGAATTGGACTGAATTGAAATGAGTTGGGTTTGAATTAGGTTGATTTGAATTCGGGTTGGGGTTGAAAAACGAATCGGGTCAAAGTTAGACCGGGTCAAAGTTGGATTAGGTCAAAGTTGAGATTGGTCAAAGTCAAAGTTCAGATTGGTCAAAGTTGGACCAAGTCAAAGTTGGGTCAAGGTCAAAGTTGGACCAGGTCAAAAATTGGGTCAAGGTCAAAGTTGGACCAGGTCAAAAATTGGGTCAATCAAAGTTGGACCGAGTCAAAGTCAAAGGTCAGGTTGGTCAAAGTTGGATCAAGTCAAAGTTTAGATTGGTCAAAGTTGGACCGAATGGGCTTGATGGGCCGAATGGGCTTGATGGCCTTGTATGGGCTTTGGCTTCGAAATGGGTTTGGGCCTTGAAATGGGATTTATGAACTGTGGGCTGAAGTGGGTTTTGAATTGGGCCTCAGAGTGACCTTTTGATTTGGGCTGAAATGGGATTTGAATTGGGCCTTGGGCTTTATGGGCTTGGGCCTCGGATTGGGCTGATTATTTGGGGTCGAGTCTGAATGGGCCATCTTTAGAAGGTTGGGTTAGGTTTTTCTGAATGTGGGCTCTGAGTCGAAATTGATTTCTTTGAAGAAACAATAATGTTAAATAGAAAGTTGGGAGACAATTCGCACTGGCAACGAGGACTGAAAGTACGGGAAAGCTGCTACGATTTGAGGAATTCCAACATCAAAAGGGAATGCTAAAACCAAGTCTTTTTCTATTTTTTTTTTTGGGTAAAGTTTTTTAATGAAATTAAGGGGTGGTTTGGGATAGGCTTTTAAAAGTTTGGAAGGTATTGTTCCCCACAAAGCAAATAGAAATGAGCTAGATGTGGGGTACCCTCAAAGGCTTAACAAAGAACTTCAAAGTTTGGATGATATTATTCCCCACCAAGCAAATAGAAATGAGCTAGTTGTGGGGTACCTTCCAAGACTTTGATCAAATGAAAAAAGGGGTGACCTAAGGGGCAGTCTAGGGTTTAATTAAATACAAGAGTTGAAAAGAAAAACGATAAAAGAGAGATAAAGCGTTATATACCTGATGAAAGAATGAATCAATAATCCGGATAAACAACGAATCAAACTGATAAGCAAATATATGTTAGAACGGTGCTGGCCAAGTTCTAAGAGGGCAGACGAAACTTCTGACCTCACAAGAAATCGATAACAAAACCCACAATGCATTGCTAGTTCAAATCCTTTCATTTTTGTTTCCTGCTTTTTTTTTTTGTTATAAGCTAAGTATATAGTCAAAACCAAAAGAAAAACGGATGAACATTAACCCGCAGATCAAATTGATTATACCAACAGAAACATCAACGAGGGATGTTTTAAAACCGTAGAAGAATGATGAGAAACTCCAGCTGATTTTCTAAACCCATGAGAAGCAGTCTTGGAGCCCCGGGGTTTACAAGCCCACTCCATGTGCAAAGTCCAGCTCGGGTCTCGAAGGGTATGTACCTCGGACAATAAAAAAAAAGCAAAGAGTAAGATACCACTCAGAACAACATAAACATGAAGATTCATACGCTAAGTGATTTATCGAACATATGTTCGACATCTCATCAAGCGTGACAAACGACAATGGATACAACATAATCGAACTAGGTTCCGTGGTGTAAAGCCTATGAAACAGAAGTAGAGTAAACTGAGTTACCCTTCACTTGATTTTCCAGTCGAAAACTTAGAATATTGTAAATCAACCGGCGAAACACAGGAAAAGGCCATACCTAGCTCAATCTTTGAAACTTCAACGGCAGCTCAAACAATACCCAGGATATGTCAATGCTCAAATAGTAACGAGAAGGGAAAATCGGTAACAATAATCACTCGCAAACAGATTTTGATACCCAAACCGGTAACACGCATCTTAGAAGACAGCAAAATAGATCGATTCAACACAGTTCAACCCAACATATTCAGTCAGTAATACCGTTCCCCTAAAGTGGTCAAAGTCACCGTAAGAGAATTGGGGTCAGGAATTTCTACCAGCTCTCGAGGGTCAAAGAGAATGCCGATTAGATGGTGGTGACGGGAGGTGATGAAGGTCGAGGTTGTGGGCGGCGTTCGTGGGTGCTGGGGTCGATTGCACTTACGGTTTTGTTTCCAGCTTGAAGATTCGAGAAGGTAATGAAAAGAGCTGGAGCAGATGCTCCTCTTCGTTAGTTGAGATGCAAAATCACCGTGGTGTTCTTGTTCTGGGTCAACAGGAAGAATGAGATGGAATCTGAGGAGGGCTGGAGATCGATGTTGTATGAAGAGATGCTGGATGGGATTTCGAAGGTTTTTTTTTTGTTTTTGAGATCAAGAGGGATGGAGGTGGATGAAGATGAAGACAAACAGAGGAAGAATGAATGTGTCGGTAAGAGGTGTTGGCTGCGAGAGGAAAAAATGAAGGAGCCATGGTGTTTAGAGGATCGACGAAAGCGTCGGCTCGCCCTCTCTTCTGCTTATCGATTTCTCATGTTATTAAATAGAGGAATAGGAACAACTAGGGTTTTTATTGGTCTTGGGCTTTGACCATAGGTCAAACAGGGCTTAGGATGGTATTGGGATAGAAATTGGATCGAAATTTGAAGGAAGGGCCGCGTTGGGTTAGAGACAGGCCCAAGGTCATGTTTGGCCATGTATTATAAAAAAGAAAACGAAGCCTGTTGCTCGTCATGTTTGGTCACGTATTATAAAAAGAAAACGATGAGATTCAAACTCAAGACCTCCAACATCCAACTCGTATACTCTAACCAGTTAAGCTAATGATAGTACTAAATGTATATACGTGAGGTATGATGTATTTTCCTGAAATGCTTTGAAGAATGATTTAAGAATTTTGTCAAAAAATGATGGTTTCGTTTTGGCACGCACGTTAATACATTTTGAAAAGAAAGGCGACGACCCCCCTTTATCATTTTTTTATTTCGGAATTTGCTTTATGGGGTGAGAATTTTTGGTGTCTACAGATGGCTCCCCTTGATTCAATTTTGCAAACCCTTGCAGAATTGGATCAAGGTTGACGGGGCGCCAAAAATTCTCACTGCGGTGTACGATTTGTTCTTATGGATATGGGTGCACGGGGACCTATGACGGGCCCCAACTAGACCTCTTGACATCTAGTCATAGGACTTATGACGAGCCTATGATACTATCAATTAGATTGGTTATGGTGCACGAGGACTTAGGAGTGCCTCAACTGGACCTCTTGATATCCAGCCCTAGGGCTTATGACGGGCTTAGAATGCAATCAAAAGTATGAGGACTTAGGAGAGCCTCAACTAGACCTCTTGATATCTAGCTATAGGACTTATGACGAGCCTATAATACTTTTCATTGTGTACCGTACTAGTAGCGTAATAGCTGTCTAGCAGGTGTAAAACGAAAGGCGACCGTACTAGTAGCGCAATAGCTGTCTAGCGGGTGTAAAATGAAAGGCGACCGTACTAGTAGCGCAATAGCTGTCTAGCAGGTGTAAAACGAAAGATGACCGTACTAGTAGCGCAATAGCTGTCTAGCAGGTGTAAAACGAAAGGCGACCGTACTAGTAGCGCAATAGCTGTCTAGCAGGTGTAAAACGAAAGGCGACCGTACTAGCAGCGCAATAGCTGTCTAGCAGGTGTAAAACGAAAGGCGACCGTACTAGTAGCGCAATAGCTGTCTAGCAGGTGTAAAACGAAAAATTCGACCGCACTAGTAGCGCAATAGCTGTCTAGCGGGTGTAAAATGAAGTGCGACCGCACTAGTAGCGCAATAGCTGTCTAGCGGGTGTAAAATGAAAGGCGACCGTACTAGTAGCGCAATAGCTGTCTAGCAGGTGTAAAACGAAAGATGACCGTACTAGTAGCGCAATAGCTGTCTAGCAGGTGTAAAACGAAAGGCGACCGTACTAGTAGCGCAATAGCTGTCTAGCAGGTGTAAAACGAAAGATGACCGTACTAGTAGCGCAATAGCTGTCTAGCAGGTGTAAAACGAAAGGCGACCGTACTAGTAGCGCAATAGCTGTCTAGCAGGTGTAAAACGAAAGGCGACCGTACTAGCAGCGCAATAGCTGTCTAGCAGGTGTAAAACGAAAGGCGACCGTACTAGTAGCGCAATAGCTGTCTAGCAGGTGTAAAACGAAAAATTCGACCGCACTAGTAGCGCAATAGCTGTCTAGCGGGTGTAAAATGAAGTGCGACCGCACTAGTAGCGCAATAGCTGTCTAGCGGGTGTAAAATGAAAGGCGACCGTACTAGTAGCGCAATAGCTGTCTAGCAGGTGTAAAATGAAAGGCGACCGTACTAGTAGCGCAATAGCTGTCTAGCAGGTGTAAAACGAAAGGCGACCGTACTAGTAGCGCAATAGCTGTCTAGCAGGTGTAAAACGAAAGGCGACCGTACTAGCAGCGCAATAGCTGTCTAGCAGGTGTAAAACGAAAGGCGACCGTACTAGTAGCGCAATAGCTGTCTAGCAGGTGTAAAACGAAAAATTCGACTGCACTAGTAGCGCAATAGCTGTCTAGCGGGTGTAAAGAAGTGCGACCGCACTAGTAGCGCAATAGCTTCCTAGCGGGTGTGAAGATACGTCAGATAGTGAGCAAATTTTGTGGGTATATGCAGATGATATGTGATGTGAGGTGATTAACCAATGTATTAATTGAATTAAACTCCCTGTTTGTGGGTGTAGGTTTTTGTGTGAGCAGATGGCTCCAGAGTTACATCAAAACTTCGGGATGGCTCCGGTGGCTCGGCATGGCTTCAAGGATTTGAGATGGCTCCAGCATGCGTTGATGGCTCCGGTATGCACTGATGGCTCCGGTGTGACCAATGGTCTCGGGGTGGTTGGTGGGTTTGACACGGTTGGTGATTTTGTGGCAGTTTGTGGTCTTTGATTTGCCTTGAGTTTTTTTCAGGGTGGTTTGATGGCTCTGATTGATGGATTTATTGTTGTTTGACGGGATGTTACGGACTTTGTAGTGAGTGAATGGTTTTTCACGAGTGAATGATGAAACACAGTTGCATGACTTTGTTGGGAGTTCTCATCATGGTTCCAGGATTTCCATGGATGGCTCGGGGATGACCTTGTGCTGATTGAGCATGACGATGCTTTGGTTGGTTCACTTTGATGACACCGAGGGAAAAAGGAAAGTTTTCACCTTTGATGTGGTCGCACCCTGGACGGGCTGCCTACGTACTCAATTCCAGATTGAGATCAGACCATACGTAGTTCGATCTCTTTGCGTGCAAGGCTTTGGTGATGGATTTATTGTGGGTGAACTTGTTATCATACGTGAATGGCCAAACATGATTGGATGTCTTCGGTGTAGTTCTGATCATGGCACCGAGATGGATGTGTCATGATTCCGGGATGCTCCGTTTGATGATAGCAAGGAGCAAAAGGGGATTATCGCCTGAGGTGGTCGCACCCTGAGCGGGCTGCCTACGTACTCAATTCCGTATTGAGATCAGACCATACGTAGTTCGAAATTCTGTAGGCAAGACCTTGAAGATGAAATAGCTTTGACGTGGATTTGAGGTGGCTCCCGTATTTTTCTTGAACTGTTGAGATGGCCCCTGTGTAATTCCAAGGATGGTTTCAATGTCGGATGATGGCTCCCATACGACTCTAGCTTGGCTATGGGAGAGGCGCCAATGAGGCTCGAGTATGACAGTGGATGGCTCCAAAATAGTCTTTGTATGGCTCCAGATGGCCCCAGTTTTTGATTTCTTTTGATCAAAAGTTATGCTTCAACAACTGCAATTGAAGTTGACTTTCAGCGAGACTAGGCAAAGTTCTTACCGGTCGGATGCTGATGATGAACTAGTTATGATGCATGCAGATATTAAGTGCTAGATACGATGTAAAATGTGTATGCAATTTTTGGAGAGAAGGTATGGCTCTATCTCTATTAATACGAGGTTTACGAATATAAGACGTCTTCGGTTTGATCTTGAGTGATTGTTGAACTGGAATGTGTGAATCACTTTCCTCTCATGGAGGGATGTGGGTCAATCTTTCATGAGTATGGCTGTGTGTGCAAATGGTGTGATGATGCTCTCGATGCTCGGAGCAATATTTTCCTGAGAATTTCTTTTCGAGGTTCTGGACTTTCCGATCCTCACCAATTCCTCACTTGCAACGGGGTTAGCTGTTTATGATTTAGTGCTTCGATCAAAGAGTCACTCGCACTCGAAAAACCTTGTAAGGTAAGGTTGCACTCATTCGCTCATGGTCCCTTTGGTATGACGGGGCATGTTGATAACAAGTACGAAGCTTATAATTCATATTTCAGATCCGATACTTTCAGTTAACGCTTATCAACTAACGAGTCAGAGGTCTTTTATTGGGTTATAACGGGGTTGAGGGGTATGATGTATGTCACATGGGACTGGATGATTTGTTTAGGAATTGTGGAGCTTTGTGCAATAGAGGACATGTTTCGCCTTTGCCATGGGTGGAATGATTAGACGGATTTTTTATAACCTTTTATTGACTTCTGCGGGACATCATTGGTCCTTTGAGTTTGGCTTCCTCATTCTTGCCTCTTTTGGTGTACAGTTTTCACTTTCTTCTTCTTCCTTTTCAGTGTGTGATCTTCTTCTTTGTGTCCTGCTTTTGGAATTGCATAGGCTTATCGACTTCCTCAAGCATTCTTTGCTTTGTATTTCGGCTTTCAGCTTCGAAGTTGCATTGACTTATCGATCTTCTTGAACATTTTGATGTCCTTTTTTGGTGTTTGGCTTTGAATTTGCATTGACTCACTGATTTCTTCGAACGTTTCATTTGTTGTTTCATGAAAAATGGGGGGGGAGACCATGGCTCCGGCTCCTTCGAGATCCTCTATTGCAAGGGCAGGCAAGTATATGTAGGGTGGCATATTGTGGAGTTTTTTTTTTTTGAAAAAAGAGTTTTTCTTGAAAGGCTCAGCGGGGCTCACTAAGGAGTTATGTTCGGGAAAATTAAAGCTTTTTGGCCTTGTGGAGATTTTGATCCTAAGTGCCTCGTCATTCTCATTAGTCAATGATTTTTTCTTACTATTCTCATATCCTTGCATGAATCACAGTTCGTATCCTGATTATCGACGTTGATCTCACTCTGTATTATGCCTCTCCGTGTGATAAAGGAATGCACACGTTACTCGTGGTTTTACCTCGATTGGCTCTCTCTACCTTCCCTCGTCGCTCATAGGATTGTCCAATATCCTCATTCGGAATTCAAGGGAAAATACCGCTCTTTGCACACTACTCACTTGGTCTGTGGTGCTGAGTTTAATTAGACCCTTGTGTTCACGGACGGGTCGAGAGTTTTATGATTCACGCACTCTGTTCAATCATTCTCTCACGATTTTCCCGAAGATGTCATTTCGATATGGGAGTATGCAAATGCAATTATCTACCATGCGATGTATTGTGGTAATATGGAATTACTATGTATAGGATGCATGAAATGTTGAAAATGGTGAATGGAGATGATTGACTAAATGTTTTTTTTTGTTGTGTTTGTTTTGTTTTTGGATGCAATGCATGAATGGTAAGGTTATGACTAATCTCGCTGGAGTCGTATTCAGCTCATGGTTCATGAAGCTCATCCCACTACTGCTGGTTTTGAAGATGGTCTAGCTGTTGGGGTCGCTGTCGGGGTAGTGATTCTCAAGTGAGGTTGGGTTAGTGATTGGCTCCTGGATTTTGGTACTTTTAGGGAGTGACCACTCCTCCCGCATGGTGACCTTACGATATGGAAAGGACTGCTTCTTTTCATCTTGGGCACTGATGCACATGGCAGGGGCTCAAACTCCCCGGTGTTTCTACTATCCCTTTGAAGATCAGACTTTGGATATTAAGGTGTTGGGATGAAAGCTGATATGTGATGAGGTGAGGATGGAACACGTGATAGTGCAATATTTTTTGTGGTAGACAGGACTCGTACATGACAGATGTTTTTGAATGGACTAAAGGTGCTTGTGACTTTTTTTGACATGAATGCAATGCATGTGTTTTGCTTTGTGCTCAGTTGCATTTGTTGGTGTTGTTTATTTAGGGGATGCCTCCTGTAGACCGTGAATTTTCACCCCATAAAGCAAAGTTGATGAATGATGTATAAATGTGAGGGGTCGCCCCTTCTTCGTTCTTTTTACTATACGTGCATGCCAAAAGAAACCAAGTTTTAGAAAACAATTTTGAAAACGCGTGCTTTCAAAGTGGTGGGTTCTCTCAATATAAACTTTGACGCTCGGTCATTCGCAAATAAAATAGGGAGTAGGGAACCCTATACACATTGATCTAAATAAATTCAAAGGGGATGTATAAACCCATACACCTAGTCTATTCAGAAATGGACGAGAGTGAAAAGAAACATCGGGGAAAATCCTATACATCATCAATCCTAAAAAGTCATTAAAAGGGGGAATTTTGAACTAAATTCTTCTGAACTCCTTTGGTCCGTCTTCGGGCTTCTGACTGACTGCTCGCGCTCGGACTCCTGATTGGCCGTTCGCTCGTCTTCGGGCGTTTGACTGGTTGCTTCCCCGAGTTCAGGTTGTTGCAGCGAAGCAGTATTGTGATCAAACAAAACGGGTTGGTGCTCTTCTGATTTTCAACAGTTTGAACTTGAACCGGTGTTGCTGATCTTCGTGTCGCTTGACTCGGATTGGTACACCTCTGGTTTTCGGCTCGAATCGTTGTTGGTTTTCATGCACTCCACTTGCTTCGATGAAGAAAAAATGAGGGGCGTTTTTTTGAGAAAGGAAAGGTGAATGATCGAGCACAATATCATTGAGAAAATCCACCACTTTTGTGAAAACACGAAATGACTAGTACACTCCACAGTAATGATTGCTACTCTTGAAGGTGGGTTGAACTTCAAAAATAGCGGGTCACAACATGGGGACTAAATCATTTATTTTGAAATACGTTTGTGAAATTCAATTTTGAAAACTGTTTTCGAAAACTATTTTGAAAATCATGTTGGTGAAGAATGTTGTTTGAAATTCGTTTGTAGAAAGTAGGTTTTCGAAATCTATTTTTGAAAATTGTTTTGGAAATAACATTTTAATGAAACAAAGGTTTTCAATGATGAAGTGACGGGTCCTAAAACCCCAGGTGTTTATGAGTAGAATTTAGGTGGGATTCTAAATTGAACGAGCTCGTAAAACATCTTTAGAAGATATGCAAAAGAGAATTCCGAACGTTTTGAAACAAATTGGTTTAAAGAAGTGACTTGCACACATGTATAGCATAAAGTAAATCGTGGCTATATTTGATGTGGAGCTGTAAGTGTTAATGTTGGGATAATCACTTTCCAGGTCAATTATGACTCCGTCTCACCCGGGGAACCGTCGTCCCTTCACTGTTCATCTCTCGGGTTTTTTCTCTGGTATGCCTTTGCGGGGCACGTTATCAAGAAAGTCCGGAGTGCTTAAGTTCGAAAGGTCAGGACACCCGAGATGATAAGGAAACATACGCCACGGCCAGTGATGATCCGACAACACCCCACTTTTCGGAAAACTCGGGGAAATATTGTATGGGAACGGGTCTCTCGTCACCTGCACGGTCAAGTGTGTCTAAAGTCCAAATTATTCACTGACTACGTTGTGCCATGTATGGGTATCCGGTAAATACGGGATCCTCTATGGACGTATAGCGTGACATTGGGCTTTAGAGACACTCGTGGTGCAGGTGAATAATGGAGAACTGAGCCCATACAATCTTCAGGGTAAGGCAGAAGGACGGTCAGACAGGCGGCATACAAAGGGGTGACTCCCATAAACCCGTCTTAGACACCGGATCAGGTAGCTGGACACTGAAAGCTCAGAGTTCACTATATGCTGGCTTTGACTCGGATAATGGAGGATGTTTTAGATCATGAGCCCGAGGTGTTGATCGGAGATCGTACCGCCTCGTGGGTTTGTTCACTGAGAGAGTGACCCTAGCTCATGGGGAATCAACCGTGGACCGGTCGGGATCCCGTGACATCGTGGGTAAATCGGGTGACACAGAGGAATTCATGTCCTAAGCTACCCACCCATGCACCCCACAATCGCAATATGAAAGCAGTAAATAAACCAAAATGAAGTTAGCAACAACCTATTTGCTAAGAGTTTTATCTTGAGGATAGTGATTCCAAATTGGTTGTTTATTAACCTAAAGGGAAGTTAGCTTCATTCAGTCCTAAGTGTCTCTTTCTAAGTGTGAGCTAATTATTAACCCAATTGTTGCAATGTTTGTTGAGGATCTAATAAATCCTATCTGTCCTCATCAGATACACACTCTAAGTGTGGAGTAGAACAATCCTGAAGGCTTTGAAAGAAATCTCTTGAAGGTTTTGAAAGAAGTGTGGAAGTCCCGACAAATTTGAATGGAGTTCAGTCTTCCTTGAGTTTGAGAAAAACTTACTCAAGTTTTCCCCAGCAGAGTCGCCATTCTGTGGAGGGTGATTTTTCGGTATGAGGGGGGTCTATCTAAATATAGTCTGACTGAGAAGCCAAGACCTCAGAAAATGCCATTCTGTGGAGGGTGAGAACCCGTTATTCTGGCATCCCTCAAATACCTACTACATCGTCCGTCTTTCCCAGAAAGCATAAAGGGGAGTGCAAGTGTGCACTACACCCGCTCTCAATGGGCTCCACGCGGACTTATGCCCTAAGGGCGGAAATTGACTAGAGTCGCCACCTAGTTTGACCTAAGGAACTAGGAAGGAAAGGGAATGAGGGTTCTAAGAACCGTTAATTGACTCTGAGATTATTGCCTATGGATAGGACTTATCTGGTCATGTCAGAGATTCTGTGTGGGTTCGCACTGGGTTACACCCCTTAGAAGTGGCAACGACCACGACTTCGGATTGGTGCCCGAGGAAACCTCGGTCTCCAATTGTCGGGATTGCCTTCTTTCAAAACCTTTTTAGAGAGATTAATTTCAAAGCCAAGGATAGGATTAGGACGGGAAGAGAGAAAGAGATAGGATGAGGCGAGCTTTTTTGCCAAGCTTGCACCAAGGAGAGGAATTGCTGAATTCGGATGAGTATTTGGGAAGAGTCTGAGGTTGGGTGAATAGACAAAACTTGGAGTGTGATGGTTTGAAGTCAGTGAGAGCAGAAGGAAGTTTGAGCGTTTGAGAGATATGAGAGTCACCTTAGAGGGGAAAAAGGTTTTTTATTTGGAATGGGGTCGCACCCTAGATGGGCTGCCTACGTACTCAACTCCCTGTTGAGATCAGACCTTACGTAGTTCACGTTTTTTTGGAGATGTTTGAAGTTTCAGGTTTGAGGGGGTAGTCTGTGAGACGCTCGGGTCTATGAGACGTTTGAAACCTTGAGATGTCGAAGTCTGTGAGACGCTCGAATCTGTGAGACGCTCGGGTCTGTGAGATGTTCGGGTCTATGAGACATTCGAATCATTGGGATAACAAAGTCTGTGAGACACTCGGGTCTGTGAGACGATACGGGGTTGTTTGGAGGTGAGGTGGTTGAGTGAAAAAAGGCATTTTGTTCGATGTGGGGTCGCACCCTGTGTGGGTTGCCTACGTACTCAACTCCCTGCTGAGATCAGACCTTACGTAGTTCAGAATATTTGGGTTTTGGAAGTTTTGATGTTTGTGGAGCTTGAAGATACTTGAGGTGTTCGAGATTTAGAAAGGTTCGAAGTTTCGAAAAGTTTCGGGTTTGGATGCTAGTCTGTGAGACGCTCGGGTCTGTGAGACGTTTGGTGAAAAGAGATATCGAAGTCTATGAGGCGCTCGGGCCTGTGAGACGTTTGAATCTTAAAATGGTGGAGAGATTGAAATGTTCGAGTCTGTGAGGCGCTTGGGCCTATAAGACTTTGGAAGCTTGAGAGAAGCTAGAATTCGCAAGATGATTTGAATTTAAGGTGAATTGGAGTTTGAATGATGACTTGAGTATGTGAGGCAATTGGAATTTGGGAGAGATCCTGGGTTTTTTGGGTTCGAGGTTCGAAAAGAGTTGAGGTTTTGGGATATTTCGGGATTTGAAATGAGATGATGATGGGTTGAGTTGTTTGGAGGAATGATTGTCAAAATCGTCTCCCTTAAAGTTTAAAACCGAAAAGTCATTTTTGTTGTAAAAGGGCGGATAATCCCGAGGGATTACCCTATGTACCCCCTCGAACACGACACTTAATTAATGGTAAGTGCCGAGGCTCGAAAGATGGGGCAATGAATTTATGTCGAAAAATAGGATTTAGAGAGAAGCACCATGAATGAGATGTTCTCGGTCAGACCCTAATAACGTCTCTAACTCCCGGGTTTTAAAACGTTAAAAAACGAAAACCTTGAAATCGAGCGGAAGGGAGTTAGACGATTCTAAAATCCCGGCTGCAACTAGGAAGGCAGTTACATCCCTAGCACCCCGCCTTGTAAAAATCTAGGCTGCAATTAGGGGAGGTTTGTCACCCTAATGCCCCGCCTAAAGAGATCCAGACTGCGACAAGGGATGTTACGACCTCAGTGCCCCGCCTCGGATTTTTATTTGGAGGAGAAACAAGTAATGTCTAACTAGGAAGAAACGTTCTTTGAAGGTGTTAGACATCCTATGTTCCCCGAAAACAATTTATTTTGGGTTTGGAAAATAGTTAGGAAATTGTGCAAGTTGTTCGGAATTCTCGATTAAGAAACCTGATTTTGAGAAATGATTTTAGGAGAAAACTTTCTGTATATGTGAAGAACTTTCTGCGTTGAGAGAGTTTTCTGTGATGTGAGAAGAGTTTTCCTTTAAAATTCCCCAAAAATGGTTTCTTTGAAACTGATGAAGTTTGAATAAAATGATTGTTGAAATCTGAGGAGAGAGATTTTTGAGTTTGAAACTGAACCGGATTAACATTGAGTTTGAATTGGATGAATTGAATTTGAGTTGAATGGAATTGACTGGAATTAAATGGGTTGGGTTTGAATTGGGGTTGATTTGAATTCGGGTTGGGGTTGAAAAACGAATCGGTCAAAGTTAGACCGGGTCAAAGTTGGATTAGGTCAAAGTTGGATTGGTCAAAGTCAAAAGTTCAGATGGTCAAGTTAACCAAGTCAAGTTGGGTCAGGTCAAAATTGGACCAGGTCAAAAATTGGGTTCAAGGTCAAAGTTGGACAGGTCAAAAATTGGGTCAATCAAAGTTGGACCGAGTCAAAGTCAAAGGTCAGGTTGGTCACAAGTTGGATCAAGTCAAGTTAGATGGTCAAAGTTGGACCGCTGGGCTTGATGTGCCGAATGGGCTTGATGGCCTTTTGGGCTTTGGCTTCGAAATGGGTTGGCCTTGAAATGGGATTATGAACTGTGGGCTGAAGTGGGTTTGAATTGCCTCAAGTGACCTTTTGATTTGGGCTGAAATGGGATTTGAATTGGGCCTTGGGCTTTATGGGCTTGGGCCTCGATTGGGCTGATATTTGGGGTCGAGTCTGAATGGGCATCTTTAGAAGGTTGGGTTAGGTTTGGTCTGAATGTGGGTCTGAGTCGAAATTGATTCTTTGAAGAAACAATAATGTTTAAATAGAACTTGGAGACAATTCGCACTGGCAACGAGGGACTGAAAGTACGGGAAAGCTGCTACGATTGAGGAATTCCACATCAAAAGGGATGCTAAAACCAATCTTTTCTATTTTTTTTTGGGTAAAGTTTTTAAATGAAATTAAGGGGTGTTTTGGGATAGGCTTTTAAAAGTTTGGAAGGTATGTTCCCCGTTCCCCACAAAGCAATGAAATGACTAGATGTGGGGTACCCTCAAAGGCTTAACAAAGAACTTCAAAGTTTGGATGATATTATTCCCCACCAACAATAGAAATGAGCTAGTTGTGGGGTACCTTCCAAGACTTTGATCAAATGAAAAAGGGGTGACCTAAGGGCAGTCTAGGGTTAATTAATACAAGAGTTGAAAAGAAACGATAAAAGGAGATAAACGTTTATATACCTGATGAAGAATGAATCAATAATCCGGATAAACAACGAATCAAACTGATAGCAATATATGTTAGAACGGTGCTGGCACAGTTCTAAAGAGGGCAGACAAACTTCTGACCTCACAAGAATCGATAACAAAACCCACAATGCATTTCTAGTTCAAATCCTTTCATTTTTGTTTCCTGCTTTTTTTTTGTTATAAGCTAAGTATAGTCAAAACCAAAAGAAAAACGGATGAACAATTAACCCGCAGATCAAATTGATAACAACAGAAACATCAACGAGGGATGTTTTAAAAACCGTAGAAAGAATGATGATAAACTCCAGCTGATTTTCAAACCCATGAGAAGCAGTTCTTGGAGCCCCGGGGTTTACAAGCCCACTCCATGTGCAAAGTCCAGCTCGGGGTCTCGAAGGGTATGTTACCTCGGACAATAAAAAAAAACAAAGAGTAAGATCCACTCAGAACAACATAACATGAAGATTCATACGCTAAGTGATTTATCGAACATATGTTCGACATCTCATCAAGCGTGACAAACGACAATGGATACAACATAATCGAACTAGGTTCCGTGGTGTAAACCTATGAAACAGAATAGAGTAAACGAGTTTACCCTTCACTTGATTTCCATCGAAAACTTTAGAATATTGTAAATCAACGGCGAAACACAGGAAAGGCCATACCTAGCTCAATCTTTGAACTTCAACGGCAGCTCAACAATACCCAGGATATTTCACTGCTCAAATAGTAACGAGAAGGGAAAATCTGGTAACAATAATCACTCGCAAACAGATTTTGATACCCACCGGTACACGCATCTTAGAAAACAAAAATAGATCGACTTCAACACAGTTCAACCCACATATTCAGTCAGTAATACCGTTCCCCTAAAGTGGTCAAAGTCACGGTTAAGAGAATTGGGGTCAGGAATTTCTACCATCTCTAGGGTCAAAGAGAATGCCGATTAGATGGTGGTGACGGGAGGTGATGAAGGTCGAGGATGTGGGCGGCGTTCGTGGGTGCTGGGGTCGATTGCACTTACGGTTTTGTTTCTCAGCTTGAAGATTCGAGAAGGTAATGAAAGAGCTGGAGCAATGCTCCTCTTCGTTAGTTGAGATGCAAAATCACCGTGGTGTTCTGTTCTGGGTCAACAGGAAGAATGAGATGAATCTGAGGAGGCTGGAGCGATGTTGTATGAAGAGATGCGGATGGATTTCGAAGGTTTTTTTTTGTTTTTGAGATCAAGAGGGATGGAGGTGGATGAAGATGAAGACAAACAGAGGAAGAGATGAATGTGTCGGTAAGAGGTGTTGGTGCGAGAGGAAAAAATGAAGGAGCCATGGTGTTTAGAGGACGAAAAGCGTCGGCTCCCCTCTCTTCTGCTTATCGATTTCTCATGTTATTAAATGAGGAATAGGAACAACTAGGGTTTTTATTGTCCTTGGGCTTTGACCATAGGTCAAACATGGCTTAGGATGGTATTGGGATAGAAATTGGATCGAAATTTGAAGGAAGGGCCGTTGGGTTAGAGACAGGCCCAAGGTCATGTTGGCCATGTATTATAAAAAGAAAAAACGAAGCCTGTTGCTCGTCATGTTTGGTCACGTATTATAAAAAGAAAACGATGAGATTCAAACTCAAGACTCCAACATCCAACTCGTATACTCTAACCAGTTAAGCTAATATAGTACTAATGTATATACATGAGGTATGATGTATTTTCCTGAAATGCTTTGAAGAATGATTTAAGAATTTTGTCAAAAAATGATGGTTTCGTTTTGGCACGCACGTTAATACATTTGACAAAGAACGGCGACGACCCCCCTTATCATTTTTTATTTCGGAATTTGCTTTATGGGGTGAGAATTTTTGGTGTCTACACTTAGTTTAATTACGGCTTATTACGAGTCGTTTTAACCTAGGTGCGCGAGCTTCTATTTTTTAGCGTTTTTTGACAGAAAATTAAAGTGAAATTAAAGCTATCTAAACTAGGGTTCCGGAGGCAGAATTAGGTCGAATCCTGCTTTCGTCCTAGCCACGGACCCCATGTCCGAGACCACGGACCCCGGTTAACCTAATTATACAGGAGAGTCGAAATCAAAGGAAATAGAAATTGCGAAGTCGGGGCCACGGACAGGCTGTCCGTGGGCCCGGACATTATTAGAAAACCTAAATTTTGAATTTTTTTTAAAAAAATCCCGCCGCCGTCCGTGGGCGTCCGGGCTTACGGACAGGGATCCGGGACCCGGACATCACGCCGTGGGTGCGGACCGCCCTCGGACGCGGCGTTTGAGGCTGTTCCCGAAGGGGTTGTTGGGCTCAAATTTTTGGGTGTGTAGCCTGGAAGATGTACAATTCGTTAGTAATTGAAAGATTGTAGTTTGAAGTCGAATTATGTACGAAACTTGCGAACAAGTAACAAGGCAGAAACCAAAGTCAATTAGCAATACAGAAGCGTTAAAAAGGTTAGTTTGAACCAAAATTTGACAGAGAGTTAATAATGTCGTGGAGAGTTAGAAAAGTAGAATTGCAAACCTGTTTTACCTTCAGATTCGTGGGCTTCTTCACGTCGGGATTCTTCGGAGGCCTCGTTGATGGCGGATCCAGAGGAACTTCGAACCGAGCTTCTGACTCCTTGCTGTTCTTGATTTCTTCACGTTTTGGTGCTGTTTTGGTGAGGGTTGATGATGGATGATGTTGTGGGAGTTGAAAAATGTGTTTTGGTGTTGATTTTGGTGAGATTTTAGTGTTTGACTGTGGCTCCGGAGTTCAAAACGTGGAGAGAGAGAGACGGCTGCCTTCTTTGAGAGTCTAGGGTTCTTGAGGTTCTCCTTTGATCATGGGATAAGGTTCTTTATATAGGCTTCCTTAAAGATAGAAAAATCCGGTAAAAACTGAGATTTACCGACGTTTTAGCTCATGGGCTTCCAAAAGGAATTTGATTATGAAATTTTACACATGGGTAAAGGATGATATTTCTGAATTTTCTAAAGTGGAATCGAATTTTTTGGACATTGGAATGTTTTTAAATTCAATTTCTCGTCAGATTCAATCAGAAATTGCTAGAAAATTATTGGAAATTCAAAAAATCAAAATTCCAACGCCATTATGCTTTAGATGTCATCCTCTATCATGGGTTAAAATTTCAAAGCATTTTGAATTGATTTGACCCTTATTTGGAGGAGAGAGAAAGCCTATAGGGGGCTTAGGAGCCTTGAAAATTTACGAAAGTGCCCTCGGAGATGACTAAGCTGTCCCTAGTACTCTGAAATGTGCCGATCGAACCGGGAACCCTCGCTACTATCCTATTAGTAGAGACTCTCCTTCGGGGGGGTTGAAATTTTGGGTATAACAGGTCCCAAGGTCGGTCCGGCCCAGTATTTCAGTTTTGAATTCTGTTTTCAGTTCTATACTTTGCCCATTGTTTCTCCAATCCTCCTACATGTAATCCCACATGTTTAAACACTACCTAGGCCCTCCAAATTGCCTTATTTAATCCACCAAGTTCCTTACTAAATCCATCAATCAACTTACACAATTTCCTCATTTCCTTTCCACACTTACAACAGCTTTTCATCCTTCAATGCTACAGATTTTTGTAAACCCAATTCTCACATCTAATACTTCTACTACCAATACCATTACTAGCATCTCAAATACAATTCCAAGCAATTACAACATCTATACCCAAGTCCAACATTCATTTTACTAAGTCTTGTACTCTCATTCTTCCTAATTCCTCCATTGAAATCCAAACCTCTTGCTACAGATTTTATCCCCTTTCATTCTCATACTATAGCCACTACTCCATGGTCATTTAACATCTCTACTAACCCCAATACATACCTTGGTTCTCCCATTCACCAAGTCATTCTTTAATGCTCAATTCCTACCAAAATTTTGTCATAGTCTACCTACAATTCTAACTTCTCCACATATGCACTTTTCATCAAATTCTTTCATAGTCTAGCCAAACCACAAGGGTTCTACCAGCACACAAGGTCCATACAAAATTTCAATACACCACATTTCCTCAATTACAATACCAATACATCGTTACTTCCTCAAATAGCAATACAAATACACATACACCATTCATTGGCTCTAAGGTCTACAAATCCACACATTTACTCACCAATACTCAAACATCCACAACTATGTTGGAGAAATATGTGACTACTTCTACCACATAGGCAGTGTACCTAATCGTTTTGCGGGATAATGGATTCGTGGGGTTGTCATACTCTTGGGGACCTCGCTGTGGATAACTGATAGTGGATTAAATTTACTGAGACTTCTAGTAAATAGATTTTATCGTTTTTTTAAGGAGAAGAAATAATTGAAAACCTAACCTGAACAAAAACAAAATAATAAAAATAGAAATTATAAATCTTTTTTTTTTGTCTTTTAAGAAAACATCCCGGGTTATTCTGCTCACCTATCTTATCAACTATATTAATATAAACTTCACCACTTAAGTAATAAACTCAGAACTATAAATAATTCTTGACGACTAAATCTAACGAACCCTAACCAGTTGCTAGAACTAGCAGCAGACTAATGCTCTAATTCGGACACAACCAATCGTATAAAGAACAGCTTCTATTTGAGACTAATTAACCTATAGGCCGGATCAGGCTTCTAGCTGTTAATCAGGTTTATCTTCCCACGTCTTGTTATCTATCTCAGCTCTCGCATGTTGATTAGAAAACTACAAATATTGCTTAATAATTAGCTAGAGAATTAAAGCATATGAAGGACAAGAGTTAAACTATTACTTTAGATAAAATCATAGTGGAAAGCTTAACATAACATAATTATATAAAATAGGCTCGCATCCCAAAGCTGGGAGGGCTTAAGTTTATTAATTAAACATAACTATATATAAACAGCGTTTTAACAAAATAAGAGAAAGGGTAGAGAAAACTCCAGCTAGCAAGTTGACTCTGAATCCTAGCTCCGCCTCTGTATCCAGTCGTCCGAATAATAATACTAATTAATGGCAGTGATGTGGTGGGGTGGAAAAAACAAATAAAAATGGAGAAAACGGGGAGAAGAGGAATGGATGTGGTCGTATGGTAGTATGGTAGTGCAGAGGCACGAGGCCTCTGCGTGGTGGATGGAATTTGGGTTTTACAGAGAAATTCGAGTGTTTCTCTGAATTTCCAAAATGGTGATGGAGAACGTACGTGGTGAGCTTTGGATTGAAGAAGGGATGTAATACTGAAGGGAAAGTAGCTTATTTATAGGAAAGGTGGAGAAGTGTGAATGGAATAAGATAGGTGTGAGTTTGGTGAGCAGATCAGTGAAATCGCAGTCAGAGAGCAGCAATGAGTCAGAGAGAGCCGGCGTCACGCGTGAATGGAATTAAGGTAGGCACGTCTGCAATTAATGAAGGAGCAGTTCGAGGCCGGCGCGCGAAGGAAGAAGGAAGAAAAAACTGTTCGCGTCGGGATCTGTTGAAATCTAGATTTGGCGCGACACGTCCGCGATTCCGTCCGCTCAATTCACGCGGACGCGCTGCTATCCCTCCTGGTCCGCATCTCCGTCCACGCCTCCTCATGCGGACGCTATGATGTGTCGCCTAGCCGTCGCCTCTCTCAAGCGGACGCAGGTGGAGGTCGCTCGCAGGTGACGTCCGCTCGACTGTCCACCGGGATCACGCGGACTCTTGTCCGTCCGCTCTTGCCGTCCGCGCAACTAATGCGGACACACCTTGTGTCTCCGCCTCTCTTTTCTATTTTATGCAATCTTCAACCGGCTCCAATTCTTCCTTATAAGTCGTTTTACTCGCCGTTTGTTGCGTTGGAAAGCTCATGAGATATCTATCCATTAACATGGCTTTTCCTATATTAACAACAAAATATATCAATTCATATCAAAACATAAATCTAGGAAAAGTAGATAAGTGAGAAATATTACTTAAAATACTGCAAATTAATAAGGTAATTAAACCCTTAAAAGTCTATATATTTCGCACTTATCAAACTTCCTCACACTTATCTTTTGCTTGTCCTCAAGCAAATAAAGAACAAACTTTCTCTAAGGTCACAGTATCAAACTCCGGGTTTCAACAGTCGTGGAAGGAAATCAAGCTAAATGGCAATCAAAAGAACAATCCTGCTCTTAGATGTAGGTTTTATAAACAGTGAAAAGGAAACATTTTTAATAAGAGCATGGATAAGTTAGATTGTAAAAATTGATCATAGATTAGCTCGGAACCTTCCACAATTTCTTTTCTCTAACCTTTGGATGACAAGGGGTGTGAAGTAACACCTTATTCCGTGATACCTTCAACACCACATACTCATGATCAAAATATGAAAAATTGCGACAATCATTCAGCATTAAGAGTTTTGCATGTTATTTTTTTTCTTATTGCACAATTGTTTCATCCCCCAGACTTTTCTCTTCACCCATGTAGCGGCTTTGGGCCTTCTATCCCAGATCACAAGACCTTAGGTAGATGGGTGATGAGGCACCCCAAGGATTAATAACCGAATGAAGAGGCCTGTTTTGGTTCAGAAAACTATATGATCAGAGGAGTACCTTGCCTTATCCTTTCCATACCAAACTTTCACTTAGTCCATGATTACCGAGCTAAGGTAGTTCAATTTCCACAATCAGCTCATCCACCAGATTTTAGTGAAAATAGATTAATTTTGAAGAAAGAATTTGATGCATACAAACAACGTCAAGAAGACGATTTTGAGGTTGTCATCAGGCTTGATTTCAAAAAACTTCCACAAAAATTTTAGCCGAAAATTCAACATGTATTGGCCTTTAGAGAAGCTTACTATCATAATTAGAGGACAATAAAAATCAAGTGTGGCATTAGGTGCAAACTGACATATTTTCAGGAAAGGTCTAAACTTCCTCACATTAAGAGGAGCAATGTCCTCATTGTTCATAAAATAATCAAGAAAAGACCTTCAAAATATGCCAGACTCATGAAGAATTTCATTCAGGACAATCATGGACTGAGATAATAATAATCATTAAGCGTGATAGACTGGACACAACATTAAAAATAAAGAAACTGAAACCCCCCTGATATCGTAGATTGAGGAAGGTGTCCTTCCTCACACTTAAGTGCGAAAAATGGGGGTAGTAGCGTTCCTCACACTTGCGTTCAAGCAAGTGTCCAGCCTTGGAGTTCTTCAGATACCATGATAAGAATTTCACCTGCACAACACTACCCAAAAATAAAGCTATAAAGCGTTGCATGAAAGCATAGACACCATTTCTACTTCTTTTGTTAAAAATTAAAATTAAAATAATAAATAAAATAAAATAAAACCATATGCTCCCCTATTAATTGAAATTTTTTTGTTAATTTTTTTTTTGAAAAACATAATATAGAAATAAAGATAATAATAATAATAGGATAATAAAGTTTAACCACTGGGTGCCCTCAGTAAGCTGCCCGTAGTTTTAGTCTTTGGCTAGACTCCTGCTTCGTTATCCTGGATCAAAAATAAATGTAGACAACACCTTCGCCAGGAAAACGAAGTTAGTAATAATAAAAAGCAAACCACCTGGATCAAAACAAAACGTTACTTCGGTAATAAATAGGAAAATGAATACTCCACAAAACCTGGTGTTTGAGGAGGTACTGCCGGTAACGTAGTGTTAAAAGGAGACCAGGTGGTGATGATTTTTCTTCCTCAAATTGGAGAATGTAAACATCCTCTTCTTGCTATTGAGGCTTATGGAGGCAGGAGGAAGTGATGAGAGACCGGTGGTAGTGGTGTTCCTTCCTCAGATTCGAGGATGTAAATTTCCTCTTCCGGTTGGTGAGGCTCAACAGGATAGCGCTCTTCCAGCTGGTTGACCGGCTCAGACACAATATCTTCGAATTTAATTTCTCCTCCTGTGTTGGGGATGGAGATGGAGGAAGATTGTAACTCTCAGACATTTGTTCTAACTCGGTGTAACACCCCTAATACGCACATGATACTAATTGAAATTGCAGCGGAATAAAATAACTAAACAGTAACTAACGCTTCGGTGCTACAACGCCGTCAACCACCCACGTGGTTAACAAGGCAGAATAAATACAATTGTACCGGTCTGATGATCAGACTCCCGAGCATAAGACTAAACCATAAATACATTATATACAATACCGAGTAATACATCCTTCACTGTAACATCACTGTAAACTGTCACAACCAAATATAACACGCCACGGGAGCACAGGCGCATCCCGGGCCAACATCCCAAAAGTATACAAAAGTAATACATCCTAGGATCTAGCCACTCCGCTTCTTCGATCCTCATCCTGCAGTATAAGAAATATGGATCCCCCGAGGGGGTCAGCAACCCTTGGCTGGTATGGCTAACGCGCAGCCCATCGGCTACCGGGATACGCGCAGCTACTTGTCATTATAACATGGCATTCAATTATACATAACATAACATAACATGGAGCATGGCATCAATGGTGCATAGCTCAACAACACATACACAGTGGATTTTCACTCCACGATAACAAACCACAAGGGTCAAATAACATAAGAGCCTAGAGAGTGATTCACTCTCATGTCAAGCTCGTTAAACACACTCATTACCGTTCTGTTAGACGAACGAGTAACTTAAGTCACAGATGGTTCGGATTTAGTGACCCGAACACACCACACAAACACAGGTTCCCACTAAACCGATCATAAGTCAGAATAGGTAAGCTTTGGAAGAAGCTAGCGGGAGATCGAACGCCAAATTAAGGAGAACAATCTTAACAACATAAGAGTCGAATCTGATTCAGATATCTACTCTTAACTTACATGCATGACCGGATAACCGGATTCCTCACTTCCCAGTTAACACTTGTTAGAAGTTCATAGTGGAACTTAACAACCAACACACAATAGGTGGTAAGTCATGTTAGACACACACAAGGGAATTGAGTCACAACATCACATCACAATAATATGAACAACTGTAAACTCATTACATGTTTAAATCTTATAACGTTGTAAACACACAGAAAAACATACAACACACAAACCGGTGTAAACCGCTAGACAACAGACTGCAAGAAAACCATACCTTGGTCCTTGCCTCGTTTGTTTCCTCCGTAAGTCACTCCTATACATAATTCAAGAACGTCGGTTAATTAACTTACTTAACCTCCAAATTTACTAAGTGTTTAACATAATTGTATGACATGTTTTAATGTCTATCTTACCCTAGGTTACCTTCATTATACACCCTAGGGTTAACTACATAAGTCACATTCTTTTCTGTTTTTTTTTTTTTTTACAAGTTTAGGTCCGACCGACCTTGCCGACCGAACTTACCCAAGTTCGGTCGATTCCAGAATACATTTCCGTTAAAATTTCTACTCCGACCGAACTTACCAAGTCCGGTATGTTCGGCCTTTTCCAGAGAGTTTCTCCCCTTTGTAAATTTAGCCCGACCGAACTTACCAAGTCCGGTCCTATGTTCGGCCTTTTCCAGTAACTCAATCCGTACTCAAAATACAGGCCCGACCGACCTTGCAAGTCCGGTCCCCAAGGTCGGTCTTTTCCAGAAGCCAATTCTCGCAGGGTAAACTGGGCTCGACCGAACTTGCAAGTTCGGTCGCAAGTTCGGTCTGCCCCAGACCTTTGTTTTCCTTTTACATTCAACTCCAAACTTCACCCCATACAACCTAGTACCCCCTAACCTCATTTGGGCACTTCAAACACACTTAAACATCCTTAAACATACAAACTCTTTACTAATTCCTTAAACCTTTACTTATCTTCAAAATTCCTAACACTTACAACATTTTACACTAGGTTTCTAAATGGTGTTTCTCACCTATGATAACTACTATCCCAAAATGTTTTCTCCTTATCTTAACATCATCTCCCAAGCATCATCTCTCAACTAACTCCTTATAACATTACTTCAAATCCTTTTTCAAGTTCTACCTTCTCCTTAATTTACCAAAGTTTGCCTAAGTCTTTACCTAAGTCCCAAAATGACTTTGGTACATACTAAAATCTCAAGCTCATGCCTAAGTCCTTGTTACATCCTAAATCACCTTAATGCATGTTCCTACACAAGAACAACACTTAACCATTTTAAATACTCCTTAACTTATCAAACTCATTTTAACACTTAGAACTTCACTTTGTTACCCAAATTTCGACATAGGTTCTCCTAGAACATTACTAAACCAAAACACATTGTTTTTACCAACAAACAACCAAGAACACTAAAAATCCATCAAGTACTTATTATACACAAACTTCACTCACAAGCACTACATCACAATATAGTGCACAATTTAAATTGCATGGCACTTAGGCCCTTAAATGACATGGCTCTTAGGCCCTTAATGCATAAATCATAAACACTGAATTTCCACAATATATTTGCCTTTAACCTGCAAATACACTCAACAACACATATGCCTTTTACTAAGCTCTTGAGAACACTTTACTAAGTCATTCACCATTGGCTCTTTAGGTAGTTTTAATAAGCATTTATAAGCTCATTTCTCCTAAGGCATTAAAACAACATTAGGTTAGTAGATTTACCTCTTTTGCAAAATAACTTCTTTCTTGTTTCCTTTAGAAAACCGATAGAGTACTTGATTCTTTGACAAGTTCTAAACAATATACAAACATTATAATGAGTATTCAAGCTATAAGCTCCATCTCATTGTAAACCCTAGTTTTACATTGTTTCAAAAACATTAATGTAGTTGTTTTACCTTGCTCTTTGAAGAGAGTTTGAATATCTAGCAAGAGAGGACTCCACCTAGTCCATGAAGAGTTGGAATGAAGCTAGAACAAAGTCACATAAAAAGCTCCTTCAATACATATTTCGGACATGACAAAAACAAGGAGGAAACTTGATTTTTGTTTGAGATTCCTTACCTAGAAACCAAGGAGAGTAACAATATGTAAAAATACAAGCTCAAGCTCCTTCAATGGAGAAACTCCATGGCACCGAAATGGTTGTCTTGGACTTTTGAAAGATAGGAATGAAGAGCTTGATGAGAGGAAGAGATGGTGGTGTTTGTTTTTGATTTGGACAAGTGAGCAAGGTTTTACAAGAGATCAAAGCTTGTGTTTAATGGTGGTAGTGGTTTATCGTGAGAGAACAAGAAGGAAGGAAGAAGAAGAGAGGTGGGAAACCGTGTGAGCAAGGAAAGAAATGAGAGAATAAGATAGAACTTGCTTTATGAAGATATTTATACTTATAAAGTAAAAAGGGTACTTAAGTAGTTTACTTATTTCTTAACAAGCTAACAAAGGTGGTGTGTCACCAACCTTAAAAACCGGCCCCAAATAGTAGTAGGAGGGTAATATAGTCTTTGTTTGTCAATTTAATTACTTATACAAACATATGTTACAAAATAGCTTATAAAAGTTACTATTCATAAAACAAGGCACATAGAAGTGAAATTTTTGATTTCCCACTAATATAGACACCCAAATGTGATATTATATAGTACACATATGTATTTAAGAGTAATGATGGACATCTAGCCACTCAAAACTCATTTACAAGACAATTTTTCAAAAATGTGCTTTAAGACTCCTTAAAGCACATTTTGTGTTTAAACTTGTTTTCAAGCTTGGTTTTCTTTGGTAATTGGTTTAATATGTTCATTATTGTATAAATGAGGTCTTGGTAAGTTCATTAGGTCTTAACCAAGTTTATCCCAAGCTTAGAGCACATTTGGCTCTTATTGACTTTAAAGCACATTTTGTGTTTCCTTTGTTTAAATTTGTTTACTAATGTTTCTAAGACTCTTTTTAGTCTTAATACACCATATTTAAGTGTTTAACAATATTAAGGTTTGGGGTATTTCAATCTACCCCCCTTAAAAGAACTTTGTCCTCAAAGTTCATACTTCCACATATCCTGAATATTAGAACACGGGAACACTTATAAACAATACTTCCATACATTACTAACAACACACTTACATAACATTGGACACCAGGTCCATACAACATAACATAACATTGGACACAAGGTCCATACAACATAACATTGGACACAAGGTCCATACAACATTATCCACATCAGACACAACGGTCTGTAACATAACACATAACATAGACGATGTATTCAAATACACGTCGTACACACATAACCGAAACGGCTCTACCCCCCTTAAAAAGGGGTACGCCCCGTACCCTATACACATAAGGACTAAGAAGTAAACAATGACGGGTACTTCGCCTTCATCTTATCTTCCAGCTCCCAAGTGGCCTCCTCAACGTCCTGGTTAGACCAGAGAACTTTCACCAGTCTCACGGACTTATGGCGAGTGTCTCGAGTCTTAGCATCCAGAATCCGTACCGGAGTCTCCACTGATCGCATGGTCGGCTCTAAGGTTAGCCTTTCAGGCTGAAGCACATGAGACGGATGAGACATATACTTCTTCAACTGGGACACATGAATACATCATGTACCTTGCCCAGCTCGGCGGGTAGGTCTAGTCTATAGGCTACCGGGCCGATCCGCTCCGTCACAACATAAGGCCCCACATACTTTGGGCTCAACTTGCCCTTCTGGCCAAAACGAAATACTCCCTTCATGGGGGATACTCTCAAAAATACCTGATCGCCCACGGCGAACTCCAGGTCACGTCGGCGCACATCTGCGTACGACTTCTGTCTATCCTGAGCTGCTTTCATATTAGCCCTGATCTGGCGAACTTCTGCCTGAACTTGCTCAAGATACTCTGGTCCTATAATGACCGTCTCACTCGACTCATCCCAGCATAATGGCGTGCGGCATGGTCTACCGTACAAGGCCTGGAAGGGAGACATCTTGATCGAAGCATGATAACTGTTGTTGTAACTAAACTCGATCAGATGTAACTTATCAATCCAGCTGGTCTGAAAGTCAAGTGCACAAGCACGTAGCATATCCTCAAGTGTCTGAATAGTGCGCTCACTCTGACCATCGGTCTGTGGATGAAACGCTGTACTCAATTTCAATTCAGTACCCAATGCCTCTCGTGTGGACTTCCAATATCTGGATAAGAATCTGGTATCTCTGTCAGATACAATCGTTTTCGGTACACCATGATGTCTTACAATCTCTTATCAAACAGTTCTGCCAATCTTGCCACTTTCCAAGTGTCCTTCATCGGAATGAATCGGGCCACCTTGGTCAGTCGGTCAACTATCACCCATATCATATTCAGACCTCCCCTTGTAGGCGGAAGCCCTACTACAAAGTCCATGGAGATATCATGGAACTTCCACTCAGGCACTGGCATTGGCTGTACCATACCACCAGGCCGTCGGTGCTCAAACTTGACCTTCTGGCAAGTGAGACACCTCAAACATAATCACTAACATCTTTCTTCATTCCAGTCCACCAAAAATACCTTTTCATACTCTTATACATCTTTGAAGCTCCGGGGTGAATCGAAGTAGTAGAACAATGGGATTCACTCAATATGCGCTCCTTCAACTCAGCGCTACTCCTAGGTATACACAATCGGCCATTCAGCCTAATCAGGTCATCATCATGGAGTCTGAAGTCGTACTTCTGACCCTCGAATGTGCCATCAATAAGCTTCTGCCGGATCTCCAGCATATACTGATCCGTCATCTGAGCACTCCGCACCTCTTCAACCAAGCCAGTATAAGAGACTAGCGAATGGAGAGAGTGTGCTCGGCGACTCAGTGCGTCAGCTACCACATTTGCCTTACCCTCTTTGTATTGCAAATTGATGTCATAATCATTCAGAAACTCAACCCACCTTCTTTGCCTCATGTTCAACTCTTTCTGAGTGAACAAGTACTTTAAGCTTTTATGGTCAGAATAGATTGTCACACTTACCCCATACAAATAATGTCGCCATATCTTCAATGCGAAGACAATGGCACCCAATTCTAAATCGTGGGTAGGGTAGTTTCCTCATGCTTCTTCAGCTGACGGGAGGCGTATGCCACGACCTTCCCGTGTTGCATCAATACACAACCCATACCTCTGCCTGATGCGTCGCAGTAGACCTCAAAACCATCTGGACCGTCTGGTATAGTCAGGACTGGTGCAGATGTCAGAGCATCCTTGAGACTCGCGAAAGAACTCTCACAGTCGACTGTCCACTCGAATGGTGCATCCTTCTTCATCAAGGAAGTCATCGGCTTCGAGATACTGGAGAAGTCCTTCACAAACCTCCTATAATATCCTGCCAGACCGAGGAAGCTCCTGATATCAGTGACTGTCTTCGGCCTAGGCCAGGTGCGCACTGCATCTATCTTTGCCGGATCAACAGCGATCCCGGCCTCAGAAATCACATGTCCAAGGAAAGATACTTGGTTCAACCAAAATTCACATTTCGAAAACTTTGCATACAACTGGTTTCTCCTCAGAGTTTGTAACACATTTCTCAGGTGGCTTTCGTGCTCACCTCTTGATTTAGAATACACAAGAATGTCATCGATGAAGACTACCACAGACTTGTCCAACTGATCTTGGAACAAGCGGTTCATTAAGTCCATGAACTTAGCTGGTGCATTCGATAAGCCAAACGGCATAACTGTGAACTCATAATGCCCATACCTCGTTCTGAAAGCTGTCTTCTCGATATCACTGTCACGGATGGCAATCTGATGGTATCCGGAACGTAAGTCTATCTTGGAGAATACTGATGCTCCCTTAAGCTGATCAAATAGATCGTCGATGCGTGGTAAAGGGTAACGGTTTTTCACCGTAACAGCATTCAGCTCCCGATAATCGATACATAGGCGGAGGCTACCGTCCTTCTTCTTCACGAAGAGGACCGGCGCTCCCCATGGTGACACACTAGGGCGGATGAAGCCCTTGTCGAGTAGGTCTCTCAGCTGCTCCTTGAGCTCTGTCATTTCTGCTGGAGCCATACGGTAAGGTGCTTTCGCAATGGGTCCAGTGCCCGGAACTAAGTCGATCTCAAACTCAACCTCTCGTGCTGGCGGCATGCCCGGCAGTTCCTTAGGAAATACATCAGGAAACTCCGACACTACCGGCACATCTGGGCTAAACTCAGGGTCTCTCTCTATGTCCTGGACATAGCAGAGGTATACATCACTCCCTCGTCGTAACTCACGATACATGGCCATGGCGGTGATGATCTGTGTCGAAGGCTCCCTGGGCCTCTGGCGGTATGATATGGTAACCCCAGATGGACTCCGAAGAAGCAGTCGATGCTCGGCACACAGGATTCTGCCCTTGTACCGCTCCAACCAGTTCATCCCGACAATCACATCAAATCCGAGTCCGTCGAACTCTATCAGGTCGATCGGGAACTCTTCACCTCTGATTCGTACAATGACATCTCGGTGGTAGCGGGTACACCTGATCCGCTCTTTCGATGGAAGAGTGACCAAGAAGTCTGGCATCTCCTCTCCATCTAACCCCAGCCTCTTCGCAAAAGATAGCGAAACAAATGTGTGAGGCTCCAGAGTCGAACAAGATCGATGCATCCACGCCATTCACTGGAAAGGTACCGGTGAGGATTGTGCCACTCTTGCCGGCTTCTGCCTCATTGCAGACACTCAGTGTACCTCCCGTTCCGAGTGCACAGCCTAATTCATTGGCAAACTAATAAGTACTGGGTAACAACACGGTTGATATACTTCAATAACTCCACTTTATTCATTAACACTTCCTCTTTACAACATTGTTGGTTTACATGGTTGATATAACTTAACACATACATAACTCCCTTAACATATACTGGCTTAACACATTACAAAAGTATACAAGGCTTTAGAATTGTCTGAAGGTCAAATTCAAACGTCCGGGTTTCATGTGTGTGGCATTGATCACTGCCGACGGTGCGGTATTCAGTTTGATCTTCCTGATGCCATGATATAGCATTCTTGACTGTCCACCCATGATTAATACATCTCCTGACTTTAACATTAACTTCCTTGCGAGATCAGCACGCTTCTGCTCGCCATACACAAATACTGCGGTATCACCAATGGACCAAGACACCACGGGTACTCCCTTACTTAGAGACTCGGGTGACTCGTCCTTATCTTGGTGTAACCCTAACCGTCCACCTTTCTGGTAGAAGTTCACAATACACAAATCTGCTTCACATTTGGAATTGATCCGTTTCAACTTGTTGAGCAATTCCCACGGCGTGATTAACGACCGCACGGAACTCCTCTGGTATACTTGGTACCGTTGCTCCATCTTCAGCTCGCACTTTGATATGACTTGGCGTAAGGGTTCCAGTCCTTACCATGCACATCATCTTCAATTGCATTCTTGATCCGTTCGGATATTCGGGTGTGTAGAAACCTCCAGGTTTAGCTCCAAGTTCGTCGCATCGCCTGATGATATGGACTTGTGCTTCCGGTGTCAGGTATCCACTAAGAGTATCATACCTGGCTGGATAACCTGACATTGCTCCATTGGAAAGTCGGTGATGTTGATGGTGGTCTCTTCAGGGTTTGGTGTGGGTGGGATTGGATAACATATATTGAAGGTTCCTTTCAGTTTAGAATTATCTAATTAGGTGTCTTTCACTATACTTTAACTCCTTACTCACATGATAATACACTTGAACTCACCAATACAATAAGCATGAAATGCGGTATGCAATCACTTATTACATTCAACAGTTTAGGCGGTACCTGGTCTAGAAGAGGGCCCTGGCGCCTCAGACCGGTCCACCACATTCAGGGTGGCCTTGCTAGGTCCCGACCCTTTCCCTTTCTGGGAATCAGTGTGCCTCTGGTCAGTGGGTGGCTGGTTAGCCGTCTTCGGGCCATCAATAGCTGCTGTGGCCTTACCCTTCCACTGCCCCTTGGGCTTGTTGACTCTGCTGTTGGGGTTCCGGTAACACTCGTGGTCACGGTGACCCCACTTCTCGCAGTATCGACACTGCACCTCATTTCCCTTGCAGTCCTTGCCGGGGTGGTCTCCATTGCACCACTTACAGTAATAGTGGCGCTCCGGTCCAGAGCCCGTGCTAGCTGCTACCACAATACACACTCAGTACTTGTTCCACAACTTATCAACATACACATCAACTTATTATACAAGATTACACAATTACCCTTTGGTGGGTATGAGCGTAGGGGCTTCGCCGCATAAGCATATGTGAGCTTCAGTGGCTCCTCAGCGGTGGTGGTTTGGGCTTGGCCCTTGTCACCCTGTTGCTGACTCTTCTGGGGCTGGGGATAAGGTTTCTTCTTCTTCTTTCCTCCCCCGTACCCCTGCGAACTCTGGCCCTCGCTCGTAGCCTTGCGCTTGTGCGCATTCTCCTCGTCCCTCAGACGGACGGTGATCTCCACCTTAGCAGCGGCATGATAGCACTCCTGAATTTAGGATGGTCAGTCATGCCCCGCAATACATACTCACAAACTCACATTAATACTCACTTGTAAACTACACATATTCACATCACTCTTTACTTAAATTACCTGCAAGGTAGTATACTCAGCTGGCCCCATCCCATAGCGAAGACGGTGGCTGAGACCGTTGTAGAAACGGTTTACCAGCACCCGGTTCGAGTAACCCAGGTCCGGTAACAGGTGGACAAGGCCGGTGAAGGCTGTGTAGTACTCATCAACCGACACCTTGTCCCCCTGCCTCAGACTATCCAGCTCGAGGCGCTTGGCCTCCTGAACGTGCACGGGGTAGTATTTGGCTCGCAGCAGAGCCGTGTACTCCCTCCAACCGAACTGAGGATCCGCCATCCGGTCCTCTCTCACTAGCTTCCACCAGTTTTGTGCCGAACCCTTCAGATAGTAAGCGGCAAGACGGACCTTAGCCTCTGCGGGCACAGCCAAGGTCTCGTAGGCGGTCTCCAGCTCGGAGATGTACGCCTCCAACTTACGTGGGTCGGTCTCCCCATGAAACGAAGGGGGTCTCAGATCTGCCAATGCCTTGACCCAGTTGGTCTCTCGTGGCGGTGGCGGTGGTGGCTGAACTCCGGGCATCTGCCCTGCTGGATCGCAGCTACAAGCTGGGGTACCATCTGGGCCACAGCGGCTGCTACAGCCTCAGCCATAACCTGAGCCGTAGTGTTCTCGCCCTGGTCACCCCCAGTACCAGTACCACTTCCGCGGCCTCTACCGCGTGGTCTACCTGACATCTGTATTCACATGAGTATTCATTAGCAATATGCTTACACACTTATCGGTCCAACGACCGTAACGCTTCCCGACAATAAGGTATTTCCACACTTAGTTAGTGGTTAACCTTTCCATAACTGATCACTTAGGTAACTGTAGTTAGGTTTCCTAACTCGGTATATTCCTAAGCTCGGTATTCTAGTCATCAGAGCGATACTTCGCTCTGATACCACTTTTTGTAACACCCCTAATACGCACATGATACTAATTGAAATCGCAGCGGAATAAAATAACTAAACAGTAACTAACGCTTCGGTGCTACAACGCCGTCAACCACCCACGTGGTTAACAAGGCAGAATAAATACAATTGTACCGGTCTGATGATCAGACTCCCGAGCATAAGACTAAACCATAAATACATTATATACAATACCGAGTAATACATACATCCTTCACTGTCAAACATCACTGTAAACTGTCACAACCAAATATAAACACGCCACGGGAGCACAGGCGCATCCCGGGCCAACATCCCAAAAGTATACAAAAGTAAATCACATCCTAGGATCTAGAGCCACTCCGCTTCTTCGATCCTCATCCTGCAGTATAAGAAATATGGATCCCCCGAGGGGGTCAGCAACCCTTGGCTGGTATGGCTAACGCGCAGCCCATCGGCTACCGGGATACGCGCAGCTACTTGTCATTATAACATGGCATTCAATTATATACATAACATAACATAACATGGAGCATGGCATCAATGGTGCATAGCTCAACAACACAAACACAGTGGATTTTCACTCCACGATAACAAACCACAAGGGTCAAATAACATAAGAGCCTAGAGAGTGGTTCACTCTCATGTCAAGCTCGTTAAACACACTCATTACCGTTCTGTTAGTCGAACGAGTAACTTAAGTCACAGATGGTTCGGATTTAGTGACCCGAACACACCACACAAACACAGGTTCCCACTAAACCGATCATAAGTCAGAATAGGTAAGCTTTGGAAGAAGCTAGCGGGAGATCGAACGCCAAATTAAGGAGAACAATCTTAACAACATAAGAGTCGAATCTGATTCAGATATCTACTCTTAACTTACATGCATGACCGGATAACCGGATTCCTCACTTCCCAGTTAACACTTGTTAGAAGTTCATAGTGGAACTTAACAACCAACACACAATAGGTGGTAAGTCATGTTAGACACACACAAGGGAATTGAGTCACAACATCACATCACAATAATATGAACAACTGTAAACTCATTACATGTTTAAATCTTATAACGTTGTAAGCACACAGAAAAACATACAACACACAAACCGGTGTAAACCGCTAGACAACAGACTGCAAGAAAACCATACCTTGGTCCTTGCCTCGTTTGGTTTCCTCCGTAAGTCACTCCTATACATAATTCAAGAACGTCGGTTAATTAACTTACTTAACCTCCAAATTTACTAAGTGTTTAACATAATTGTATGACATGTTTTAATGTCTATCTTACCCTAGGTTACCTTCATTATACACCCTAGGGTTAACTACATAAGTCACATTCTTTTCTGTTTTTTTTTTTTTTACAAGTTTAGGTCCGACCGACCTTGCCGACCGAACTTACCCAAGTTCGGTCGATTCCAGAATACATTTCCGTTAAAAATTTTCTACTCCGACCGAACTTACCAAGTCCGGTCCTATGTTCGGCCTTTTCCAGAGAGTTTCTCCCCTTTGTAAATTTAGCCCGACCGAACTTACCAAGTCCGGTCCTATGTTCGGCCTTTTCCAGTAACTCAATCCGTACTCAAAATACAGGCCCGACCGACCTTGCAAGTCCGGTCCCCAAGGTCGGTCTTTTCCAGAAGCCAATTCTCGCAGGGTAAACTGGGCTCGACCGAACTTGCAAGTTCGGTCGCAAGTTCGGTCTGCCCCAGACCTTTGTTTTCCTTTTTACATTCAACTCCAAACTTCACCCCATATCACCTAGTACTCCCTAACCTCATTTGGGCACTTCAAACACAACTTAAACCATCCTTAAATACTCACACAACTCTTTCACTAATTCCTTAAACCTTTACTTATCTCCTTGTAAATTCCTTAACACTTACAACATTTTACACTAGGTTTCTAAATGGTGTTTCTCACCTATGATAACTACTACCAAAATGTTTCTCCTTATCTTAACATCATCTCCAAGCATCATTTCTCACAACTAACTCCTTATAACATTACTTCAAATCCTTTTTCAAGTTCCTACCTTCTCCTTAATTTACCAAAGTTTGCCTAAGTCTTTACCTAAGTCCCAAAGTGACTTTGGTACATACTAAAATCTCAAGCTCATGCCTAAGTCCTTGTTACATCCTAAATCACCTTAATGCATGTTGCCTACACAAGAACAACACTTAACCAACTTAAATACTCCTTAACTTATCAACTCATTTTAACACTTAGAACTTCACCTTTGTTACCCAAATTTCGACATAGGTTCTCCTAGAATATTACTAAACCAAAACACATTGTTTTTACCAACAAACAACCAAGAACACTAAAAATCCATCAAGTACTTATTATACACAAACTTCACTCACAAGGCACTACATCACAATATAGTGCATAATTTAAATTGCATGGCACTTAGGCCCTTAAATGACATGGCTCTTAGGCCCTTAAGGTGCATAAATCATAAACACTGAATTTCCACAATGTATTTGCCTTTAACCTGCAAATACACTCAACAACACATAATCCTTTTACTAAGCTCTTGAGAACACTTTACTAAGTCATTCACCATTGGCTCTTTAGGTAGTTTTAATAAGCATTTATAAGCTCATTTCTCTAAGGCATTAAAACAACATTAGGTTAGTAGATTTACCTCTTTTGCAAAATAACTTCTTCCTGTTTCCTTTAGAAAACCAATAGAGTACTTGATTCTTTGACAAGTTCTAAAACAATATACAAACATTATAATGAGTATTCAAGCTATAAGCTCCATCTCATTGTAAACCCTAGTTTTACATTGTTTCAAAAACATTAATGTAGTTGTTTTACCTTGCTCTTTGAAGAAAGTTTGAATATCTAGCAAGAGAGGACTCCACCTAGTCCATGAAGAGTTGGAATGAAGCTAGAACAAAGTCACATAAAAGCTCCTTCAATACATATTTTCGGACATGACAAAAACAAGGAGGAAACTTGATTTTTGTTTGAGATTCCTTACCTAGAAACCAAGGAGAGTAACAATATGTAAAAATACAAGCTCAAGCTCCTTCAATGGGGAAACTCCATGGCACCGAAATGGTTGTCTTGGACTTTTGAAAAGATAGGAATGAAGAGCTTGATGAGAGGAAGAAGATGGTGGTGTTTGTTTTTGATTTGGACAAGTGAGCAAGGTTTTACAAGAGATCAAAGCTTGTGTTTTTAATGGTTAGTGGTGTTTTATCGTGAGAGAACAAAGAAGGAAGGAAGAAGAGAGGTGGGAAACCGTGTGAGCAAGGAAAGAAATGAGAGAATAAGATAGAACTTGCTTTATGAAGATATTTATACTTATAAAGTAAAAAGGGTACTTAAGTAGTTTACTATTTTCTTAACAAGCTAACAAAGGTGGTGTGTCACCAACCTTAAAAAAACCGGCCCCAAATAGTAGTAGGAGGGTAATATAGTCTTTGTTTGTCAATTTAATTACTTATACAAACATATGTTACAAAATAGCTTATAAAAGTTACTATTCATAAAACAGGCACATAGAAGTGAAATTTTTGATTTCCCACTAATATAGACACCCAAATGTGATATTATATAGTACACATATGTATTTAAGAGTATGATGGACATCTAGCCACTCAAAACTCATTTACAAGACAATTTTTCAAAAATGTGCTTTAAGACTCCTTAAAGCACATTTTGTGTTTAAACTTGTTTTCAAGCTTGGTTTTCTTTGGTAATTGGTTTAATATGTTCATTATTGTATAAATGAGGTCTTGGTAAGTTCATTAGGTCTTAACCAAGTTTATCCCAAGCTTAGAGCACATTTGGCTCTTATTGACTTTAAAGCACATTTGTGTTTCCTTTTGTTTAAATTTGTTTACTAATGTTTCTAAGACTCTTTTTAGTCTTAATACACCATATTTAAGTGTTTAACAATATATTAAGGTTTGGGGTATTTCACTCGGCGTCGGAGAAAAATGTCCTGAGAAGTTTCTTTATCTCCTCATCAGAACTTGTAGCTGCAAGATTATCTGGCTCGAGTCGATCTTCACTCCTTGGGGTCACCACTGGAATTTCTTCTAGCGGCTCGTCCACATTTGGGAGGAATTCGTCTGGCCTCTGTGTAGATTGTTGCTTGTTCTGATTGAAGTAGTAATACCCCAACTGAGCTTCGTTATACTGTGTATTAGCCTGGTCGATTTCCCACCAATACGGCTCTCGATTTGATTGTTGAGGTGGTTGATAAACCTTGACCAACCTTCGATATGAGGATATTTCCTCTTGCATTCGCGTCCATTCTAAATCGATCAATGAAATACCCCAAACCTAGGTATGTTGTTTAAACATTAAAACATGATTTATTAAGACAAGAAAATGTCTTAGAAACATTAGTAAACAATTTAAACCATAAAGAACACAATTAAATACCTTAAGGTCAATATGGGCTAAAATGTGCTCTAAGCTTGGAATAAGCTTGGGTAAGACCTAATGAACTTACCAAGACCTCATTTATATACTAATGAACATATTAAATCAGTTACCAAAGAAAACCAAGCTTGAAAACAAGTTAAAACACAAAATGTGCTTTAAGAAGTCTTAAAGCACATTTTTGAAAAATTGTTTTGTAAATGAGTTTTGAGTGGCTAAATGTCCATCATTACTCTTAAATATATATGTGTACTATATAATATCACATTCGGGTGGCTATATCAATGGGAAATCAAAAATTTCACTTCTATGTGCCTTGTTTTCATGAATAGTGATTTTAATAAGCTATTTTGTAACATATGTTTGTATAAGTAATTAAATGTTCAACAAAGACTAAAATACCCTCATACTACTATTGGGGGCCGGTTTTTAAGGTTGGTGACACACCACCCTTGTTAGCATGTTAAGAAAATAAAGAAGACTACTTAAGTTACCTTTTTACTTTATAAAGCATAAATATCTTCTAAAAGCAAGTTTATCTCATTCTCTCATTTCCTTCTCATTTCACACGGTTCCATGCTCTTCTTCAATCTCTCTTCTTGCTCTCTCTCTCGGTAATACACACCACCACCATTAAAACTCTAGCTTTGACCACTCGTAAAATCTAGCTCACTTGTCCAAACCAAAAACAAACACCACCAATCTCTCCCTCTCATCAAGCTCTTCATTCCTATCTTCTCAAAACTTGAAGAGCCCCATTTCGATGCCATGGAGTTCCACATTGAAGGAGCTTGAGCTTGTATTTTTACATATTGTTACTCTCCTTTGCTTCTAGGTAAGGAATCTCAAATAAAAACTACATTTCCTCCATGTTTTTGTTGTGACCGAAAATACTCATTGATGGAGCTATTTGTGTGACTTTGTTCTAGCTACATTCCAACTCTTCATGGACTAGGTGGAGTCCTCTCTTGATTTATATTCAAACTCTCTTCAAAGATCAAGGTAAAACAACTACATTAATGTTTTTGAAACAATGTAAAATTAGGGTTTACAATGAGATGAAGCTTATAGCTTGAATACTCAATATAATGTTTGTATATTGTTTAGAACTTGACAAGGAATCAAATACCTTACCGGTTTTATAAGGAAACAAGAAAGAAGTTGTTTGGAAAAGAGGTAAACCTACTAACCTAATGTTGTTTAAATGCCTTAGGAGAAATGAGCTTATAATGCTTGTTAAAACTACCTAAAGAGCAAATGGTGAATGACTTAGTAAAGTGTTCTCAAGAGACTAGTAAAAGGCATATGTATTGTTGAGTGTATTTGCAGGTCAAAGGCAAATACATAGTGGAAATTCAGTGTTTATGAGTTATGCACTTTAAGGGCCTAAGAGCCATGCATTTTAAGGGACTAAGAGCCATGCAATTTAAATTATGCACTATATTGTGATGAAGTGTGAATTTGGTGAAGTTGTGTATGAGAGTGTTCTTGGTGATTCTAGGTGTTCTTGTGTGTTTAATGGAGGGAACAAAGTGTTAGGTTTAGTAATGTTCTAGGGGAATCCATGTCAAAATTTAGGTAAGAAACAAGAAGTTCTAAGTGTTTACATAAGGTTTAGTGAATTAGAAATGTAGGAAATGCTTAAGTATTTCACAAGAGGAGAAATAATGTCTTAAGGTGTTCTAGGTAAACAAAGGGACTTAGACATCAACTAGGGTTTAGGTTGGTAAGAAATAATGCTTAAGAGATGATGTTAAGATGAGGAGAAAGCATTTTGGGATAGTAGTTATCATAGGTGAGAAAAACCATTTAGAAACCTAGTATAAAATGTTATAAGTGTTAAGGAATTTTACAAGGAAATGGGTAAAGGCTTAAGGAATTAGAAAATGAGTTTCATGCATGTTGTATGTGGATATAAGGGTACCAAATGTGGTTAGGAGACATTAAGAGGCTTTAGGAGAAGTTTGGTGAAGATTTGACAAAGTTTAGGCAAGTTTAAGTGGCGTCCGACCCAGGGGTCCGACCCAAGTTTGGGTCGGACAACCTCTGTTAGACGTCAGGAAATTGTTCTGGAATGGTCCGACCCAGAAGGGTGGGTCGGACATGGGTCGGACGGTCATGTTTCAAAGGAGGGAAAATGTTCTGGAATGGTCCGACCCAGTCGAGTGAGTCGGACGTGGGTCGGACGGGCATGTTTTGTAAGGCGGTAAAGGTTCTGTAATGGTCCGACCCAGTCGAGTGAGTCGGACGTGGGTCGGACATGTATGTTCTGAGGTCGATGAAATTCTCTGGAATGGTCCGACCCAGAAGGTTGGGTCGGACAAGTTAAGTTTTTCCAAACCCGAAAACCACTGGAAGGGTCCGACCCAGTTGTGGGTCGGACGTACCAAAACTTAAAAAAAAAAAAAAAAAAACAGAAAAGAATGTGACTTATGTAGTTAACCCTAGGGTGTATAATGAAGGTAACCTAGGGTAAGATAGACATTAAAACATGTCATACAATCATGTTAAATACTTAGTAAGTTTGAAGTTAAATAAATAATTAACCGACGTTATTAACTATGTATAGGAGTGACCTACGGAGGAAATCAATCGAGGCAAGGACCAAGGTATGGTTTTCTTGCAGTCTGTTGTCTACCGGTTTACACCGGCTTGGGTGTTGGTTGCTTTTCTGTGTGTTACGACCTTATAAGATTAAGGCATGAAAAGAGTTTACGGTTGTTATATATTATGATGTTGTATTATTGTGACTCCCTTCCCTTGGTGTGTCTAACAAGACCTAAACACTTGCTTGTGTGTGACTTAATAATATATTGTGTGATCACTAACAAGTGCTAACCGGGGGTGAGGAGTCCGGTCATGTTCCGGCTACGCGTGTGAGGACGGGAGTCGATGTCATATCCGGTTCGGCTCTCTTGGTGTATGTATAGGTTGTATTCCAATTTGGTTTCTACCTTCCCTTAGCTTATCCAAAGCTAGTTTACTGACTCACGTCGGGCCACAGGGGCATACAAATGTTGTTTCGGTGTGCTTGGGATTACTATATCCGACACACCTTGGGTATAAGTTAACCGTTCGATATAACTGGATGGTAACGAGGTTGGTAACGAGCTTAGCATGAGGTTGGCAATAATCTCTAGGCTCACTATGTATACTAACTATGGTGGAAGGTTCCTTGTGAGAACCAATTTTATGGTGTTATGTATTGTTGTTGCGCTATGCAATTTCCCTTGCTATGCTATGGTATATATATATGTTGGATGTTTGAAATGAATGCCATGTTATCATGACAATTAGTTGCGCGTATCCCGGTAGCCGATGGGCTGCGCGTTAACCATACCAGCAAAGGTTGCTGACCCCCTCGGGGGCTCCATATTTTACTGCAGGATGAGGATCGAAGAAGCGGAGTGGCTCTAGATCCTAGGTCGATGATGTACTTTTGGTATTTTGCTTGTTGAGCCCGGGATGCGCCTGTGCTTCCGAGGCATTACATTTTGGTACCGTTCGTTAAACAGTGGTGGACGTTTACAGTTGGTAGTTGTGATGTAAATTAAATACTCGGTATTGTTGGTTATATATATATGTGTGGATGTTAGGATCTATGCTCGGGAGTCTGATCGTCAGACCGATACACTTGTATTTATTCTGCCTAGTTAACCACGTGGGTGGTTAACGGCGTTGTAACACCAAAGCGTTAAATTATTGTTGGTTGGTTATTTCCGCTGCGATTTCAGTAGTTGGTAGGGGCGTTGTAGGGGTGTTACAATCAACAATCTTCTCACCTCGTCATAGCCGCTCTCCATTATCAGTAATTAACCTATAAAAACAAAAATAAAAAAAATACCGAGTAGAATAGAACTAAAAATAGAAAAGAAACATAAAAACAAAACTAACTAAAATAGAAAATCAATTAAGAACTAAAACAGAAATACAAGAAATTTTTTTTTTGTAAGTAAAATAAAATAAGATAGAATAAAGCGAAAATAAAATAAATTAAAAATTAATGAAAATAGAAATTTCAATAAAATTAAACACCATCAATTAACTGTGCCGGAGGTCCCCGGCAACGGCGCCAAAAACTTGTTGGAGAAATATGTGACTACTTCTACCACATAGGCAGTGTACCTAATCGTTTTGCGGGATAGTGGATTCGTGGGGTTGTCGTACTCTTGGGGACCTCGCTGTGGATAACTGATAGTGGATTAAATTTACTGAGACTTCTAGTAAATAGATTTTATCGTTTTTTTAAGGAGAAGAAATAATTGAAAACCTAACCTGAACAAAAACAAAATAATAAAAATAGAAATTATAAATCTTTTTTTTTTGTCTTTTAAGAAAACATCCCGGGTTATTCTGCTCACCTATCTTATCAACTATATTAATATAAACTTCACCACTTAAGTAATAAACTCAGAAACTATAAATAATTCGTTGACGACTAAATCTAACGAACCCTAACCAGTTGCTAGAACTAGCAGCAGACTAATGCTCTAATCCAGACACAACCACTAAGTGTGGTATTACCTTGTTGTCGGGAAGATGCTACAACCGTTGGACCGATAAGTGTGCAAGCATGAGGCTAATGAAATGTTCATATGAATTCAGATGGCAGGTAGACCACGAGGTAGAGGCCGCGGGCACGGTACTGGAGGTACGGGTGACCAGGGCGATGATACTACGGCGCAGACCATGGCTGAGGCAGTAGCAGCCGCCGTAGCCCAGATGGTACCCCAGATGGTTGCTGCATTACAGCAAGGGCAACAGCCCCGAAGTTCAGCCACCACCACCACCGCCACGAGAGACCAATTGGGTCAAGGCGTTGGCTGATCTGAGACCGCTGTCATTCAATGGGGAGACCGACCCTCGCAAGCTGGAGGCGTACATCTCCGAGCTGGAGACCGCCTACGAGACCTTGGCAGTACCTGCTGAAGCTAAGGTCCATCTTGCCGCTTACTACTTGAAGGGTTCGGCACAGAGTTGGTGGAAGTTGGTGAGAGAGGACAGGATAGCTGATCCTGAGTTTGGTTGGAGGGAGTACACGGCTCTACTGCGAGCCAAGTATTACCCTGTACATGTGCAGGAGGCCAAGCGCCTCGAGCTGGATAGTCTGAGGCAGGGGGATAAGATGTCGGTTGATGACTACTACACCACATTCACCGGCCTTATCCACCTGTTACCAGACCTTGGGTACTCGAACCGAGTGTTGGTGAACCGGTTCTACAATGGTCTTAGCCACCGTCTCCGCTACGGGATGGGGCCAGCTGAGTATACTACCTTGCAGGTAATTAGAGTACCATGTTGTGAATCAATTTATGCCATGAGTGAATGTTAATGTGAGTTGGTAAGTTGTTTTTGTGGGGCATGACTGACATCCTAAAATTCAGGAGTGCTATCATGCCGCTGCTAAGGTTGAAATTACCGTCCGTCTGAGGGACGAGGAGAATGCGCACAAGCGCAAGGCCACGAACGAGGGCCAGGGTCAGCAAGGGTATGGGGGAGGAAAGAAAAAGAAACCCTACCCTCAGCCCCAGAAGAGTCAGTACCAGGGTGACAAGGGCCAAGCCCAGACCACCACAGCTGATGAGCCACTGAAGCTCACGTATACGTATGCGGCGAAGCCTCTACGCTCCTACCCGCCTAAGGGTAATTACTTAATCATGTGTATCTAGATGAGGTGTATGTTGTTAAGATGGGAAGTGAGTATTGATTGTGTATTGTTATAGCAGCTAGCGCGGGTTCTGGACCGGAGCGCCACTTTTACTGTAAGTGTGTGTAACGGAGACCACCCCGGCAAAGACTGCAAGGGGAATGACGTGAAGTGTCATTACTGCCAGAAGATGGGGCACCGTGAGTTCGAGTGCTGGCAGAACCCTAGTGGCAGGAACTATAAGCCAAAGGGGCAGTGGAAGGGTAAGACTACCGCGACCACCGAAAGCCCAAAGGCGATCATTCAGCAGTCTTCTGACAAGAAGTACACTGAATCCCAGAAGGGGAAGGATACGGGGTCCGGCAAGGCCGCCCTGAATGTGGTGGACCGGTCTGAGGCACCAGGATCCTCTTCGAGACCAGGTACCACCTAAACTGTTAAAAAAAAAAGTGATTGCTTACCGCATTTCATGCATGAGTGTTGTATTAGTGAGTCTAATGTGCGACCACCTAAGTGATGAGTTAAAGAATGATGTGAGAGACACCTAAATTAGACAATGTGGAAAACTTTGGAACCTTCAATATCTGTTATCCAATCCCGCCCACACCAAACCCTGAAGAGACCACCATCAGCATCACCGAATTCCCACTGGAGCAATGTCAGGTTATCCAACCAGGTATGATACTCTTAAATGGATACCTGACACCGGAAGCACAAATCCACATCATCAGGCGTTGCAACGAATTTGGAGCAGCACCAGGAGGTTTCTACACACCCGAATACCCGAGCGGTTCGAAGATGAAGCTGAAGATGATGTGCATGGGTAAGGACTGGAATCCCTACACCAAGTCATATCAGGATGTACGAGCTGAAGACGGAGCAATTGTACCAGGCATACCTGAGGAGTTCCTTGCGGTCGTTAACCACGCCGTGGGAATTGCTCAGCAAGTTGAATCAGGACCGATTCCGAATGTTAAAGCGGACTTGTGTATTGTGAACTTCTACCAGAAAGGTGAACGGTTGGGGTTACACCAAGATAAGGACGAGTCACCCGAGTCTCTAAGTAAGGGAGTACCCGTGGTGTCTTGGTCCATTGGTGATACCGCAGTGTTTATGTACGGCGAGCAGAAGCGTGGTGATCTCGCAAGGAAGCTAGTGTTGAAGTCAGGTGATGTATTAATCATGGGAGGACAATCAAAGATGTTATACCACGGTATCAAGAAGATTAAATTGAATACCGCACCATCGACAGTGGTAAATGCCACACATCTGAAACCCGGAAGTTTGAATTTGACCTTCAGGCAGTTTTGAGCCTTGTGTAATCATGTAATGTATTAAGCCAGTTGTATGTTAAGGAAGCTATCTTTAGCCATGTCTACAATGTAACCCACTTATGGTGTAAAGACTGTGTTAATGAATAAAGGGATGTTGTTTGGAGTGTATCAACGTGTTACTACCGTATACTTATGAGTTTGCCAATGAATTAGGCTGTGCACTCGGAATGGGAGGTATACTGAGTGTCTGCAATAGGGCAGAAGCCGGCAAGAGCGGCACAATCCTCACGGGTACCTTTCCAGTGAATGGCGTGGATGCATTGATCTTGTTCGACTCTGGAGCCTCACACACGTTCATTTCGCTATCATTTGCGAAGAGGCTGGGGTTAGACGGTGAAGAGATGCCAGACTTCGTGGTCACTCTTCCGTCGAAAGAGCAGATCAGGTGTACCCGCTACTACCGAGATGCTGTTGTTCGAATCATGGATGAGGAGTTTCCGATCGACTTGATAGAGTTCGACGGACTAGGTTTTGATGTGATTGTCGGGATGAACTGGTTGGAGCGGTACAAGGGTAGAATCCTATGTGCCGAGCATCGACTGCTTCTTCGGAGTCCATCTGGGGTTACTATATCATACTGCCAGAGGCCCAGGGAGCCTTCGACACAGATCGTCACCGCCATGGCCATGTATCGTGAGTTACGACGAGGAAATGATGTATACCTCTGCTATGTCCAGGACATAGAGAGAGACCCTGAGTTTAGCCCAGATGTGCCGGTAGTGTCGGAGTTTCCTGATGTATTTCCTAAGGAACTGCCGGGCATGCCGCCCACGGGAGGTTGAGTTTGAGATTGACTTAGTTCCGGGCACTGGACCATTGCGAAAGCACCTTATTGTATGGCTCCAGCAGAGATGACAGAGCTCAAGGAGCAGCTGAGAGACCTACTCGACAAGGGCTTTATCCGCCCTAGTGTTTCACCATGGGGAGCGCCGGTCCTCTTCGTGAAGAAGAAGGACGGTAGTCTCCGCCTGTGTATTGACTATCGAGAGCTGAATGCTGTTACGGTGAAGAACCGTTACCCTTTACCACGCATCGACGATCAATTTGATCAACTGAGGGGAGCAACAGTATTCTCCAAGATAGACCTACGTTCCGGATACCACCAGATTGCCATCCGTGACAGTGATATCGAAAAGACAGCATTCAGAACTAGGTATGGGCATTATGAGTTCACAGTTATGCCGTTTGGCTTATCCAATGCACCAGCAAAGTTCATGGACTTAATGAACCGTTTGTTCCAAGATCAGTTGGACAAATCAGTGGTAGTCTTCATCGATGACATACTTGTGTATTCGAAATCGAGAGGTGAGCATGAAAGCCACCTGAGAGATGTGTTGCAAACATTGAGGAAAAATCAGCTGTATGCTAAATTCTAAGTGTGAGTTTTGGTTGAACCAAGTATCCTTCCTTGGACATGTGATTTCTGAGGCCGGGATCGCTGTTGATCCGGCAAAGATAGATGCAGTGCGCACCTGGCCTAGGCCGAAGACAGTTACCGATATCAGGAGCTTCCTCGGTCTGGCAGGTTACTATAGGAGGTTTGTGAAGGACTTCTCCAGTGTCTCAAAGCCGATGACTTCCTTGATGAAAAAGGATGCACCATTCAGTGGACAGTCGACTGTGAGAGTTCTTTCACGAGTCTCAAGGATGCTCTGACATCTGCACCGGTTCTGACATTACCAGACGGTCCAGATGGTTTTGAGGTCTATTGCGACGCATCAGGCAGGGGTATGGGTTGTGTGTTGATGCAACACGGGAAGGTCGTGGCTTACGCCTCCCGACAGCTGAAGAAGCATGAAGAGAACTACCCTACCCACGATTTAGAATTGGGTGCCATTGTCTTCGCATTGAAGATATGGCGACATCATTTGTATGGGGTAAGCGTGACAATCTATTCCGACCACAAGAGTTTGAAATACTTGTTCACTCAGAAAGAGTTGAACATGAGGCAAAGAAGGTGGGTCGAGTTCTTAAATGATTATGACATCAATTTACAGTATAAGGAGGGTAAGGCGAATGTGGTAGCTGACGCATTGAGTCGCCGAGCACACTCTCTTCATTCGCTAGTCTCTCATACTAACTTGGTTGAAGAGGTGCGGAGTGCTCAGATGACGGATCAGTATATGGTGGAGATTAGACAGAAGCTTATTGATGGCACATTCGAGGGTCAGAAGTACGACTTCAGACTCCACGATGATGACCTGATTAGGCTCAATGGCAGATTATGTATACCGAGGAGTAGCGCTGAGCTAAAGGAGCGCATATTGAGTGAATCCCATTGTTCTACGACATCGATTCACCCCGGAGCTTCAAAGATGTATAAGGGTATGAAACGTTATTTTTGGTGGGCTGGAATGAAAAAGGATGTGAATGATTATGTGTTGAGGTGTCTCACTTGTCAGAAGGTCAAGTTTGAGCACCGACGGCCTGGTGGTATGGTGCAGCCAATGCCAGTGCCTGAGTGGAAGTTCCATGACATATCTATGGACTTCGTAGTAGGGCTTCCACCTGCAAGGGGAGGTCTGAATATGATTTGGGTTGTGGTTGACCGACTGACCAAGGTGGCTCGATTCATTCCGATGAAGGACACCTGGAAAGTGGCAAAACTGGCAGAACTCTTTGATAAAGAAATTGTAAGACATCACGGTGTACCAAAGACGATTGTATCTGACAGAGATACCAGATTCTTATCCAGATATTGGAAGTCTACACGAGAGGCACTGGGTACCGAACTGAAATTGAGCACAGCGTTTCACCCACAGACAGATGGTCAGAGTGAGCGCACCATCCAGACACTTGAGGATATGTTACGTGCATGTGCACTTGACTTTCAGACCAGCTGGATTGATAAGTTACATCTGATCGAGTTTAGTTACAACAACAGTTACCATGCTTCGATCAAGATGTCTCCCTTCCAGGCATTGTACGGTAGACCATGCCGCACGCCATTATGCTGGGATGAGTCGAGTGAGACGGTCATTATAGGACCAGAGTATCTTGAAGAAGTTCAGGCAGAAGTTCGCCAGATCCGGGCTAACATGAAAGCAGCTCAGGATAGACAAAAGTCATACGCAGATGTGCGCAGACGTGACCTGGAGTTCGCCGTGGGAGATCAGGTGTTTTTGAGAGTATCCCCCATGAAGGGAGTATTTCGTTTTGGCCAGAAGGGCAAGTTGAGCCCGAAATATGTGGGTCCTTATGTTGTGACGGAGCGGATCGGCCCGGTAGCTTATAGACTTGATTTACCCGCCGAGCTGGGCAAGGTACATGATGTATTTCATGTGTCCCAGTTGAAGAAGTATATGTCTCATCCGTCTCATGTGCTTCAGCCTGACAGGCTAACCTTAGAGCCGACCATGCGATCAGTGGAGACTCCCGTAAAGATTCTGGATACTAAGACTCGAGACACTCGCCATAAGTCCGTGAGACTGGTGAAGGTCCTCTGGTCTAACCAGGACGTTGAGGAGGCCACTTGGGAGCTGGAAGATAAGATGAAGGCGAAGTACCCGTCATTGTTTACTTCTTAGAGTTTATATGTATAGGGTACGGGGCGTACCCCTTTTAAGGGGGGTAGAGCCGTTTCGGTTATGGTTGTGTGCGACATGTATTATATACATTGTCTAGGTTATGTTGCAGACCGTTGAGTCTGAATGGTATTATGTGGTTTGGACCTTGAGTCCGTTGTGGTGTAAGTATGATGGTAGTGTTGGTAATGATGTTTTGGAAGTATTGTGTTATAAGATTTTCCCCGTGTTCTAATATTAAGATATGTGGGAAGTGTGAACTTTGGGGACAAAGTTCTTTTAAGGGGGGTAGATTGAAATACCCCAAACCTAGGTATGTTGTTTAAACATTAAAACATGATTTATTAAGACAAGAAAATGTCTTAGAAACATTAGTAAACAATTTAAACCATAAAGAACACAATTAAATACCTTAAGGTCAATATGGGCTAAAATGTGCTCTAAGCTTGGAATAAGCTTGGGTAAGACCTAATGAACTTACCAAGACCTCATTTTTATACTTATGAACATATTAAATCAGTTACCAAAGAAAACCAAGCTTGAAAACAAGTTAAAACACAAAATGTGCTTTAAGAAGTCTTAAAGCACATTTTTGAAAAATTGTTTTGTAAATGAGTTTTGAGTGGCTAAATGTCCATCATTACTCTTAAATATATATGTGTACTATATAATATCACATTCGGGTGGCTATATCAATGGGAAATCAAAAATTTCACTTCTATGTGCCTTGTTTTCATGAATAGTGATTTTAATAAGCTATTTTGTAACATATGTTTGTATAAGTAATTAAATGTTCAAAAAAGACTAAAATACCCTCATACTACTATTGGGGGCGGTTTTTAAGGTTGGTGACACACCACCCTTGTTAGCATGTTAAGAAAATAAAGAAGACTACTTAAGTTACCTTTTTACTTTATAAAGCATAAATACCTTCTAAAAGCAAGTTTATCTCATTCTCTCATTTCCTTCTCATTTCACACGGTTCCATGCTCTTCTTCAACCTCTCTTCTTGCTCTCTCTCTCGGTAATACACACCACCACCATTAAAACTCTAGCTTTGACCACTCGTAAAATCTAGCTCACTTGTCCAAACCAAAAACAAACACCACCAATCTCTCCCTCTCATCAAGCTCTTCATTCCTATCTTCTCAAAACTTCAAGAGCCCCATTTCGGTGCCATGGAGTTCCACATTGAAGGAGCTTGAGCTTGTATTTTTACATATTGTTACTCTCCTTTGCTTCTAGGTAAGGAATCTCAAATAAAAACTACATTTCCTCCATGTTTTTGTTGTGACCGAAAATACTCATTGATGGAGCTCTTTGTGTGACTTTGTTCTAGCTACATTCCAACTCTTCATGGACTAGGTGGAGTCCTCTCTTGATTTATATTCAAACTCTCTTCAAAGATCAAGGTAAAACAACTACATTAATGTTTTTGAAACAATGTAAAATTAGGGTTTACAATGAGATGAAGCTTATAGCTTGAATACTCAATATAATGTTTGTATATTGTTTAGAACTTGACAAGGAATCAAATACCTTACCGGTTTTATAAGGAAACAAGAAAGAAGTTGTTTGGAAAAGAGGTAAACCTACTAACCTAATGTTGTTTAAATGCCTTAGGAGAAATGAGCTTATAATGCTTGTTAAAACTACCTAAAGAGCAAATGGTGAATGACTTAGTAAAGTGTTCTCAAGAGACTAGTAAAAGGCATATGTATTGTTGAGTGTATTTGCAGGTCAAAGGCAAATACATAGTGGAAATTCAGTGTTTATGAGTTATGCACTTTAAGGGCCTAAGAGCCATGCATTTTAAGGGCCTAAGAGCCATGCAATTTAAATTATGCACTATATTGTGATGAAGTGTGAATTTGGTGAAGTTGTGTGTGAGAGTGTTCTTGGTGATTCTAGGTGTTCTTGTGTGTTTAATGGAGGGAACAAAGTGTTAGGTTTAGTAATGTTCTAGGGGAATCCATGTCAAAATTTAGGTAAGAAACAAGAAGTTCTAAGTGTTTACATAAGGTTTAGTGAATTAGAAATGTAGGAAATGCTTAAGTATTTCACAAGAGGAGAAATAATGTCTTAAGGTGTTCTAGGTAAACAAAGGGACTTAGACATCAACTAGGGTTTAGGTTGGTAAGAAATAATGCTTAAGAGATGATGTTAAGATGAGGAGAAAGCATTTTGGGATAGTAGTTATCATAGGTGAGAAACACCATTTAGAAACCTAGTATAAAATGTTATAAGTGTTAAGGAATTTTACAAGGAAATGGGTAAAGGCTTAAGGAATTAGAAAATGAGTTTCATGCATGTTGTATGTGGATATAAGGGTACCAAATTTGGTTAGGAGACATTAAGAGGCTTTAGGAGAAGTTTGGTGAAGATTTGACAAAGTTTGGGCAAGTTTAAGTGGCGTCCGACCCAGGGGTCCGACCCAAGTTTGGGTCGGACAGCCTCTATTAGACGTCAGGAAATTGTTCTGGAATGGTCCGACCCAGAAGGGTGGGTCGGACATGGGTCGGACGGTCATGTTTCAAAGGAGGGAAAATGTTCTGGAATGGTCCGACCCAGTCGAGTGAGTCGGACGTGGGTCGGACGGGCATGTTTTGTAAGGCGGTAAAGGTTCTGTAATGGTCCGACCCAGTCGAGTGAGTCGGACGTGGGTCGGACATGTATGTTCTGAGGTCGATGAAATTCTCTGGAATGGTCCGACCCAGAAGGTTGGGTCGGACATGGGTCGGAAAAGTTAAGTTTTTCCAAACCCGAAAACCACTGGAAGGGTCCGACCCAGTTGTGGGTCGGACGGTGGGTCGGACATACCAAAACTTAAGAAAAAAAAAACAGAAAAGAATGTGACTTATGTAGTTAACCCTAGGGTGTATAATGAAGGTAACCTAGGGTAAGATAGACATTAAACATGTCATACAATCATGTTAAATACTTAGTAAGTTTGAAGTTAAATAAATAATTAACCGACGTTATTAACTATGTATAGGAGTGGCCTACGGAGGAAATCAATCGAGGCAAGGACCAAGGTATGGTTTTCTTGCAGTCTGTTGTCTACCGGTTTACACCGGCTTGGGTGTTGGTTGCTTTTCTGTGTGTTACGACCTTATAAGATTAAGGCATGAAAAGAGTTTACGGTTGTTATATATTATGATGTTGTATTATTGTGACTCCCTTCCCTTGGTGTGTCTAACAAGACCTAAACACTTGCTTGTGTGTGACTTAATAATATATTGTGTGATCACTAACAAGTGCTAACCGGGGGTGAGGAGTCCGGTCATGTTCCGGCCACGCATGTGAGGACGGGAGTCGATGTCATATCCGGTTCGGCTCTCTTGGTGTATGTATAGGTTGTATTCCAATTTGGTTTCTACCTTCCCTTAGCTTATCCAAAGCTAGTTTACTGACTCACGTCGGGCCATAGGGGCATACAAATGTTGTTTCGGTGTGCTTGGGATTACTATATCCGACACACCTTTGGTATAAGTTAACCGTTCGATATAACTGGACGGTAACGAGGTTGGTAACGAGCTTAGCATGAGGTTGGCAATAATCTCTAGGCTCACTATGTATACTAACTATGGTGGAAGGTTCCTTGTGAGAACCAATTTTATGGTGTTATGTATTGTTGTTGCGCTATGCAATTTCCCTTGCTATGCTATGGTATATATATATGTTGGATGTTTGAAATGAATGCCATGTTATCATGACAATTGGTTGCGCGTATCCCGGTAGCCGATGGGCTGCGCGTTAACCATACCAGCAAAGGTTGCTGACCCCCTCGGGGGCTCCATATTTTACTGCAGGATGAGGATCGAAGAAGCGGAGTGGCTCTAGATCCTAGGTCGATGATGTACTTTTGGTATTTTGCTTGTTGAGCCCGGGATGCGCCTGTGCTTCCGAGGCATTACATTTTGGTACCGTTCGTTAAACAGTGGTGGACGTTTACAGTTGGTAGTTGTGATGTAAATTAAATACTCGGTATTGTTGGTTATATATATATGTGGATGTTAGGATCTATGCTCGGGAGTCTGATCGTCAGACCGATACACTTGTATTTATTCTGCCTAGTTAACCACGTGAGTGGTTAACGGCGTTGTAACACCAAAGCGTTAAATTATTGTTGGTTGGTTATTTCCGCTGCGATTTCAGTAGTTGGTAGGGGCGTTGTAGGGGTGTTACAATCAACAATCTTCTCACCTCGTCATAGCCGCTCTCCATTATCAGTAATTAACCTATAAAAACAAAAATAAAAAAAATACCGAGTAGAATAGAACTAAAATAGAAAAAAACATAAAAACAAAACTAACTAAAATAGAAAATCAATTAAGAACTAAAACAGAAATACAAGAATTTTTTTTTGTAAGTAAAATAAAATAAGATAGAATAAAGCGAAAATAAAATAAATTAAAAATTAATGAAAATATAAATTTCAATACAATTAAACACCATCAATTAACCGTGCCGGAGGTCCCCGGCAACGGCGCCAAAAACTTGTTGGAGAAATATGTGACTACTTCTACAACATAGGCAGTGTACCTAATCGTTTTGCGGGATAGTGGATTCGTGGGGTTGTCGTACTCTTGGGGACCTCGCTGTGGATAACTGATAGTGGATTAAATTTACTGAGACTTCTAGTAAATAGATTTTATCGTTTTTTTAAGGAGAAGAAATAATTGAAAACCTAACCTGAACAAAAACAAAATAATAAAAATAGAAATTATAAATCTTTTTTTTTGTCTTTTAAGAAAACATCCCGGGTTATTCTGCTCACCTATCTTATCAACTATATTAATATAAACTTCACCACTTAAGTAATAAACTCAGAAACTATAAATAATTCATTGACGACTAAATCTAACGAACCCTAACCGGTTGCTAGAACTAGCAGCAGACTAATGCTCTAATCCGGACAAAATCAATCGCATAAAGAACAGCTTCTATTTGAGACTAATTAACCTATAGGCCGGATCAGGCTTCTAGCTGTTAATCAGGTTTATCTTCCCACGTCTTGTTATCTATCTCAGCTCTCGTATGTTGATTAGAAAACTACAAATATTGCTTTAATAATTAGCTAGAGAATTAAAGCATATGAAGGACAAGAGTTAAACTATTACTTTAGATAAAATCATAGTGGAAAGCTTAACATAACATAATTATATAAAATAGGCTCGCATCCCAAAGCTGGGAGGGCTTAAGTTTATTAATTAAACATAACTATATATAAACAGCGTTTTAACAAAATAAGAGAAAGGGTAGAGAAAACTCCAGCTAGCAAGTTGACTCTGAATCCTAGCTCCGCCTCTGTATCCACGTCGTCCGTAATAATAATACTAATTAATGGCAGTGATGTGGTGTGGTGGAAAAACAAATAAAAATGGAGAAAACGGGGAGAAGAGGAATGGATGTGGTCGTATGGTAGTATGGTAGTGCAGAGGCACGAGGCCTCTGCGTGGTGGATGGAATTTGGGTTTTACAGAGAAATTCGAGTGTTTCTCTGAATTTCCAAATTGGTGATGGAGAACGTACGTGGTGAGCTTTGGATTTGAAGAAGGGATGATTAATACTGAAGGGAACGTAGCTTATTTATAGGAAAGGTGGAGAAGTGTGAATGGAATAAGATAGGTGTGAGTTTGGTGAGCAGATCCGTGAAAATCGCAGTCAGAGAGCAGCAATTGATTTCAGAGAGAGCCGGCGTCACGCGTGAATGAATTAAGGTAGGCGCCGTCTGCAATTAATGAAGGAGCAGTTCGAGTGCGGCGCCGCGAAGGAAGAAAACTTGTTCGCGTCGGGATCTGTTGAAATCTAGATCTGGCGCGACACGTCCGCGCTTCCGTCCGCTTCAATTCACGCGGACGCGCTGCTATCCCTCCTGTCCGCATCTCCGTCCGCGCCTCCTCATGCGGACGCCTCTGATGTGTCCGCCTAGCCGTCCGCCTCTCCTCAAGCGGACGCAGGTGATGTCGCTCGCAGGTGACGTCCGCTCGCCTGTCCGCCCGGGATCACGCGGACATCTCTGTCCGTCCGCTCTTGCCGTCCGCGCAAACTAATGCGGACACACCTTGTGTCTCCGCCTCTCTTTTCTATTTTACTGCAATCTTCAACCGGCTCCACATTCTTCGTTATAAGTCCGTTTTACTCGCCGTTTGTTGCGTTGGAAAGCTCATGAGATCATCTATCCATTAACATGACTTTTTCCTATATTTAACACACAAAATATATCAATTCATATCAAAACATAAATCTAGGAAAATCGTAAGATAAGTGAGAAATATTACTTAAAATACTGCAAATTAATAAGGTAATTAAACCCTTAAAAGTCTATATATTTCGCACTTATCAAACTACAATACTAATACAATGTTTGTGTACTTTAAATTGGTTTACCCATTCCAATTACTCTAATGTATTAAAAATTTAGCATTAGGAAAGAGCTCTTACCTTGAGCTTATAATTCCTCCTTTCTTTCCAATTCTCCTTCTTCTCTCTTCTTTGCACCAAAATCGGTCATATGGGGAATGGAGTTTCCAAACTCCATTCCCATCACCCAAAGCACACAAAACAAGTGTAATTAAACTACTAACCCTTAAATTAACACTAATTCATTGAAGTGTTAAAAATACAATTCTAGGGTTTACCTTTGGAGTGTTTTAGGAGGGTTTTTAGCCCTTGGTTCAAGAAGGTGAATCCACCACCATTGCAAGGTTGATATTATGCTCAAAGGAGCGAGAGAAAATGGAGTGTTACAAAGAGGTAAAAATCGGTTATGAGCAAGGATGGAGAAATATGAGTTCTTTCATGGAGATTTTTACCTTAATGGAGAGAGAAGACTCCAAGCTACCCATTGATGCTATTTTCTCTTTGAATGGGGAAAACCCATGGAGATTAACTTTCTCATTTTGAGATTTTGAAAAGATAGAAAGGTAGAGCTTGGAGAGAGGAGCAAGAATATGTAATTTATTTTACATTTGGAGCTTAGATGAAGCTTGTACATGGTGACGAAGGTGGAGTAGCCATTGGAGGGGCTCCAAATCGTGGAGGAAGAAGAAGAACCAGAAGAGAGGAAAGGGAGGGGGAGTCTCACGGTGGGAATGAAAAAGGAAGGAGAGAGAAGAGTGAGTGAGAGTGTATATTGTTTACTTTTTCCCCACTTTTCACTATTCACTTTTTGCTTTTTGACATCTTTATTAATTAGCTAGTGTGAGTGTGTGTGAGGGAGTTATTTGACTCCTAAAAATCGGCCCCGCACATTACTACTAGTTGGAGCGTTTTTCGTCTTTTACAGAAAACGCTCGTTAATTTACCCGGTTTTGGTACTATTCACTAACTGGGCCCGTTTTCCGGAATTTTCTCGTTTCTTTAATTTTATTGGTTATTAAGCTTCCATTAATGCTTAATTATTGTTATTTAATGATTTATAATTTTTACGGGTTCGTTTGACCATTTAAAGTCACGTTTTCGGATTTCCTCGAAAAATGTGCGCTAAAGCTCTATTAGCGTTTTAATACATTATTTAGATCCGTTTTCTTCGGGAGTTGTTCCCATATATTATTGAGGACTTATTAAGGCTTTAGAATTCATATAATACACTAACCGAGGTCTCATACCTCCTATGGTCATTTAACGCTTATTTAGCGTTTTCTGCTTTTTAAGCGTTTCTTTATTTCTTTTGGATTTATTTTTCCTTACCAATTTTACTTAAGCATTATTAGGCTCTTAAATATGGATTAGAATGGTTTTAATCACTATATTTAAGGTCGGGGTATTTCAATCTACCCCCCTTAAGAACTTTGTCCCCAAAGTTGCTCAAGGTCATAGGATTACTGTACTTACTCATTCATACTTGTCTAATACCAAAAGTCATACATTCTTCCTCCTTACTAATTTCCAAATCCATTACTCAAGGTTCCTACATACTATACCATACCATACCATACCATATTAATGCACAATAATTACTCCAATCCGCATTACTGCCGACCATCCGGTTCCTCATTACTAAATTTATACATACATACAATGCAAAGCTATCCCCAAAGTAATGCAATACACATACAATCCCGCAGGCACTCAGGTCATCTAGACACAGGACTCCTCTATGTCCCGCTGCCCTTGGAATAACACAACATGTTATACTACTATCTTCTCCGATATAAGCTTCTAACAAAATCTTTATTCTCAGTCTAAGGAAAACCTTTCCAACAGCTAATTAGAAAAATTTTTAAAGCATACGACTCCAATTCCAGTTTATATTCATTACTTCTATCCTATGTGTGATTCTTGTGACCACTTGAGGGGAGCTTCAAGAATCGTTCGACCCTGATGTGATCAGCACCAGTGTTGAACTATCTTTCCACCCCAATTTGTGTTTGGTTTCCCTTGATCTGATCAGGATCAAGTTCGACTTCCCACATCAGTTTCAAACAAACAAATAATTCAATTATTTTCATGTTTTATATTTTTACTCTTCCTAGTCATTCATACATCTCCAAAGGATGGAATTCAGTCCATCTATCATCCTCATTCTACTTCCAAATTCTTTTCTTCGAAATTCAATACCTAAGTGCTCATTTCATCAACCTTCGCTACTTCTATCCATTACTCTCCATCGTTTCAAATATTCTAATTAGGGATTACCGTACTTGTAGAATTTAGTTGTTCTCAATTTACTTCCAATAACTTACTTACGAATACACTGCTCTTAGAATTCATTCCTCAACTACTCTCATTCATTTTGTACTACTTCTTCAAAGGCTACAATACTTGTGGAGCTCCGTCCACTACTCATTATTTTTCTTTTACTAATACTCTTACATGGTGTTACAAGGTAGGTATATCCATCCTATGGTATTTGCATCTCTCATGCCTAGTTACCACGATTTCGATATGAATGAATACTTATGTTTATTTAACATAGGCATCAATCATCAATTCGTTTCTCATTTGTGCTATGCACACTATAGTTTATGTGTTTTATTTATAAAATTCATATTATGCGATTTTCGCTCTACACACCTTAAAAGGGATTACGCCCACGTAATCAACCATATGTTATTATTATTAAACATTGGTTTACTCGATTTGGGCAATCTGAAGCGTTTAGCTTCACTACGGTATACTATACAATATGCTCTGGTCAAAGGGTCTTAACCATACCAATGGTTTCGTCCTTGCACCAAGGATTTCTATATGAGTTTATTTAACTCATCATTAATTCGGTTCTAGCCTATTAGGCTTTAAGGCATTAATAGCCCTTCTGTTATGCTTACTAGGTATATTATCTCCTAACTAGGGCCCACTAGCTTCTGCTGCGTGACCCTGATAATCTTAGTACTTTATTGCTCTTTGGTTATTCCAAATGTGCTACTCATCGCCTCTTTATCCCTTCGTTGTGGGAATAAGGTGTACTAACAGTGTGGTATTCTTTTACTTCTGTTTGAACTCAACGAGTTTAAGATTTATAACCAGCTCTCTGGCAATCTATTATGTATACTACTCGTACTCCCGTGATTATTCACTAAGCTCTTCCGGCTTATTATCGGGCGAGGTTAAGTCACCACTTAACTGTAGTGCTTCCTCTGTTATCAATAGCTTCCGGATTATACCAGTTTTTCTGGTTCAGTACAAGTGTTCTTTACTTGTATGACCTTGCATTTTCTATGCGTTGGTCCTAGTGACTTTCTTAAGTCTCTTTTCACTCTTTATTCCATTGGAATTCACATTTTATGATTGTTAGTGTGTTGTACACTCTTCGTGCTTCTTTGGCCTTAGGCCGCACGATTTGTTGTTAAGCTTGCTTAACTGGCTTATGCCATGTTTGTTGGTGAAAAGAAGGGTTTGCTACGGTTTACATTCTCCATATCCTTAGCCATCCCATTAGATCATTAGCTGCACAAGTGCAATACCAAAACACTCAGTCATACAGAGTGCAGAGGCGTAAACGTTTGACAGTAAGTCACTTATGTGATTGGAAAGAATATCTCTGCCTGTCATCTCATACTTATACTCCGTGTCATTATCTGCTACTTCTTCATAGCGGTCGCTTGTTGCACACCGCATTCTTACTCATTGTACAACATTGTTTTTACTGTTTCTGTTACTGTGGTAGTTCCTCTTTACTTATTGCCATTATCATTGGCACCATTTCCTTATGGCATGAACACTGAGGGTTTCCTCTGTTCGTGTGTATGACGGTTGTCGTAACATACCGCAATGTGATTATTTCCCAATGTGGAGGTGTTTCATTTCAACTTAGGTTTCATATGTAGGTTAGCTTACCTCACATTCTATCATCATTTATGATACAATTTACCAAGTATCTTGGTTGACCAAGGATGAGGTAATTCATCGGGTTATAAGCTCTCTTGAGCGTTGGTCATTCGTGGTGTCCAATGTGCATTCGCATTGATTATTTTTTTTGGCATTACTGTCTTCCAGTGCTGAGCATTAGTTATAGGCTCTAGCTGTGCAGTTTCACTTGTATGCATATCACCGGGACATCCCAAGAAACTTCAGGGGTTTTCTGGTCCCGTTCTCTAATTGAAGAGTATTTTATCACTGATAGGTGAAAGTTCTTGTTGAGGGGTTTGTCGCCACTCATACGTCTCATAGCAAGGTTACTATGTTAGTACCTGCTTACGTACTGCATATGGAGTATACTTACTCCTTTAAGTCGCGATGGTTAGGAATGTCTTTTCCTTGTTTCATCGCCTCTTGGCAGTATCTATATGCGTAGGCTCTATTGTTATAGTAGATGGAAGCCTCTTCTAAGGGTTCACATCTTCACCACCTCGGTGGTCTTCGATTAACGAGGGGTACTTTTCCTCGGGTTTCCCGTAGGGTCCAAATGTGGACTAGGCCAATGTTGGCATCATCACGATTCTTATGCCCCTGTGCTACCATTGCTACAGAAAGCATGAAGGTAATTAAAAGCGTGTCAACTGTATACTAGACTGATGCTCTAGTGACAGTGACACTGAGTTGACCATTACTCCAAGTCACTCAGGACGTTGGGTTTGAATTGATGGTCCAGTTGTTGATTTCTTGTCGTATGAGACAATAGTCCTTGCAAGTCTTGTTAGTAAATGGTGTGGGTTTTGCAACCGTTTAAGGTTATACAATGCACCAGGTTTATGGCTTTAGAGCCTTATTGCTGCAAGCTATGCTCTTTGCAAGCTGCTTATACATGTCCCACTCTTTGTATACCATCATAGGTTGGAGATATTGTTGGGCTCCATGGTAAGTCGTGACATCACGCTTCCGTTCGTAGGAGGCCCCTTTAGACATTCTGATGTCAATCAGTGCCTTTCGGTGGCGGAGGGTATTCCTTGTTAAGTGAAATCCCTTCGGTATCCTAACCGAATATTAGTTCTGGTTGTCGTGCTCTCTCCATGACACTTGTTCGATTGTGTTAACTCAGACACCCTTCGAGGATTGCTCCTGGGTGTTGTTAGGTTATGCCGTTACATCTGGCTAATGTTTATGATATGTTATCCCTATACCGCCTTGTGGTATCGTATTTAAGTTATTCCCTTTTTGGGTTATAACGTCTCCCGTTGTTGGGTAGACCGTCTATACTCGCTCCTAGTGCTCGAGACTAGGTTTAAATGTCCTCTTTGATGATGGATGATATTTGTGGTAATCGTGTAGTTGCTCTTGGGAACTCTGTCCCGTTTGTTGAGCATTGTGGTGTTCACGTTAGGCGATTGCCTTACTGTGCTTAGGCTGGGTATACTTTCCAGCTGTCATGTATTTGCTTGATGTTCTCGAGACATATCCAATGTCTATACTTACTAGTTTGCGCTCCTTGCACTTCCTAGTTCTTATTCCTTGTCTCACATGGATTCTCTGAGTTCTTTTATACTTATTACTTAGCTGTGTTCCTTCTCCTTGATCGTCTGAAGCGCCCAGCTGTTCTGCTTGAGCTTACTTATGGTCCGTAGAATGGAGTTGACTATTCCCGTGTTTCGTACACTACATGTATACATACGTGGGGTACCTTGTTGATACGTTACCACTTACCTAACTATATGTCAGGCCCGCAAGCTCCTTCGGAGTGCGGTTATCCCACATCCCGTAATTGGGTACACTCGTAGTGTTCGTCACACGCCTAGGTGAAGTATTCTATTGTCAACTCTTCTTGTATCATTCTATGATACTCACCGTAATTCTGTTGGTTTGGGTTAAAAATCCAAGGTTTAAAAGAAAGGTTGTGGTTTTGAAATTTGGGTTTTAAAAATTATGGTTTGGTGTTAAAAGAAGTCTCTCATGGCATAGCCATGCCTGAGGTCTTGACCAAGTGTAGCTTCCCGCTGACTGGTATGTTCTTAATACAATGGTCAGGCCGTCAGGCCTTTCCAAGGTTCGATCCTTCTAGTTTTCTGGATTTGTGATCCTATAGTTGTTACACTGCTGTCACGGTACATTACTATGTACCTGTAGTGTGTTAAAGTTCCTCTAGCTGTTCCTGTTCTTACTGCACTTGCCGTGGCAAGTGCGTGGTACTGGTGGTTTTTGGGTAATCCTATACCGGTCACGGTATGGTTTCCACTTGTATTTGATAGTCTTGTTGACTCTTCCTTGATCCACTGATCATTTACTTAGGTCATTCGATCTTCTTAATAGCTGCTCAGTGAACTTGACATGGTTGTCATTGATCGGGGTACTTCTCCAATCCTTGGAGATTCCCGTTCGTTTGTTCTGGGTTTTTCCTTGTGGCTCGTTCCCACGCATTTGTTGTGGTTACTAGGCCTTAGTTGTTTAGGCACTACGGTTGTAGTTGCATCAGATTACCTCTTGTGAATGTTCCTGTAGCTTTCTTAGCTATGTTGGCCAGGTATTGTAACCTTAATGGCGTTATAGTTTTGGAGTTAACCACTCCTGACTATGTCCTTAGTCAGCTGGTATACCTTTGATGGTATTATCTAGCTATTAATGTTCCATAAACTTGTGTCTTGGGTTCCATTACTGCTCCTTCTCCATTCCGTTGCACGGTTAGTGCTTCTTTTCCTGCTACTGGTGGACTAGCCATGCTGTTGTAAGTTGTAGCCTCCTTGTAGTTGGAGTGCTCATTCCACCGCTATTAAGTGCGGGTATTATTGTTCAACCGAGATCCATCTCCGGGACTTCCAGTTCTTGGAATCTACTACGTGTCGGTTCTTGTTTACCGTGTGATTGCTTCACAACTGCCAGATCGGGTTTTCCCGAATATGAGAGGTCCTTCCTTCTCCCTGGCGTCTTTTCCTAAATCATACAGGGGGTTTGTGGAGGGCGGGTCTGGTGTTATAGGTATCCGGTACTCACCGGTAGTTCCTAGCTAGCACCTTTCTAATGCTAACACACAGCCCTTAGCCCTAAGCTTCTAATTCCTAACTCGGTATTTCCAAGACTCGGTGTTTCCAGTCATCAGAGCGACACTTCGCTCTGATACCACTTTTTGTAACACCCCTACCATTAATACAATCATTACCGTCCAATCTCCTCGTACTTCCAGGTTCACGCAGCGGATACATACTTACATACAGTGGGTGATACAATGCCGTTAGTCACCCTCGTGACTAACAAGGTTAATACTTCTACATACAGCATCGGTCTGATGGACCGGAATCCCGAGTACTACCCATCTACAACACATACTCCATTCATCAATCGAATACTACAATGTTCCACTCAACACTTTACTCCTTCATAAACCATACAATACGAAATACATAACCGAGTTTACTAGGTTCCCAATACAAATACAATGCTTCTTCCAAGTTCATATGTACTCATTAAGAGTCTACATCTACCCGTTCCTCACAACTACTTACTTCCTAAGTACAAGGGTGTGCCATCTAGTACTCCTCTACATTCTACTTCTAGCTATCCAAGTGTAGCCACCGGTCTCTTACCTTGATCATATCCTCTTCGGGTACCTGCACACTAAAAACGTTCCCCCGAGGGGGGTCAGCTTTCGCTGAGCATGATAACCGCATACCCCGCGTACTAGTGAGGGTACGCCGACCACTTGGTCGAATACATGCGATTGATTTCATTCAAACATACATGCATACATGCTCTTACACATAACATTACAATACATTACGCAAGGAATACATACATACACATCAATACATGCTCTTCAATGCATACAAGGTAACCCATACAAGCCATCAAATACATTCTTACCTTTCCGGGATCCGCGTTACACAATACATATACAATACATACACAATACATACATAATACACCACCCTTGTTAGCTCATGTTGGTCCACCCGGGTTAATCGGGTGGAGATTACTCTTTTACTCGTTCCACAGTACTTACACATACATACTCATACTCATACATACTTACTTACTTACTTACTCTTACTCATGTAAAGTCGTCGGGACCTCCGGCCCGGGGACTACTCCGTCCCACCACCGGGATTACTTGACTCACCAATCCGGGATGCTACCCATTTAAGGGATTTGGGCCGCGGACCAGTTTAAGAGTCAGGAATCGGATCCAACCTCTTGTGTCTCCTCATCCTCACGCGTGGCCGAAGCTATATCGGACTTCTACTCATTCCAATTTATTCCTTACTTTTGTTAGGAGTTAGGTAGTTAGGAATTAGCAGAAGTCATTCATTCAAGCCACATACACAATACATTGTTCATATACGCATCCATACAAAATACATCACAATATACAAGTACACTACGAAATACAATACACTTCATCATCATTCATATATTTCATGAATTATACCAACTATTGTTCAAGACAAATATCAAGAACAATGTAAACAAGCACGAGTAAGTGCAATATAGTCCGATTCATGCATTTATCTTATTAGGTGATCAAATAAGCACACAAATCGGGGTAACCAGATTAGGATACAGGGCATGAAGAAATCATACCGTTCACCGTTTTACTTGTATCCGACGTTCCTCCGGTGTTCACAATTTGAATCCTATGATATACATACAATCGAGTGATTAATCTAACTATCATTAACTTAACTCGATTACCCTTACGTTTCCTAACTCATACTCACTAAGTCTTTGGAGTTCTTATACTTACACATTGTTTACTTTCCTTAAGTTTGTTTCCTTACTTAACACTGGTTTACTTACATATACGTACATATGTATATGTGGGTATACATATATATACATATATATATATATATTATTATTATTATTATTTAATAATTTTTTTTATTTTGTATGACTCGACCGACCTTACCCAGGGTCGGTCCCAAGGTCGGTCGAAGTCAGTAGGGAAATACGCTGGAAAATTCCTGGGCCGACCGACCTTGCAAGTCCGGTCCCAAGGTCGGTCCATTCCAGTGAGTTTCTTGACGAGAAAATTTTGAGTCGACCGACCTTGCAAGTCCAGTAGCAAGGTCGGTCCATTCCAGTAGGTTACATTACGGAAATTTTTCTGGCTGACCGACCTTGCATGTTCGGTCACAAGGTCGGTCCATTCCAGAAGGTTTCCGTCCTTTGTAAACCTGGGCTCGACCGACCTTGCAAGTTCGGTCCCAAGGTCGGTCCGGCCCAGTATTTCAGTTTTGAATTCTGTTTTCAGTTCTATACTTTGCCCATTGTTTCTCCAATCCTCCTACATGTAATCCCACATGTTTAAACACTACCTAGGCCCTCCAAATTTCCTTAGTTCATCCACAAGTTCCTTACTAAATCCATCAATCAACTTACACAATTTCCTCATTTCCTTTCCACGCTTACAACAGTTTTTCATCCTTAAATGCTACAGATTTTTGTAAACTCAATTCTCACATCTAATACTTCTACTACCAATACCATTACTAGCATCCCAAATACAATTCCAAGCAATTACAACATCTATACCCAAGTCCAACATTCATTTTACTAAGTCTTGTACTCTCATTCTTCCTAATTCCTCCATTGAAATCCAAACCTCTTGCTACAGATTTTATCCCATTTCATTCTCATACTATAGCCACTACTCCATGGTCATTTAACATCTCTACTAACCCCAATACATACCTTGGTTCTCCCATTCACCAAGTCATTCTTTAATGCTCAATTCCTACCAAAATTTCGTCATAGTCTACCTACAATTCTAACTTCTCCACATATGCACTTTTCATCAAATTCTTTCCTAGTCTAGCCAAACCACAAGGGTTCTACCAGCACACAAGGTTCATACAAAATTTCAACACACCACATTTCCTCAATTACAATACCAATACATCGTTGCTTCCTCAAATAGCAATACTAATACACATACACCATTCATTGGCTCTAAGGTCTACAAATCCACACATTTACTCACCAATACTCAAACATCCACAACTACAATACTAATACAATGTTTGTGTTCTTTAAATTGGTTTACCCATTCCAATTACTCTAATGTATTAAAAATTTAGCATTAGGAAAGAGCTCTTACCTTGAGCTTATAATTCCTCCTTTCTTTCCAATTCTCCTTCTTCTCTCTTCTTTGCACCAAAATCGGTCATATGGGGAATGGAGTTTCCAAACTCTATTCCCATCACCCAAAGCACACAAAACAAGTGTAATTAAACTACAAACCCTTAAATTAACACTAATTCATTGAAGTATTAAAAATACAATTCTAGGGTTTACCTTTGGAGTGTTTTAGGAGGGTTTTTAGCCCTTGGTTCAAGAAGGTGAATCCACCACCATTGCAAGGTTGATATTATGCTCAAAGGAGAGAGAGAAAATGGAGTGTTACAAAGAGGTAAAAATTGGTTATGAGCAAGGATGGAGAAATATGAGTTCTTTCATGGAGATTTTTACCTTAATGGAGAGAGAAGACTCCAAGCTATCCATTGATGCTATTTTCTCTTTGAATGGGGAAAACCCATGGAGATTAACTTTCTCATTTTGAGATTTTGAAAAGATAGAAAGGTAGAGCTTGGAGAGAGGAGCAAGAATATGTAATTTATTTTACATTTGGAGCTTAGATGAAGCTTGTACAAGGTGAGGAAGGTGGAGTAGCCATTGGAGGGGCTCCAAATCGTGGAGAAGAAGAAGAACCAGAAGAGAGGAAAGGGAGGGGGAGTCTCACGGTGGGAATGAAAAAGGAAGGAGAGAGAAGAGTGAGTGAGAGTGTATATTGTTTACTTTTTCCCCACTTTTCACTATTCACTTTTTGCTTTTTGACATCTTTATTAATTAGCTAGTGTGAGTGTGTGTGAGGGAGTTATTTGACTCCTAAAAATCTGCCCCACACATTACTACTAGATGGAGCGTTTTTCGTCTTTTACAGAAAACGCTCGTTAATTTACCCGGTTTTGGTACTATTCACTAACCGGGCCCGTTTTCCGGAATTTTCTCGTTTCTTTAATTTTATTGGTTATTAAGCTTCCATTAATGCTTAATTATTTTTATTTAATGATTTATAATTTTTACGGGTTCGTTTGACCATTTAAAGTCACGTTTTCGGATTTCCTCGAAAAACGTGCGCTAAAGCTCTATTAGCGTTTTAATACATTATTTAGATCCGTTTTCTTCGGGAGTTGTTCCCATATATTATTGAGGACTTATTAAGGCTTTAGAATTCATATAATACACTAACCGAGGTCTCATACCTCCTATGGTCATTTAACGCTTATTTAGCGTTTTCCGCTTTTTAAGCGTTTCTTTATTTCTTTTGGATTTATTTTTCCTTACCAATTTTACTTAAGCATTATTAGGCTCTTAAATATGGATTAGAATGGTTTTAATCACGATATTTAAGGTCGGGGTATTTCAGCTTTACTCACACTTCTCAAAGCTATATATAATCTAGCACATGCTTACATCCTTACAAGTCATTATACCTTATTTTTCCTTCAAACTTTGTACAAGTTTCTTAGGTTCCTTCACCATGGTTTTGGTGCCTTAATTTCACCATTGGATCCCCTATTCCCTCTTATACATCTACATCCCTTTTACTCAACTTACCCACCATTCTCATAATCATACACTCTTATACATTCCTAGTCTTTTTCCTTGACTATTTACAACATTCTCTTACACTTTTCTCTTCCCTCACCTATGTCCACTCATTACCATCTAAACTAAACCTTATTAGTCCACTACTAGCATCATCACACTTACTCTAGCTTCCTAAAACTCTCATTGTTATATTCCCTAGTTCATACCTAAATCATCTTAGACATTATCCATCATTTCCTCCAGATTTTTGCTCAAGTCTTATCATTCCTCTTAACATGACTTTGGTGTGTTCAATATACCCACCAATCCTCTAATTCTCCCTAGATAACTCTAGGTCATTCTCATCCTCAAGAACTAAAATACCCCTAAATTAATTTAAATTAATTTAGGGGATTTCTTTTATTAAACCTTTAATAATACTATTAAGTATTAAATTAGTATAAGGAATTATGAATATTAAATTATCATATGAAATTATGAGTATTAATATTATTGGAAATATGGAAATTAATTGAGGGGATTCCTCCTATTTAACTCTAAAGAATACAATTTAATACTTAATTATTATATATTATTATAAAGTATTATAAATTTAATAATAAGATTTATAAGTCAATAAATCTTGGGAAAATTTCTAAACACTCCAAGTATATTATAAAGATTTTAGAAATAATTTGTACATTAATTTGAATCATAAAAGTCAAAATAAAATTATAGAAACCTTGAAGCTTATTAAGCCTTTCTAGGGTCGACTTTTTGAGAATGGTCAAACCAGCCCATGAAAACTATATCAATAAAAAGGTTATGGAAAAACCAAGAAGATTGATAAAAAGAACGTTGAAAACGGATCATCCTAGCCAAAGTTATGTTAGATTGAAGTTTAGAGCCAAAATTTTAAGAAATGCCGACGTGTCAGTCAGCCAGGCATTACCACTGAACAGTCCCAGGTTTTCGACCGTTTTTGCATCTCAAGGGTCGATTTTCAAACGCCTATATCTCCTTCTCTACTCCACCATTTGGTATGCCGTCTTTTGCATTCAATTCTCCAATCATTCATCTTTCAAACCATTACTCATACACCATCTAAACCTTTCTACATCGACGGGAAAATCAATCGAAAGTTGCCTACCCGAGATACTGCAACCCAGAAATCTAGAAATTCCAGTTGATGAGGTAAACTTTGCTCAATCGTATATTCTTCGTTTGTGAATGAAAATTCACGTACAATACCTCGTTTTGAAGATCTTAAATTGCTCTACAACTCTTATGAAGGAATCTCGAGCTAGTTCTCAATCGTTTGAAAGATTAAGGCGTCTAAAGTAGCTGCCTCGATCAGGTCGTGTTCTTGCCCAGATTTTTCCAGAAAATCGACTAGGTAAACTCAGATCTTGTGAGATCTATAACTCTCTCGTTCTGGATCCAAATTCGTTGTTCCATAGCTCGTTTTAAAGATCATGGATTCCTCTTCAACTTGTATTTATACATCGAAGGCTGAATCACAACCAATTGGTACAGAAACGCGTCTAAAGTTCGTCACCTGATTCAGTTCTGCCCAGAATTTTCAAAATCTTATGGTAAATCCGATTTTTGTCCCTATCATAACTTTCTCATCCTTGTACTAAAATTAATGAACCATACCTTGTTGGAAAGCTCTTTAACTCTTCTTCAACTTTCCTTAAGGCAGCTAAAGCTGAATCGTCCTCATTTGGGAGCATTAAGCGTCCGAAGTAGGCAACTCGGTCATAACGCAATAGCAACCTAGAATTTCAGTGGTAAACTCGAATCTTGAAGAGTCTATAACTTTCTCCACAGTGCTCCGTTTTCAATGATTCTTTCACCCATGTGTAGAGCTATGATACCTCTTTTAAAATTGATAAAGACCTTGGATTTAATCGCTTTAGGTTGTGAGAACCAGATCTGCGAAGTTGGCATCTTGGACTGCACATGAAATAATGAATCTAGATAAGGTTGAACCTTGTTTGACTAATTTAATGATCTTCCCGAATGAATTTGAAATGAGATTTTATACAAGTGAGAATTATAGAGTATATTTCGTTTTGATATAAATTAATATAAATTTGGAGTTATAAAACGTAAGTTAATTTTTTTATAAGTTACGACCTTGTAAGAATCAACTTAGGTATTTAATAAAGCAATTTTTAGGAATAAAATTTTTATAATATGTCTAAAATATAGTTACTATATATTAAATTTGAGAATTTTTAGACAAGAGGGAATAGGTCTAAAATTATAATTCTGTTTCTCATAAGATATGTTATAATCTACGGTTTTTAAAGTATAGTTGATTAATGAACTTTATAGGTTGGGGAAAATACAATACGACTAAACAATACGACTAAACTAACATTTAATATAGAATGTTAATAAATATTTTTGGTATAAACTTTAAGTGAAGTTAATATATATATATATATATATATCTACATATATATCAAATAATAAAATAGTAACTTAGGTTAAATCAAGAACTAAATTAATCTACATTTATATTAATTATATAATATGGTAGTTAATATACTTAATTGAAACTAAGGAAAATACTTTATTTTATAGACCATATTTTTGGATGTAGATATGTGTAAGTTAATATAAATAATTAAATGCAATAAAACTACATGAAGAATGTCTTGAATAATCCTAGTATACATATACGATAAATAAATAAATAAAAGACATAAAATACCTTATAGCAAATAGAATATGAAGGAATTAATAAGTTAACTAAACCTATACATAATAGTATTAAAAGATATTATATGAGGTGGTATTGAATTGTGGTTATGAAATTAAGCTTAAGAGTTATCTTGGATTTCTAAGATTTATATAAACCATATTAAAATACATGTGTAATATTATTTGTCAAAGACCAGAATGTAAATCTATAATTTGGTTAGGTAATTAATAAGTTGGGACTTAGAATGTTGTAATTAGATTTTACACAATAGAACTTACTATATATTAATAAATAAATGTAATACTTTTACATAAATGTTCTTAATATATAAACAATAATAAAATAAATAAAATACTTTTACATCTAAATGTGGGGTGGATTGTAAGTCTAGATTTAATCATTTCTTAACATTTATGGTATTGAAATATAACTTAATGTTTCAAGATAAGATCATTATAAGAAGGATTAGGATATAAAACTATTTAAACTATTGAGTAGAATTAATCTAATAATAATCCTTGAGTTTCTTAAACTGGAGAAGTGTAACACCCCTAACACGCACATGATACTAAATGAAATCGCAGCGGAATAAAATAACTAAACAGTAACTAACGCTTCGGTGCTACACACCGCCGTCAACCCCCACGTGGTTTGACAAGGCAGATAAATACATTGTACCGGTCTGATGATCAGACTCCCGAGCATAAACTAAACCATAAATACATTATATACAATACCGAGTACTACATACATCCTTCACTGTAACACATCACTGTATAACATCACTGTAAACTGCAACATCCAAAAGTATATAACGCCACAGGAGCACAGGCGCATCCCGGGCCAACATCCAACGTATACAAAAGTAAACTTGCATCCTAGGATCTAAAGCCACTCCGCTTCCTCGATCCTCATCCTGCAGTATAAGAAATATGGATCCCCCGAGGGGGGTCAGCAACCTTGGCTGGTATGGCTAACGCGCAGCCCATCGCTACCGGGATACGCGCAGCTAATTGTCATGATAACATGGCATTCATTTACATACACAACATAACATAACATGGAGCATAGCATCAATAGTGCACAGCTCATCATCACATACACGGTGGATCTTGGTTCCACAACAACAAACCACAAGGGTCAAGTAACATAAGAGCCTAGAGAGTGATTCACCCCTCATGTTAAGCTCGTTAAACACACTCATTACCGTTCTGTTAGACGAACGAGTACTTAAGTCACAGATGGTTCGATTTAGTGACCCGAACACACCACACAAACACAGGTTCCCACTAAACCGATCATAAGTCAGAATAGGTAACGCTTTGGAAGAAGCTAGCGGGAGATCGAACGCCAAATTAAGGAGAACATTCTTAACAACATAAGAGTCGAATCTGATTCAGATATCTACTCTTACTTACATGCATGACCGGATAACCGGATTCCTCACTCCCAGTTAACACTTGTTAGAAGTTCATAGTGGAACTTAACATCCAACACACAGTAGGTGGTAAGTCATGTTAGACACACCGAGGAAATGATCACAACATATCATAACATATATGAACAACTGTAAACTCATTACATGTTAAATCTTATAACGTCATAAACACACAGAAAAACATACAACACACAAACCGGTGTAAACCGCTAGACAACAGACTGCAAGAAACCATACCTTGGTCCTTGCCTCGTTTGGTTTCTCTCCGTAGGTCACTCCTATACATAATTCAAGAACGTCGGTTAATTAACTTACTTAACCTCCAAATTTACTAAGTGTTTAACATAATTGTATGACATGTTTTAATGTCTATCTTACCCTAGGTTACCTTCATTATACACCCTAGGGTTAACTACATAAGTCACATTCTTTTCTGTTTTTTTTTTTTACAAGTTTAGGTCCGACCGACCTTACCGACCGACCCTACCCTCGGGTCGGTCTCTTACAGAGACATTTACCGTCTTTCTTTCCTATCCGACCAACCCAGACGAGGGTCGGCCCCTGGGTCGGTCCTCTAACAGAACCATTTTCGACCTGCCATTTACATTCCGACCGACCTTGCCAGGGTCGGTCCCCTGGGTCGGTCTCTAACAGAACCATTTTCGACCTGCCATTTACATTCCGACCGACCTTGCCAGGGTCGGTCCCCCGGGTCGGTCCACTGCAGGAACTTCCTAGGAATTCTCCAAATTGTTCCTAATTTTTCCTTAAGTCACCCAATGTGTTGTAACACCTTGTGGCACACTAAATACTTCAAATAACATCCATTTAACTAAAGTTCTAACTCATTTTTAAACTCCTCAACACTCACTCATTTCCTTGTAAAATTCCTTAACACTTATAACATTCTATACTAGGTTTCTAAATGGTGTTTCTTGCCTATTATAACTACTATCCCAAAAGCTTTCTCCTTATTTTCACATCATCTCCCAAGCATCATCTCTCACAACTAACTCCTTATATCCTTCTTGAAAATTCTTTTCCAAGTTTACACTTTCTCCTTATTACCAAAGTTTGCCTAAGTATTTACCTAAGTCCAAAATGACTTTGGTACATACTAAAATCTCAAGCTCATGCCTAAGTCCTTGTTACATCCTAAATCACCTTAATGCATGTTTCCTACACAAGAACAACACTTAACCATTTTAAATACTCCTTAACTTATCAAACTCATTTTAACACTTAGAATTTCTCATTTATTACCTAAATTTCGACATAGGTTCTCCTAGAACATTGCTAAACCAAAACACATTGTTTTTACCAACAAACAACCAAGAACACTAAAAATCCATCAAGTACTTATTATACACAAACTCCACTCACAAAGCACTACATCACAATATAGTGCATAATTTAAATTGCATGGCACTTAGGCCCTTAAAACATGGCTCTTAGGCCCTTAAGATGCATAATCATAAACACTGAATTTCCACAATATATTTGCCTTTAACCTGCAAATACACCTCAACAACACATATGCCTTTACTAAGCTCTTGAGACACTTTACTAAGTCATTCACCATTTGCTCTTTAGGTTGTTTTAATAAGCATTTATAAGCTCATTTCTCCTAAGGCATTTAAACAACATTTGGTTAGTAGATTTACCTCTTTTCCAAACAACTTCTTTCTTGTTTCCTTTAGAAAACCGTAGGGTATTTGATTCTTTGACAAGTTCTAAACAATATACAAACATTATAATGAGTATTCAAGCTATAAGCTCCATCTCATTGTAAACCCTAATTTTACATTGTTTCAAAAACATTAATGTAGTTTTTTACCTTGCTCTTTGAAGAGAGTTTGAATATCTAGCAAGAGAGGACTCCACCTAGTCCATAGAGTTGGAATGAAGCTAGAAACAAGGTCACACAAAGCTCCTTCAATATGTATTTTCGGTTACCACAAAAACATGAAGGAAAGAAGTTTTTTATTTGAGCTTCCTCTTAACCTAGAAGCAAAGAGAGTAACATATGTAAAAATACAAGCTCGCAAGCTCCTTCAATGTAAAACGCCATGGCACCGAAATGTGGTCTTGGACTTTTAAGAAGATAGAATGAAGAGCTTGATGAGAAAGAGATTGTGGTGTTTGTTTTTTTATTTGGACAAGTGAGCAGATTTTACAAGAGATCAAAGTGGAGTTTTAATGGAGGTGTTGGTATTACCGTGATAGAACAGTCAAGAAGAAGGAAAAGAGAGGTGTGGAAACCTGAACAGGAAATGAGAGAATGATATATAATTTACTTTGTTAAGATATTTATACTTTGTAAGTAAAAAAAGGTACTTAAGTAATTTGTTTAGTTTTTTCTTAACAAGCTACAGGGTGTGTGTCCACCAACCTAAAAACCGGGCCCCAACTAGTAGTTAGGTTTAAATCTATTTATTTGTCAATTTAATTACTTATACAAACATATGTTACAAAATAGCTTATAAAAATCACTATCATGAAAACAAGGCACATAGAAGTGAAATTTTTGATTTCCCATTAATAAGACCCCAAATGTGATATTATATAGTACCATATATTTAAGTAATGATGGAACATCTAGCCACTCAAAACTCATTTACAAGACAATTTTCAAAAAGTGCTTTAAGACTCCTTAAAGCACATTTTAGTTTAAACTTGTTTTTTCAAGCTTGGTTTCCTTTGGTAATTGATTTATTGTTCATTAGTGTATAAATGTCTTGGTAAGTTCATTAGGTCTTAACCAATTTATCCCAAGCTTAGAGCACATTTGGCTCTTATTGACTTTAAAGCACATTTTGTGTTTTCTTTTGTTTAAACTTGTTTACTAATGTTTCTAAACTCTTTTTAGTCTTAATACACCTATTTAATGTTTATACCATATATTAGGTTTGGGTATTTCAAGAAGCTATATTAATACAACTTATTACCCACATTCAGAATTATTTATAATTAAGTTATGTATTTAGTAGTTTTAAAACTTAAAAAAAGGGTTTGTAAATAGAAACTAGATATTTACAGCCTTGAACCTTTAATCAGGTGGAACTAAGACATAAGGGATTATATTGATATAGTTTACGGCACTAGAAATGTTAATATGTTATTTTAATATTAAATACGAGAATTTTTCAGAATAGATTATCTTATTAAATAATTGACAATTTCTCTTATGAATGAGGATTTAATTCTTAGATAAAATTTTACCTTATGTTAAGATATAATGTTCATCCTAAAACATAATAAAGGAGATTAATTTATTAAGTTATTTCTTTGAAACTTTAGGTTTTGTAAACAATATGAAAATGTATTTAAGACATAGTATATTAAAATTTAGTATAAAAGGATTATACATAGTCTATAGCGGGAATGTGTGTAAAATAAAACAATTAGGGAATTAAATGTAAGTAAGGATACGTAAAAGGTTATCTTAAAACACTTTATTATATAGTTAATGATAAAGCAATATATACTTTCTGAATACTAAATGTAGAGTTCGATAAGTCTAAGTTAATTATAATATAGTTATTTCAAGATTGAAAGTAATTTAACATCTTATGACAAGATTATTAGACGGTTGTAATAAAATGTCATTCTGAACTAAGGATATGATAATTGAGTTTAGTAGCTCAATTAAGTTATAATAAAATGCATCTATAACACTATGATTCCAATATACAGGATGTAGATCTTACTTAAGTTAAGGGAAAACTTAATCAAAGTGACCTAGTAGATATTGATAAAATACATAATCGTACATCGTGAAGTAATAGTGTAGTATTCTAAGATTAAATGAATAATATGAAATGCACTTATGATATAAGGGTCTCAAAACTCTTGAATGTGGGAATTATGGTTAAGTATGAGTAAAGTGGATAAGAGTGGAACAATTAACAAGTGTCAATAGAAATACATTCCTTGGTCTTACAACCTTGAGTTATATAACATCCTAAGATAAGTCAAAGGTTACATATAACATTTAAGTGAGGGCTTAAAAGACAATTGAGACTTAGAAAATAAGAGTGAGGAATTTGTGTAAGTTTAACTTAGGCTACAAGTTATTGATGATATACTACCTTTAATATTCCTCAGAGTGTGTTGAATGTTTGCACGAGTCTACTAGGACTGCTACAGCGCTAATCAGGTACGATTTCTCGTACTCAGATACTTTTACTGACGGACTTTACGGAATGTTTTGGAAAACGCTAACTGAGCTGAAATAGATTTCAAAAGGGAATTGTTTGTGTGGCTAACTCAGCTTGATGTGACTAACTGAGCCTTGGGTGTACAACTGATAAGTGTCCAAATGAGCATGATTTATAGGTGTATTTCATATATAATATTAGCACTTTTCTTGCTCATTTCTCCACTTCGGTTAGTTTTCCTCTAGTTTATGTTTTATTGTTTATCTCACAAATTTATTGGTTTAACATGAGGAAAACCAAGCTGGGAGTAAAGTAGATAAAGAGACAAACACATAGACGCAAACGGCTCAGAAAACGGACTTATAACGAAGAATGTAGAGCCGGTCAAACAGAGGCACGCGAGAGTCACGTGCAACCGCCCCCTAAGTGGCGGACGTCACACGGACAACCGCCAGGCGGACAGGGCTGAGGCAACCGCCTCTTAAACGGGCGGTTAAGGAGGCGGACGAGGCACAAGCCCGCCTCGCGGTCGACACAGAGGCTACCGCCTCTTAACTCGCGGACAACACTCAGGCAACCGCCTCGCGGTCACCATAGAGGCTACCGCCTCTTAAGCTCGCGGACAACACAGGAGTTACCGCCACTTAATGGGCGGTACTAGCAGGCGGACACCAACAGGACCGTGACTAATTATCAGTCGCGACCAGTATCTTCTTCGCGCCGTCGTCGTCTGCAACTCGCCCGACTCGCCCGCAACTTATCCATCTACTCTGCACACGCTCTGTCCCCTGCAATCAATGAAGGAAGCAATCAATGAAGCAATCAATGCTCTTCTTCATCTGCAATCAAACTCGTACGGATCCTAACCTCTATATAAACCCACCACCTTAACTGCATAATACACACCACGCACGACGGGAGTCTGAAGAAACCCATTCGCTTCCACTTATATTTCCTCCCGTATCACCACATCATTCCACTCACGCAGTAACAAAAGAAATAGAAGAGCAGCAGTGAGAGGAGAACAGACCAGTTCTTCCTCTGAATTAATGTCAAAATCTATCTGTGTAATCTTCTTAACTCCGTTAATGTCTGAGTAATTTTCTTTGTATCCTAGGATGGGGGTTTGATTTCTAATATTACGTAATTAATATTTATCACCTGTTTCTCTCATTTAACTTGTTTTAATTCCTTTTAACTAATATTGCTAAATGTTTTGCGCGACAAACGACTGCATTTATTTGGTAACTATCAACATATGATTTTGAGATAGTCTAGGTGCCACAAAGGAATTAATCTTGATATTTACACTCCGGACTGAGCAGGAAAATATTAAGGCTTTTATTAAGAGTTCGTAACTGACAATTATTAACTCTAATAGGCAATAAATAATTGAGACATGGTTATAAATATGGTTAAGTAATTTAGGAAATTCCCCCGCTATCCTAGGATACATTTTTCCATCCACATCACTTAATTCACCTTTTAACTGTTTTTATTATTTCTGTATTAATTTAACAACAAATCAAGCTTGCCTCCGGCTAAACCCCTTTTTACAGTTTTTAAGTAACTACCAAGACTAGGGTAAATTGAACAATCTCCCTGTGGATACGACACTCGTACTACTACGACCGGGAATTGTTTGCAGCCCGACGTTTATAATTTGAGTTTTTAATTTCTTTCTTTTATGTAAATTACACCTGTTCTAAACCACTCAGAAATAACAGGAACCAAATTGGCGCCGTTGCCGGGGAGATTGATTCCATCAATTTCCCTAGTTTCCGGTAGTTCACCTGTTTTATTATAATAATCTGTCAATATTATCTTGTTAATAATCTAACCTTGGACATCGGACCTATAATCTGAATTGGACATCGGACTTCTGACCTGACTTGGACATTTGACTTCGGACTTTGGACATCTAACATCTTAATATTATTGTCATTTCGTTCCATTGTCATTTCGTTCCATTGTCATTTCGTTCCATTGTCCTTTCTTTCCATAGTCTCTAACTACTAACTTTAAATTTCCTGTCATTTCGTTCCATTGTCCTTTCTTTCCATTGTCCTTAACATTTAATTTCCATTGTCCTTAACATTTCATTTCCATTGTCCTTAACATTTCTTTCCATTGTATACTAACTACTAACTTATAATTTCCAGTATACTAACTCTAACGTTTATCAGCCTAACCAATATTTCTGTCTTTCTTTTTTTTTATTTACTAACTAATTTTGCAGCTTCTGACAAAACCACAAGTTATCTTCTGTGCATGCCAAATACTCGAACCCGAGGCTCTCCACCAATCAGTCCGAGCCCCGAACCCGAGCGTACTTTATTTCAAGCACAGAGAAACCTGAGAAACCGAGCCATGGCCAATAACGAAGTTATAAATGAAATTGACCATGCAATTCAACCAGAACACCGTGCCCTATCTGATTATCACCAACCTAACACCGAAGGAAGAGCATCAGCCATAGTTCTCCCCGAACTAACACCAGAAGAAGCCGGACGATGGGTTTTCAAAACTCACTACATCACCGCCGTCCGGGATCTAGGCAAGTTTAGTGGAGCGAACCCAGATGAAGCCCCAAATCATCTGAGTCTCTTCCTAGACTTCTGCAATTCCTTTAGTCAAACCGGCAACGTCAAAGAAAGAATCCGTCTACAACTATTTCCTCACTCGTTGTCGGATTCAGCAAACCGGTGGTACCGAAGCCTTCCCTCCCGATCAATCACCACATGGCTTCAAATGGCCCAAAAATTCCTTGCCAAATACTACCCAACCAGTAGAACGAGGCAATTGATCGGTGAAATCAACACTTTCTGTCAAGAGCCGGGAGACGTTATACGACGCATGGGAGATTCAAGATATGCTAATGAAATGTTCCCACCATGGTCTTGACGATCAATCCCTCTGCCTGTCATTCTTTAACGGTCTGGATGATGGGAACCGACTACTCGTCAATTCCTCTGCAGGAGGAAGTTTCATGATGAAATCTCCTAAAGAAGGAATGGATCTTCTCGAAACCATGACGAGCAATACAAGACAGTGGACGAGATCCAAAGGAAGAACGCCACGAGCAGCAGGCCTACTCCATGTTGAGCCTACAGATCATTTATCGGCTCAGATCTCGTCCCTTGCAAAGATGGTGGAAAAGCTAACAACATCACAGAACGAAATCGTAAACAATAGCTTCCCCACCTACAAGTTCATCGTCAGTTTCACCTACAGAAGGATGTGCCATATGCGCCGGTCCTCATGAAACCCCTCAGTGCGAAGGTAAAGGCCAGTACGAGGAAGTACAATTCATAGGAAACCGTCCCGGTAACTCCTATAACAACAACAACTATCCATGGAGAAATCACCCGAATTTCTCATGGAAAAATAATGATCAAAACCAAGGAGGGCAGAACAACAATTCCAATGCCTATCAGGGGAACAGACCCCAACCAAACTCTAATATGGGTTATAGAGCACAAGGTGCCCCTCCAGGTTTCCAACACACAACAACAACAACAACAACCATCATCATCCTCTTCTGATCCAAACGCAGAACTCAAAGAGATGATGAAGGGATTCATGTCCATAACTCAGAACCAGCTCTCTGCACAAGAAGCCTTCAACCAGAAAATCGAAGGAAAATTCAATCAACTTGCAGAACATCTTGCTCGAAGACCGCCAGGGGCTCTCCCCAGCCAAAATGAACCAAATCCAAGAGAGCAAGCCAAGTGCATCTATGTGAAGGAGCACGATGAAGAAAAGACGGAGGTGGCTAAAACAGCTAAAGTTCCAGAACTACACCCTTCCCTCCAAGAGTGGGTTGTAGCAATTGAGACTTCCAAAAGGAATGTAGCTGAATTGGAAAGCACCGCCAAAGTCTATAAAAATCGCATTCAATCTGAGAATACCTACCTCGAGAACTTAGCCGGTTATGAAAATGAGAAGCTCGAATTTGAAGAAGAAGAAGAGGAGGTTAAGGCGATAACCTTGAGAAGCGGTAAGAAAACCGACGAGATTCACATCCCGCAACAATCAGAAGAATCCAAAGAGGATAGTGAAGGAAAAGTTGAGGTTCCAACAGAAAAGACATCTCCAACCATCCTCACTATTCCACCAGCTTCAGAACCTTCTTCACAAGAACCGCCTATACCATTTCCTCGCCGACTCCAGAAGCAGAAATTGGATAATGAATATGGTAAATTTCTAGCGATGTTGAAGCAACTAAACGTCAACATACAGTTTGTAGACCTCATTGCCAAAATGCCAAACTATGCCAAATTCCTCAAACACCTCATATCCAACAAAACTAAACTGGCCGAAGTCGGTACGGTACCTCTCAATGTAGCTTGCTCAGCTACTCTACAAAAACCACTACCATCAAAAAGCAATGATCCGGGCAGCTTCACTATTCCAGTCACAATTGGTAGCACCTCGTTTCCATACTCCCTATGCGATCTGGGTGCCTCCATTAATTTGATGCCCCTCTCCACTTTCAAAAAGCTGGGAATTGGAGAGATGAAAAAGACTAAGATGACCCTGCAACTGGCAGATGGTTCAGTAACATACCCAAGCGGAGTGGTGGAGGATGTTATCATTAAAGTGGAGCACTTATACTTCCCATGTGATTTTGTCATTCTAGACATCGAAGAGAACTCCACTACACCTCTCATCCTTGGACGACCATTCCTTGCCACAGCCGATGTGCATATTTGGGTAGCCCAGGGGAAGATCACCCTTCAAGCATACAACGAAAAGCTGGAGTTTGCATCAGGAAGATCTCCAGATAGCAAATCCAAAGATCTCAAGTTTGTGAGGGATACTCAATCATCATCATCCCCACTTCTGTTTATTACCCTTCCAGACGGCATGTCTATCACAGAGATACCACCACCAATCCCGGACGAAGAGCGGGATAAGAAAAGAAAACATGCATCCAGGTGGACTCTCAAAAAAACCATCGAGTCATGCTTTGGATCTCCTCCTCATAACCACCCCCCATGATCGATCTAACGAAACAGCGTCTAGCTAAAGACGTTAAAGAAGGGCAGCTTTCCGGGAGGCAACCCGGACGAACTTATCTTTTATATGCTTTTTATGCTGTTTTTAATTTTCAGATTCCCTTCAATTTTATTTTTGCTAACTTTTAACCCCGTTTATAGTATGGTTGCTTCTAGTGTTTTATGCAGGTGCAATTTCATGTCTACACCGCAACCAAGCTACGCTACTTGAGGCTGAAGCTCAAGTGTGGGGGAAGTCCAAAACACGCTAGCAAAAATAAGATCAGGGGAGTACCAGTTTCTCTAAACTTGCTTTTATTTAAATAAATTATGCAGAGGAGAATTTATATGCTTAAATGAATATTCGTGAGCTTCGTGTTCTCTCTATTTTATCTACTTACCGAAAAGGCCTTCTGAATCTTTCCCTTGTTTTTCTAGTGAACAATGAGGACATTGTTCAATTTAAGTGTGGGGGAGTGTGCCCTTTTCGGTGACATTTTATGCTTAAATGCTTAATCTCTCTGCTTATCTTGCGTTTGTTCAAATTCAATATTGTGGACCCTGTATATGTGGGTTGTTCTCTTTAGGAATAAATATTGTTATGAATTGTGGGATAAATGGTATAAAATGTACAAAATTTTAAAATTTTGATTACTTTTGAGGAGCATTTTTATGCGGTGTGACCAAATGATCTAAAATGGTTGGATTTTTATTACTCAGGGGTTCTTTCTGTCTTCTTTCTTAGGGATTGCTAAGGGGTGCTTCTCTGTCAAAAAGGAAAAAATAAAATAAATAAGGGACTTGTGAGACACCATTGGTAACCAACAAGAGAGTTGAGTGTTCTTAAATACAAGGGCTTGATGCCTACTTATTATCTTCTCATCTCTTATGCAAAAGTGAAACAAATGCATAAATCTATTTTTCCTTTTGTTTTCTCCTCAATGCCCATTCTTGAGAGAAGTTGGCCATGGTAAAAGTTCTCAAAGTCACCTTAAATCAAGAAGCATTGAAGTACTCCGGATCATACCCCGAAACTCTAATTTTTATTTTTGCCCTGAGTACACCTATGCCACCAGTAGGTGATGGATCACACTCCTCTAAAAAGTTTAAGATCATGTACTATTGACTTCTTTATCCTACCCTTCATAATAATATTTGTTATTATTGAGCATTCCCTACTTAGGGTACGTAGTTTTGCTTGAGGACAAGCAAAAAGATAAGTGTGGGGGTGTGATAAGTGTCCAAATGAGCATGATTTATAGGTGTATTTCATATATAATATTAGCACTTTTCTTGCTCATTTCTCCACTTCGGTTAGTTTTCCTCTAGTTTATGTTTTATTGTTTATCTCACAAATTTATTGGTTTAACATGAGGAAAACCAAGCTGGGAGTAAAGTAGATAAAGAGACAAACACATAGACGCAAACGGCTCAGAAAACGGACTTATAACGAAGAATGTAGAGCCGGTCAAACAGAGGCACGCGAGAGTCACGTGCAACCGCCCCCTAAGTGGCGGACGTCACACGGACAACCGCCAGGCGGACAGGGCTGAGGCAACCGCCTCTTAAACGGGCGGTTAAGGAGGCGGACGAGGCACAAGCAACCGCCTCGCGGTCGACACAGAGGCTACCGCCTCTTAACTCGCGGACAACACTCAGGCAACCGCCTCGCGGTCACCATAGAGGCTACCGCCTCTTAAGCTCGCGGACAACACAGGAGTTACCGCCACTTAATGGGCGGTACTAGCAGGCGGACACCAACAGGACCGTGACTAATTATCAGTCGCGACCAGTATCTTCTTCGCGCCGTCGTCGTCTGCAACTCGCCCGACTCGCCCGCAACTTATCCATCTACTCTGCACACGCTCTGTCCCCTGCAATCAATGAAGGAAGCAATCAATGAAGCAATCAATGCTCTTCTTCATCTGCAATCAAACTCGTACGGATCCTAACCTCTATATAAACCCACCACCTTAACTGCATAATACACACCACGCACGACGGGAGTCTGAAGAAACCCATTCGCTTCCACTTATATTTCCTCCCGTATCACCACATCATTCCACACTCACGCAGTAACAAAAGAAATAGAAGAGCAGCAGTGAGAGGAGAACAGACCAGTTCTTCCTCTGAATTAATGTCAAAATCTATCTGTGTAATCTTCTTAACTCCGTTAATGTCTGAGTAATTTTCTTTTGTATCCTAGGATGGGGGTTTGATTTCTAATATTACGTAATTAATATTTATCACCTGTTTCTCTCATTTAACTTGTTTTAATTCCTTTTAACTAATATTGCTAAATGTTTTGCGCGACAAACGACTGCATTTATTTGGTAACTATCAACATATGATTTTGAGATAGTCTAGGTGCCACAAAGGAATTAATCTTGATATTTACACTCCGGACTGAGCAGGAAAATATTAAGGCTTTTATTAAGAGTTCGTAACTGACAATTATTAACTCTAATAGGCAATAAATAATTGAGACATGGTTATAAATATGGTTAAGTAATTTAGGAAATTCCCCCGCTATCCTAGGATACATTTTTCCATCCACATCACTTAATTCACCTTTTAACTGTTTTTATTATTTCTGTATTAATTTAACAACAAATCAAGCTTGCCTCCGGCTAAACCCCTTTTTACAGTTTTTAAGTAACTACCAAGACTAGGGTAAATTGAACAATCTCCCTGTGGATACGACACTCGTTATACTACTACGACCGGGAATTGTTTGCAGCCCGACGTTTATAATTTGAGTTTTTAATTTCTTTCTTTTATGTAAATTACACCTGTTCTAAACCACTCAGAAATAACAGTCTGCAACAACTCACATGGTCATTGGTTCCTCTTATCTGGTTGCCTCATTAGATATTGACTGCTGAGGGTTTACGCCTCTGCACTCTGTAGGACTGAGTGTTTTGGTATTGCACTTGTGCAGTTAATAATCTAGTGGGAATATGGGAAAATGTCAATCTTGGTATTGAGTATGGATTCTTTCTATTAAGTGGTGCACACACTTTTCACCGATGACTAAGAACGGGTCGGTGGCAGCGGAGGTCTGCTATACCTCGTCCATATGGACAACTGACAGCGGAGGTCTGTTTACCTCGTCCTTGTGACAACTGACTGGCGGTGGGGGCCATCTCTCCCAATTGGTTTTATTCCACTCTTGAGTTATGGGTTCTTGGATATCTTCTTTCATTCCCAGTCCTTGTGACTATTTGGGTCTTTCTAATCCTAATTGGAACTGAATCTAACTTAAGCATTGGATGTTCACTAACTTCTGGCGTGGTTTCTTTTATGTTGGCTCACTTTACTTACTTGTCATTTGTCTTATCCTCAACTCGTTACCTTTGACTTGGTGGTTTGAGATGTGCCTGTTATTCTGCTTTTGTTCTAAGTTGTTTTGGCTTCATCTTGATTGTTTTTTTTAAGAGTTTTGTTTTTAACTTTGCTTTAGAGAGTTGTACAGTTCCATTCCGGGAACTGACTCACCCCTCCCGGGGTGGGCTGCTTGGTTTCATCTTGCAGGTACGAATTGTTATACAGTGGCCAACGAAGAGAGTAATGTGTATGGGATGGGAATTAGGAATTGGAGAGCTATTGTATTTTGTTATTATTACTTTTAATGTTATGTTTCTCAAGTCAGACCGTAGCATTTGTAATATCATAAGTTGGTAATTGGGAAGTTGGTGCCGGGTGTTTGGAACCCGATGATCTGTAATCGCCTTAGTATTTATTTCCGCTGCATTTTGATAATAGGGGCGTTACAGAAAGTGGTATCAGAGCGTAGTTAACGCTTTGAGCCCGAGAAAACAAGCCGAGTGAAAATCTACTTAGAATATAGGTGCCCTTAAAACTGGGGAATTGGGGTAGAATTGGGAAGTGAGGATTCCCAGAAAGGCACGACTCCTAACCCTCTTGGATTAGTGAATGATTCTTTATACCCTTTTGTATGAATGTCTGTTAGGAATATGTTTGTCATACCGTTTGTGATCATTAAATTGTAGGAAAAAAAACTAATAAGTCTGGAACATATCTATTGGGTATGATAAGATCTTGGTTGGAATAAATCATACATTGAACTATTTTCAAAGGCATACGTATGGAAAATACATGGCTAAGAAGGCAATTCTTTAAAAGCTTGTACACATGTTCCCAGAATTTAAAGAATACTTTTTGGTTGAAAATAGTATACAAGTGGAGCTTTGAATAACTACAGTGATAAGTACTTCAACTCCTTAAAGCTTGAATAAAATCTCAAGAACTACTTGGTACATTATTACCAAAAGATAATGTTTAAGATAAATCTGAAGTCTAGAAAATTATAAACTAACAAGAACTAGTAACTCATCAGAAAAGATCAACATCCAAACTGTAATCCACACTAAAACTCTATGTTAACTTAAGAAAGAAAATACATAAACCTAACACTACGGGAAGTGCCTGGTGCGACGAACTCCTAGGCTGAAAGTAGTGGGGGTGCACACTCACTTCTGGAAGTCTAGGGGCTAGACAAGCCTTGTCATCTAATTGTAAATAATCTTCTACGCAAGTGATTGATTGTGTTGAACTTGAGGAGGATTGATGGTAAGACGTTACCATCATGAAATCTTGAGCTAGGCATTTCGTTACTAGCCACAATGAACAATTCAAAATTGGTATCTTAAGATCCTGTATTAAAATTCATACATGAAAAGGGTTTATTGAGTTTAAATATTTGGTGAAAAATACCTATACATGGAGGAAGGGGATTTAAATTTGGGTACTCCAGGGTACAACATCTACCCCTTGTTGAATAAAAAAATATTGATGGAAGTTACTTAAAGATTGGGTGAAGAGAAGAGTATACTAAACTAAATATCATTGATTCTTAAATACTTGGAGTATTGAGCATCTAGAAAACGAATTGGGAGTTACTTAAAGATTGGAAATTCTCATGTTTATTTGGAAGTTTAACATTATACATATACAAAATTTTAGAAGTCACAGAAGGTGTATTTTTTAAAAGGAATATAATAAAAATGTTAATGTATGCTTGGCTAATAAACCTTTCAATATAATTTTGAAAGACTATCTAGACTTATTATATGATCTAAAATATTATTTTAACTACTTAAACATGTTACATCTGATTTATAGCTTGTTATATAATTGATATGTGAAAAACAAAATGACATGTTTACGTACTTTGGGTTATAAATTCGGTACAAGGTTCCATGAAAGATTTAATTGCATTAAAACAAAAAAAAGTTTTAATATATAGTATGATACTATTCTAAATAAGTTCATGAATTTTTAAGCCATGACAATTAAGAAACTTTAGGTTATAAAATGCTTCTAGAGAAATGTTGTAGTAAGGATAGCATTTAAATAATTACATTACATTATAATGGAATTTTTCTTTTATGAATTAATAGTTTTCAAATCACATGATTTAAGATTTTGATACCTACTACACCCAATACTTAAATAAAGAAAGAGTGAACTAAAATGTTATTATAGTAATATCTAAGTATAACCTATGTTCCGTTTTCAAACCTTAACCTACTATATGAATGATGAATTCAAAACTTTGTTCTTGCCAATGACCGTAAGAGAGGCGAAATGAGTTAGGAAAACATGTTGGGAACACTAAAAGATTTAATTACAATCAAGCTTGAATAACAACGAGTGATTTGTGCATCAAAATGAACTGCATCCTTGAAGGAGGAATCTCCATAGGAGATGTAAAATATTGTGCTCCTTAAAAGTGAGTTTAAATCCCACTTCATTATTACGAGATGGATATGGGTCGTACCCTATTTTAAAGGGGGTACGACATCTTCATAAAATAAACATACAATATAAAATGAACATATAATGGACATATCATTCGTACCTGTCATAAAATTAATAGGTAAGGATCATAAAATAAAATTTTATAATAATCAAGATAATACAAATACATAACAATCAGGGGGTACAAATATATATCGATCATAGATAACTTCAGCAGTGCCATAAAATTTACAACAAAGCTTGATAATGAGGTGCTGAATTCTTTGAATGTAGTGTTTGAAAACAGAACAAATGTTTACAATTGTTATTGGATGAATACCCTTGAGTGGTTTGATTGTTTGACACACATTTTAAAGCTTGTAGTACAACTTGATATTTAGATTACCCACACACCGGAAGGGTGTGTGAGTAGTTGGTAGATAAATCTTAAACTTCGGGACGAAGTTCTCTTTTAAGGGGGGGTAGAGCATAATCTTTCTTCGTTACCTCATCCAGATTATGCCCTGTTACGTGATTAGCAGAGTAAGAGGTGTATGTATGAACTTGGTTTTTACATTATGACACAGTATGTGACTTTTGATTTTTATCATGAAATATCTTTGTATATCTTGGCCCAGTTTGAGTTTGAGTAATCTCGAGTGGAATGTGGAAATGGGAATGGATGGAAATAAAGGATTGGATTGGTATGGAATTTCGTTGGAATTATTATTGTCTTAGCACACTCGAAGCGGTGTGTGTGCCTATTAGTTGATTTTTAAACTTCGGTGCGAAGTTTCTGTTAAGGGGGATATACTGAAATACCCCTAAATTAATTTAAATTAATTTAGGGGATTTCTTTTATTAAACCTTTAATAATACTATTAAGTATTAAATTAGTATAAGGAATTATGAATATTAAATTATCATATGAAATTATGAGTATTAATATTATATGGAAATATGAAAATTAATTGAGGGGATTCCTCCTATTTAACTCTAAAGAATACAATTTAATACTTAATATTATATATTATTATAAAGTATTATGAATTTAATAATAAGATTTATAAGTCAATAAATCTTGGGAAAATTTCTAAACACTCCAAGTATATTATAAAGATTTTAGAAATAATTTGTACATTAATTGAATCATAAAAGTCAAAATAAAATTATAGAAACCTTGAAGCTTATTAAGCCTTTCTAGGGTCGACTTTTTGAGAATGGTCAAACCAGCCCATGAAAACTATATCAATAAAAAGGTTATGGAAAAACCAAGAAGATTGATAAAAAGAACGTTGAAAACGGATCATCCTAGCCAAAGTTATGTTAGATTGAAGTTTAGAGCCAAAATTTTAAGAAATGCCGACGTGTCAGTCAGCCAGGCATTACCACTGAACAGTCCCAGGTTTTCGACCGTTTTTGCATCTCAAGGGTCGATTTTCAAACGCCTATATCTCCTTCTCTACTCCACCATTTGGTATGCCGTCTTTTGCATTCGATTCTCCTATCATTCCTCTTTCTAACCATTACTCATACACCATCTAAACCTTTCTACATCGACGGGAAAATCAATCGAAAGTTGCCTACCCGAGATACTGCAACCTAGAAATCTGGAAATTCCAGTTGATGAGGTAAAATTTGCTCAATCGTATATTCTTCGTTTGTGAATGAAAATTCACGTACAACACCTCGTTTTGAAGATCTTAAATTGCTCTACAACTCTTATGAAGGAACCTCGAGCTAGTTCTCAATCGTTTGAAAGATTAAGGTGTTAAAGTAGCTGCCTCGATCAGGTCGTGTTCTTGCCCAGATTTTTCCAGAAAATCGACTAGGTAAACTCAGATATTGTGAGATCTATAACTCTCTCGTTCTGGATCCAAATTCGTTGTTCCATAGCTCGTTTTAAAGATCATGGATTCCTCTTCAACTTGTATTTATACATCGAAGGCTGAATCACAACCAATTGGTACAGAAACGCGTCTAAAGTTCGTCACCTGATTCAGTTCTGCCCAGAATTTTCAGAATCTTATGGTAAATCCGATTTTTGTCCCTATCATAACTTTCTCATCCTTGTACGAAAATTAATGAACCATACCTTGTTGGAAAGCTATTTAACTCTTCTTCAACTTTCCTTAAGGCAGCTAAAGCTGAATCGTCCTCATTTGGGAGCATTAAGCGTCGAAGTAGGCAACTCGGTCATAACGCAATAGAACCCAGAATTTCAGTGGTAAACTCGAATCTTGAAGAGTCTATAACTTTCTCCACAGTGCTCCGTTTTCAATGATTCTTTCACCCATGTGTAGAGCTATGATTCCTCTTTTAAAATTGATAAAGACCTTGGATTTAATCGCTTTAGGTTGTGAGAACCAGATCTGCGAAGTTGGCATCTTGGACTGCACATGAAATAATGAATCTAGGTAAGGTTGAACCTTGTTTGACTAATTTAATGATCTTCCCGAATGAATTTTGAAATGAGATTTTATACAAGTGAGAATTATAGAGTATATTTCGTTTTGATATAAATTTGGAGTTATAAAACGTAAGTTAAGTTTTTTTATAAGTTACGACCTTGTAAGAATCAACTTAGGTATTTAATAAAGCAATTTTTAGGAAATAAAATTTTATAATATGTCTAAAATATCATAGTTACTATAATTAAATTTGAGAATTTTTAGACAAGAGGGAATAGGTCTAAAAATTGTAATTCTATTCTCATAAGATAGTTATAATCTACGGTTTTTAAAGTATAGTTGATTAATGAACTTTATAGGTTGGGGAAAATACAATACGACTAAACTAACATTTAATATAGAATGTTAATAAATATTTTGGGTATAAACTTTTAAGTGAAGTTAATAATTATATATAATATATATATATATATATATATATATATACATATATATAAAAGGAATAAAATAGTAACTTAGGTTAAATCAAGGAACTAAATTAATCTACATTTATATTAATTATATAATATGGTAGTTAATATACTTAATTGAAACTAAGGAAAATACTTTATTTTATAGACCATATTTTGGATGTAGATATGTGTAAAAGTTAATATAAATAATTAAATGCAATAAAACTACATGAAGAATGTCTTGAATAAATCCTAGTATACATATACGATAAATAATAAATAAAAGACATAAAATACCTTATAGCAAATAGAATATGAAGGAATTAATAAGTTAAACTAAACCTATACATAATAGTATTAAAAGAATATTATATGAGGTGGTATTGAATTGTGGTTATGAAATTAAGCTTAAAGAGTTATCTTGGATTTCTAAGATTTATATAAACCATATTAAAATACATGTGTAATATTATTTGTCAAAGACCAGAATGTAAATCTATAATTTGGTTAGGTAATTAATAAGTTGGGACTTAGGATATTTGTAATTAGATTTTACACAATAGAACTTACTATATAATTAATAAATAAATGTAATACTTTTACATCTAAATGTTCTTAATATATAAACAATAATAAAATAAATAAAATACTTTTACATCTAAATGTGGGGTGGATTAGTAAGTCTAGATTTAATCATTTCTTAACATTTATGGTATTGAAATATAACTTAATGTTTCAAGATAAGATCATTAGAAGGATTAGGATATAAAACTATATTAAACTATGATTAGGAATTAATCTAAATAATAATCCTTGAGTTTCTTAAAACTGGAGAAGCTATATTAAATACACTTATTACCCACATTCAGAATGTGAGTTTATAATTAAGTGATGTATTTAGTAGTTAAAACTTAAAAAAAAGGGTTTGTAAATAGAAACTAGATATTTACAGCCTTGAACCTTTAATCAGGTGGAACTAAGTACATAAGGGATTATATTGATATACTTTACGGCACTAGAAATGTTAATATGTTATTTTAATATTAAATACGAGAATTTTTCAGAATAGATTATCTTATTAAATAATTGACAATTTCTCTTATGAATGAGGATTTAATTCTTAGATAAAATTTTACCTTATGTTAAGATATAATGTTCATCCTAAAACATAATAAAGGAGATTAATTTATTAAGTTATTCCTTTGAAACTTTAGGTTTTGTAAACAATATGAAAAATGTATTTAACATAAGTATATTAAAATTTAGTATACAAGGATTATACATAGTCTATAGCGGGAATGTGTGTAAAAATAAAACAATTAGGGAATTAAATGTAAGTAAGGATACGTAAAAGGTTATCTTAATTAAAACACTTTATTATATAGTTAATGATAAAGCAAATAATATACTTTCTGAATACTAAATGTAAGAGTTCGATAAGTCTAAGTTAATTATAATATAGTTATTTCAAGATTGAAAGTAATTTAACATCTTATGACAAGATTATTAGACGGTTGTAATAAAATGTCATTCTGAACTAAGGATATGATAATTGAGTTTAGTAGCTCAATTAAGTTATAATAAAATGCATCTATAACACTATGATTCCAATATACAGGATGTAGATCTTACTTAAGTTAAGGGGAAAACTTAATCAAAGTGACCTAGTAGATATTGATAAAATACATAATCGTTACATCGTGAAGTAATAGTGTAGTATTCTAAGATTAAATGAATAATATGAAATGCACTTATGATATAAGGGTCTCAAAACTCTTGAATGTGGGAATTATGGTTAAGTATGAGTAAAGTGGATAAGAGTGGAACAATTAACAAGTGTCAATAGAAATACATTCCTTGGTCTTACAACCTTGAGTAATGGTGGCAACGGTTCCGGTTCCACCGGTTCCGGTTCCGGTTCCACCGGTTCCGGTTCCGGAAAATGTGTATTCGGATTCGGAACCAGTCCTAGGCGGTTCCGGGGCGGTTCCGGTTCCGGTTCCGGAACTCTGTATTCGCTTCGGATTCGCTCAAATCAACGGTTCCGACCGGTTCCGGAGCGGTTCCGGTTCCGGTTCCGACCGGTTCCGGGGCGGTTCCGACCGGTTCTAGAAAGATTCGATCAGCTCCAGTTTCTTCGTTTTAACTCCGATTTTAGATCCGTTTGCGCGCACACGTTGCTTTTTTCGTCCACTTTACTCCTAGCTAGGTTATTCTTCAAATTTATAATCTTAAATGTGTAAGAACCAAAGACTTAAATTTTTGTTTTGAATTTGCAAAAATTAAAGAGCAAAATGGATTTTATTATATGATTCACTGCCTCGTTAAAACCTTATTAGGTAAAAACACCATTGGGAATACCCTAATAAGGAAAAAGAGTGCAGCTACTAATAGGTTACATGATTTCAATTTGGAAGTCTTAAAAGATTACATGGAAAGAAAGTAATACTAATACATTCTAAAAGATTACAATACAAAATAGAAGTCCTAAGTGGTGATTCCAACGGTAACTTCGACCGGTTCCGGGGCGGTTCCGATTCCGGTTCCACCGGTTCCGATTCCGGTTCCGGTTCCACGGTTCCGAATCCGATGCGAATCCAGGCGGTTCCGGGCGGTTCCGGGCGGTTCCGGTTCCGGTCCCGGTTCGGTCCCGAATCTCAAAACTTGTATTCGGATTCGATTCGCAAGGTAGCGGTTCCGGTTCCGGCCCGGTTCCGGTTCCAATCGGTTCTGGGTAGATTCGCCGGTTCCGGGTAGATTCGGATTCGGTGGCCACCATTAACCTTGAGTTATATAACATCCTAAGATAAGTCAAAGGTTACACATAACATTTAAGTGAGGGCTTAAAAGACAATTGAGACTTAGAAAATAAGAGTGAGGAATTTGTTTAAGTTTAACTTAGGCTACAAGTTATTGATGATATACTACCTTTAATATTCCTCAGAGTGTGTTGAATGTTTGCACGAGTCTACTAGGACTGCTACTGCGCTAATCAGGTACGATTTCTCGTACTCAGATACTTTTACTGACGGACTTTACGGAATGTTTTGGAAAACGCTAACTGAGCTAAAATAGATTTCAAAAGGGAATTGTTTGTGTGGCTAACTCAGCTTGATGTGACTAACTGAGCCTTGGGTGTACAACTCACATGGTCATTGGTTCCTCTTATCTGGTAGCCTCATTAGATATTGACTGCTGAGGGTTTACGCCTCTGCACTCTGTAGGACTGAGTGTTTTGGTATTGCACTTGTGAAGTTAATAATCTAGTGGGAATATGGGAAAATGTCAATCTTGGTATTGAGTATGGATTCTTTCTATTAAGTGGTGCACACACTTTTCACCGATGACTGAGAACGGGTCGGTGGCAGCGGAGGTCTGCTATACCTCGTCCATATGGACAACTGACAGTGGAGGTCTGTTTACCTCGTCCTTGTGACAACTGACTGGCGGTGGGGGCCATCTCTCCCAATTGGTTTTATTCCACTCTTGAGTTATGGGTTCTTGGATATCTTCTTTCATTCCCAGTCCTTGTGACTACTTGGGTCTTTCTAATCCTAATTGGAACTGAATCTAACTTAAGCATTGGATGTTTACTAACTTCTGGCGTGGTTTCTTTTATGTTGGCTCACTTTACTTACTTGTCATTTGTCCTTATCCTCGACTCGTTACCTTTGACTTGGTGGTTTGGATGTGCCTTGTTCTTCTGCTTTTGTTCTAAGTGTTTGGCTTCATCTTATTGTTTATTTTTAAGAGTTATGTTTTTAAACTTTGCTTTGGAGAGTTGTACCAGTTCCATTCCAGGGAACTGACTCACCCCTCCCGGGGTGGGCTGCTTGGTTTCATCTTGCAGGTACGAATTGTTATACAGGTGGCCACGAAGAGAGTGAGTGTATGGGATGGGAATTAGGAATTTTGGAGAGCTATTGTATTTTGTTATTATTACTTTTATGTTATGTTTTCTCGAGTTCAGACCGTAGCATTTGTAATATCATAAGTTTTAATTGGTGAGGTTTGGTGCCGGGTGTTTGGAACCCGATGATCTGTAATCGCCTTAGTATTTTATTTCCGCTGCATTTATGATAAATAGGGCGTTACAGTCCTTAGTTAACTTATTTCCACTCAAATTCCTTTTAATGATCCCAAGTAAATCCAAGGTCATATTAAATCATAACCATCACTTAAACACTTGTTTTCTACTCAAATTTCGCCATAGCTCCTCTAGTATATTATCATGCCCAAATGAATTGTTTTCCTCATTCAACCATCTCACACACATCAAGTTCTTTCTCATCATATTTTCTCACCCAAATCAACTCTTTCACAACAAACTCAATACAATGCAATAATCTTAAATTGCATAGCACTAAGGCTCTTAAATAACATGGCTCTTAGGCCCTTAAATGACATGGCTCTTAGGCCCTTAAATGAAATGAATTTAAACACTGAATTTCCCACATATAAAAGCGTTCAACCTGCAAATACACCCATCAATCTCATAGTAGTTATAATGCTCTTAAAATCCATCTTAAACTTATCTTACTAACTCATTCCCATTGGCTCCTTAATCACAAGTTCATAAGCTTGTTTAAATTCTTTTTCCAAGGTTATATAACCCATTACATAATGTAAGCTTTAAGCTACATTAGTACTTATCTAAATACCATCCCTTAAAACTTAAACCGCCATTAGGTAAGCAATTTACCTTGTTTTTCTCAAGTTTCTCCTTAGGCTTCTTCCCTTGGGAATATCGGCCACCATTCCAATTTCCTTTGCCAATGTTCTAATGAATATACAATGACCCTCATGAGTGCTAGATAATGCACTAACCTTAAGGAATTATTCCTAGGTTAAAAATGTGTTTTAAGGTATTAAATTGAATACTTTACCTTGGATTCTCAAAACAAGCTTGGATATGAATCAAGAAGGACCTTCTCTAGCCCTTGGAGAATAGAAAACAAGCTAGAACAAGGCATAAAAATGAAGCCCCATGAGTGTAATTTTCGGACATGTGAAGAAGTGATGGAAATATGGTTTTTCTTACATTTTCTTTACCTTAAGAGAATGGAGAACCAAATGGGCTCTTCAAACTTGATCTTCCTCCATCAATGGAGTTTTCCCTTGGCACCGAAATGGAGCTTTGAAGGATTTGAAAAGATAGAAAGGAAGGCCTTGACTTAGCTAAGACAAATCTATGCTTATTTTTGGATTTGGAGCTAAAATGAAGGTTTGGTGAGCATTTGAAGATGGAGCACCCATGGAGGCAGCCCTCTCGGTCTTGGAGCAGGAGAGGAGAAGAAGAAGTCGTGGGTGAAGGTGGGAAATGAAGAAGAGGGGAGAGAAGGTAGGCTAGTATAGATATTTTGCTTTATAAAAGCAAATAGTAACTTCTTTTACTTTACTCTTCTTTTCCTTTCTTATTTGATGAAGTCTATGGTGACTCATCCCTTAGAAAACCGGCCCCCTCTTAAATAAGGCTAGTCATGGTCTTTGTTGACCAACTTATTAAGCTTAGTTGATTAAAGACTAAACTAGGCACTATTTGATTACTATTCACAAACTAGTGCACATAATTGTGAAATTTTTGATTTCCCATTGATTTAGACTTCCTAATGTGATACTAAGTACTACCTCCGTCCCAGTTTGAGTGTCCTGTTTGCTTTTTGGCACGTTTTTCCACTTTAATATTAAACATGTAAGATAAAATAATTTTATCAAATAAATTTCTACAACATATAGTTTTTCATATAAGCTTTCTATTGTAAAACTTAGATTTGTAAAATTATGTTATCTTATACGTTAAATATTGAAGTCAAACGACATATCCAAATAGTAAAAGAGACAGTCAAAGTGGGATGGAGGGAGTAGTACACAAGTTAATTAAAGAGTAATGATGGACATTTAGCCACTCAAAACCCATTTACAAGACAATTTTTCAAAAATGTGCTTTAAGACTTCTTAAAGCACATTTTGTGTTTTAACTTGTTTTCAAGCTTAGTTTTCTTTGGTAATTGGTTTAAAATGACCATTAGGATATTACTAAGTTCTTAGCATGATATTTGGGTACTCACCCAATTCTCTCCAAGCTTAGAGCACATTTTTGCCCTAATTGCCTTTAAGGCATTTTCTTGTGTTTTCCTTAATTTAAATAGTCTACCAATCTTTCTAAGGCATACTTTAGCCTTTCTACATCATAAATTGATGTTTACTTAGAATACTTAGGTTTGGGGTATTTCAATCTACCCCCCTTAAAAGAACTTTGTCCCCAAAGTTTCCATGCATCTTATCTTATTAGAATACATGTTTACCTCATTCCATAGATCATATAGATCATACTTATGTATACTTAAACTCATTGGATCATTGGATCCGCCATATGCTTATACTTAAATATCACACAACATGCTTAGGCATGTATAGCACCCAAAATTCTCTTTATTTCTTTTTGATGATTAAAACAATCACATAATTCTCCAACGTATTCTCCCATGTCACCGGTCCGTAGACAATGGCCCGTTCCTCCTCGTCACCATGGGCCAGAATACAAAACACTCTGCTCTCCCCATGTCACCAGTCCGAAGACAATGGCTCGTGCGTCCTCGACTTCATGGGCGAGACTCAGTAAAAAGGTAATCCTTTTTACGAGGTCATGTGAGGAATAATTCCTCTAATTAAAAATACAATCAACTCCAATTTTGTTTTATACTAACGTCTCTATCCTTCGCGTGATTTAATTGTGACCACTAGTAGGGAGTTTCAGGAATCATCCAACCCTGATGTGATCAGCATCAGTGTAGAACTATCCTTCCACCCCAATTTGTGTTCGGTTTCCCTTGATCCCTAGAAAATCAAGTTCCACCTCCCACGCCATTTTCAAACATCAAATAATTCACTCATGTCCAATTTACTATCTTTTTAGTCTTTCTAATCGTAATCAATACATCTCCAAGGTGTGGACTCAGTCCATCAATCATTCCCAGTTCATCTCTTAGTAATTACCTCAAGGCACTCATTCTTACTAAGTTCTATATCAGTCTCATACCATTTCTCACCATCTTATATCTCATAGCATTACTATCTTCTTCCTCATACTCATGTCAAATAATATCTCATAATGTTATCTTATTCTTATCTCTTAAATACTTCCACATCGACCCATAACTCATATATTCCACATTCCTTAAGTCTCCTTAATCCTCTTCCTTAATTCTCTTAACTTGTACTCACGTCGGAGTTAACAAGTTAGATACTTAATATGTATGGTATTCACATCTTCTATGTGCAATAACCATGATTTATCTCAAAATGTTTATGTAAAACATATTCTCAAATTCTTTTGTGCTATGCACACCGTAGTTTATGTACTCAGTACACAAACATATGCTAAGCGGTTTTCGCTCTACCCCCCTTAAAATGGATTACACCCACATAATCAACACCATATCATTCTTGAACATAGGTTCAAGATGTCTAATTCTCACCAAGCATTCGAGCTTCCATGTCATCTATCTCACTTATAATTCGATCAGAAATGACTTAGTCTCTGTATCGAGGATTCTTACGGTACTTATACCATTTTCTTAACTTAGTTTGGTCTAATCTCAAAAGTAATGATCTGCTAGCTTCCGCTGCGTGACTCTGATAATCTTAGGCTTAACTAATGTGATTCTCCCTGAAGATCTAACGTTCATATTCTTAGTGTTCTCTCAAGAAGATTCTTAATCTGAAACTACTATTTAGTGCTTATTGCACTTTACAGCTAAATCTCCAACGTCTTAAGACATGTCCAATGTCTGTACTTAAGACTCCGTGCTCTTCGTACTTCATAGTCCTTAATTATTTGTTCTCTGATTCATTTGTGTTATTGGTTCAACTGAATTCTTCTCTTCAACTGTTTGTGGTAGTAGCTGCTCTTGTTTGATCTTGCGTCGTTGTCCGTGGTACGGAGTCGACTACTTCCCGTGTTCATTACACCACTCGTCTACATGCATGGGGTACCTTACTGGTACATTACTACTTACCCGACTAACTCATAAATGAGTTCGTCAAGCCTACAAGCCCCTGCGGGGTGCAGTCGTCCCACATCTCGTTTAGTAAACTCGTAGTGTCCGTCACACGTTTAACTATTGCTAACTATGAAGTATTCTGTTGTCGATATCCTCTTTCATTGTTCCATAATAACACTTATTGTTCTTCTCGAATTTAATCAACAGAAATCCATTTACTACGTTCTTGGGTATTGTATGCTCTAGTTCTTTCTGTATCCCGTACTGATTCAGTCTCTTAGTAACTGAGGTCTCTTTCCATCGAGCCTTTATCTTGTTTCTCATATTTTCTCGACTAGGAATGCACTTCCCGTTCCTTAAAGAATGGGTAGTGTGCTTCCTGTGAAATCTTACCTAATCAGGTCCAGACTACTAGCATCAATGCACAGTTCGTCTATCATCTTATTTCCTTACTTATATTGGTCTTAACTCATAAATATAATTGCCGCAGTGTCAATATTTGACGGCTCATACCTAACGGTCGCTTTACTGCGCACCATGACTTAATCCCCTTATACAAATATTGTACTCACGACCACTACTACAGTGGTAGCTGGCCTTTACCATGTTGCCCATTGATGGCGCAACTACTTACTCATTTACTCTAACATCTTATCTTACATTCAATCCCTTCTTGGTGTAAACACACTGGGGGTTCTCTTATTTCGGTGTATGGCGGTTGCCGTATCGTGCTGTAAAATGGTTATCTCTTAATACGAAGGTGTTCTGCTTCAATCTCAGGTTCATAAGTAGGCTAATTTTTCTCACATTCTTTCATCCTTTATGATGTTATTTACCATGTAATTTAACCGGTTACTGAAGAAGTCATCCGTTTACTCACAAGCTCTTCTGAGCGTTGGTCACTTGACGTGCCATTCTGCACACTCACCATGTTTATCTCTGACGATTACTGATTCTTAAATCTTGGGTGTTGGATATGAGGTCTGTCTATGCAGCCTCCCTTATTACTCAAGTGTATCTGGTACGTTCTAAGGTAATCTCAAGGTTTACAGTTTTCATTATATAACAAAAGCGTATTATATCTCTAATAAGTGAAGGTCTTTTTTGAGGGGTCTATTCTCACTCATGGCCTCACAACAAGGAGAGGTATCCCCACCCTAAAGGAATGGTTCGTTCTCCGCCCCTGTCCTTATCGTTATCTCAATATTCTCATTGGTGCCCTTTCCTGGCAATATTTTCCACGATCTAAGTTATAGGTGTTGTAACCGCTCATATCTACAAATTGTAGTTCTTTCATGGCTTGAATAAGCTCTCATACAACTTACTGCGTCTCGGGCTCTGATGTGGTTAACATCTTTGGCTCGTAGGCTCTTAGTGTTTAATGTCTCAGTTCCTTACTTGTACTCTTACTCACCTGTAGGTTATCATCTTAAGCTCCTGGTTCTTCGAACACTATCCACCGTTAGGTTACATATTAAATGTAGTATCGGGTTTCATGGTAAGTTGCTGCATCCTGTTTCCTGCTCTGGAAGTTTAATTCAGGTGATCTGTGGTTAACCAGTGTCTGTGACAATTCTGTTGTTTTTGTTTGCTTGTAACCTTTTAACAATTACGGGTCTATATGTATTAGGCATCTGCCTTACGGTGTCTAAGTTGAATATTTTCCTGGTTATCATGTGCTCCCATCTCAATGCTTCATTCAACATTGTTTACTACGCCACCCGTCAACGATTAATCACACTTGGGTGTTAGTAAGATAGGCAACAGTACTAACTGTCATTCCTCAGTTTGTTAGGCTCGACTATGCCCGCTCTGTGGGGGTAGTCCTCTGAGCTTTCCTCTGTCGGAATTGTATGTCCTTAACCCTTGGTAGGTTATAACTTAAGTTCACTTCCTTTGTCCCTGTTTCCGGGGTTTACTAACATATTCAACGAGGATTGTTGTTATTAGTATTCTTAATGGTCATCTCGGGAGTTGTATCCCGTTCCCGTTGGAAGTCGTTGAGTCAATAGTCTCCACTGTATTATGTAACATTTCCCGGTATGTTATTGCTTACATATTGTTTTGCTCGGATCACTGAGCGATCTCTTAGGTTTTCCTCTTGAAGTTCGGGATTGGTGTTCTTACCGTACTGTCGGTTATTGTTGTAGTAGGTTGCACCGTTGCTGTTATTTATATCGTCTAGTATTTCGTCCAAGTTTAGTTCCCGGCTGTCTGGTATGTTACCTCATCTCTTCATGGTCAGGCCGTCGGGCCTTTCCAAGGTCTTATTTTCCCATTCTTATGGATTTACAATCCGGTATTACTGTGTACTACGACTGTAGCGTCCTGCTATCTCGCCATGGTGGCATCTGTATAACTTAACCATGGTAGCACTTGTTATGGCAAGTGCGCCATGCAAGATAGGATACCGGTACTGGGCACGTCGGTAGTGGTACTTCCACCTAATTCCTATATCTTTGGTAGTCCTTGGGACTCCTTCAATGTTCTTTCGTTTTGGACAACTGACCATTTAACAGTTTCCTTGTCGTTTTGACAGTACTGTCACTTATCAGGGCGTTCCTCTTATTGAGGGAACCCCTTGTTATTTTCTCATGTCTTAATCCTCGCTCCCGTATTACGTCTGGGTTACTAAGTAATGGTACTCCTTTGGGCACTACACCGTAGTCCTATTCCGGTATACAGTTGTACGTGTGCTTATCGTCGTCTGTGCTATGTCAGCCAGGTTTGTAACCTTTCTCATTGTATGGGATTTAAAGTCCCCGTTTCTAGCTAGACCTTCCAGTAATCTTAATCCTCAAGCTTTGTAATATCCCACTGTTATGCTCATTTGGACCACTGTCCGGTACTCATGTCGCTTCTCTTTTCTTATCCATTGCTCTCGTAGTGCTTTTCGTATCATTGGTATGGCGGGTTATTTCGACTGCGTAGCATGTCGACCCATATTGCCGGTAATTACCATTCCCTTACTGGTAGAATTCCCTTAGTAGCGCCCGTTTCACCACTGCGCCCCAATAAAACGTTCAAGTTCTCGCAATCTGCTGTTCAACAAGATGTTTCTCGTATTGCTTACTGTTAACTAACCCCCAGATCGGGTCCCCCCGAGTAAGAGAAGGCTTTCTTCTCTCTGGTGTTTGTTCCCCGTATTCATAGTTAGGGATGTGGAGGGCGGGCTTAGGTACTATGGATATCCAGTAAACACCGGGAAGTCCTAGCTAACGCACCTCTCACTCTAACACTCAACCCTTAACCCATAACTCAAACTCAACCTCAGTATTCTCCTAAGTTCGGTAATTCTTGTCTTCAGAGCGTAACTACGCTCTGATACCACTTTTGTAACACCTCATCTCAATTCAAATGTGGTTTCGCAACTTAACAACATATACATAAATGTCACAGCGGAATTCAATAAACTCCAGGACCTTGCCACGGTCTGACTGACAGAATATACCGAACCTCAGTGCATACAAATCTTAACCAAATACATATCCTTCTTACAATCCCCTCACATCCAATACATTATACTAACTCAAATTGCCATACGAGTGTACATGCACAACTCGTAGGCCACACTTAACCCGTAACGCTTGTACCCCATCTTACTCTCGTGACGGCCGCCTCCTGACATTCACCTGTGTAGTAAAAACAGCCCCCAAAGGGGGTCAGCACGAATGCTGGTACGATCCTCTCATGGCCCCCAAGCTAACGTTGCTATGACGACTAATTGTCGATAGCATGGAGGTTGATTAGATGCACAACATAATAGAAAGTGCAATAAACAACAAACCAATTATGAACAATCAAAGTTCAAACACAATGAACGACTAAAATGCGTTCCCTTAATCAGGGAGTCAATTATTTAACTCCTTAAGTTATATTTCCTCTTAATCTCAGTCCAACCTTATCTTACCCCAATCTTAGTCTTATCTTAGTCTTAGAAAACAACCATCCTTTAAATAGGAATGGATGTAGCTTATCTCAGTCTTATATTACAAACCATCCTTTAAATAGGAATGGTCGCAACTTATCTCAAACCTCATCTTAATCTTAGAATACAAACCACTCTTTAAATAGAAATGATTGTTTCTTTCCTCAATGTTTATTTTTGTCGGGTCAAAAGCAACCCTAGCCAATGAGCTGTTAACTCCATTGGTTGAATAAACAACTTATCTTATAATTTAGGATTTAGGTGATCCTACCGCACCATCTTAATGCCTCCTACCTTGGACTGGATGTCCAATGTAGCTGAGCCGGCAACCGACCCTAGACAACAAGTCCGAAGACAAGTCCTTAAGCGGGAGTCAGATCTGCTATAGATACCGACCCCCTTTTTCCTTAGCATGCATGACCGGAGTCAGTCCCGGGTTCCTCACTCCCCCCTTAAGTTCCAGTTAGTAGAAGTCTCAAGACGATGTTTGTTGGTTAAACCTCTTAGGGAGCGTTCCTTAGTCTCACACAATTTCTTACTAAACGTTGGTTAGTATGTTCCCACGGTAAGTTGTGTTAGTTTTCAAACATCACACAACAATACAATAAACCTAATGTTCCGGTTGCATGCTTTATCTTGTTTAGTGATCACACAAAAACAAATAGCACACAAGCCGAGGGACACCTCGTTAGCAAGCAGGGCACAAGAAGAACTGTACCGTTCACCGTTGGTCGTTCGGTTGCTTACTCTCCTCCGGAGTCCAAATTCTCAAACCCTAAAACATTGATTGAATTGGGTGGTTAATCACTTTTAATTAACCTAGCTTACTTAATCACTAACGATTTCCAACTAAATACCACTAAGTCATTGTAGTTTGAACTTAACCACTTATGTTACTTACTTCTCATTTTAACACACACTTGATCACACCTCCAATGGCCTTAAAACTCCACCAAACAACTCTTAACAATCTTATAATAACATTCCCCAACAAGCCCCCTCCATTTACCACCTTAAAAACACATTTTCTTTGTAAATTGCTCTGGTCCGGGACATGGTCCGGACCTAAGGTCCCGGACCAATGTCTGTCCTTAATCTCAGCCTTATTTTAGCTATGGTCCGGGACTTGGTACTTACCCAAGGTCCCGGACCAATCCCTGGGTGTACTCTTGGCATGTTTTTAATGCTGGTCCGGGACTTTATCCAAGGACTAAGTCCCGGACCACATGTTAAACTGTCAAATTTTACAGTTTTGAACCTCTTTTCACACTTGTTCTTTTGCCCAATCTTCTTCTAATTTTTCCCAAGTATTCACACATGTTCTAACACCATTTTAGCACTTAAAATCCTTCTAACTCATGCATCAACTCACCTCCAAATTCCTTGATCATTATTCAAGTCCTTACTAAACTCTTAACACTTATAACTTAATTCCTTACATTTCCAACATGTAAACTTTGTCTAAAACTTCAACTAACCAAAGTGTTTCATCACAACCATCTTAACTACTCCTCAAACATCATCATGCACAACCCATTTGGTTTACTCACACTTCTCAAAGCTATATATAATCTAGCACATGCTTACATCCTTACAAGTCATTATACCTTATTTTTCCTTCAAACTTTGTACAAGTTTCTTAGCTTCCTTCACCATGGTTTTGGTGCCTTAATTTCACCATTGGATCCCCTAGTCCCTCTTGTACATCTACATCCCTTTTACTCAACTTACCCACCATTCTCATAATCATACACTCTTATACATTCCGAGTCTTTTTCCTTGACCATTTACAACATTCTCTTACACTTTTCTCTTCCCTCACCTATGTCCACTCATTACCATCTAAACTAAACCTTATTAGTCCACTACTAGCATCATCACACTTACTCAAGCTTCCCAAAACTCTCATTGTTATATTCCCTAGTTCATACCTAAATCATCTTAGACATTATCCATCATTTCCTCCAGATTTTTGCTCAAGTCTTATCATTCCTCTTAACATGACTTTGGTGTGTTCAATATACCCACCAATCCACTAATTCTCCCTAGACAACTCTAGGTCATTCTCATCCTCAAGAACTCCTTAGTTAACTTATTTCCACTCAAATTCCTTTTAATGATCCCAAGTAAATCCTAGGTCATATTAAATCATAACCATCACTTAAACACTTGTTTTCTACTCAAATTTCGCCATAGCTCCTCTAGTATATTATCATGCCCAAATGCATTGTTTTCCTCATTCAACCATCTCACACACATCAAGTTCTTTCTCATCATATTTTCTCACCCAAATCAACTCTTTCACAACAAACTCAATATAATGCAATAATCTTAAATTGCATAGCACTAAGGCTCTTAAATAACATGGCTCTTAGGCCCTTAAATGACATGGCTCTTAGGCCCTTAAATGAAATGAATTTAAACACTGAATTTCCCACATATAAAAGCTTTCAACCTGTAAATACACCCATCAATCTCATAGTAGTTATAATGCTCTTAAAATCCATCTTAAACTTATCTTACTAACTCATTCCCATTGGCTCCTTAATCACAAGTTCATAAGCTTGTTTAAATTCTTTTTCCTAGGTTATATAACCCATTACATAATGTAAGCTTTAAGCTACTGAAATACCCCAAACCTAAGTATGTTAAGTAAACATCAAATCATGATGTAGTAGGGCTAAAATATGCCTTAGAAAGATTGGTAGACAATTTAAACCAAGGAAAACACAAGAAAGTGCCTTAAAGGCAATCAGGGCAAAAACATGCTCTAAGCTTGGAGAGACTTGGGTGAGTATCCAAATATCATGATAAGACCTTAGTAATATTCTAATGGTCATTTTAAATCAATTAGCAAAGAAAACCAAGCTTGAAAACAAGTTAAAACACAAAATGTGCTTTAAGAAGTCTTAAAGCACATTTTTGAGAAATTGTTTTAGAATTGAGTTTTGAGTGGCTAAATGTCCATCATTACTCTTTAAACAACATGTGTACTAATTAGTATCACATTAGGAGGTCTAAATCAATGAGAAATCAAAAATTTCCCGATTATGGCCTTGATTAGTGAATAGTAACTATTTAGTGCTAGTTAAGTCATAAGTCAGCATAAGTCAATAAGATGGTCAAACAAGACCATAAATATCTCCATTTAATAGAGGGGGCCGGTTTTGATGTGGGGAGTCACCACATGAGTCATCAAATGAGAAGGAAAAGAAGAGTAAAGTGAGAAAAGTTACTATTTGCTTTATAAAAGCAACTACCTTATATTAGTCTACTCTCTCCTCTCTTCTTCATTTCTCTTCTTCTTCCACGGTTCTTCTCTTTTTTCCTCTGTTCCAAACCGTTCCAAGCAGCCTCCATTGTTGCTTCACCTTGCTTTGGCAACAACTTACTCATTTTAGCTCCAAATCAAAAACTAAACACATATTATTCTTAGTTAGGTCAAGACCTATCTTTATCTTTTCAAATCTTTCAAAGCTCCATTTTGGTGCCATGAGGAAACTTCATTGATGGAGGAAAATCAAGTTTGAAGAGCTCATTAGCTTCTCCATTCTCTTAAGGTAAAATATGTAAGAAAAATCAAGTTTCCACCATTTCTTCTACATGGCCGAAAATTTCTACTCATGGGGCCTTGTTTTTATGCCTTGTTCTAGCTTGATTTATTCACCAAGGACTAGTGGATGTCCTATTTCATTCAATGCCAAAGTCTACCTTGAGACTTCAAAGGTAATCATCCACTTTTATGCCTTAGAACACATTTCTAACCTAGGTTTTTATTCCTTGAGGTTAGTGCATTGTTTAGTACTCATATGAGTCCTTAAATATTGATTAGAACAATGGCAAAAGGAATTTAAGTGGTGGCCGAGATCTATGCAAGAAGAAGGTCTAAGGAGGAAGTTAAGATAAGCTTGAGAAAACAAGGTAAAATGCTTACCTAATGGTGGTTTAAGTTTTAAGGGATGAGTTTAAGTGGATACCAATGTGGCTTAGAGCTTACATTGTGTATTGGGTTATATAACCTAAGAAAAAGAACTTAAATAAGCTTGTGAACTTGTGACTAAGGAGCCAATGAGAATGAGTTAGTAGTATAAGTTCAAGGTGGATTTTAAGAGCATTATAACTACTATGAGATTGATGGGTGTATTTGCAGGTTGAAGGCTTTTATATATGGGAAATTCAGTGTTTAAAGTTTAAGTCATTTAAGGGCCTAAGAGCCATGTCATTTAAGAGCCTTAGTGCTATGCAATTTAAGATTATTGCAATATATTGAGTATGATGTGAATAAGTTGATTTGGGTGAGAAAATAAGATGAGAAAGGACTTGGTGTGTGAGTGAGATTATTGTGTGAGAAAAACAATGCATTTGGGCATGAGAATATACTAGAGGAGCTATGGCGAAATTTGAGTAGAAAATAAGTGTTTAGGTGATGGTGGTGAATTAATATGACCTAGGATTTACTAGGAGTCATTATGAAGAATTTGAGTGGAAATGAGTTAACTAAGGAGTTCTTAAGGATGAGAATGACCTAGAATGGTCTATGAGGAAGTTAGAGTTTAGGTGGGTGTATTGAACACACCAAATTCATGGTATGAGGAGTGTAAGACTTGTGTATAAGTTTTAAGGAAAGGTGTATAATGCCTTAAGGAGATTTAGGTATGAACTAAGAGAAGAACAATGAGAGTTCGAGAAGTTTGTGTAAGAGGTGGTGATGTTAGTGGTGGACTAGTAAGGTTTAGTTGAATGGTAATGTGTGGACTTGGGTGATGGAAGTGAAAAAGGTAGGAGGATGTTGTAAGTCATCAAGGTAAATGAAGAACAATGTCAAGGTATTAAGAGAATGGAAAGAAATGTATAAGCAAGCTTAAGAGTTTAAGAGTGATGAGTGACAAGTGAAAAGAAGAGAAATTGTGCATGGACATGCAAGATAACCTTGGAAGGTTTAACAAGTAAAGATGAAGTGTAATGATGTTAAGGAGGAGTTATAGGGTTAGAAGAGAAACACTTTAGGTAGTAGAAGTTTTGGTAAGGATACATGTTAGAAATATAAGGAATTAATTGACAAGTGTTAGGAATTTCTTGTAAGAATTGAGTAAAAGTTTGAGAAGATCTTTGGAAGTTGTTTTAATGAGTTTGGTGGAGGTTATAAGGTAGGTTTGATGTGCCAAATGATGTTAGAACACATTAGGAGGCTTGAGGAAAAATTTGGAGAAAGTTTGACAATGTATGAGAAGTTTCTGCAGCCGACCTACCCAGGGGACCGACCCAGTCTGGGTCGGTCGGGCTGAAACTGTGAAGTTGGATGTTCTCTGCAGCCGACCTACCCAGGGGTGGGTCGGTCGGTGGGTCGGTCGGACCAAAAAAAAAAAAAAAAGAAGAAGAAACCCTAAGAGAGTTTAGTGGTATTAAGGGTAACCCCCCCCATTAAGGGGGCAATGATGATTAGAGGCATAAAAGACCTAAGGGATTAATTAAGAATAAACTTAAAAGTTTAAGATTAAGTTGTAAGATTAAGTTGTAAGACTTAAGAGGTGTTAGGTTGGAGTCATTAAGGGTTAAGTAAGTTAAGTAGATAAGTAAGTTGAATTGAGTTAAGTGATTAACAACCTAAAACTGAATGAATGTTTTAGGACTTGGAAATTGGACTCCGGAAGAGATTAAGCAACTGAACGGCCAACGGTGAACGGTACAGTTCTCTTGTGACCTGCTTGCTAACGAGGTGTCCCTCGGCTTGTGTGCTATTTGTTTTGTGTGCTCACTAAACAAGATAAAGCATGCAACCGGAATTATTATACCTATTGTATTGTTGTGTGATGTTTGAAAACTAACACAACATACCGTGAGATTACTAACCAATGTTTAGTAAGGAATTGAGTGAGACTAAGGAACGCCCCCTAATAAGGGACGATATAAACCGAAAGAGGTTAACCAACAAACATGGTCTTGAGACTACTACTAACTGGAACATGAGTGAGGAAACCCGGGACCGATCTCCGGTCATGCATGCTAAGGAAAGGGGGTCGGTATCTATAGCAGATTCGACTTCCAATTAAGGACTAGTCCTCGGACTAGTAGCCTTGGGTCGGTTGACCGGCTCAGCTACATTGGACATCCAGTCCAAGGTAGGTGGCTTTAAGATGGCGTGGGGGGATCAAGCCTACATCCCCAACAATTTAAGAATGTTGTTTATTGCCGGTAAGTGTCCTGCTGCTGGCTAGGGTTAACCAAGCCCTACAAAAATAAACAACGAACTAAGGGCTAACCTGTTCCCAATGAGAGAACGGTTGGCATACTTAAGGTAAGGTTAAGATAAGTTGCAACCATTCCTTTTTAAAGGATGGTTTGTATTGTTAAGTTTAAGATTAAGGTAAAGTTAAGATGAGTTGCAACCATTCCTCTTAAAAGGATGGTTTGTATAATTAAGATTAAGATAAGCGACATCCACTCCTTATTAAAGGATGGTGGTTTCTAAGATTAAGATAAGACTAAGATTGAGGTGAGATAAGGATGGACTAAGATTAAGAGGGAACATTATTTAAGGAGTTAAATAACTAACTCTCTAATTAAGGGAACGCATTTAAGTCGTTCATTGTGTGTGAACTTTGATTGTTCATATTTGGATTGTTGTTTACAGCATTTACTATTATGTTGTGCTTATAATCAACCTCCATGCTATCAACAATTAGTCGTCGTAGCCACGTTAGCTTGGGGGCCATGAGGGGATCGTACCAGCATTCGTGCTGACCCCCTTTGGGGGCTGTTTTTACTACACAAGTACATCAGGAAGCGGCCATCGCAAGAGTAAGAAGAGGATACAAGTGTTAAGGATTAAGTGTGACCTACGAGTTGTGCATGTACACTCGTATGGCAATTGAGTTAGTAAGATGTATAGGTTGTTGAGAGGATTGTAAGAAGAATATGTATTTGGTTAAGGTTGTTAGTACTAATGTTCGGTATATTCTGTAGTCAGACCGTGGCAAGGTCCTGGAGTGTAAAGAATTCCGCTGTGACATGTATATATATATGCTGTTAAGTTGCGAGACCACATTTGGATTGAGTTGGGGTGTTACAAAAGTGGTATCAGAGCGTAGTTACGCTCTGAAGACAAGAAATACCGAACTTAGGAGAATGATGAGGTTGAGATTGAGTTGTGGGTTAAGGGTTGAGAGATAGAGTGTGAGGTGCGTTAGCCAGGACTCCCCGGTGTTTACCGGATATCCATAGTACCTAGGCCCGCCCTCCACATCCCTAACCCTAAATATGTGGAACAAACGCCAGAGAGAAGAAAGCCTTCTCTTACTCGGGGAAACCCGATCTGGCAGTTAGCTAACAGTAAGCAATACGAGAAACAACTTGTCGTACAACAGTTATGGAGAACTGGGAGATTTTAAATGGAGCGCATCAACAGAGAAACAGGCGCTACCTATGGAATACTATCAGTAAAGGAACGGTAATTACCGGCAACATGGGTCGACATGCTACACAGTCGAAATAACCCCCATACCATGATAAGAAGACGAGGCAATAGATAAGATGATAAGAGACAGAATACCGACAGCGGTCCGAGTGAGCATAACAGGGGAAAAATACAAAGCACGAGGATTGAGATTACTGGAAAGTCCAGTTAGAAACGGGAACTCCAAACCCCATATTACGAGGAAGGTTACAGGACCTGGCTGACATAATGCAACGACGGTAGAAACCCATACATTGTATACCAAAATAGGACTACGATTAGTTGCCTGAAGGAGAAACATTACTTAGTAACCACACCAATGTGGTGGAGACAAGAGCGTAGATTAACACATAATGAAATATTAAGGGGTTCTCTCAGAAGAGGACCCTTATAAAGGACAGTACTGTCAAACAACAAGGAAACTGCCGGGTGGACGGTTATCCAAAATAAGAGATTATCGAAGGAGTCCCGAGGACTACCAATTACATGGAAATTAGAAGGAAGTTTCACTTCCAACGTGCCTTGTACCAATAACCCATCCTGCATGGCGCACTTGCCATAGCAAGTGCTACCACGGTTAAGCCACACGAAAAGCCATCAAGGCGAAATAGGAGAACGCTACAGTTGTGGCATATATTAATGCCGGATTGTAAATCCATAAGAACAGGAAAAAAAATAGGACCTTGGAAGGGCCTGACGGCCTGACCATGATGAGATGAACCGACACATCAGCCAGCAGGGAGCTGAGCTTAGACGAAATACTAAACCATATAAATACTAGCAACGGTATAACCCACTACAACAACAACCGACAGTACGGTAAGAACACCAATCTCAAACTCCAAAGGGAAAACCTAAGAGATTGCTCGGTATCGCGAGCAAAAACACTATATAAGCAATGACATACAAGGGATGTATTATAAGATACTATTGAGACTGTTGAAGCATCGACTTACAACGAAAACGGGATAAGACTCCCAGAGTGACCATTAAGGATACCAATAACAACATTCTTCAATGAAGATGACGGAAACCCAGAAAACAAGGGTAAAAGATAATAAACATAAGCTATGACCTACTAAGAATTAAAGTCGTACAACCCTGGAAAAAGGAAAGCTCAGAGGACTACCCCCACAGAGCGGGCATAGTCGAGCCGAACAAACTGATGAATGACAGCTGGTACTGTTCGTCTAACTCATTAACACCCAAGTATGATTGATCATCAAAGGGTGGCGTAATCAACAGAGGTTGAACGAAGCGTTGAGATGGGAGTATAAGATGACAGGATGATATCCAACTTGGACATGTAAGACAAACGCCTGATACGGGCCTAACCTTGACTATTAAAAGACAGAAGTCTAGTAGAATGACAGCATTGTCAAAGACATTAAGTAACCTCAGATCACCTGAACAACTTCCCTAGCAGGAAGCAGGATGTAACAATTTACCATGAAACCCGATACTACATTTGGTATGTAACCTAATGATTGATGGTGTTCCAAGGGACCAGAAGTTTATAAGAATAACCTACAGATGAGTAAGAGTACAAATAATGAACTGAGACATTAAGCATTAAGAGCCTACGAGCCAAGATGTTAACCACATCAGAGCCCGAGGCGCAATAAGTTAGAAGAGAGCTTGTTTAAGCCATGAAGGGACTACAATTTGTAGATATGAACGGTTACCAAACCTATAACTTAGATTGGGAAGATATTACCAAGAAAGGGTACCAATGAGAATATTGAGATAATGCTAAGGACAAGAGCGGAGAACGAACCATGCCTTTAGGGTGGGGATACCTCTCCTTGTTGTGAGGCCATGAGTGGGAATGAACCCCTCAAAAGGGCTTTCACCTATTAGAGATAAAATACACTTTATTTAGAAAATGAAAACTCTGAAACTTGAGATTACCTTAGAATATATCAGATACATTTGAGTAATAAGGAAGGTGGCACAGATAGACCCCATATCCAACACCCAGGATGTAAGAATTAGTAATGGTCAGAGATAAACATTGTGACTACACATTATGGCACGTCAATTAATCAATGCTCAGAGGAGCTTGTGAATCAGCGGATGACTTCTTCAGTAACCAGTCAAACTACATGGTAGATAACATCGTTAAGGATGAAAGAAAGCGAGAGAAATTAGCCTACTTACGAATCTGAGATTGGAGCATAACATCTTCATATCAAGAGTCAACTATTTTACAACACGGTACGACAACCGCCAATACCGGAATGAGAGAACTCCCAGTGTGTTTACACCAAGAAGGGATTGAGTATAAGGTAAGACATTAGAATAAGTGAATAAGAGGTTGCACCAGCAATGGGCAACATGGTAAGGGCCAACTACCACGATAGTAGTGGTCGTGAGTACAATAGTTAGAAAGGTGATTAAGTCATGGTGCGCGGTAAGGCGACCATTATGTATGAGCCGTCAAATATGACACTGAGGCAATTAGATTTATGAGTTAAGACCAGTATAAGTAAAGAAATAAGATGGTAGACGAGCTGTGCATTGATGCCAGTAGTCTGGACCTGGTTAGGTGAGATTTCACAGGAAGCACACTACCCATTCCTTAAGGAACTGGAAGTGCATTCCTATTAGCATAAATATGAGAAACAAGATAGGAGGCTCTATGGAAAGAGACCTCAGATATTAAGTGACCGAATCAATACGGAATACAGGAAAGAGCTAGAGCATACAATACCCAGGAACACAGTAAATGGACTTCCCTTGATTAACTTCAAGAAGAACAATAAATGTTATTATGGAACAATGAAAGAGGAGATCGACAACAGAATACTTCATAACTAGCAATAGCTAAACGTGTGACGGACACTATGAGTTTACTAAAACGAGACGTGGGACGACTGCACCCCACAGGGGCTTGTAGGCCTAACACACTCATTTATGAGTTAGTTGGGTAAGTAGTAATGTACCAGTAAGGTACCCCATGCATGTAGACGAGTGGTGTAAGGAACACGGGAGGTAGTCGACTCCGTACCACAGACAACGACGCAAGATCAGACAAGAACAGCTACTACCACAAACAATCGAGAAGAAGAATTCAGTTGAACCAGCAACACAGAGGAACCAGAGAACAGATAATTAAGGACTATGAAGTGCGAAAAGCACGGATTATTAAGTACAGACATTGGATATGTCTTAGGATGTAAGGGATTAAGACTGTAAAGCGCATTATGCACTAAACAGTAGTTTCAGACTAAGAATCATCCTCAGACCAAAGGTCAGTTGGGGAGAACAATTTAGACATTCGAGAAAATACTAAGAGTATGAGCATAAGATCTTCAAGGAGAATGGATAGACGAGTTACAACTCATTAAGACCGTGTATATATAAAGATAACACATGTCCATTGAGACAATTAAGCCTAAGATTATCAGAGTCGCGCAGCGGAAGCTAGCAGACCACTACCTTGAGATTAGACCAAACTAAGTTAAGAATACGGTATAAGTACCGTTAAGAATCCTCGATACAGAGACTAAGTCATTTCTGATCGAATTATAAGTAAGATAGATAACGTGGAAGCTAGAATGCTTGGTAAGAATTAGACATCTTGAACTTATGTTCAAAGATCATGTAATGTTGATTACGTGGGCGTAATCCATTTTAAGGGGGGTAGAGCGAAAACCGCTTAGCGTATGTTTGTGTACTGAGTACATAAACTACGGTGTGCTAGCACAAAATAATTTGAGAATATGTTTTACATAAACATTTTGAGATAAATCATGGTTGTTACACACAGAAGATGTGAATACCATACAATTAAGTACCTATCTTGTTAACTCCGGTGTGAGTACAAGTTAAGAGAATTAAGGAAGAGGATTAATAGATTAAGGAGACTTAAGAAATAAGGAATATATGAGGTATGAGTCGATATGACTAGGTGTGGGATAGAATAAGATAACACTATGAGATATCATTTGATATGAGTATGAGGAAGAAGATAGTAATGCTATGTGGTATGAGACAGTGGAAGTTGGTATGAGACTGATATAGAATTTAGTAGGAATTTAAGTCTGAGGTAATTATTAAGAGATGAATTGGGAATGTTTGATGGACTGAGTCCACACTTTGGAGATGTATTGATTATGATTAGAAGAACTAAATAGATAGAAAATTGGACATGAGTGAATTATCTGATGTTTGAAAATGACGTGGGAGGTGGAACTTGATTTTCTAGGGATCAAGGGAAACCGAACACAAATTGGGGTGGAAGGATAGTTCTACACTGATGCTGATCACATCAGGGTTGGATGATTCCTGAAACTCCCTACCAGTGGTCACAATTAAATCACACTAAGGATAGAGACCTTAGGATAAAATGAAATTGGAGTTGCTTGTATTTTTAATTAGAGGAATTATTCCTCACATGACCTCGTAAAAAGGATTACCTTTTTACTGAGTCTCGCCCATGAAGTCGAGGACGCACGAGCCTTTGTCTTCGGACCGGTGACATGGGGAGAGCAGCGTGTTTTGTATTCTGGCCCATGGTGACGAGGACGAATGAGCCATTGTCTACGGACCGGTGACATGGGAGAATACGTTGGAAGTTATGTGAATGTTTTAATCATCAAAAGGAACAAAAGGAATTTTGAATGCTGCACATGCTTAAGCATGTTGTGTGATATTTAAGTATAAGAATATGGTGGATCCAATGATCCAATGAGATTAAGTATACATAAGTATGATCTATATGATCTAAGGAATGAGGTAAGACATGCATTCTAAGAAGAAAAGATGCATGGGAACTTTGGGGACAAAGTTCTTTTAAGGGGGTAGATTGAAATACCCCAAACCTAAGTATGTTAAGTAAACATCAAATCATGATATAGTAGGGCTAAAATATGCCTTAGAAAGATTGGTAGACAATTTAAACCAAGGAAAACACAAGAAAGTGCCTTAAAGGCAATCAGGGCAAAAACGTGCTCTAAGCTTGGAGAGACTTGGGTGAGTATCCAAATATCATGATAAGACCTTAGTAATATTCTAATGGTCATTTTAAATCAATTAGCAAAGAAAACCAAGCTTGAAAACAAGTTAAAACACAAAATGTGCTTTAAGAAGTCTTAAAGCACATTTTTGAGAAATTGTTTTAGAATTGAGTTTTGAGTGGCTAAATGTCCATCATTACTCTTTAAACAACATGTGTACTAATTAGTATCACATTAGGAGGTCTAAATCAATGAGAAATCAAAATTTCCCGATTATGTGCCTTGATTAGTGAATAGTAACTATTTAGTGCTAGTTAAGTCATAAGTCAACATAAGTCAATAAGATGGTCAACCAAGACCATAAATATCTCCATTTAATAGAGGGGGCCGGTTTTGATGTGGGGAGTCACCACATGAGTCATCAAATGAGAAGGAAAAGAAGAGTAAAGTGAGAAAAGTTACTATTTGCTTTATAAAAGCAACTACCTTATATTAGTCTACCTCTCTCCTCTCTTCTTCATTTCTCTTCTTCTTCCACGGTTCTTCTCTTCTTTTCCTCTGTTCCAAACCGTTCCAAGCAGCCTCCATTGTTGCTTCACCTTGCTTTGGCAACAACTTACTCATTTTAGCTCCAAATCAAACTAAACACATATTATTCTTAGTTAGGTCAAGACCTATCTTTCTATCTTTTCAAATCTTTCAAAGCTCCATTTTGGTGCCATGAGGAAACTTCATTGATGGAGGAAAATCAAGTTTGAAGAGCTCATTAGCTTCTCCATTCTCTTAAGGTAAATAATATGCAAGAAAAATCAAGTTTCCACCATTTCTTCTACATGGCCGAAAATTTCTACTCATGGGGCCTTGTTTTTATGCCTTGTTCTAGCTTGATTTATTCACCAAGGACTAGTGGATGTCCTATTTCATTCAATGCCAAAGTCTACCTTGAGACTTCAAAGGTAATCATCCACTTTTATGCCTTAGAACACATTTCTAACCTAGGTTTTTATTCCTTGAGGTTAGTGCATTGTTTAGTACTCATATGAGTCCTTAAATATTGATTAGAACAATGGCAAAAGGAATTTAAGTGGTGGCCGAGATCTATGCAAGAAGAAGGTCTAAGGAGGAAGTTAAGATAAGCTTGAAAAACAAGGTAAAATGCTTACCTAATGGTGGTTTAAGTTTTAAGGGATGAGTTTAAGTGGATACCAATGTGGCTTAGAGCTTACATTGTGTATTGGGTTATATAACCTAAGAAAAGAACTTAAATAAGCTTGTGAACTTGTGACTAAGGAGCCAATGAGAATGAGTTAGTAGTATAAGTTCAAGGTGGATTTTAAGAGCATTATAACTACTATGAGATTGATGGGTGTATTTGCAGGTTGAAGGCTTTTATATATGGGAAATTCAGTGTTTAAAGTTTAAGTCATTTAAGGGCCTAAGAGCCATGTCATTTAAGAGCCTTAGTGCTATGCAATTTAAGATTATTGCAATATATTGAGTATGATGTGAATAAGTTGATTTGGGTGAGAAAATAAGATGAGAAAGGACTTGGTGTGAGTGAGATTATTGTGTGAGAAAAACAATGCATTTGGGCATGAGAATATACTAGAGGAGCTATGGCGAAATTTGAGTAGAAAATAAGTGTTTAGGTGATGGTGGTGAATTAATATGACCTAGGATTTACTAGGAGTCATTATGAAGAATTTGAGTGGAAATGAGTTAACTAAGGAGTTCTTAAGGATGAGAATGACCTAGAATGGTCTATGAGGAAGTTAGAGTTTAGGTGGGTGTATTGAACACACCAAATTCATGGTATGAGGAGTGTAAGACTTGTGTATAAGTTTTAAGGAAAGGTGTATAATGCCTTAAGGAGATTTAGGTATGAACTAAGAGAAGAACAATGAGAGTTCGAGAAGTTTGTGTAAGAGGTGGTGATGTTAGTGGTGGACTAGTAAGGTTTAGTTGAATGGTAATGTGTGGACTTGGGTGATGGAAGTGAAAAAGGTAGGAGGATGTTGTAAGTCATCAAGGTAAATGAAGAACAATGTCAAGGTATTAAGAGAATGGAAAGAAATGTATAAGCAAGCTTAAGAGTTTAAGAGTGATGAGTGACAAGTGAAAAGAAGAGAAATTGTGCATGGACATGCAAGATAACCTTGGAAGGTTTAACAAGTAAAGATGAAGTGTAATGATGTTAAGGAGGAGTTATATGGGTTGAAGAGAAACACTTTAGGTAGTAGAAGTTTTGGTAAGGATACATGTTAGAAATATAAGGAATTAATTGACAAGTGTTAGGAATTTCTTGTAAGAATTGAGTAAAAGTTTGAGAAGATCTTTGGAAGTTGTTTTAATGAGTTTGGTGGAGGTTATAAGGTAGGTTTGATGTGCCAAATGATGTTAGAACACATTAGGAGGCTTGAGGAAAAATTTGGAGAAAGTTTGACAATGTATGAGAAGTTTCTGCAGCCGACCTACCCAGGGGACCGACCCCAGTCTGGGTCGGTCGGGCTGAAACTGTGAAGTTGGATGTTCTCTGCAGCCGACCTACCCAGGGGTGGGTCGGTCGGTGGGTCGGTCGGACCATAAAAAAAAAAAAAAAAAAAAGAAGAAGAAACCCTAAGAGAGTTTAGTGGTATTAATGGTACCCCATTAAGGGGGCAATGATGATTAGAGGCATAAAGACCTAAGGGATTAAGTTAAGAATAAACTTAAAAGTTTAAGATTAAGTTTGTAAGATTAAGTTGTAAGACTTAAGAGGTCTTAGGTTGGAGTCATTAAGGGTTAAGTAAGTTAAGTAAGATAAGTAAGTTGAATTGAGTTAAGTGATTAACAACCTAAAACTGAATGAATGTTTTAGGACTTGGAAATTGGACTCCGGAAGAGATTAAGCAACTGAACGGCCAACGGTGAACGGTACAGTTCTCTTGTGACCTGCTTGCTAACGAGGTGTCCCTCGGCTTGTGTGCTATTTGTTTTTGTGTGCTCACTAAACAAGATAAAGCATGCAACCGGAATATATTATACCTATTGTATTGTTGTGTGATGTTTGAAAACTAACACAACATACCGTGAGAACTTACTAACCAATGTTTAGTAAGGAATTGAGTGAGACTAAGGAACGCCCCCTAATAAGGGACGATATAAACCGAAAGAGGTTAACCAACAAACATGGTCTTGAGACTACTACTAACTGGAACATGAGTGAGGAAACCCGGGACCGATCTCCGGTCATGCATGCTAAGGAAAGGGGGTCGGTATCTATAGCAGATTCGACTTCCAATTAAGGACTAGTCCTCGGACTAGTAGCCTTGGGTCGGTTGACCGGCTCAGCTACATTGGACATCCAGTCCAAGGTAGGTGGCTTTAAGATGGCGTGGGGGGATCAAGCCTACATCCCCAACAATTTAAGAATGTTGTTTATTGCCGGTAAGTGTCCTGCTGGCTAGGGTTAACCAAGCCCTACAAAAATAAACAATGAACTAAGGGCTAACCTGTTCCCAATGAGAGAACGGTTGGCATACTTAAGGTAAGGTTAAGATAAGTTGCAACCATTCCTTTTTAAAGGATGGTTTGTATTGTTAAGTTTAAGATTAAGGTAAAGTTAAGATGAGTTGCAACCATTCCTCTTAAAAGGATGGTTTGTATAATTAAGATTAAGATAAGCGACATCCACTCCTTATTAAAGGATGGTGGTTTCTAAGATTAAGATAAGACTAAGATTGAGGTGAGATAAGGATGGACTAAGATTAAGAGGGAACATTATTTAAGGAGTTAAATAACTAACTCTCTAATTAAGGGAACGCATTTAAGTCGTTCATTGTGTGTGAACTTTGATTGTTCATATTTGGATTGTTGTTTACAGCATTTACTATTATGTTGTGCTTATAATCAACCTCCATGCTATCGACAATTAGTCGTCGTAGCCACGTTAGCTTGGGGGCCATGAGGGGATCGTACCAGCATTCGTGCTGACCCCTTTGGGGGCTGTTTTTACTACACAGGTACATCAGGAAGCGGCCATCGCAAGAGTAAGAAGAGGATACAAGTGTTAAGGATTAAGTGTGACCTACGAGTTGTGCATGTACACTCGTATGGCAATTGAGTTAGTAAGATGTATAGGTTGTTGAGAGGATTGTAAGAAGAATATGTATTTGGTTAAGGTTGTTATGTACTAATGTTCGGTATATTCTGTAGTCAGACCGTGGCAAGGTCCTGGAGTGTAAAGAATTCCGCTGTGACATGTATATATATATGCTGTTAAGTTGCGAGACCACATTTGGATTGAGTTGGGGTGTTACAGCTACATTAGTACTTATCTAAATACCATCCCTTAAAACTTAAACCGCCATTAGGTAAGCAATTTACCTTGTTTTTCTCAAGTTTCTCCTTAGGCTTCTTCCCTTGGGAATATCGGCCACCATTCCAATTTCCTTTGCCAATGTTCTAATCAATATACAATGACCCTCATGAGTGCTAGATAATGCACTAACCTTAAGGAATTATTCCTAGGTTAAAAATGTGTTTTAAGGTATTAAATTGAATACTTTACCTTGGATTCTCAAAACAAGCTTTGATATGAATCAAGAAGGACCTCCTCTAGCCCTTGGAGAATAGAAAACAAGCTAGAACAAGGCATAAAAATGAAGCCCCATGAGTGTAATTTTCGGACATGTGAAGAAGTGATGGAAAGATGGTTTTTCTTACATTTTCTTTACCTTAAGAGAAATGAGAACCAAATGGGCTCTTCAAACTTGATCTTCCTCCATCAATGGAGTTTTCCCTTGGCACCGAAATGGAGCTTTGAAGGATTTGAAAAGATAGAAAGGAAGGCCTTGACTTAACTAAGACAAATCTATGCTTATTTTTGGATTTGGAGCTAAAATGAAGGTTTGGTGAGCATTTGAAGATGGAGCACCCATGGAGGCAGCCCTCTCGGTATTGGAGCAGGAGAGAAGAAGAAGCCGTGGGTGAAGGTGGGAAATGAAGAAGAGGGGAGAGAAGGTAGGCTAGTATAGATATTTTGCTTTATAAAAGAAAATAGTAACTTCTTTTACTTTACTCTTCTTTTCCTTTCTTATTTGATGAAGTCTATGGTGACTCATCCCTTAGAAAACCGGCCCCCTCTTAAATAAGGCTAGTCATGGTCTTTGTTGACCAACTTATTAGACTTAGTTGATTAAAGACTAAACTAGGCACTATTTGATTACTATTCATAAACTAGTGCGCATAATTGTGAAATTTTTGATTTCCCATTGATTTAGACTTCCTAATGTGATACTAAGTAGTACACAAGTTAATAAAAGAGTAATGATGGACATTTAGCCACTCAAAACCCATTTACAAGACAATTTTTCAAAAATGTGCTTTAAGACTTCTTAAAGCACATTTTGTGTTTAAACTTGTTTTCAAGCTTAGTTTTCTTTGGTAATTGGTTTAAAATGACCATTAGGATATTACTAAGGTCTTAGCATGATATTTGGGTACTCACCCAATTCTCTCCAAGCTTAGAGCACATGTTTTCCTAATTGCCTTTAAGGCATTTTCTTGTGTTTTCCTTGGTTTAAATTGTCTACCAATCTTTCTAAGGCATACTTTAGCCTTTCTACATCATAAATTGATGTTTACTTAGAATACTTAGGTTTGGGGTATTTCAATTTGAACCATTTGACATGTAATTAGTGGTTCAAGAGTAAGACACGAGGAACAAGTGTGAGCCAAGGAACGTGAGAACACCTAGTAAAGTTAACCCCGGTGAAAGGTATGATTTCTACATGCTCTGTATCCTAACTTGGTTACCCCGATTTGTGTACTTGTTTGATTGTGTGAACACCTAACAAGATAAATGCATGAATCGGATTGTTTGCACTTATTGGTGCTTATGTTGTATTGTATTTTGAACTAAAGTTTGTATAATAAATGAATTGTGAATTGTGAATGGATTGCTTGAATGTGATTGTGTATGGTAGTGCGACTCATAGTTGAGTCTTGTTTGAGTTGAGACTCGTAGAAAGAGTCAAGTTGCGAACTAACAAAAAGGTGGAAACACACTACAACTATCGAACCTATACACGGTAACATAAACTTATGAACTCACTAGAACGTGAGAAAGTATACGGGAGTAGTAACCTCCCGATAACGGTTATAGAACCGAATTGATTTAATCCACACGATAAGTATTAGTGGAAGTATATGAGTAACCTCTATCTAGAGGATTGATAATTGTTCAAAATATGAACCTTGAGCAAAGTAAAGCTTGGTAAGGGATCACCAAACCCCTTAGAAATATAGTCGAACCCCAATGAGAGGAACCGACTAAAATGAACAATGTCACGAGCATGAGAGTATTCGTTAAGTGAGGTAAGACCATAATCTTAGAATACTAGACATTGAGAATTCCCTAAACCAATAGATGTTATCTAGAGAGATACCTCTAGGCTAATCCATGAGAATGAGAAATGACTCCGAGAAAGGAGTTTGGGAATTTGAGTAGTCCGGTAGAGAACTGGACATTGGTGAACTTGAGGAGCTAACTGCATAGCCCCTTTTGTATTTGTAAGCCTGATGGTGAGTCCTGTGTATGACCCTGCCCGATGGTCATGAGTAATGACTTAACATATATCTTTGAGTATTGATTGGAGAACTTGAGTATTGAGTATGTGAGTATTGAGAATGGAGTTATGACTTGAGAAACTTGAGAATTTGAGATGAGTGGAGAATTGAGTTGATCATCGTAGAACTTGTTGAGATTGTGAGTAAGGGTAACCCAAGTGAGTGGGTGACAACGTAGAATGAATTTAGGCATAGTGAGGTATAACCCTCAAGCCTAAGTATAGAAAATATCAAACTAACCTCCTGATGCGTGTGTTAGTGGTTGTGTTCAATATTGAACTTTGATTGTGAATGTAGATATATAATGTATGTTGTATGCATGTTGATTGAAATAAAATTAATCGCATGCTCTTGACCAAATAGCCGGCGTACCCTCGCTAGTACGTGGGGTATGCGGAGATCATATGCAACAATTTTACTGAGCCCCTAGGGGCATCGTTTTTATTTTACAGGAATAATGAAGCCGGATACCGTTCGAGTGTAGGACGGGTTGCCATGTGAGTATGGGTAGTTGTTTAGGAATTTGTAATTGTTTTGTAATGTGGAATTGTAAGACCGACATGTGGTCAATAAGTTAGGAATTGTAGGAGATACTCGGTATAGAATGTATTTGAAGTTGTAATGTATAATATGGGATTGAAGTTGTATTTGGTTGAGGTTTGAGTAAGTAATGGAAGTATTGTTTGTATAGTGTACTCGGTATAAGACCCATCAGACTGATATTGTATTTAATTTTTGTAATTGAGTTTGGACTGGCCTTGTTAGTCACGTGGGTGACTAACGGCATTGTTTCACCCCCGGTTGTATTGGAATTTCCGCTGCATTGTTGTTGGTAATTGAGACGGGTTAGGAGTTAATGGCGTGATTACCGGTAGGGGTGTTACATAGAATGACTATGTCGATATGCACAAACGAATCTAGTACTTCTCTCTCTCTCTTTTTCTTTCTCTCTCTCTAAAATAGGCAAAGCTTTCTCTAAACAAATGCTCTGGATAATTCTCTCTGGAAAGCTGCAATAAAAAAACGAAATGACAACTCTCTTATATAGTGGAGCCGTTGAGGGAGTATGTTTCCGAATTTTTTTCATTTAAACGTTGTAGTTACTTGTAGTTGCTTAGAAGCCGGTCCTAACTTCTTTGTGAACGTTGCTAAGCCTTGGCCCTTAATTTTCGGACAATTACCAATCCATTGGATGACTTGGCAACGTTCAATTATGACTTTCACGTCTGATGTAGCAGACTGACTCTGTTAGTTCCGAAATTTCAGGACCAACGACTCTTTCCTTGAATTCGGAAGCTGGAGCCAAATTTCGGAAGTTGGAGCCAAGTCTTCAGATTAGTGCCTTGTTGAGAGAATTTTGGTCCAAGTCTGAACATTGATGACCGTTGTAAGTCAATGTAGTTGCTGTACTTGCTCCTTAATTTTTGCAACTGCCCGACAGACTCTCTCGAATTATCAGAAAGTCAAGGCTTTGGATTTTGCTCACTTTTTGCATGAATTTCGGCCCAAGGATGATAGTTGATGACTGTTATGGTTTAGTGGACGTTGCCCCATGAATTTCGTAACTGATTGATGAATTCACATGGATGGACTCTCTCGCTCTTTCGGTAAGGACAGAGAGACTCATTCGATCTAAGAGCTCACTCGATCTTTCAAGGTTGACTGACTCTGTCGTGTTTTGAGAAGTGTGATTAACTCGTTTGATCTAGTTGACTATCTCAGCAACACCTTCATACTCCAACAAAATGCGAGGTCATGCAATGGAAGAGTACTTGTAGTGAGCATGATTCAAACGAAGTGATCCGAAGTCCGTGACTAAAGAAGCACTGGATACCGAATACAGGTATATAATATACCTTATGTGTGAGAACAGCAGAGGGAGCACTACACGTTAGATAGTGGCTCGACCTCAACCGACAGTACAAAGTGAGTGATCATGAAACACATAATAGTATACACAATAGACTTCCAGAGAACTAGATAGAAAAACTATAACTCATCGAATTTGCGCACGGTAGGAAATACCACGCGACAATTGAGAAACCATCATTCCCAAGATAATAGGGATAAATGGGAGATGTACAGTACATTAAGAATAACGAAACAAGTGAACTAAGCTCTAAAGTTATCAGGGTCGCGTAGCAGAAGCTAGTGGGCCATAATTTTAAGGTTCAATATACGATTAAATGGCTAATTATCAATGCCTAGGAGCCCGATAGGCCAGAACCGAAACTGGTTATGTGTTAAACTGAAATACCCCTAAATAAATTTAAATTAATTTAGGGGATGACTTTTGTTAAAACCCTTAATAATATTATTAAACATCAAATTATTATATGGTAATATTTAAAAATTATTCAAGGGATTTCTTTGATTGAATCCTAAATAATAATACAATTTAATTTAATTTATTATATGGTATTATGAATTTAATAACAAGATTTATAAGTCAATAAATCTTGGAAGAATTCCTAGACACTCCAATTATATTATAAAGATTTTATAAATATTTGGAGTAGTGATTGATAAGCGAGAAATACATCTACTTTTAGGGCTTTAATTCTTCCTATTTTCATAACAATTTGTGTCGTATTTCTCACTTATCTTACGATTTTCCTAGATTTATGTTTTGATATGAATTGATATATTTTATGTGTTAAATGTAGGAAAAAGCCATGTAAATGGATAGATGATCTCATGAGCTTTCCAACGCAACAAACGGCGAGTAAAACGGACTTATAACGAAGAATCTAGAGCCGGTCAAAAATGGCAACACAAATATACACGTCCACATGTTGACATCACAAAGAGGCGGACAAGAGGAAGCTGCGACCGCCTGATAAGGCGCGGACACGAGAAGGCTGCGACCGCCTGATACGAGGCGGACAACACAGGAGGCGCAACCGCCTGATAAGTAGCGGACAAGAGAGGCGCAGACACAAGAGGTGTCCGCCTGTTTTCGAGCGGACGCACAAGCGGACTGGGCAAGCAGACGAGATTAAATCCGACGCGGAGTCGTTCTTCGCGGCGATTTCTTCCTTCTTCGCGGCGCCGCACTCGAACTGCTCTTCATTAATTGCAGACTCCTTCGGCGCCCACCTTAATTTGTGCACGCGTGACGCCGCCTCTGTGATTGCTGCTGCCCACGATCTGCTCACCACCGCCATTTAATCACACCGACTGCACCGTCCTGACTGCTCTCTTGTCTGCTTCCCATTTCTTCTGCCTATAAAAAACCAACGCCCATCCTCAGTATTAGGCATCCCTTCTTTAATCCAAAGCCCAACACACTCATTCACCATCAGCTCTCCGGAGCACTCACCACCACGCTCGCTCACCACGTACAACCACATCCATTTCTTTTCTCCCCGTTTTCTCCATTTTAATTTGTTTTTCCACCACACCACATCTCTGCCATTAATTAGTATTATTATTACGGACGACGTGGATACAGAGGCGGAGCCAGGATTCAGAGTCAACTTGCTAGCTGGAGTTTTCTCTACCCTTTCTCTTATTTTGTTAAAATGTTGTTTATATATAGTTATGTTTAATTAATAAACTTAAGCCCTCTCAGGTTTGGGATGCGAGCCTATTTTATATAATTATGTTATGTTAAGCTTTCCACTATAATTTTATCTAAAGTAGTAGTTTAATTCCAGTTCTTCATCTGCTTTAATTCTCTGATCAATTATTAAAGCAATATTTGTAGTTTTCTAATCAACACGCGAGAGCTGAGATAGTAAACAAGACATAGGAATTAAACCTGATTAACAGCTAGAAGCCTGATCCGGCCTATAGGTTAATTAGTCTCAAATAGAAGCTGTTCTTTATGCGATTGGTTGTGTCCGGATTAGAGCATTAGTCTGCTGCTAGTTCTAGCAACTGGTTAGGGTTCGTTAGATTTAGTCGTCAACGAATTATTTATAGTTTCTGAGTTTATTACTTAAGTGGTGAAGTTTATATTAATATAATTGATAAAATAGGTGAGCAGAACAACCCGGGATGCTTTCTTAAAAGACAAAAAGATTTATAATTTCTATTTTTATATTTTGTTTTTTTAATTGTTTTTTATTATTTTGTTTAAGTTAAGTTTGTAATTATTTCTTCTCCTTAAAAAAATGATAAAATCTATTTACTAGAAGCCTCAGTAATTTTAATCCACTGTCAGTTATCCACAGCGAGGTCCCCAAGAGTACGACAACCCCACGAATCCACTATCCCGCAAAACGATTAGGTACACTGCCTAAGTGGTAGAAGTAGTCACATATTTCTCCATCAAGTTTTTGGCGCCGTTGCCGGGGACCTCCAGCAGGTTAATTGATAGTTTTTAAATTTTATTGGGATTTCTATTTTTATTTACTTTTATTTATTTTCGCTTATTTAATTTACTAAAAAAAATTTGTATTTCTATATTATTTCTTATTTGTTTTTCTCTCTAGTTAATTTTGTTTATTATTTTTCTTTTCTGTTTCTATTCCTTTTCTACTTGGTATTTTTATTTTTGTTTTTATAGGATAATTACTATGGAGAGCAGCCACGATGAGGTGAGAAGATTATTGATCAATCTGGAATGGACACGAATGCAAGAGGAAATATCCTCATATCAAAGATTGGTCAAGGATTATCAACCACCTCAACCATCAAATCGAGAGCCGTATTGGTGGGAAGTCAACCAGGCTAACGCACAGTACAACGAAGCTCAGTTGGGGTATTACTACTTCAATCAGAACAAGCAACAATCTACACAGAGGCCAGATGAATTCCTCCCAAATGGTGAGCCGCTAGAAGAAATTCCAGTGGTGACCCAAGGAGTGAAGATCGACTCGAGCCAGATAATTGAAGCTACAAGTTCTGATGAGGAGATAAAGAAACTTCTCAGACATTTTTCTCCGACGCCGAGTTAGAACAAATGTCTGAGAGTTACAATCTTCCTCCATCTCCATCCCCAACACAGGAGAACAATTAAAATTAAGATATTGTGTCTGAGCCGGTCAACCAGCTGGAAGAGCGCTATCCTGTTGAGCCTCACCAACCGAAGAGGAAATTTACATCCTCGAATCTGAGGAAGGAAACCACTACCACCGGTCTCTCATCAACTTCCATCCTGCCTCCATAAGCCTCAACAGCAAGAGGAGGATGTTTACATCCTCCAATTTGAGGAAGAAAAGCAATCACACCTGGTCTCCTGTTAAAACTACGTTACCGGCAGTACCTCCTCAAACACCAGGTTTTGTGGAGTATTCATTTTCCTATTTTATTTGCCGAAGTAACATTTTGTTTTGATCCAGGTGGTTTGCTTTTTATCATTACTAACTTCGTTTTCCTGGCGAAGATATTATCTACTTTTATTTTTGATCCAGGATAACGAAGCGATAGTCTAGCCAAAGACTAAAACTACGGGCAGCTTACTGGGAGGCAACCCAGTGGTTAAGTTTTATTATCTTATTATCTTATTTTATATTTTATTTTTCTTAGTATCCTATTTTTGTTATATTTTATTATTTATACTATCCTATGTGATTTTTCTTTTCAAAAAAAAAAATTAAAATGCAAGAAGGGAGCATATGGTTTTATTTTAATTTTGTCTATGATTTTATTTTTATTTTTATTTTTCTTTTTCTCAAGAAGTGACAATGGAATCTGTGCTTTAATGCAACGCTTTTTAGCGTTTATTTTTGGGTAGTGTGCACAGGTGAAATTCTTATCATGGTATCTGAAGAACTCCAAGGCTGGACACTTGCTTGAACGCAAGTGTGAGGAACGCTACTACCCCCATTTTCGCACTTAAGTGTGAGGAAGGACACCTTCCTCAATCTACGATATCAGGGGAGTCTCAGTTTCTTTATTTTAAATGTTTGTGTCCAGTCTATCACGCTTAATGATTATTATTATATCAGTCCATGATTGTCCTGAATGAAATTCTTCATGAGTCTGGCATATTTTGAAAGGTCTTTTCTTGATTATTTTATGAACAATGAGGACATTGCTCCTCTTAAGTTTTTGGCGTAGTTTAGACCTTTCCCTGAAAATATGCCAGTTGCACTTAATGCCACACATGTTTTTAATTGTCTTCTTGCATTGAGGGAATCACTGCTCTGAGTGCTTATAAATGTTAATTCTTGGGTGAAATTTTTGCATAAATTTTGAAGTGAAGCCAGGTGACCACCTCAAGAATCTTTCTGCTTTAGGTTGTTTGTATATATAGTTTTATTCAAATGAATCTGTTTTCCCAAAATTTGGTGGATTAAGTTGATTAGGGAAACTGAATTAGTTTATCTTGGGATTTTGGAAATGATATGAAAGTTTGGAATGAAAGGATAAGGCAAGGTACTCCGCTGATCAAAAATTTTCCTAACAAAAGCAGGCCTCGTCTATCCGGTTATTAAGTCCTAGGGGTGCCTTAACACCTATCTACCTAAGGTCTCGTGATCTGGGATAGTTGGCCCAACACCGTTACAAGGATAGAGAGAAAAGTCTGGGTTACGGAAAAAACTCTGCAATTCGCAATTATTCAATTGTGTTGTATATATTTCTTGAAGAAGAATGTTTTTACATACGAAAAGAGTTAATTGCAGTTTAATTTTTGTTTTTGATCATGAGTATGTGGTGTTGAAAGGTATCGCGGAATAAGGCGTTACTTCACACCCCTTGTCATCCAAAGGTTAAAGGAAAGAAATGGTGGAAGATCCCAAGTTAATCCACATTCAGATTTTGTAGTCTAACTTATCCATGCTTTAAAAAAAATTCTTTTTCACTGTTTGCGAAAACCTACAACCAGGAGCAGAACTATTCTTTTGATTGTCACTTTGCTTGCTCTGTTTTGCATCTGTTTAATCCTGAGGTTTGACACTACGGCCTTAGAGATATATTTATTCTCTATTTGCTTGAGGACAAGCAAAAGCTAAGTGTGAGGAAGTTTGATAAGCGAGAAATACATCTACTTTTAGGGCTTTAATTCTTCCTATTTTCATAACAATTTGTGTCGTATTTCTCACTTATCTTACGATTTTCCTAGATTTATGTTTTGATATGAATTGATATATTTTATGTGTTAAATGTAGGAAAAAGCCATGTAAATGGATAGATGATCTCATGAGCTTTCCAACGCAACAAACGGCGAGTAAAACGGACTTATAACGAAGAATCTAGAGCCGGTCAAAAATGGCAACACAAATATACACGTCCACATGTTGACATCACAAAGAGGCGGACAAGAGGAAGCTGCGACCGCCTGATAAGGCGCGGACACGAGAAGGCTGCGACCGCCTGATACGAGGCGGACAACACAGGAGGCGCAACCGCCTGATAAGTAGCGGACAAGAGAGGCGCAGACACAAGAGGTGTCCGCCTGTTTTCGAGCGGACGCACAAGCGGACTGGGCAAGCAGACGAGATTAAATCCGACGCGGAGTCGTTCTTCGCGGCGATTTCTTCCTTCTTCGCGGCGCCGCACTCGAACTGCTCTTCATTAATTGCAGACTCCTTCGGCGCCCACCTTAATTTGTGCACGCGTGACGCCGCCTCTGTGATTGCTGCTGCCCACGATCTGCTCACCACCGCCATTTAATCACACCGACTGCACCGTCCTGACTGCTCTCTTGTCTGCTTCCCATTTCTTCTGCCTATAAAAACCAACGCCCATCCTCAGTATTAGGCATCCCTTCTTTAATCCAAAGCCCAACACACTCATTCACCATCAGCTCTCCGGAGCACTCACCACCACGCTCGCTCACCACGTACAACCACATCCATTTCTTTTCTCCCCGTTTTCTCCATTTTAATTTGTTTTTCCACCACACCACATCTCTGCCATTAATTAGTATTATTATTACGGACGACGTGGATACAGAGGCGGAGCCAGGATTCAGAGTCAACTTGCTAGCTGGAGTTTTCTCTACCCTTTCTCTTATTTTGTTAAAATGTTGTTTATATATAGTTATGTTTAATTAATAAACTTAAGCCCTCTCAGGTTTGGGATGCGAGCCTATTTTATATAATTATGTTATGTTAAGCTTTCCACTATAATTTTATCTAAAGTAGTAGTTTAATTCCAGTTCTTCATCTGCTTTAATTCTCTGATCAATTATTAAAGCAATATTTATAGTTTTCTAATCAACACGCGAGAGCTGAGATAGTAAACAAGACATAGGAATTAAACCTGATTAACAGCTAGAAGCCTGATCCGGCCTATAGGTTAATTAGTCTCAAATAGAAGCTGTTCTTTATGCGATTGGTTGTGTCCGGATTAGAGCATTAGTCCGCTGCTAGTTCTAGCAACTGGTTAGGGTTCGTTAGATTTAGTCGTCAACGAATTATTTATAGTTTCTGAGTTATTACTTAAGTGGTGAAGTTTATATTAATATAATTGATAAAATAGGTGAGCAGAACAACCCGGGATGCTTTCTTAAAAAGACAAAAAAGATTAATAATTTCTATTTTTATTATTTTGTTTCATTTTAATTGTTTTTATTATTATTTTGTTTAAGTTAAGTTTGTAATTATTTCTTCTCCTTAAAAAAATGATAAAATCTATTTACTAGAAGTCTCAGTAAATTTAATCCACTGTCAGTTATCCACAGCGAGGTCCCCAAGAGTACGACAACCCCACGAATCCACTATCCCGCAAAACGATTAGGTACACTGCCTAAGTGGTAGAAGTAGTCACATATTTCTCCATCAGTGATTTGAAGCATAAAAGTCAATATAAAATTCTAGAAACCCTAAAGCTTCTTAAGCCTTGCTAGGGTTGACTTTTTGAGAATGGTCAAACCATCCCATGAAACCTATACCAATAAATAGGTTACGGAAAACCATGAAGATCGATAAAAAGAACGTTGAAAATGGATCATCCTAGCCAAAGTTATGATAGAATGAAGTTTAGAGTCAAAAATTTGAGAACTGCCACGTGTCAAGCTCACACAGCTCGCCGGAACTGAGCACAAAAATCGACCAAGTCCCTAACCTCCACCAGTATTTTTGCCCTAACTTGTGACGGTCGTATCTCACTCATCCTTTCAAATTTTCCAGTGCCGTCTTCTTCATTCTCTTCTCCTTAATCTCCTCTTTACAACCATAGCTTACACATAACCTAACTCTTCCTACATCCACCGAAAAATCGATCCAAAGTCGCCTCCCTGCAAAGCCGTAACCCAGATTCTCAGAAAAACGTGATCGGTAAGGTACTTTCGTTCGATCATAACTTCTTCGTCTCTCATCCAAAATCCAAGTTCTTTAGCTTGTTGTGTAGATCTCTAACCCGTCTACAACTCTTGTGTTTACAACTAAGGCTAAATCCCAACCGTGTGCAAGAACGAGGCGTCTAAAGTTTCTGCCTTGTTACGCACAAAAATCATACAGAAACCGCTGGTATAAACTTGTAACTTTCGGGTTGGATTTCTTTCTGTATGTGGCAAGTTAGATTAAGCTCTTGCTATCAATTTGTAGATCTATAATTCCTCTTTCGATTAAGCCCACACACGTAGTCTAATTCGATCTAAAACCTATTTTATAGATCCACAAAGTTAGCTACTCAAACAGTTCAAAGCTTGAACTTTTTCCACAAACCCGATATTGATTCTCTTCGTTGGCGCGATTCCGGTGAGTTTCTCTTTCAATTCCTCCGATGTTGTTAATCGGTTTTGCATTTTCGACCAAACCCACGTATCAATTTCGTTTATTATGCGCTGTAATAAGAGAATTTGGCAAAATCAAAGTCGGAACCGTATAAACCCTAACTTTGAATACCCAGAATCGTTTTTCCAATATACCGCATGATAGGTTGGGATTTCAGTGTCAATAGATTCGTTTTTCAATTTCGAGTCCAATGAAACAAGAAACAACAGATTTGGTTCTGTAGATTGAGAGAAATCATCGATTTCCCACGCGACTGTTGGGTATGAGTTTCTGATGAACTCGAGTAGCAGCGGCCGTCCGATCGTAGGTTATAGAAACGGGCGGTCGAGATTAGAACAGAGATGTTTAAGTTAGCTTTAGCTTTATATTAATTCCTTAATTAAACGCTAACTTGTCGAATTTATTTAATGACCTTCCCGAATGTATTTTGACTTGAAATTGTAACCCTAGATTCCGTATAAATTGTAGTTTATTATGATGTAAATTAATATTGGTTTTGAGTTTTAAAACGTAAGTTATGATTTGTGCAAGTTATGAGTATTATGGAATTATTTGGATAATTTAAAAAGATATTTTTATGAAATAAAAATTTTATAATATGTCTAAAATGTGATAGTTACTATATATTTAATTTTGGGAATTTCGGACATGGGGAAATGGGTTTAAAAATTGTATTTATAAGGTTTTTCATAAGTTATCTTATAATATAAGGTTTTTAATGTAACAGAAATTAAAGTATAGTTTACTAATAAACTTTTTAGGTTGAGAAAAATATGAGAAGACTAAATTAGCATCTAGTAACAGTATGTTTATAAATATTTTGGGAATTAACTTTTAACTGAAGTAAAAAATTGTTTACATATATATATATATATATATATATATTTATATACTTATATGAGAGAAATAAAATAGAAACTGATGTTAAATCAAGGAACTAAACTAATCTTCATTTTATTTATTATATAATATGGAAGTTAACATTCTTAATTAAATCTAAGGAAATATATATATATATATACATATATAAAAGGAATAAAATAGTAACTTAGGTTAAAACGAGGAGCTAAATAAATCAACACTTATATCAGCTAAACACTATAGAAGCTAATATTCTAGAATGTACAAAGAAATACTTTATAAAACATACATGGAATGCTGATATATGTTGAAGTTAATAGAGGTAATTTAAATACAATACGCTATATAAAGGATGACTTAAATAAATTCTATTACATGTACAGGCATATATATATTTATTATATATTTATTTATATAGTAAATAAATAAAAGAAAATACTTTATTTTATAAACCATATATCGGTTGTGGACATGTCTAAAAGTTATTAAATAAAATTAAATACAATAAAACTACATAAAGAATGTTTTGAATAATTAAATCCTAGTATATATATATACATTAAACATAAATAAAAGAAATGAAATACCTTATAGAAAATATAATACGAAGGAATAAATAAGTTCAACTAAACCTCTACATAATACTAATGAAAGAATATTATATGAGGTGGTATTAAATTGGGGTTATGAAATTGAGTTTTGAGTTACCTTCGAATTTCTAGGATTTAAATAAATCATAACTAAATACATATATAATATTATTTGTCAATGACAAGAATGTAAATTTGTAATTGGGTTAAGTAATAAATAAGTTAAGACTTAGGGAAAATTGTAATTTGATTACATAAAACGTTACACAAATAGATCTTAATATATAATTAATAATAAAATAAATGAAATAGTTTTAAATCTAAATGTGAAGTGGATTAATAAGGCTAGATTTAATTATTTCATAACATTTATAATAGTGAGTAATAACTTAATGTTTTAAGGTAAAATCATTAAAAGGGTTAAGATATAAAACTATGTTAAATATGACTAGGGAGTTAGTCTAAATAATAATCCTTGAGTTCTTAGAATTGGTTGAGCCATATAAAATACATTTATAACATTAATTACCAAAATGCGGAATGAGAGTTTATAGATAAGGGATCTATTTATTAGTTGGAACTTATAAGAGGTTTGTAAATAGGATGGCAATGGCGATTTGAACAACTCAAACCAGCCACCTCCTTCTCTCTCATTTTTGAAGGCTCAAACCTTGTCCAAAAATTATAAAAACCATACCATTGGAATCCCCTTGCAAAGGAGAACATTTTCATCCTTCCAAAAATCAAAAACGACCACTTTCATTTCGGTGGGTATTCTCCATTTGAAGATTCAAGTCCACCATTAGAAGCACCTTCACCTCCTTATCATCTTGAGGTAAAAAGAAATTCGGAAATCCATCATTTCTAGCCCTTGTTTGCTTTATAAGAATTTTCAGTTTTTGAATGCCTTGTTCTTCTTGCTCCAGCCGATTTTGGCTTCTTTTGTGGGCTAGGAATCTTGTTCTCTTGCTAGTCAAGAACTTCATTCATCCATTGGGAGGTAATACTCATTTCTAAACCCTAAAACATTTAAATTCTAGGGTTAGTGCAAAAATGAATGTTAAATGGTATTGTGTATTGATATGGGTTGTAGCACTTGGTGTGTGTGAACCTCATTGGGACCGAGAACAAAGGTGAAGAAAGGAAGAGAAGGAAAAAGGAAGAAAGAAAACTAGAAACACAAGGTAATTACCTTTACCTTGAGCTAGTTTTGTATGTAGTATTGTAACAGTTTTTGGAGTAGTAAAATGAATGGTGTATTGAGTAATGAGTAGTAAGTATGTTGTAGTATAATGAGTAATGGTATTGAAACAGTTTTGAAGTTTTTAAATGAGTTTTAAAAGCTTGGGAAAACATGGGGTATTGAATGTGTATGTGTAGGAATTTTATGTTGTTGTAGTAGTGTTGGAATGTGAGTATAATGTGTTGTATAAACAGGTTGTGAGAATGAGAATATGTGAGCTGAAATAATGTGTGGACAATGTTAAAAATATAGGGGAGACTATGTCAAATTTTGTGTAGGAAGGAGAGGACTTAAGTGTTTAAGGAGAGGAAATAAACTAGGTGTATTTGGAGAGGTTGAAAATGAGTAGTTTAGTATTGTGAAACAGATTTGGAAAGGGGCTTGTAGATGGAATGGAACTATGATGTGAGTTAATGTATTTTGAATGTTAGGAGTGGCATTAGTTGAGGAGGTAATGAGAGTAGAAGAGAGTTTAAAAATCTGTAGCATTAGAGGAGTAAAAACTGTTACAAGTGTTGAAATGAAATGAGGAGAACTTGTGTAAGTTGAGTAGAAATTGAGTAGTAGGTTTGGAAGATGAATTAAGGTGATTTAGAGCATTTAAATGAGTGGTAAACATGTAGGGAAGTATTGGTAAAGATTGGGGAATCAATGGGTAAAGAAACCAACTGAAAACAGATTTTAAAACTGAAGTACTGGGCCGCACCGGACTTGCGACAGGACTTTGCAAGTTCGGTCGAGCCCAGAATTACAAAGACGGAAACCTTCTGAATGGACTGAACTTTGCGACCGGACTTGCAAGTGTCGGACAGAAATTCTCCTGTCTGAAACCTTCTGGATGGACCGAACTTGCGACCAGACTTGCAATTCGGTCGGGCCAGAAAATTCCCGTAATGCAAGCTACTGAATGGACCGACCTTGCGACCGGACTTGCAAGTCAGCGTCGGGCTAAAATTCTCACAAAAGAAACTTACTGGAATGGACCGACCTTGGGACCGGACTTGCAAGGTCGGTCGGCCCTGAAATTTTCACGCGATGTAACCTACTGACTTGGACCGAACTTGCGACCGGACTTGCAAGTTCGGTCGTCAAACAAAAAAAAGTTTTATTATATGATTATATTATCATTTATATATATATGCCTATACAATATATGCATATATGTGGTAGAACATTACAAATGAAGTAGTAAGGTAAGGAAGTAAGTAAATGTGTAAGGAAGCATTTAAGAAGTAATGAGGAAAAGAAGGTTTTATAACCAAGTTGAATGTAAAGGAGTAGTGAGTATACATTAGGAGTATTAATGGAAGTAAGATGGATCATTGATCATACAACTTCATGTATGTATAGGATCAATAGTTGAACATTGAAGGAACCGGTAGTACGAGTACGACGGTGAACGGTATGATTTCTTCATGCCCTGTATCCTAACTTGGTTACCCACCCCGATTTGTGCTTATGTGATCACCAATAAGATAAATGCACGAATCGGACTTATATTGCACTTAACTGTGTTTGAACTATTTTGTTCTTGTGTATCTTCTTGAACAATTAGTTTGTACAATTCATGAAATGAATGAATGAGAATGAAGTGTATGTGTACATGATGATACTTGTGTATTGTATTGATGTATGGAAAGGTAGTACTGACTTCTACTATTCCTACATTATAACTCCTAACTTGAGTAATGAGTAAATGGAATGAGTAGAAGTCCGATATAGTTTCGGCCACGCATGGAGGATAAGGAAACACAAGAGGTTGGATCCGAATCCTGGCTGTAATCTCTTGCATGGACCAATCCCCTTGAATGGGCAGCATCCTGGATTAGTGGGCCACCCTAAAGCCCGGTGGTGGGATGTAGTAATCCCTACCCGGAGGTCATACCGACTTGACTTGAGTAAAGTAAGTAAGAAGTAAGTATTGTATGTGTATCGGTCTTGACTATTGTAAGTCATTGACCTTGAGTAAAAGAGTATCGAACACCCGATTAACCCGGGTGTGTAATGAAGCTAACAAGACCTTCGTATGAATTGGGGAAGTGTCCCGGTAATGCGGTGATTTTCGGTAAGTATAATTGGATGACTTGAATTGTCCTTCCTTGCAGGTATTGTAGCATGTATGCCTTGTGTATGGAATGTATAGAATTGTATTGTATAAAGCCTGTATGTATGTATGAATGAAACGAACCGCATGTACTCGACCAATTAGTTGGCGTACCCTCGCTAGCACGCGGGGTATGCGGTTATCATATGCAGCGTAAGCTGGCCCCCTAGGGGGAATGTTTTTATTCTACAGGTACCCGCGAGGCGTGACGGTAGAGTAGGGACAGGATGTAATTCTTTTTGAAATAGTTAGTAGATTGGGATGGTGTACCGAGTTGTACACGGCTAAGGCCATTTTTAAGTAGCCGGTGTACCATGTGGTACACCCCTTTTTGGATAATGAATTCATGATTGGATAGAAAAGAGTGGATGTATAAACTCTTAATTTTTTGGAATAGTCTTGGAATGTAATTCATTTACTTAGATACTCGGTAATCAAATGTAAGTAAGTATCTGGTATTGTAAACTAAGTAGTATGTATGCAGTTTATTCTAATCGTCACCGATACGGTAAGTAGTAGAGCCTTGTTAACCTTGGATGGTTAACGGCGTTTGTATCACCCCCTCACGCCGGGGTAAGTAAGTATTTTCCGCTGCGAGTAAGGTAATTATGGGAATGATTAGAGGATAATGGAAGGATTAGCGGTTGGGGTGTTACAAAAAGTGGTATCAGAGCGAAGTCTCGCTCTGATGATTAGAATCCTAAGTGTAGTGATTACCGAGTTAGGATTTCAACCGTTTTAAGACGGATACTTAGAAACCTAACTCGGAACTACCGTTGTTAACAACGGATACCCTTAACGTCTGCAAAGAAGATACCATTGTTGAATCAAGACCATGAGGTCATAGTTTCACCGTATCTAATGTAATCCACACTTGTTCAGATGTCAGGACGAGGTCCAGGTCGTCCCAGAGGAGGGACTAATGACGGACCAAGCGCGCAGACGATAGCTGAAATCGTCGCCGCCACGGTAGCACAGATGCTATCGGATGTAATCACCGCTGTACAACAAACACAGTAAAACCACCAGCAGCAACAACAGCAGCAGCAGCCCGACCCACCTCATCCCCGTGAGACTAATTGGGTAAAGGCAGTCGCCGACCTTCGACCTCCATGCTTTAGAGGCGAGAGCGACCCCGCCAAGCTCGAGGCCTCTCTCTCCGAGATGGAGACGGCCTTCGAGACACTTGAGACTCCCGCTGGAGTTCGAGTGACGATAGCTGCGTATTACCTCAAAGACACGGCTATGGACTGGTGGAAGCTCATTAAGGCCGAGCACGTGGCTGATCCCGCATTCGGTTGGGAAGCATTCACCTCTCTTCTCCGATCTAAGTACTATCCCGAGCATGTCAAGACCAAGAAAAGGCTTGAGCTCGATACCCTGAAAATGACCAGAAGATGACGGTTGGAATATTACCGCACCTTCACCTCTCTTCTCAGACTTCTACCCGACCTTGGGTATACCGGCCAAGTCTTGGTCGACCGCTTCTACGGCGGATTGAGCCATCGACTCCGGTATGGCATGGGCTTCACACGGTTTACCTCCCTTCAGGTAAACATCGTTGAACCCTTAAAAGCCATGAGTAATGTGAATTAGTATTCCCGTATGTAAGTGCAACCTAATGCCTAAGTAATTCAGGAGTGTTACCACGCTGCATCTCGAGTTGAGATCACCTGCCAGCTAAGAGATGAGGAGCAAGCGCTGAAGCGCAAGGTGAGCGGCAAGGGTAACACCTCCGACGACCAAAACCAAGCCAAACCTTGGAAGAAGAAGAAGGGGAAGCATTCCCACCAGAAGGGCACCTCTGGAGACGGTAGTGCCCATGAGAAGGGCAAGGCGGCTGAGCCATTGCAGCTTGGCTATACCGCACCAGTGGCAGCGAAGCCACTTAGGTCTCAACCCTATAGGGGTAAGAAACCGGAACCGAATTAGTACACTTGTGAACTAGTATGTACATAGAGTATTGTGAGTATACCGAACCTTGCTAACTTGGAAGCTATAGGTTCTGGATTTGGCCAGGGCAAGAACCAATCTGATGGCCACAGCTACATATGCCGCAACTGCAACAAGGACCATCCCGGCATAGATTCCCAAGGAAGGGAGATCCGCTGCTACACTTGCCAGAAGCCGGGGCACCGTGCTAATGCATGCCCAGAAAACTCTAAGCCCAAGGGCAACTATCAGGGCTACAAGCAACGTAAGGAAGGAGACTGCATCTGGCGATGCTCATGCCCAGCATACCTCACAGGGACAGGGATCCCGAGGTCCGCAAAGGCGCACCGCAGAGGCAGCCGGCCTTACACTCATTGACCGTGATGGGACCGGGACTAAGTCCGGCCCAGGTAACTACCGTAACCTTAATCCTTGAAGACATGACTAAGTATTAAAGTATTGTAATGGGAGTATGCGAATGCGTAAGTACCTGAAGTATGAAATTGACATAGTAAGTAACATGGAATATGTATTGAGCATGAAATGAATAGTAAACCTAGAACTCACACTAGATATAATTTACCACCTTAGGAATTCCTTATCTGTTACCCATACCTTCGAACTCACCTCATGAAGAGACCGACATCGCCACTCACCACTTCAACAACGAACAGTGTCAGGTCATCCGCCCAGGTATGATCTTATTAAGAGGATACCTGACACCCGAAGCACAAGTTTCAATCATCCGACGATGCAACGAGTTAGGAATGGGTCCAGGAGGATTTTATACACCCGAATTCCCCGGTGAAGCAACAATGAAGCTGAAGATGATGTGCTTTGGAAAGGATTGGAACCCTTATACCAACACATACTAAACAACGCGAGCAGGAGACGGAGCCACAACTCCATCAATACCCCTGGAATTCCAAACGCTTGTCACTCAAGCTGTAGAAATCGCACAACAGTACGAAGATGAACCGATCCCTGCACTTGAAGCAGATTTATGTATTGTCAACTTCTATGAGAAAAAAGGACGACTTGGCTTACACCAAGACAAGGACGAGACAACGGAATCTCTTGAACAAGGAGTGCCTGTAGTGTCTCGGTCCATTGGTGATGATGCCGTATTTTTGTATAGCGAGCAGAAGCGTGTGGACCTCGCAGAGAAATTGGTATTGAGATCAGGAGATGTCCTAATCATGGGTGAAAATCAAGGTTGCTGTATCACGGGATCCAGAGATCAAGTTGAATACGGCACCACCGGCGTTAATCAATGCCACACACATGAAATCAGGACGCCTGAACCTTACCTTTAGAAAGTATTAATCTTGTACTAGCATGTAATCCAGTAGTAACATGTATTAGAGACACAGTATGTATGATGGTTGGTTATTCAATAAAAGTAGTGTTGGTTATTAAATTCCACTTGCGTTCCACCATCTTTACTTATAATCTCATGAATCAATAGGTTGTGGACTCGGTACCGAAGGTAACCTGAGTATCCTCACCGAAGCACAAGCCGACAAGAGCGGCACCATCCTAACGGGAACATTCCCAGTAAACGACATCGAAGCCTCAGTACTATTCGACTCCGGCGCCTCTCACACCTTTGTATCGCCATCATTCGTTACAAGGTTGGGGCTAGACGCAGATGAGCTACCAAAATTTTTGGTTACTCTCCCGTCGAAGGAGCGGGTAAAGTGCACTAAGTATTACCACACCGCCACAATTCAAATCAAAGGCGAAGCGTTTCCCATCTCCTTCATCAAATTCAACGGGTTGGGATTCGACTTAATAGTTGGAATGAACTGGTTGGAGCGTTACAAGGGACGAATCCTATGCGCCGAGCATCGATTACTGCTCAAAAGTCCATTTGGGGTCACTGTTTCATACCGCCAGAGACCGAGAGAGCCTTCAAATACAGTCATCTCCACTATGTGAAATACCCCAAACCTTAATGTGTTAATTAATTATGTAATTATTATTTTCTAAGGCTAATTAAGTCCTTAAGGTCATTGGTGAAGAAATAAAAACCAAAAAGAAAAAAAATAAAATGCGTAAAAGTCACAAAACGTGAAAACGCGATTTAATTATTTTAGGAGGCATATAACCTTCACTAGGGTTATAAATTATTTTCATACCCTAATTACATACTAAGAACAAGTGGGAAAAAAATTCCGGAAGAAACGATTCAAATAAGGCGTTAAAACGCTAACGGAGTCTAAAGCACGTTTTTCGAGAAAACCCGAAAACGTGACTTTAAAAGTCAAATGACCCCATAAAAATTATAGTGTATCATATAACTATAAATAAGAATTAATGGGAGTATAATAACCATTAAAATTTAAGAACGAGAAGATTCCGGAAAACGGGCCCGGTTAGTGAATAGTGCTAAACCGGGTAAATAAACGAGCGTTTCTGTTAAAAAACGAAAAACGCTCCAGCTGGTCTACTTATATGGGGCCGGTTTTATAGGGGGAGCCAGCTCTCTCTCACACACTAAGTAAATAAAGAAAAAGAAAAGAAAGAAAGGAAGGAAAAAGTACAAAAGCAAAAAATACCTCTCTCCTCTCATTTCCCTCCTCCCCTCTTCTTCTTTTCCTTTCCCATCGTGAGCCTCTTCTTCCTCCCTTCCTGCTGCGATTGTGAGCTCCACCAAACAGCCATGGCTCCTCCACTTGTCTCCCTTGTACAAGCTCGTTGAAGCTCCAAATTCAAAACAAATTACTATTCTTCTTCCTATCATCATCCTCTACACTTCTCTCTTTCCAAAATTCGAAAAGGATGAGTTTCATTTTTATGGGTTTTCCCCATTTGAAGAGAAAAAGCACATCATCTTGTAGCTTGGAGTCTCCTCTTTCTTCTAAGGTAAAAATTTCATAGAAAGAGTCACGTTTGCTCTTCCTCCTTTGGTAGCCGATTTTGGCTCTTTCTCACACCTTGTTTTTCTTCTTGATTTTGAGCTTCATTACAACCCTCCAATGGTGGAATAATTCCCTTCCTGATTCAAGGGTGAGAACCTCTCTTAAAGGGTTCCAAAAAGGTAAACCCTAACCTTGTTTTTAAGCCCTTAAATTGGTTTAGAGTTCTTAAGGGTTTGGATAATTAATAAAATGTATTTCTGTGTTTCTTGAATGTTGGGATGGAGTTTGGAAACTCCATTCCCTTGACCGATTTTGAGGAGATGAGGAGCAAGAGGAAGTTAATGAGAGACTTGTGAATTTAAGGTAAGAAAACTACCTAATAACTATCTTGGTTATTGTAGAACTTGGGATGGGAAAGTTTTGGGAAGAAAATCTAAGATAAATAACTCACCTTAAGCTTATGTGGTGTTTTTAAGGAATTTTGTTGTTTGGGCAAATATAAATGTTCAGTGTAGTGCAGGTGTTGCTATTATTATGAGGAAATTCAGTGTTTAAATCTAATGTTGTTTAAGGGCCTAAGAGCCAAGCTTTCGAAGTTATGTACATTGTGGTGGTCATTGTTAAAATGGTGAAATGATGTGTGGAACATGTTAAGTTTATGGGGAGGTTATGGCGAAATTTCGATAGAAAATAAGTGTTATAAGGTGACTTGGTAAACTGGAGGAGCTAGGTGTGTATGTGGGTGAGTTGAGATACTGATGACCTTGTAATGGGGAAGGAGAATGTTATTGGAAGGGTGCAAAATCTGTGGCAAAAGAAGTTGTTTAAGTGCCTTAGAAGTTTTGGAAACAATGAGGATTTAAGGCTTTAAGAATGTGGCATGAATCTAGGTAAGAGAAGTGTACTGCCTTAGAGGATTTGGAATGGTCAAATGGAGTAGAACAAATGTAAATTGTCAAGAGGTGAAAATCTGTAGCGCAAGTGTGCATAAGTGTCACAGAGAATGGAAAAATTGAGAATGGGATGCAAGAAATTTGAGTAAGGAATGGACCTATGTTTTGAAGTGGCTTAGTGCAGTTTTAGAGTGTTTAAACATGGGAAACATGTGGAAACATTAGGAGAAGGTTAGGCTTGGTTGGAGGTTGAAAAGTGGATGAAAATAATGTTCTGGACTAGTACTGGAGTGTTCCGGGTTTGCAACCAGAATACAACCCGGAACACACCAAAAACATACCCGAGAGTAATTTCTGTAGGTGGTCCGGGTTTCAAACTCTGCTATAAACCCGGACCAGGTGTAAAATTGGTCAGTAAGTGTTCCGATGTGTGTTCCGGGTTTGTAAACTTGGATACAAACCCGGACCACCCTAAAAATGCACCAGAGTGTTATTAAGTGTGTTTAAGATGGGGAAGTGAATGATAATGGTTTTAGATGTTGATTAGCCTTGTTTGGTGAGTTTTAAAGGCCATTGGAAGTATAAACAAGTGTTGGAAATGATTGAGAAAGTGGTGAGTTTAAGTACACAAAGTTAAACCGAATAACGGATAACGGGGTAAGTACGGGAGTAGTAATTATGTACCTACCGTAACACCTTTAACATTAATTGAACCATTTGACATGTAAATAGTGGTTCAAGAGTATGACATGAGGAACAAGTGTGAATCGAGGAACTGAGAACACCGGTAAAGTAGTTCCCCACGGTGACAGGTATGGTTTTCTTGCAACCTGTGTCCTACCGGGTTACACCGGCTTGTATGCCAATGTGTTTTCTGGATGTTTGCCACCTTTTAAGATAAAAACATGTAATGAGTTTACAGTTGTTTATTTATGTGGCGAGCGTAGTTCCGATACCGTTTAGCTTTAGATATGTGCTAAACTTAACTACCCGACCTTAGAATTATATAACAGTTCGGTATTCGGATTCAACGACCCAAACCATGGGAACGTTCTAACCACGGCTATGCGTGAGATAGTTATGTGATGTTTGTGTGCGTCAATATGTTCACTACTCTTGTGTGACTAACCCAGTTGTAATACTGTAAGGTATATGGATGTGATAGGTTCCACAGTGGAGTCTTTAACTATGTTATGTAATATTATGGGGGTGAGGAATCCGTTGTTCCGGTCGCGCGGTGTTTGGGAGTTGTTGTATACAGTTTCTTCAGCTTTCATTCTGTTGGTTGTTTTCCTTCATTGGTCTTCAATCACCCCTGAGCTTAACCAAGGCTCTGACTCACGTCTTTTGGGGATTATGTACGATGATTTCGGGTCACTAAACCCGATCCATCTTTATGTTAAGTTATCCGTTCGAATAACAGGACGGTAACGAGTTATGTAAACGAGCTTAGCATGAGTTTGACAGCACTCCAGGCTCTCCCAGTGAACTAACCATGTTTGGGACGGCTCCTAAAGAGAGCCGTACCCGTTATGTTATGTTGTTGTTGACGTACTGTAATGTTAATTATGATGCGATGTTATATATTGTTTAGAAGTGAAATGTGTGGATCATGGATATGAATCCATTAACAAGAGACGTTAAGGATAACCCGATAGCGGGTAAGTGTCGTCTATTAAGGAAATAGCTCATTGGAGGAGAATTACTCTAGGGTTGAAGTATTCCACGAGTGATCTGTTAGTATAAATGCGAGGTCTGTTGTTGAGCCCACTATTGGGAAATGTTATATGTTGTGTGTTTATAATGCTCATGCATGATTTAATATAATCAACCGCATGCTAGACGACAATAGTTGTGCGTGGCCCGGTAGCATGCGGGCTGCGGGATTACCATACCAGCAAAGGTGCTGACCCCTTTGGGGGCCCCCATTACTCTACAGGTACAAAGGAGCTGGAAAGCCGTCGAGAGTAGGACGGGTAGTTGTTGTTACATGGGTTGTCATTCAAGTTGGGAATGTATTGTAGGTGTAGTAAGACCGAAATTGTTATCGGCACTAGTTTGTAATACTCGGTACAGTTGTAATGTAAGTGTTAATGTTTGGTTGGACATGGAACGGGATTGGGAGGATTTATGTGTAGTGCTCGGGAGTTTAGTCCATCAGACCGGTACGATGTATGTATATTAGCCTTGTTAGCCACGTGGGTGGCTAACGGCGTGTAACACCAAGGAGTTAAGTTATGTTGTGAGTTGTGATTTTCGCTGCAATGTGTTATTAAGTGTGTTGTTAGTAGTTGGGGTGTTACAAAAAGTGGTATCAGAGCGAAGTATCGCTCTGATGACTGAAATACCGAGCTTAGGAAGTACCGAGTTAAGAGTTTAGTACTTTGGGTTAAGGGTTGAGTGATAGCGTGAGAAATACGCTAGTTAGGGAAATACCAGTGTGTACTGGATACTTACAGTATCCATCCCGCCCTCCACAAACCCTATTTTATAACTTGGAAGGAACGCCAGAGAGATGGAAGTCCTCTCTTACTCGGGAATACTCGATCTGGTTGTTATTAAGTATCCTTATAAGTACGGAGAACCTGTCACACGGTAGATCCCGAAAGGTGTGAATCCCGAAGACGGTCTCCATTTCAACAATATTAACCGCTCTTGTTAGCGAAAAGTGAAGAATTTTATGCATAAGGGAATGGAATTTCCAGCACCCTGGGTCGACATGCGAAGCAGTCGAGGACAACCAGCTTGCAAGCACTAACCGTGCAACAGGAGAAGTGGAGTAGTAGAAACCCGGGAGTGTCTACGGAACAAAATGCCAATAGTACATCAACGGTATATTAACCGATTAAGGAACTACGACGTAGTGCGAGGAGGATACAATATTAAGTAAAAAGGGGTCTCCCAGAATGGGAAACGCCCTAGTTAATGGTTATCATGTGAAGACAGTGAGAAGTACCCAGAAGATTTATTGTTAAGACTGTAAGATCAAGTAAAGGCCAGCAAGGCCACTGATGTCAGTGCGGGAGAAAGCAGTACCGCAACTAGTGTGTATTGAACCAGTAGCCAGTTAGCATGGCGCACTTGCCATGGCAAGTGCTGCTATAACAAGACCGTACGGAAAATTTTAAACAACTACCGGTACTTAGTAAAGCACCATGAAGTTAAGTGGGATTATCATAACCATGGAAGGGCTTAATAGCCTGACCTCAGTACTTGGAAATACACCAGTCAGCAGGAAGCTAGACTCGGCTAAGGCAAGGAAACGTTGTAAAACCACGAGAATTTTTCTTTCAAACTCAAATTTATTTTCAAAACCTTTTCAAAACCAGATTTTCTTCCAAACCCATTTTGTTACAATCCTTCCTTTTCTTTAAACCAAACCAGAAGACCTACACGGGCCTCAGTGCCACATGGTAGGTAAGTTTTACCCAGTTACTTTTACAAAATAACCGGATGGAAACCGGTAAACCCAAGGGTAACAACCCGAGAAATGGATTGAGTTCATAATGATACAACAGTGGGTACATTTCCCTTGATTAGGTTCGGGAAGCATGGAATGCATACTATCACAGGATAATAGAAGAGGAGTTGACAACAGAATACTTCACCTAGGCGTGTGACGGACACTACGAGTGTACCAACAGTAATGTGGGACGACCGCACTCCGATAGGAGCTTGTGGGCCTGACAAACCTTCTTATGGGGAGTCGGGTAAGTAGCAATGTATCAGTAGGATACCCCATGTATGTATACGAGTATAGCCTGGAACACGGGAAGTAGTCGACTCCATACTACGGTCCGAAGTAAAAGTCAAGCAAGTAATAAACTACCATCGAATGGTTGAAGTAAAGGAACCCAGTCAAGTTAAGAGGACTAAAGGGATTAGTGAGTTCATTTGAGGAAACATTTAAAGGTGAACAAGTGCGAAATGCACTGGTTGGTAAATAAAGACGTGGAATATGTCTTAAGAATCCTAAAGGATGAGTGTAATAGCTGGAATAAGTACCCAGCCTAAATATGGCGAGACAGATGCCTACTATGAACACGTTAAGGTGCAACGATCGGGACGAGACTCCCGGAATGAATCCTTAAACCAACAAGAGATATCAAACTCACGGAAGAGGATATCTAATCCGGCCAAGAACGCAAGGCGATGTAGTTAATCAAACGTACTCATAAGTACAAGCCAGATGTAATGGCATGACCTAGTAACCCCAGGAAATATCCTTAAAAGGGTGTTTGGATCAACAGTGGTTGAACGGAATAACGTGACAGAAACGCAAGGGTTGAAACTAACCCCCAGTTTAAACACAAGTCGTTAGAGGGAAGTCTGTTATCCCTGTAGGGGCACGCCATGAAAGGAACAACGACCTTGTCATGGAGCCCAATACAACCTATAACCAGGTAATGTGGTGCACAGAAGTAAAGGTGTGTGGATAGCCTACAAAGAGCAAAGCTCGAGGCAACAAGGCTTATGAGCCACAAGCAGGAAGTGTTAAGAAACTGTTATTGATCACAGAAGTTTATGTTATATAAGTATAAGTAAGTAAAGCGGATAACGAACCACTGCTTTAAGAGTGGGGATACCTCGTGATAAGTGAAACCGCAACAGCGGTAGTTATGTAAACTAAGTTCAGGGAATGTGTTAAGGGTTGACCATGTTGTCATTACCCAAGAATGATGTGAGTAGGAAGAAATCAAATGGAAAGAGTGCTTGTACCAGTTGTGGAGACTGAAAGAGTGATAAGTCAAATAGCAACCACCATAGGTGAGGGATGCTAAATGTGTAATGAACAACGCTCAAGGAGCATAAAGACTCGAAGAATAGAGTATTCAGCAATCAGCCAAACAAGTGGCGAAACACAGTGTAATGGCGGAAGCTAATATAATAGCGGATGCAGTGTAAGTTAAGGTTATACAATGAGTGAAAGCACGGACCGCAGCAAGCGACCGTTGCATAAGTATTGTTAAATAATAATGTGGCAATAATACCAGTTATGAGTGAAACTCAATGGACAGGACATACAAGTAAGTGGTGAAACGCAGACTGGGCAATAAGCCAGTAGTTGATACTATGTGATAAAGGACTCAGTGAGAATTCCCATTGCTATCACATAAGTGATTTACTGTCAAGAGTTTACGCCTCTGCACTCTGTATGACTGAGTGTTTTGGTATTGCTCTCGTGCAGTAATGATCGAGTGAGGTAGCTAGGAAGTTTGGAAATGCTAAATGTGATAGGAAGACAAGACTTATGATGTGATAAAACCGATGCATAACAAAGCACGGTCGTACCAATCAAAGGTACTTGGTTGACATAAGTGACTACAGTAAAACGATTGTTAAATATCGGTATGGAATATACCTCAAGTGTGGGAAATAATCGAAAGAGTACTACACATTAAGTAGTAGCTCAAAATCAACCGACAATAAGTCGGAAGAAATCAAGTAAGTCAGTGTGGAATACAGTAAACTATCATGGAAGTGGATAGTAAGTTTTGTAACTCACCGAATTCGCTCACGGTAAGAAATACCACGCGTCGGTTGAGAAACCGTTATTACAAAGATAAAAGTGATAATCAGGGATGTACAATACAGTAAGAATAATGTATGGGGGCAAACTAAGCCCTAAAGTTACCAAAAGTTGCGCAGTAGAAACTGGTGAACCAGTGGTTCAAACGTTGAATGCGAATAGTGAACATGAGTGAATGGCAAACTAAAGATGCCTAAAAGCCTCACATGCCAGAATCGAAACCAGTTAAGAGTTAAAATAAACTTTAGTGAGAATTCTTGGTTAGGGACTATACTGTCAATATGGCTAAGATCCTCGAACCGGAACACATTTGGTAATAAACCGCGTGGAGATAAAACACTTCACGACGGTAGGACGTTATAAACCAGTGATTAAGTGATTGATTACGTGGGCGTAATCCCTTTTAAGGGGGGGTAGAGCGCAAACCGTTTAGTGTGTTTTACCGTACAAGTGTACGTGAAAAATGGTGTGCATAGCACAAAACAATTTGTTTTGATGATTGGTGTGTGTGTTACATAAACATACACATTCATTCATGGTTTAATTATGGTAATTGCGCACAGAAGATGCGGATACCATTGTGATAAGTGTGTTATTTTGTTAACTGATGTGTGTGGAAGTACAAGTGAAGGGAGTAGAAAAACTCCCAGGGAACTAAAACCCCGACAGTATATGTTCATATGATACCAAATGTAATATTGTGTATTATATTTTGATAAAAATATGTATAAATGTATGTATATATATACGGTATTGTGACTTATGAAGAGGTATGACACCAACATAGAACCTAGTGAGAATTAAATTTCCTAGGCAACTTGATTAAGTCGAATGTGGGTGATGATTGATAGACAGAGTTCTATCCCATGGAGATGTAATGATTATGACTAGTTGGATTAAAAGATAGAAAATGTACATGTTTGAATTAGTTGTTGTTTGAAAATGAAGTGGGAGGTGAAACTTGATTATCATGAGATCAAGGGAAGCCGAACACAAATTGGGGTGGAAAGATAGTTCAACATCGATGCTGATCACATTAGTGTTGGATGATTCTTGAAACTCCCTATAAGTGATCACAAATAACCACATCAAGAATAAGATGCAGTTAGCAACAATTGGACTCGGAGTTGTATTGAGTTTCCAAAGAATTTTAAAGTGGGTTTCAAACTTTCAATTGGTATTTTCAAAACTTCAATTAATATTTCTAAGATTCTTAAATGGTAGTTTCAAGGGAAGGACTTCTCTTACTTGACCTTATAAAAGGATTTTCAATTGGTATTTTCCAATAAGGGATTTCATTCTACTTAACCTCATATAGAGTATTTTCGTATTACTTACTCTCGAGCTGAGGACGTACGAGCCTTGTCTTCGGACCGGTGACATGAGAAGTATATTTTAAAGATGTATGCAACTGTTTTGATTTCCCAAAGGAACGGGGACCAGAGTGTCCATCGCGACCGGTTCTGCGGGATCACAGTGTAGATATACTCAACATGGGTCTCGAACCCATGAAGAGATGGAAAAGGAATTTCTGGTTGATATTCATGCTATGACATGTTGTGTGGTATGTGTAATAATTATTATTTTGACCTTGAGTCCTAATGTGGTTAAGTCCCGAAAGTGTTGTATTATCAAGACCCATTTGTCTAAAGGATGTTATGTTATCAAGACCTAAGAGTCTAAATGTTGTTATGTTACCCAGACCTAAGAGTCTAAGGGTTGTTATGTATGTACAAATGTTGTCAAGGTACCCGGACCATTAAGTCTGAGGATACTATGTAAGTATGTTATGTCATGTTATGTATGTATGGATGTGTTACCCGGGCCGTTAAGTCCGAGGTTGTGATGTATGATATGTTTGTTATGGAAGTGTTATGTTGCAAGTAATCCCCGTATTCTAACAAATGATGCGTGGGAAGTGTGAACTTCGAGGACGAAGTTCTTTTAAGGGGGGTAGATTGAAATACCCCAAACCTTAATGTGTTAATTAATTATGTAATTATTATTTTCTAAGGCTAATTAAGTCCTTAAGGTCATTGGTGAAGAAATAAAAACCAAAAAGAAAAAAATAAAATGCGTAAAAGTCACAAAACGTGAAAACGCGATTTAATTATTTTAGGAGGCATATAACCTTCACTAGGGTTATAAATATATTTTCATACCCTAATTACATACTAAGAACAAGTGGGAAAAAAAATTCCGGAAGAAAACGGATTCAAATAAGGCGTTAAAACGCTAACGGAGTCTAAAGCACGTTTTTCGAGAAAACCCGAAAACGTGACTTTAAAAAGTCAAATGACCCCATAAAAATTATAGTGTATCATATAACTATAAATAAGAATTAATGGGAGTATAATAACCATTAAAATTTAAGAAACGAGAAGATTCCGGAAAACGGGCCCGGTTAGTGAATAGTGCTAAACCGGGTAAATAAACGAGCGTTTCTGTTAAAAAACGAAAAACGCTCCAGCTGGTCTACTTATATGGGGCCGGTTTTATAGGGGGAGCCAGCTCTCTCTCACACACTAAGTAAATAAAGAAAGAAAGAAAAAGAAAGAAAGGAAGGAAAAAGTACAAAAGCAAAAAAATACCTCTCTCCTCTCATTTCCCTCCTCCCTCTCTTCTTCTTTTTCCTTTCCCCATCGTGAGCCTCTTCTTCCTCCCCTTCCTGCTGCGATTGTGAGCTCCACCAAACAGCCATGGCTCCTCCACTTGTCTCCCTTGTACAAGCTCCGTTGAAGCTCCAAATTCAAAACAAATTACATATTCTTCTTCCTATCATCATCCTCTACACTTCTCTCTTTCCAAAATTCGAAAAGGATGAGTTTCATTTTTATGGGTTTCCCCATTTGAAGAGAAAAGCACATCATCTTGTAGCTTGGAGTCTCCTCTTTCTTCTAAGGTAAAAATTTCATAGAAAGAGTCACGTTTGCTCTTCCTCCTTTGGTAGCCGATTTTGGCTCTTTCTCACACCTTGTTTTTCTTCTTGATTTTGAGCTTCATTACAACCCTCCAATGGTGGAATAATTCCCTTCCTGATTCAAGGGTGAGAACCTCTCTTAAAGGGTTCCAAAAAGGTAAACCCTAACCTTGTGTTTTAAGCCCTTAAATTGGTTTAGAGTTCTTAAGGGTTTGGATAATTAATAAAATGTATTTCTGTGTTTCTTGAATGTTGGGATGGAGTTTGGAAACTCCATTCCCTCTTGACCGATTTTGAGGAGATGAGGAGCAAGAGGAAGTTAATGAGAGACTTGTGAATTTAAGGTAAGAAAACTACCTTAATAACTATCTTGGTTATTGTAGAACTTGGGATGGGAAAGTTTTGGGAAAGAAAATCTAAGATAAATAACTCACCTTAAGCTTATGTGGTGTTTTTAAGGAAATTTTGTTGTTTTGGTGCAAATATAAATGTTCAGTGTAGTGCAGGTGTTGCTATTATTATGAGGAAATTCAGTGTTTAAATCTAATGTTGTTTAAGGGCCTAAGAGCCAAGCTTTCGAAGTTATGTACATTGTGGTGGTCATTGTTAAAATGGTGAAATTGATGTGTGGGAACATGTTAAGTTTATGGGGAGGTTATGGCGAAATTTCGATAGAAAATAAGTGTTATAAGGTGACTTGGTAAACTGGAGGAGCTAGGTGTGTATGTGGGTGAGTTGAGATACCTGATGACCTTGTAATGGAGGAAGGAGAATGTTATTGGAAGGGTGCAAAATCTGTGGCAAAAGAAGTTGTTTAAGTGCCTTAGAAGTTTTGGAAACAATGAGGATTTAAGGCTTTAAGAATGTGGCATGAATCTAGGTAAGAGAAGTGTACTGCCTTAGAGGATTTGGAATGGTCAAATGGAGTAGAACAAATGTAAATTGTCAAGAGGTGAAAATCTGTAGCGCAAGTGTGCATAAGTGTCACAGAGAATGGAAAAATTGAGAATGGGATGCAAGAAATTTGAGTAAGGAATGGACCTATGTTTTGAAGTGGCTTAGTGCATGTTTTAGAGTGTTTAAACATGTGGGAAACATGTGGAAACATTAGGAGAAGGTTAGGCTTGGTTTGGAGGTTGAAAAGTGGATGAAAAATAATGTTCTGGACTAGTACTGGAGTGTTCCGGGTTTGCAACCAGAATACAAACCCGGAACACACCAAAAACATACCCGAGAGTAATATTCTGTAGGTGGTCCGGGTTTCAAACTCTGCTATAAACCCGGACCAGGTGTAAAATTGGTCAGTAAGTGTTCCGACGGTGTGTTCCGGGTTTGTAAACTTGGATACAAACCCGGACCACCCTAAAAATGCACCAGAGAGTGTTATTAAGTGTGTTTAAGATGGGGAAGTGAATGATAATGGTTTTAGATGTTGATTAGGCCTTGTTTGGTGAGTTTTAAAGGCCATTGGAAGTATAAACAAGTGTTGGAAATGATTGAGAAAGTGGTGAGTTTAAGTACACAAAGTTAAACCGAAATAACGGGATAACGGGGTAAGTACGGGAGTAGTAATTATGTACCTACCGTAACACCTTTAACATTAATTGAACCATTTGACATGTAAATAGTGGTTCAAGAGTATGACATGAGGAACAAGTGTGAATCGAGGAACGTGAGAACACCGGTAAAGTAGTTCCCCACGGTGACAGGTATGGTTTTCTTGCAACCTGTGTCCTACCGGGTTACACCGGCTTGTATGCCAATGTGTTTTCTGGATGTTTGCCACCTTTTAAGATAAAAACATGTAATGAGTTTACAGTTGTTTATTTATGTGGCGAGCGTAGTTCCGATACCGTTTAGCTTTAGATATGTGCTAAACTTAACTACCCGACCTTAGAATTATATAATAGTTCGGTATTCGGATTCAACGACCCAAACCATGGGAACGTTCTAACCACGGCTATGCGTGAGATAGTTATGTGATGTTTGTGTGCGTCAATATGTTCACTACTCTTGTGTGACTAACCCAGTTGTAATACTGTAAGGTATATGGATGTGATAGGTTCCACAGTGGAGTCTTTAACTATGTTATGTATATATTATGGGGGGTGAGGAATCCGGTTGTTCCGGTCGCGCGGTGTTTGGGAGTTGTTGTATACAGTTTCTTCAGCTTTCATTCTGTTGGTTGTTTTCCTTCATTGGTCTTCAATCACCCCTGAGCTTAACCAAGGCTCTTGACTCACGTCTTTTGGGGATTATGTACGATGAGTTCGGGTCACTAAACCCGATCCATCTTTATGTTAAGTTATCCGTTCGAATAACAGGACGGTAACGAGTTATGTAAACGAGCTTAGCATGAGTTTGACAGCACTCTCCAGGCTCTCCCAGTGAACTAACCATGTTTGGGACGACTCCTAAAGAGAGCCGTACCCGTTATGTTATGTGTTGTTGACGTACTGTAATGTTAATTATGATGCGATGTTATATATTGTTTAGAAGTGAAATGTGTGGATCATGGATATGAATCCCATTATAACAAGAGACGTTAAGGATAACCCGATAGCGGGTAAGTGTCGTCTATTAAGGAAATAGCTCCATTGGAGGAGAATTACTCTAGGGTTGAAGTATTCCACGAGTGATCTGTTAAGTATAAATGCGATGTCTGTTGTTGAGCCCACTATTGGGAAATGTTATATGTTGTGTGTTTATAATGCTCATGCATGATTTAAATATAATCAACCGCATGCTAAGACGACAAATAGTTGTGTGTGGCCCGGTAGCATGCGGGCTGCGGGATTACCATACCAGCAAAGGTGCTGACCCCCTTTGGGGGCCCCCATTACTCTACAGGTACAAAGGAGCTGGAAGCCGTTCGAGAGTAGGACGGGTAGTTGTTGTACATGGGTTGTCATTCAAGTTGGGAATGTATTGTAGGTGTAGTAAGACCGAAATTGTTATCGGCACTAGTTTGTAAATACTCGGTACAGTTGTAATGTAAGTGTATAATGTTTGTTGGACATGGAACGGGATTTATGTGTAGTTGCTCGGGAGTTTAGTCCATCAGACCGGTACGATGTATGTATATTAGCCTTGTTAGCCACGTGGGTGGCTAACGGCGTGTAACACCAAGGAGTTAAGTTATGTTGTGAGTTGTGATTTTCGCTGCAATGTGTTATTAAGTGTGTTGTTAGTAGTTGGGGTGTTACACTATGGCAATGTACCGGGAGCTCATAAAAGGACATGAAGTGTATTTATGCCATGTGCAAGATCTGGAGAGAGATCTAGAGTTCAGTAATGATGTAGCAGTAGTCTCAGAATTCCCGGATGTATTTCCGAAGGAGCTACCTGGTATGCCACCACATAGAGCAGTAGAGTTCGAAATCGACCTTGTACCTGGTACTGGTCCCATTGCTAGGGCACCATACCGTATGGCACCAGCAGAAATGATAGAGTTAAAAGAGCAACTACGTGATCTACTCGACAAAGGGTTTATACGCCCGAGCATATCACCTTGGGGAGCACCGGTCCTCTTCGTGAAGAAGAAGGACGGTAGCCTCCGCCTCTGCATCGACTACCGCGAATTGAATGCGGTCACTGTAAAGAACAAGTATCCATTGCCACGCATCGACGACCTGTTCGATCAGTTGAAGGGAGCTTCAGTCTTTTCTAAGATTGATCTCCGATCCGGATATCACCAGATTGCTATCAAGGAGCAAGACATTGAGAAAACAGCATTCCGAACAAGATATGGCCACTACGAATTCACAGTGATGCCATTCGGTTTGTCTAACGCACCAGCCAAATTCATGGACCTAATGAATCGGTTATTCAGTGATCAGCTGGACACTTCAGTAGTAGTATTCATCAACGATATCCTTGTTTATTCGAAGTCAGCAGAAGAGCATGAAAACCACTTGAGAAGAGTACTTGAGACACTGCGTGAGAACCAGCTGTATGCGAAGTTCTCCAAATGTGAGTTTTGGCTAGATCAGGTATCATTCCTCGGTCATGTCATCTCGAGCGCGGGCATTTCAGTAGATCCATCCAAAATCGAAGCAGTGCGATCATGGCCTAGACCTAAGACTGTTACCGACATCCGGAGCTTTCTTGGTTTAGCCGGTTATTACCGGAGGTTTGTAAAGGACTTCTCAAAAGTCGCTAAGCCTATGACGTCATTGATGAAGAAAGATGCACCGTTTGTATGGACAAGCGAGTGCGAGGTATCCTTCAAGAGACTAAAAGACTCATTGACCTCGGCGCCAGTTCTCACACTTCCAGAGGGCACAGAGGGATTTGAGGTGTATTGTGATGCATCGGGCAAGGGAATGGGATGCGTACTCATGCAGCATGGTAAGGTAGTAGCCTATGCTTCTCGCCAGCTGAAAAAGAATGAGGAGAATTACCCGACACATGATCTAGAGTTAGGAGCCATTGTCTTCGCCTTGAAGATATGACGACACTATCTTTATGGGGTAAGCATCACCATCTACTCCGACCACAAAAGTTTGCAGTATGTATTTACCCAGAAAGAACTGAATCTAAGACAGAGGAGGTGGATGGAGTTTCTATCAGATTATGACATCAACCTCCAGTATAAAGAAGGGAAGGCAAACGTTGTAGCCGACGCCCTGAGTCGTCGAGCACACTCACTCCATTCGCTACTCGCTTCTTCTAGCTTGGTTGACGAGGTGCGAGACGCTCAGTTGAGTGATCCTTACTTCACAGAGATCAGACAGAAAATCACCGATGGTACCTTTTAGAGCCGAAAGTACGACTTCAAATTGCATGAAGATGGTCTGATCCGATTGAATGGCAGATTATGCGTCCCCCGAAGCAATGCTGAGCTAAGGGATCGCATTCTGCGAGAGTCACATTGTTCGACACTGCATGTCCATCCGGGAGCCTCTAAAATGTACAAGGACATGAAGAGGTACTTCTGGTGGTCAGGAATGAAATCAGACGTGACCGAGTATGTTCTGAGGTGTCTCACATGCCAGAAGGTGAAGTTCAAGCACCGAAGACCGGGAGGAATGGTGCAATCCATGCCCATTCCGGAGTGGAAATTCCATGATATCTCTAGGGATTTTGTTGTTGGACTCCCGCCTGCTAGGGGAGGACTCAACATGATCTGGGTAGTAGTCGATCGTCTCACCAAGGTTGCCCGATTCATACCGATGAAGGACACTTGGAAGGTGGCGAAGCTCGCGGAGCTATTCGACAAGGAGATCATCCGACACCACGGAGTCCCGAAAACCATTGTATCTGATCGCGACACCAGATTTCTTTCGAGATACTAGAGAGCAACACAGGAAGCGCTTGGTACTGAATTGAAACTTAGCACCGCCTTCCATCCATAGACCGACGGTCAAACAGAAAGGACCATCCAAACACTAGAGGATATGCTTAGGGCATGTGCCTTAGACTTCCAGGGGAGCTGGATTGAGAATCTTCATCTGATCGAGTTTTCATATAACAATAGCTATCATGCTTCGATTAAGATGTCGCCATTCCAAGCCTTGTATGGTAGACCTTGCCATACCCCGTTGTGTTGGGATGAGTCAAGCGAAGCGGTCATCATAGGACCGGAGTATTTAGAACAAGTACAAGTTGAGGTACAACAAATCCGAGCAAACATGAAAGCAGCCCAGGATAGACAGAAATCCTATGCGGATGTGCGACGACGCGACCTTGAGTTCGCCGTGGGCGACCAAGTGTTCTTGCGTGTCTCACCTATGAAGAGTGTCTTTCGATTTGGCCAGAAGGGCAAACTGAGCCCGAAATTTGTAGGCCCGTATACCATTACCGAGAGGATTGGAGCCGTGGCTTATAGGCTAGCGTTGCCTGAAGAATTGGGACGTGTTCATGATGTCTTTCATGTATCACAACTCAAGAAATACATAGCCGATCCCTCTCATGTATTAGAACCCGAACATTTATCCCTAGAGCCGACAATGAGATATGTCGAGACTCCATTGCGAATCCTTGATACAAAGACAAGAGACACTCGCCATAAATCTGTACGAATGGTGAAGGTCTTGTGGTCTAACCACGATGTCAAGGAAGCGACTTGGGAATTAGAGGACGCCATGAAGGCGAAGTACCCGAATCTGTTTGTAGACTAGGTGTCTAGTGTCCGTATAGTACGGAGGGTACAGGGCATACCCCTTTTAAGGGGGGTAGAGCCTTTTGCTTTTGCATTGCTTCGGGTTAGCATTGCATAGTATGTATGTATGGTAATTGTATTTTGTTGGCACATGTAGTGCTAATTGTATTGTATTGGCACAAAGTAGTGCTAGTAGTATTCAGTATGTAGTACAATGAGTATGGTATGCGTATGGTATATATGTAATGAGTAATGCATTTGTGTTGTACGGTATATGACACGAATGACATTGTGAAGTGTATTGTGAATGTATTGTGGAACGTGCGAATTGAATGGAGTATTGTGAATTGAATTGCGTATTGTGTATGGTATTTGAACTGAGCATGGTGTATGGTATCTGAATTGCGTGTGCTGGTAGTGTAAGAATTGTGAACACCCTGTAAGGTGGTAGTAGAATGTATTGTGGCAATTGGCTTGCCAAATGAGTAGAAATGGTAAACCGTAACCTTGAGCAACTTTGAGGGCAAAGTTTCTTAAGGGGGGTAGATTGAAATACCCCGTAATAAAAAACAGTGATTAATTAGGCTAATTATATTTTTGAAGGCTTAATTACACTTAAATAAACATGAGGGAACAAATCCCGAAGAAAACGGACCTTTAAAATGGGTTAAAAGCATAAACGAACCTTAAAGCGCGTTTTTCGAGGAAACCGGGAAAACGTGACTTTAAGCGGGTCAAATAGACTAGTAACAATTTTGGTCAACTAAATAGTCACTAATAAATACTAGTGAAGCTTTAGAACCAATAAAATTAATTAAATGAGAAAATTCCGGAAAACGGGTACCGGTTAGTAAAACTGTCAAAACCGAGAAGTTGTGGGGTGAGAATGCGAATAAAGAAACTTAGTGTGTCCACTTTTGTAAATAAAAGTCAAAAATCTGTAGGATGGGTGTGTGTGGGCCGATTAAACTAGCCCTCCCCCTCTCTTTATTGTTCCTAATTCACTAAAGGACAAAAGAAATAAGTAAAAAGCAAATAAAACTCTCTCTCCTCTACCCATCCCTCTCTCTCACATGTTCCCCCTCCATCTCTATTCTCTCCTTCTTCCTCAAGCGATGGCAATGGCGATTTGAACAACTCAAACCAGCCACCTCCTTCTCTCTCATTTTTGAAGGCTCAAACCTTGTCCAAAAATTATAAAAACCATACCATTGGAATCCCCTTGCAAAGGAGAACATTTTCATCCGTCCAAAAATCGAAAACGACCACTTTCATTTTGGTGGGTATTCTCCATTTGAAGATTCAAGGCCACCATTAGAAGCACCTTCACCTCCTTATCATCTTGAGGTAAAAAGAAATTCAGAAATCCATCATTTCTAGCCCTTGTTTGCTTTATAAGAATTTTCAGTTTTTGAATGCCCTGTTCTTCTTGCTCCAGCCGATTTTGGCTTCTTTTGTGGGCTAGGAATCTTGTTCTCTTGCTTGTCAAGAACTTCATTCATCCATTGGGAGGTAATACTCATTTCTAAACCCTAAAACATTTAAATTCTAGGGTTAGTGCAAAAATGAATGTTAAATGGTATTGTGTATTGATATGGGTTGTAGCACTTGGTGTGTGTGAACCTCATTGGGACCGAGAACAAAGGAGAAGAAAGGAAGAGAAGGAAAAAGGAAGAAAGAAAACTAGAAACACAAGGTAATTACCTTTACCTAGAGCTAGTTTTGTATGCAGTATTGCAACAGTTTTTGGAGTAGTAAAATGAATGGTGTATTGAGTAATGAGTAGTAAGTATGTTGTAGTATAATGAGTAATGGTATTGAAACAGTTTTGAAGTTTTTAAATGAGTTTTAAAAGCTTGGGAAAACATGGGGTATTGAATGTGTATGTGCAGGAATTTTATGTTGTTGTAGTAGTGTTGGAATGTGAGTATAATGTTGTATAAACAGGTTGTGAGAATGAGAATATGTGAGCTGAAATAATGTGTGGAGAATGTTAAAAATATAGGGGAGACTATGTCAAATTTTGTGTAGGAAGGAGAGGACTTAAGTGTTTAAGAAGAGGAAATAAACTAGGTGTATTTGGAGAGGTTGAAAATGAGTAGTTTAGTATTGTGAAACAGATTTGGAAAGGGGCTTGTAGATGGAATGGAACTATGATGTGAGTTAATGTATTTTGAATGTTAGGAGTGGCATTAGTTGAGGAGGTAATGAGAGTAGAAGAGAGTTTAAAAATCTGTAGCATTAGAGGAGTAAAAACTGTTACAAGTGCTGAAATGAAATGAGGAGAACTTGTGTAAGTTGAGTAGAAATTGAGTAGTAGGTTTAGAAGATGAATTAAGGTGATTTAGAGCATTTAAATGAGTGGTAAACATGTAGGGAAGTATTGGTAAAGATTGGGGAAACAATGGGTAAAGAAACCAACTGAAAACAGATTTTAAAACTGAAGTACTGGGCCGGACCGGACTTGCGACCGGACTTGCAAGTTCGGTCGAACCCAGAATTACAAAGACGGGAAACCTTCTGGAATGGACCGAACTTGCGACCGGACTTGCAAGTTCGGTCGGACCAGAAAATTCTCCCGTGAAACCTCTGGAATGGACCGACTTGCGACCGGACTTGCAAGTCGGTCGGCTAAAATTCCCAAAAGCTACTGGAATGGACCGACCTTGGGACCGGACTTGCAAGGTCGGTCGGCCCTGAAATTTTCACGCGATGTAACCTACTGACTTGGACCGAACTTGCGACCGGAATTGCAAGTTCGGTCGAGTAAAAAAAAATGTTTTATTATATGATTATAGTTATCATATGTATATATAAGCCTATACAAATATATGCATATATATGTGGTAGAACATTACAAATGAAGTAGTAAAGGTAAGGAAGTAAGTAAATGTGTAAGGAAGCAAGTTTAAGAAGTAATGAGGAAAAGAATGGTTTTATAACCAAGTATGAATGTAAAGGAGTAGTGAGTATACATTAGGAGTATTAATGGAAGAGTAAGATGGATCATTGATCATACAACTTCATGTATGTATAGGATCAAATAGTTAATCGAAGGAACTGGTAGTACGAGTACGACGGTGAACGGTATGATTTCTTCATGCCCTGTATCCTAACTTGGTTACCCCGATTTGTGTGCTTATGTGATCACCAATAAGATAAATGCACGAATCGGACTTATATTGCACTTAACTGTGTTTGAACTATTTTGTTCTTGTTGTATCTTCTTGAACAATTAGTTTGTATAAATCATGAAATGAATGAATGAGAATGAAGTGTATGTGTACATGATGAGTACTTGTGTATTGTATTGATGTATGGAAAGGTAGTAATGACTTCTACTAATTCCTAACATTCTAACTCCTAACTTGAGTAATGAGTAAAATGGAATGAGTAGAAGTCCGATATAGTTTCGGCCACGCGTGAGGATAAGGAAACACAAGAGGTTGGATCCGAATCCTGGCTGTAATCTCTTCCATGGACCAATCCCCTTGAATGGGTAGCATCCTGGATTAGTGGGCCACCCTAAAGCCCGGTGGTGGGATGTAGTAATCCCTGCCCGGAGGTCATACCGACTTGACTTGAGTAAAGTAAGTAAGAAGTAAGTATTGTATGTGTATCGGTCTTGACTATTGTAAGTCATTGACCTTGAGTAAAAGAGTATCGAACACCGGATTAACCCGGGTGTGTAATGAAGCTAACAAGACCTTCGTATGAATTGGGGAAGTGTATCCCGGTAATGCGGTGAGTATTCGGTAAGTATAATTGGATGACTTGAATTGTCTTCCTTGCATGTATTGTATGCATGTATGCCTTGTGTATGGAATGTATAGAATTGTAGTGTATAAAGCATGTATGTATGTATAAATGAAACGAACCGCATGTACTCGACCAATTAGTTGGCGTACCCTCGCTAGCACGCGGGGTATGCAGTTATCATATGTAGCGTAAGCTGACCCCCTAGGGGGAATGTTTTTAGTCTACAGGTACCCGCGAGGCGTGACGGTAGAGTAGGGACAGGATGTAATTCTTTTTGAAATAGTTAGTAGATTGGGATGGTGTACCGAGTTGTACACGGCTAAGGCCATTTTTGAGTAGCCGGTGTACCATGTGGTACACCCCTTTTTGGATAATGAATTCATGATTGGATAGAAAAGAGTGGATGTATAAACTCTTAATTTTTAGGAATAGTCTTGGAATGTAATTCATTTACTTAGATACTTGGTAATCAAATGTAAGTAAGTATTTGGTATTGTAAAGTAAGTAGTATGTATGCAGTTTATTCTAATCGTCAGACCGATACGGTAGGTAGTAGTAGCCTTGTTAACCTTGGATGGTTAACGGCGTTGTATCACCCGCCGGGAGTAAGTAAGTATTCTGCTGCGAGTAAGGTAATTATGGGAATGATTAGAGGATAATGGAAGGATTAGCGGTCGGGGTGTTACAGTTTAAGGAAGTAAAAATAATGCATTTGGGCATGCTAAGAATGTAGGTGAGTTATGGCGAAATTTCAATAGGAATTGAGAGGTTAGGGTAGGTTTAAGAATTGGAGAACCTAAGTGTTAATTAGGTGTAGAGAGAGATCAACTGGAGTGATAAATCACCGTAGGATGATTGTAGAGGAAGTATAAGAAAGTGTACAAAAATCTGTTGCAAAAATGGTGTTTTGGCGTTTTGAATTCCTAGGAAAGTATTAGTGTGCATGACCATGTAATGGAGGATGGATTTGGGAGCTAGTGATGCATTTGCCTTGGAAGAAATTGGAATGGTCATATGGATTAAGAATGAGATAAAATCTGTCAAGTGAAGTGCTAGAAATGCACTAGTATGCATAAGTGCAAAAATGAAGAATGGAGAATTGTAGAATTGAGCAAGAATTGAGCATAAGTATGACCAATGGTTTGAGGAGGTCTAGTGAGTGTTTAAGGTGGTTTAACATGTATGGAAACTTGTGGAAAGATTAGGAGATGATTAGGTGTGGATTAAGGTGGGAATTGGGGTTGAAAAATGTAATTTTGACAGCTTTTTAGCAGGGTCTAGGACTTAGAGGCCGGACCAAGTCCCGGACCAAGCTTAAAAACAAGCCGAAAGTGAAGTTTATAGGTGGTCCGGGTCCTTAGTCCAGGACCAAGACCCGGACCAATGTCAAAAACAAGCCGAGAATGAATCCAGTGATGGTCCGAGACTATAGGTCTGGACCAAGTCCCGGACCAGACCAAAAATTGTCTCAAGAGTGTTTTTCATCCCCTTAATGCATGGGGATTGATGGGGGGTTGTTATTAGATGATGTTTAGGACTTGTTTGGTGGCATGTGAAGGCTTTAAAAAGTGTAAACAAGTGTTAGATTGAATGTGAGAGTTGTGAACTTAAGATCACAAGAGTAAAATTAAGTATAACGGGGTAACAGGGTTAACTATGGGCGTACTAGTCGTTAAACAATCGTATTACCCCGATGTTAATGAAAACAATTGTAATGTTACCAGTTGTTTGAGAACTATTCGAGGAACATAAGATGACACATTAGAGTGGACCTTGGTGACAGGTATGATTTTCTTGCCACCCGTTTGCTACCGGTTTACACCGGCTTGTGTGTTCTATGTTTTTCTGGGTGTTTACGACCTTGGAAGATTAAAGCATGAAATGAGGTTATAGTTATTGTTTTATGTGGCGCGATTGTTCCGATACCGTCTAACCTCGAATACGTGCTACCGTTAGTAACCAACATTAGGACCACATAAGAGAACGGTATTCGGTTTTAACGTCCCAACTTACGGGAACGTTCTATCTAAAGCTATTTGTGTATTATGTGTGGATTGTTGTGTGTGTGTATAAGTGTTACCTCCCTTGTGTGTTTAACTAAATTTATAACACCATATGGTGTCATGATGTGATGAGTTCCATAAGGGAACTTCTAACTAACGTATAATTGGGGGGGTGAGGAATCCGGGTGTCCTGTCGCGTGCGTATGTATGGGAGTTGACATCTATATAGCAGATTCAACTCTCTCCCATGTATGGTTGTTTTCCTTCTTGGAATTCAATCTCCCACGAGCCTCATAAATGGCTCTCCTGCCTTGACTTATGATCGGGGTTAGGGGGATATGTGTACGGTGTGTTCGGACTTATATTATATCCGACATATCTAAGTAAAGTAATTGTGTACGGTGTGTTCGGATCTATATTATATCCGACACATCTTAAGTAAAGTATACGTTCTTTAAGAAGAACGGTGATGTGTTATGTAATGGGCCCGACATGAGAATGAAGATATTCTCTAGGCTCTATTAAGTGACTAACTCTTATTTTGGACCGAGTCCTCACGTGACTCGCTCCTAAGTTATGTGGTGCGTATGCTAAAGTGTAATATATGTTATTATGTTTGGGTAAGTTAACCCATGAAATCAACCCCATGTTTTATGGTGGAAAGTAATTAAGTGTAATCCGACGAAACGGATAAGTGGTTACTATAATAATGAAACTCCATTAAGGGAAAAATCCCACGGGCTAAAGTACATAATAACGTAATCTAACAAACATTGATGTGTTGACTGTATTGGTTGTGTCACCCATATGTATGTTGTTATGTTGATTTTACTGTTGTTATGTGTTGAGTATCGTTATGATTATGCAAAGAACACTGCTATGTAATGTATATTGATTGTTAAAAATGAATCCCCTGTTCATTATGAGAATTAGTAGTGCGCGGCCCGTTAGCCAACGGGTTGCACGTTAATCATACCAACCATAGGTTGCTGAGCGCTTCGGGGCACCCCGTTTTATTTCAGGATGAGGATCGAAGAAGCGGAGTCACTTAGCTATGGGGTAGACCGAATTCCTTCGATTATTTTTGGATAGTGAACCCGAGATGTGCCTGTGCACTCGTGGTCGTATATTTGGATGGGATTAGAATAGAATATTGATTTTTGTACATTAACACTCGGTATAGTATGTTTTGGGAAGTATGTTGGTAAATTATAACTTATGCTTGGGAATCTATGTCCATCAGACCGATACATTTTGTATGAATTAGCCTTGTTAGCCACGTGGGTGGCTAACGGCGTGTAACACCGCCCCCATTTGATTAGTGATTATGTTGTACTTTTGTTGGAGAAATATGTGACTACTTCTACCACTTAGGCAGTGTACCTATCGTTTTGCGGAATAGTGGAATTGTGGGGTGTCGAACTCTTGGGGGCCTTGCTGTGGTTTAACTGATAGTGTAAATTAACTGAGAATTCTAATTAGACTGTTGAAAAGAAACTTTATCACTTTTTTAGGGAGATTGTGGTTTAACACTTAATGCAAACAAAACAGTAAAAAGAACAATTAATCAAAACAGAACAATAATAGTAGTTATAAAACTCTTTTGTTTTTAATGAAAGCACCCTGGGTTGTTCTGCTCACCTATTTTACTCAATTATATTACTGTAAACTTTCACCACTTTAGCAATAAACTCAAGAATCTTAATTAGTTCATTGACTGGTCCTTGTACAATAAACCCTGATTAATTTAAACAACAAGCGCAATCCTTGCTCAAGTTATTATAAATTAATCGCATTATTAGCAATTCCTATTGGAGACAGATTAACCTATAGGCGAAAACTCGCTTCTAGTCGTTAACCCGTTTTGACTTATTTTGTCTAGAGTCTTGTCTCAGCACTGCATTTTAACAAGGGACTACAAATATCACCTTAATAATTGGCCTGAATATTAAAGCGCATTAAGGACGAGAATCAAAATATTGCTTGAACAGATTATAGTAGAAAGTCTACGTAATATGATTTTATAAAATAGGCTTGCTTCCCCACCCGGGAGGCTAGAGTTATTACTCACACATAATTATACAAACAAGCGACGTAAATAACATAGACATTAAAACAGAGTATAGATAAGCAAAGAAAGAAATCTCTGCACTCGCACGGGCTTATTTGGTGATGGGAATGAAGTGGCGATGTGGATGTATGGAGGAAAATAGAATTTCTATGGAGGAAGTGTAATTTGGAAGTGAACGTGAGTGATTCGGAGAGTTGAGTTTTTTGTACGAGCGTGAGTTGTTTTTGATGAAGTAGCAGTGGGTTTATTAGATAGAGGAGAGAAGAGAAGAAGAAACAGACTGGAGCACGCGTGCTAGTGGGTGAACAAGATAAGGGAGGTGCCTGATATGGTTGATGGAGTAGATGGATATGTCTGCAGGCGCCGCAAAGGAAGAAGCAATTGGGGAAGACAGTCGGCGAAGAAAACCAGTCGCGACAGTTTCTGGATCTGGTTGCATTTATTTCATGTCCGTGCTTTTTTCCACGGACACATTTATCTCTTGTCCGTCCATTTTTCCACGGACATATTTATGTCCTTGCTTCTGTCCGTGCTTTTTTCCATGGACATATTCTTCAAATGGGCGCGTCCGGACCAGTGTCCGGACAATAGTGGTTCAGACGGTTTACTTTGTCCGGCCAAATCTCCGCGGACGCGCCATGGACTCATTCTGTCCGGCCTTATTTGATCGGACGGAGCACGGACGGGTTTTCAATGCGTCCGAATCATGGTCCGAACCACCTTGGTTCGGACAACAATTGGTTTGCTCCTAAAATATTCGTTTTGGCTCCGTTTTAAGATTCGTTTGCGCCTATGCCTTCGTCTCTTTGTGTACTTTGCTCCTAGCTTGGTTTTCCTCATGTTTTACCAATAAATTTGTGAGATAATCAATAAAACATAAACTAGAGGAAAACATACGATAAGTGAGTAATATTATCTTGAAAGTAAGTAAGTACAAGGTAAATTAAACCCTTAAATGTCTATGTATTTCTCACTTTTCAAACTCCCCCATACTTATCTTTTGCTTGTCCTCAAGCAAATCCTTTTGACCTAATGTTTAAACAAGTTAAACAAACAATAATGAAGTAAGGAGAGCACAGAAGAGGTAATTGCCAAACTTTTCAGATTTTAAAGGGTACTAAGAACAGTAAGTTTCTTAAATATATATTTCTCCATTTCTGAAAATAACCCTGAAATCCTTCAAAAGAAAGAGAAGCAGTACCATGAGAATTCTGCTTTTAACCTTGAGCCAATCCACCATTTTCTTTCACATTTCCTTGAACGACAAGGGGCATGAAGTAAAATCTTATTCCATTGTACCTTTCAATGCCACATACTCATGATCCATAATGAAGAAGTTTTTATCATTTTGGTACAACATGCACAGATACTTCATTTTTGAAGTTCATTTTTCTTTAACCTCAGACTTTTCTCTCCACCCTTGTAGCGGTTTTGGGTCTACTATCCCAGATACCGAGTACCTTAGGTAGCCGGGTGATGAAGCACCCCTAAGAACTTAATAACCGAGTGGACGAGGCCTGTTTAGGATTAGAATATGCCTGTTTGGATCAGAGGGGTACCTTGCCTTGTTCTTTTTCCACCGTTTCATTCCACTTCAAATCCAGGCTCAAAGTCAAAACAAAATTCAAATGATAATTTCCTCAGAATTTTTTTTGCATTGAGTAAGAAGCAGAGTGTTTTTTTTGTATGTACCCTTTAAACCTGTTAACACCGGCATTACTCCCTCTATGGCTCCTTCTTTGATTATTAATCACTTAACAAATTTAAACACAGTGTTGAAAAAGAGACAAACTTAAGAGCAAGCTTTTTGATTATTATATCTCCCCCACACTTGAACCAAAGCAATGCCCTCATTGCATAGAAAATAGTAAAATAACAGGGCACGCAAACTAGCTGGGTAATGATCACATAGCATGGTAATAGGAAATATTTAAATTTAAAGACAAGGTAAAGATAGTGTACTCCCCAGTTTTGCAGAGTATGTAGTGTAGCTCCCCACACTTGAGTTCAGCTGAGAAATGTGCAAGTGTGCCTGTAATAAATATTCTAAACAGCCAGAAGAACTCAAGTTAATTCTCCTCGTTCTCTCTCCTCTCTTTTTTATTTCACTCTTTTTTTTTTTTATCATAAAATAATATATAAAATATAAGCACAATATAGATTAAAAAGATAGATAGTAGGGGGCCTCCTACCAAGCTGCCCATCTTTATGGTCTTTGGTGAGACAGTAGCTGAGTGATTTAAGGTGTGACTGGATCTTTGAAAAGAAGGCAAAAGCCTCTTCGTTATCTAACGTGTTTCCCATATAATTTTATTCGAGCTCCATTGACTTTAAACAATCCACCCTTCTTATTGTCCAATTCCACCGCTCCATAAGTAGAGGTAGATATTATTTTAAATGGTCCAGACCAGAAGGATTTTAACTTACCTGGGAAGAACTTAAGTCTGGAGTTATAAAGAAGGACGTGATCTCCCGCTTTGCAGTCTCGCTTGGCAATCATCTTATCGTGCCAACGCTTGGTCTTCTCCTTATAAATCACTGCATTCTCATATGAGTTGTGCCTCAGTTCTTCTAGCTCAGTCAACTGGAACTTTCTTTTTTCACCGGCTTGTTGTAGATCGAAGTTCAACACCTTCAGAGCCCAATAAGATTTATGCTCTAATTCCACAGGCAAGTGGCATGCCTTCCCAAAAACTAGTTTGTAAGCAGACACGCCAATAGGTGTTTTGAAGGCGGTACGGTATGCCCAGAGCGCATCATCCAATTTAATGGACCAATCCTTTCGAGAAGAGCTCACCGTCTTCTGCAGAATCCATTTTAGCTCTCTATTTGTTATCTCAGCCTGACCATTCGTTTGAGGATGGTATGGTAGAGCAACCTTATGTCGGACTCCATATTTCTTTAGGAGAGCATCAAACTGGCGATTGTAGAGGTGAGAGCCACCATCGCTGATTATTGCTCTAGGAACACCGAATCGAGTGAAAATGTGTTTCTTTATAAACTTCATCACAACTTTACCATCATTAGTAGAGCAAGCAAGGGCTTCCGCCCATTTAGAGACATAATCGACTACTACTAAGATGTATAAATTTCCAAAAGAATTTGGGAAGGGTCCCATAAAATCAATCCCCCAAACATCAAATAACTCAACCTCTAGCATATTGTTTCAAGGTATTTCATTACGGCAGAGAATGTTACCTTGCCTTTGACACCGATCACAAGTAGACACAAAAGCATGACAGTCCTTGTGAAGGGTGTTCCAATAGAAACCGGATTCAAGTACCTTAGCAGCTGTACGGGTTGCACTGTGATGTCCGCCGGTTTCTTTAGAATGGCAATGGAGAAGGATATTTCTGATTTCCGTCTCCGGGACACATCTCCTTATAATACCATCTGCACAGATTTTGAAAAGAAATGGATCATCCCATAAATAATGTTTGACAATCGAAAAGAACCTTTTTCGCTGCTGATACGTCATATCAGCTGGGACGATCTTCGTAGCCAGATAATTGGCAATATCGGCAAACCAAGGGTCTCCTGCCGTTTGGATTGTGAATACTGCCTCGTCCGGGAAAAACTCATTGATAAGTCTTTCGTCTTCTGGTCCCTCCATCCTTGACAAGTGGTCAGCCACGACATTCTGGATACCTCTTTTATCTCTTATCTCTATGTCGAATTCTTGTAAGAGAAGTATCCATCTTATCAACCTTGGTTTTGCATCTACTTTGGCAAATAAATACTTGAGGGCAGAATGATCAATATGAATGATAACCTTACTACCCAGTAAATATGGACGGAATTTATCCAAAGCAAAGACGACTGTCAGCAATTCTTTTTCGGTGGTGGCGTAATTTTTCTGACCATCATTGAAAGTGCGACTAGCATAATAAATGACTCTCAGAACCTTATCCAATTTTTGGCACAAAACAGCACCCACCGCATAATCACTAGCGTCACACATGATTTCAAAAGGTTGGGACCCGTCGGGTGATACCACAATAGGAGCAGAAACATGTTTTTCCTTTAACAAATTAAAAGCTGCTAGACATTCATCAGAAAAATGAAATTTAGCATCTTTTGTCAGTAAAGAACAGAGAGGCTTTGAAATCTTGGAAAAGTTTTTAATGAATCTTCTGTAAAAACCAGCATGTCCAAGAAAACTTCGGATACCTCTGACAGTAGTAGGAGGTGGGAGTTTTTCTATTACCTCAATTTTAGCGCGATCCACCTCAATACCTTTTGAAGACACATTATGTCCTAGCACAATCCCTTCTCGAACCATGAAGTGACATTTCTCCCAATTCAGGACTAGATTTGTGTCTTCACACCTGGCCAAAATAAGATCGAGATTCTCCAGGCAAGTGTCAAATGTTGAACCAAAGACAGAGAAGTCATCCATAAAGACTTCTATACATTTTTCAATGTAGTCAGAGAAAATAGCCATCATACACCGTTGAAAAGTAGCCGGGGCATTACATAATCCGAACGGCATTCTTTTATAAGCATATGTTCCATAAGGACAGGTAAAAGTAGTTTTATCCTGATCTTCTAGAGCAATTAGGATCTGAAAGTATCCTGAATAGCCATCTAGAAAACAATAGTAATCCTGACCTACTAATCTTTCCAACATTTGGTCAATAAAGGGTAAGGGAAAGTGATCCTTACGTGTGGCAGTATTCAATTTTCTGTAGTCAATACAAACTCTCCAACCAGTAGTAGTGCGTTGAGGGATCAACTCACCTTTTTTGTTAGGAACGACAGTTATTCCTCCCTTTTTTGGTACCACCTGTACCGGGCTCACCCACTTGCTATCTGAAATTGGATAAATAATTCCAGCGTCAAGTAATTTTATTACCTCTTTCTTGACCACCTCTTTAGAACGGGGTTGAGACGCCGCTGTGGTTGTGCCAATGCCCTGAATCATCTTCCATATAAATGCGATGAGAGCATAAATGGGTTTTTTCCTTTGATATCTGCTATCGACCAGCCGATAGCGGTCGTATGATTTCGTAGCACCCCTAAAAGTTTCTTCTTCTTCTCCTCACATCTGTCAATTAGATGATATAATAACTGGTAGATCAGATGGATCTTTTTAGAAAGCGATTGTAAATGAGGGGGAAGAGTTTCATTTCGACTGTAGGTGCTTTTTCCGATGGATGGCTTTGGTCTGTCTGTGTTTCTTTCTACTGGCTCGAATCTTTGTTGGTAGGAACGGAAATATGGCTTATGCTTGTTTAACTCTTCAGCCATGAGAGCGATGTCAGGATTTTCATCATCAGCTTCACAAGATGCCATGAGACATTTCCAAAATTGTTTCTTCATCTTTGCTGAGGAATGTCTCCTGTACTAAAGAGTCAACAATATCTATAGAAAAACAGATTTGTGTATCAAAAGGACGCTTCATGTTCCGGGTCATGTCAAAAACTACCTGTTCATCATGAAGTCTTAAAATTATTTTACCTCCTTCAACATCAATTAAAGTTCTTGCAGTTCTCATAAAAGGTCTACCTAGGATTAGTGGAACATCTTTATCTTCCTCAATGTCAATAACAATGAAATCAGCAGGGAAAATAAATTTGCCAACAGAAACCACTAAATCTTCAACTTTTCCTTTAGGGTGGATTATGGAGTGATCCGCTAGTTGTAGCTGCATAGGAGTAGGAGAGCATTGACCTATACCTAATTTCTTAAAGATAGATAAAGGCATTAAGTTAATACTGGCTCCTAAATCGTATAACCCGTTACCAAATTTATGTCTTCTATCGCGTAGGGAATGATGGGAGACCTGGACCCCCATCCCAACTTCGGTGGTAGCTTCTTTAAGAGTACTGCAGACACTCTTTCGGTTAATTTCACCGTGTCATTTTCCTATAAAGATCGCCTGTTAGACAAGATATCTTCAATAAATTTTACATAAATGGGCATTTGTGTTAAGGCATCAGAAAAAGGAATATTAATAGTTAATTTCTTAAAGATGTTAAGAAATTTTCCAAATTGGTCATCCAAATTCTTTTTCTTTAATCTATCAGGAAATGGAATTGGAATATCATATGAAACCTGTGACGGTTCAATAGAAAGGGATGCAGGAGACTCCTTCTCCTTGGAATTGTTACGTCTTCATTGTCAGATTTTTGTTCATCAGATTTCTTCTCAGCTTCAGGGACATCGGATACCAACTCTTTTCTACTTCTCAGGGTTATTGATTTTGCATGCTCCCTGGGATTTGGATCAGTCTGGCTCGAGAGTGACCCTGTTGGTCTTTGAGCCAACTGTTGGGAAATCTAACCTATTTGTCTCTCTGAATTTGTGGTTATAGTAGCCTGATCAGCAACTTTGGCTTCTATCTCAGAAAATTTTGAATTTATAGCCTGACCTTGTTTTAGAAGTTGATTCATCATGCCTTTCCGTTCGCCCATATCTCCCTGTGAGTTGGTTGGCTGCTCCTGTTGTCGGTTGTATTGCGGTTGTCGGTTTTGGTTGAATCCTTGGTTGCTTGTCTGTGGATCATAATTCCTCCATGGTTGTTGATTGCTCCTCCAATTGTTTTGATTGTATGAGTTTTGATAAGGATTCCCTGGTCTGTTGTTAATTAAACTTACCTCCTCAAGGGTCCTATTGCAACCTGAACCATCGCATTCTGGGGTTTCATGAGCTCCTCCACAATTTTCACAACAGGGAGTCAGATACGGGGAAGTGGCCACTACCTTCACAACTTTTTGTTGTGGTTGACTCAGCGTCAGTTTCTCCACAACTTTTGTGAGTGCAGCTAGTTGAGCAGATACATGATCCTGCGGGGGAATACTGTACATTCCGGTTTCTTTCTTTACTTCACCTCTTTCCTTGTTTTTACACCATTGTCTGGTGCCGTAGTCAGGTATCAGTATTGTTCAACTGCTTCTTCTCTTCTCTCTTCCTTCTTCTCTCCGGTTAATTTCATAAAATTTCCTCCAGACGAGGAACTTAGCAACAATTTGTTAGAATCATTTAAACCTCGAAATAGTGATAACACAAGTTCCTGGCTACTCATACCGTGATGTGGGCATAATATCTGTAATTCTTTGAATCTATCCCACGAATCATAAAGAGACTCGCCTAGCTCTTGGTAGAAGTTGGTGATCTCAGCAATTTTTTCTCTCGTTTTGGACGGGGGATAGTATTTCGCCAGAAATTTGTTTGCTAATTCGGCCCAGCTGTGGATACTGCTGGGTTGTAAACTTCTCAGCCACCTGGAAGCGCCATCTTTTAAGGAATAGGGGAACAGTTGCAGACGAATGCGCTCATTTAGATTTCCTGTTTTATTGAAAGTGTTACAGAAATCAAGGAAAGCAGATATATGGTGTGGAGCATCATCTGAATCCAGCCCGCTGTATTGTCCCTGATGGTAGAGTGTGGTGATAAAACTCGTTTTGAATTGCCAGGCATCCAGTTCATCTTTTGTAACTTGAGGAAGGACAATAGCAGAGGGCCTCCCTTTGACCGACGGTTGCTGGTACTCGCAGAGAGTTTGTCGATTTGTCATCTCTATTCGTTGTTGACGTCTTTCTCTGTGAAGAAATCTCTCGATCTCAGGTTCAAGACTGTTCTGAGGGCTACCTGCAGATCGAGTTCGACGCATATATAGAAATAAAATGTAGTTTGAAAAATGGAGAATAACTAAAGGAAACAAAAACAGTAATTAAAAAGTAGAGATAAACTAAAGAAAATTAAATAATAAAATTAGAAAGAAATATGGACGGGGAATTTAAACAAAATAAAAAGAAGCACTTAATAAAACAAAGAACTACTTTTTTTTCTAGAGTAAATAAAACGAAAATAAATAAACAAAAAGTAATAAAAATAAATGCAGTTCAACTAAAAGCTAAAATAAAATAAAGAAAAAGGACAGAATTTAAATTGCAGGAATTTAAATGACAAGGGAATTTAAATGATAGTAATTTAAAGAACTGAAATTAACTGACAATTAATTTAAAGAACTGAAATTTAAATGACAGAATTTAAATGTTAGTAATTAGATTACAGAATTTAAATGACAGAAATTTAAATGTTAGTAATTAGTATACTAGAAATTAAATGACTGAAATTTAAATGACAGAAAATTAAATGTCAGTAATTAGTTTGCTGAAAATTTAAATGTTAGGAATTAGATTGCTGAAATTTAAATGTTAGATTGCTGAATTTAAATGTTAGATTGCTGAATTTAAATAACTGGGAAATAAATGACAGGAATTTTAAATGACTGGGAAAATAAATGATTGTAAGTAGTACGATATTTAAATTGCTAGAAAGATCGAATAACAAAAAATAGAAACAAAAATTAAAGAGTAGCAAAAGCTAAACAGAAAACTCAATAAAATTAAATACTATCAATTAACCGTACCGGAGGTCCCCGACAACGGCGCCAAATACTTGTTGGAGAAATATGTGACTACTTCTACCACTTAGGCACTGTACCTATCTTTTTGCGGAATAGTGGAATTGTGGGGTGTCGAACTCTTGGGGACCTTGCTGTGGTTTAACTGATAGTGTAAATTAACTGAGAATTCTAATTAGACTGTTGAAAAGAAACTTTATCACTTTTTTAGGGAGATTGTGGTTTAACACTTAATGCAAACAAAACAGTAAAAAGAACAATTAATCAAAACAGATCAATAATAGCAGTTATTAAACTCTTTTGTTTTTAAAGAAAGCACCCTGGGTTGTTCTGCTCACCTATTTTACTCAATTATATTACTGTAAACTTTCACCACTTTAGCAATAAACTCAAGAATCTTAATTAGTTCATTGATTGGTCCTTGTACAATAAACCCTGATTAATTTAAACAACAAGCGCAATCCTTGCTCAAGTTATTATAAATTAATCGCATTATTAGCAATTCCTATTGGAGACAGATTAACCTATAGGCGAAAACTCGCTTCTATTCGTTAACCCGTTTTGACTACTATTGTCTAGAATCTTGTCTCAGCACTGCATTTTAACAAGGGACTACAAATATCACCTTAATAATTGGCCTGAATATTAAAGCGCATTAAGGACGAGAATCAAAATATTGCTTGAACAGATTATAGTAGAAAGTCTACGTAATATGATTTTATAAAATAGGCTTGCTTCCCCACCCGGGAGGCTAGAGTTATTACTCACACATAATTATACAAACAAGCGACGTAAATAACATAGACATTAAAACATAGTATATATAAGCAAAGAAAGAACTCTCTCCACTCGCACGGGCTTATTTGGTGATGGGAATGAAGTGGCGATGTGGATGTATGGAGGAAAATGGAATTTCTGTAGAGGAAGTGTAATTTGGAAGTGAACGTGAGTGATTCGGAGAGTTGAGTTTTTTGTACGAGCGTGAGTTGTTTTTGATGAAGTAGCAGTGGGTTTATATAGAGGAGAGGAAGAAGAAGAGGAAGAAACAGGCTGGAGCACGCGTGCTAGTGGGTGAACAAGATAAGGGAAGTGCCTGATATGGTTGATGGAGTAGATGGATATGTCTGCAGGCACCGCAAAGGAAGAAGCAATTGGGGAAGACAGTCGGCAAAGAAAACCAGTCGCGACAGTTTCTGGATCTGGTTGCATTTATTTCCTGTCCGTGCTTTTTTCCACGGACACACTTATCTCTTGTCCGTCCATTTTTCCACGGACATATTTATGTCCTTGCTTCTGTCCGTGCTTTTTTCCACGGACATATTCCTCAAATGGGCGTGTCCGGACCAGTGTCCGGACCATTGTGGTTCGGACGGTTTACTTTGTCCGGCCAAATCTTCGCGGAAGCGCCACGGCCTCATTCTGTCCGGCCTTATTTGATCGGACAGAGCCTGGACGGGTTTTCAATGCGTCCGAATCATGGTCCGGACCACCAATTGGTTCGGACAACAATTGGTTTGCTCCTAAAATATTTGTTTTGGCTCCGTTTTAAGATTCGCTTGCGCCTATGCCTTCGTCTCTTCGTGTACTTTGCTCCTAGCTTGGTTTTCCTCATGTTTAACTAATACTATAATTTTGAGATAATCAATAAAACATAAACTAGAGGAAAACATACTATAAATGAGTAATATTATCCTGAAAGTAAGTAAGTACAAGGTAAATTAAACCCTTAAATGTCTATGTATTTCTCCCTTATCAACTTTCCGCTGCGATTAATGGTTAAGTGTAGAGTTCGTAGTTGGGGTGTTACAATGGTTATGGCTATTAGACGAGTTTTTTTTTCCTGATTGTCGTTTGAACATTGTTTTTTTTGTATGGATGATTAAACATTACGGTGATTATGTGTATAATATTTGTTTATTTGCTTTTTAAATACTTTTTTTGTTTATGTCATTAGAATGTCGATTCCTATTGCAATTCATATGAACCATTACACCACAATTACGCAGTACGGGGGACAGTTTCAAAAAGCTCCGGGTTAGACAGTGATCGATGCAGACATTCAATATCCAAGAAGCGTTAACCATCTTACATCATCTTTAAACTCCATTGTGCGATAACCTTTTGATAACCTTTAGCTGCACATCTATTCGATCGTCTACCTTAGGATGGACCAAGATGTATACAACTACTCGGTTGCGAACATAGAACGTGATGCATAAGTACGTCTAATGATCTAGAACTATTTGGACCTTGAAAAATAATGGAAAGAATTAGGATTTTTTGTCAAGTACGAAGGTGATTTAGACTTCGAAGACCCCCGCTGTGATACGAGGTAGGGCCGAGGCTGACCGTAGAGCATACATTTCACGCTACAGGGCTGATGCGATGAGAGGATGTCCCCAAATTTGATTAGTGTAACTACTTTCAAATTTTATATATTATTGGATAATATAAATAGACGTGTTAATTGTTTTACGATTGTGGATTAACTTGTGATATATAATTTTTATTTCATTCATGTCTAGTAATTTTTCAGAACACTTCTTCACCTGTACAATGTCATGCTATAGAAAACAGTGACTGTGATTGATTTACGGGCAGAGATAGCTCAAAAATGACTTTTGATGGAAACTTTAATAACAATTATAGTGTACTTCTTATGCTAGTCATCTACTAAAGCTTGAAATCCAACGTTTCGTCCGTATCCAACTCCATTGTCCCTGCCAAACACCTTATAATCTCTATATTGCTCGCGCCATTAGACCGTTAAGTTATAATCTCTATATTGCTAGAACCATTACAATGTTATAGTGACTGAGATTGGTGAAAATGGTGGACAATCTGTATAGGATGGGAATTTGTTGATGTTCAAAACTGAAAAAAGACGTTAAATTGGTGGAAATGATAGATAATCTATATAGGATGGGAATTTGTTGATGATCAAAACTGAAAAGAGACGTGAACTTTTCCAAACATTCATCTCTTTTTTGAGTAATTTGATATTGTAGAACACTCCATCACCTATACATTGTCAAGCTATAGAAAACAGTGAAGTTTTCCAAACATTCATCTCTTTTTTGAGTAATTTGATATTGTAGAATACTCCATCACATATACATTGTCAAGCTATAGAAAACAGTGAACTTTTCCAAATATTCATCTCTTTTTTGACTAATTTGATAATGTAGAACACTCAATCACCTATACATTGTCAAGCTATAGAAAACAGTGAACTTTTCCAAACATTCATCTCTATTTTGAGTAAGGTCGCGTTCGGTGGTGACTTCCAATTTTTGACCCTAATTAATGTGGGGATTAATCCCCTAGCAAATCGCAGTAAATCACTGAGGTTAATGTGCAATATCAAATTTGGTGTTCGGTGGAGGCGATTGCTGAAGTATATTGTTTTTTGCCTAAAAGACAAGTATACCCTGGTATTCCCCAACAACCAGCATCTTCGTCTTCTACATTTGCCTCCTACAACGATGCATAGAAATTGAACATAACACTACGAGAGCAGAGTGGCCCTGTAGATGCTCAATTCAGAGATTGAATTTTTGTAAAAATAAAAATAGAATTGTAGCTGTGTTCCAATCAGCTTGACTTGAGAAGAAAGAAAACAAGTTGTGCTCACTGTGGAAGCAAAACTCCAGAAATTGAACATTTGCAACATGCCGTCATCACCAATTGTATGCTACCTCCATTAACATCCTCTTTTCTTCACTAATACATGTTTATTCGTTAAACATTTCATTACAATATTTTGTGCCACTCATAATTGGTGATTATTTTCCTTTAGTCGTACTACATTTCCCGGATAGGGTTTTCGCAATCAATTTGGGGACGGTGGTAAGTGAGAGTGCAGTCAACGTAATGTTCCAGACATAGGAGGGTAGATGAGTAATTTCCGCTAATAGAAATCTACAACAATCGTGAATTGGATCTGAACGCAGGGTTTTCCTGCGTTATTATAAAGGTGGCAAAACAGATTAATTGACCGCTTTTTTACTGGGCTTTTCCCATAATCGCTGGCTGTATATTGTGACGATTTATGAAAAACTGGCTATTCGCAGCGAGCGAACGACCTCTAATTTGATATCGCAGAACACTGCATCATCTATACATTGTCAAGCTATAGAAAACGGTGAACTTTTCCAAACATTCATCTCTTTTTTGAGTAATTTGATATTGCAGAACACTCCATCACCTATACATTGTCAAGCTTTAGAAAACAATGAACTTTTCCAAACATTCATCTCTATTTTGAGTAATTTGATATTGCAGAACACTTCATCACCTTTACATTGTCATGCTATAGAAAACAGTGAACTTTTCCAAACATTCATCTCTTTTTTGAGTAATTGGATATTGCAGAACACTCCATCACCTATACATTGTCAAGCTATAGAAAACAATGAACTTTTCCAAACATTCACCTCTTTTCTGAGTAATTTGATATTGCCGAACACTCCATCACCTATACATTGTCAAGCTATAGAAAACAGTGAACTTTTCCAAGCATTCATCTCTTTATTGACTAATTTGATATTGCAATAGATTGCAGCTATTGTTTCACCATCATATAAGAAGTTAAATAAATTCCAACACTTTTAATTGTTTATTTGTCAAACAAAAAGTCAATTAAATTCCAACACTCTTAATTGTTTTACTGTCAAACAAGATGTCGATGTTCAAAACTGAAAAATTTGAGGATGTTGGTGGAAATGATAGACAAACTGTATTGCTTTCGAGTAATTTGATATTGTCTAACACTTCATCCCCTGTACATTATCATGCCATAGAAAACATTAAACTTTTAAATGATAGACAATTTGTACACAACATGAATCACTCATCATCTCCTAAATCAATGCCAATTTCTTGAACCGGAGGAAACATGTAACGACACTAAAACTGGCCTAGGATTTAGGGACATTACACGCCGCACATTCACTACCTAAGACACGCAAGGATACACTTACGAATCCCGAAACCGATACAAAATACACTTTTATTATGAAACAACAATTACACAGCTCAAGCGTTTACAGATACAAAACGAAAGCCAATTCAAAATACATAATGAACACAAGCTACTGAAGGGGCCTCAAGTCATAGTTACAAATACAATGAAAAGAAAACGAAAGCCAAATGAAAAGCAAGAGCTGGATCTTCAAATAGGGCTTAAACCTGCAAATCAGACGGAAATAGGGGTGAGCCAAACTGTAGCTCAGTAGGTGATAAACTTCATCAGCTGAGCATGCTGAAAATGAATACTGGACATATACATACACATATACATAAGCTTAGTGAAATAGACCAGTAGTCGTGGCGGAAATCAGATAGAGGATGAAGCTTTCCCAAATCAAAAGAGAGACAAATTAGAATAGAAACCGAAGTTTGTCAAATCAGAGCAGAAAGACAGAAGCTGAGCAAATTGAACAAAAGTTTAAACCAGAGCAAAGCAAACTATAGACAAAGAAGTTGAGAACAAAAGCTTAATCAAAATAGAGGTGGGACCCTAGACTCCAGCTGACACAACAGATGGGTAACAATATGACCCTATGGATATGAAGATCCCACACAGAAGCCATAGAGACAGCTATGGACCCGTCGGTCACTAAAAATTTAAGGGACCCTGAGAGTCAGAACAAAAGGGAACCCGAGGAACAAAACAGAAGGAAATTCTGTGCAACATGCTACGGGACAGCCATACCCGACTATCCAAGGCTCAGAAGCTAAACATTCAGGTCCCCAAAAGAGAAGCTTTGCAAAAATAGAGCAGAAGCCTTTAACAACACAGATCAGAAGACTTAAGCTTATCAACAGATCGGAAGTCTTAACAGAAGAGAAGTCGTAAACCGACAACCACATACAAAAGCTAGACAAAAAAAAGAAGCTTAAACGCTCTTTTAGAGCAAGGCAGAGGTTGGGAACTTAACAAAGACTTTCAAATGCAAATACTCATAATCATAAGCCAAAACACACTGAAAAAGATAGTATTCAGTAAGAGGAACACAATGCCATAAACGGCGGCCAAAACGGAGCTGAAACGCAAAAGTTATGCAAAAACCGACCCGTGTCTGGACATGCGTCCGACCCTGCATGTCCAGACACAAGCCGTGGACAGGACATACACACGTCCGGACATCTATCCGGACAAGGTCTGAGAAAAATATACGAGGAAGTCCGGACAAAGTCTGAAATGTAAACCCAGAATTCGTTCTTGCTTGACAACTCACAAAACAGCAAGAAACAGAGGCGTCCGAAGCCACGTCTGGATGCGGCAAAAATGCAGAAAACATCAGTGAACTCACATCTCAACAATGGCACAAATCTCTCACAGTATATACGTAACTTATCGTAGCAAATTAGCCATTCGAAAGCCCACTTCCACGGGGTTTTGACAGATAAAAAACGTAAAACAAAACCAACCAAAACATCACAATAAGAGAAGCACATAATCATACACGAAAAATGAACAAAACCAGAAATTCCCGTGGTTGAACACACACAACCGAATTCATCTACCACCTACCTCGCATCCGACGCAAAGCCATCTCTGCAGACTCTACACATTGCTCCACTCGAATCCCCACTCGAACTTACAAACGCTCGATCTAATTGGAAGTCAACCGGAACCGGAATGAGGAGCAACAAAACGAAATGGAGATCGACAACACAACTTGGAATCTCCACGCTCAAGACCTGACAGACTCGAATTACCAACAGCGAAGCCAGGACTCCAAATTAATTGTGTTGTAAAGAGGAGAAGTTGAAAGGGAGAGAGAGCAAAGGGAGATATTGTTTGCAGAGCGGAAGTTTCTTTCTTGAGTGAGAGGAAACTGACATGAAATGTTGTCAGGAAAGAGGGAGAAAAGGAAACTAAATTAATTTGGAAACTCCTTCCTTTTAATCACAAGAAAAGAAGGAAAAAAAGGGGAATTAGTAATCCTTTTACTAACTAATGAATAAATAACAAAAGGAAATATAACGATGTAATCTTCCTTCCTCAAAATGAATACGAAAGGCTGGAATAATGTCCTAAATGAACTAACATAGGATCAATATGTTATGAAACCCCCTTTGCGAATAAAAACGAAAGGAAAAAAATCTAGGGCATAACAAAACAACCGATACCAGTGCTCGCTACGCGCTCTGTATGCATCCAGATAATGCGAAACGTGGGATCATGCCAACTTCGCCACACAAGATTGAGGTACTGGACAAGGAAAGCATCGACTGTATGTACTCTAACGAAATGACATTGTTGGTTGACCAAAGCAATACAGACCTCTGCTACTGGGCAACTCAACCACTGATCATCGCGTAGCGGTAGTCTGAATTAGCCTTCGGCCAGATGACGCTCACTTGGTGCAAAACAGATAAGAACGATATTGTACACAGTGCACAAGATAAGGCCAAGTTTTAGAAATTCCATCCAATGATGTGTGAGTGCAAACGTGTCTCCAAACCAATTCACCCATGCGTACTTTCTATAGTACCACGACCGTATAGCTCGCACCAACCACCAATATGAACTATGCTCCAGGTCATCCAGGCATGCATGTCTAACTGCTTTCCATTGACTTTAATTGTTGTACACAAAATTGGCAATAGCTCAAAAACCACAATTTCCATCGCCCCGTATTTCCCTGTAACCTGCAATGTAATCAAGTAACAACGGAATGAACTCACTCCAATACAAAGAGGAGTTCCACGGGTTCCAGTGTGTCAACAATGATGACCGTAGATGTGAATGATTATGTTCAATTGTCGGGCCTTCTCCAGTTTGACTCAGTCACCCGGATGACTGCGATTGCCTGTGTTGCATTGACGGCCCACGTTCAGTTTGACTTTCTGGTGCGTTAGAGCCTTGCTGAGATTGGCTACGTCGCATCAGCGGGTGGCTGTTCCCAAGACCAAAATACTCGTGCTCGTACTTGTCCCTGGGGTTAGGCCTCTTCTTCTTTTTTGTAGTGGGCCTAACCTTAGGCATCTTTACCTCTGGAGGATGTTGTGAGCCTCGATTTTAAACCCTATCCTATGTTGATTAAAGCTGATTAGGATCTAACCAGGTTTTAGGTCCACTTATAACCTAAGATTAATAACTATGTCATATAACATTAATTATTAAAACCTAAGCTAGCTCACTGGAACCTATAATGAGTCGCCACCTAATTTTAACCTAGAGTAAATTAGGAAAGGTAGAGTTCGGGTTCGGGGGTTTGGTATTCGACTTAATTAGGGTTCAACTACTTTCATTACCCCAGAAGTCGTTTTTCCTCTACTTAGTTTAATTATGGCTTATTATGAGTCGTTTTAACCTAAGTGCGCAAGCTTCTGTTTTTTGTGTTTTTTAGCATTTTTTGACAGAAAATAAAAGTGAAAGTTGAAATTACCTAAACTAGGGTTTCAGAGGCAGAATTAGGTCAAATTTTGTTTCCGTCCGTAGCCACGGACCTAATGTCCTTAACCATGGACCCCAGTTAACCTATGTGAAAATAAAAGTCAAATTAAACAGAAAACAAAAATTTGAAAAGTCCGGGGCCACAGACAGGATGTCCGTAGGCCCGGACATAGTTTAGCAAAACCTAAATTTTTTAAAGTTTTAAAATCCCGCCGCCGTCCGTGGGTGTTCGTGGCCACGGACAACCCGTCCGTGGCCCCGGACCATAGGTCTGAGGTCCCGGACCACCCACGGACAGGGGTTTTATGATGGTTTCTGAAGGTGTTTTCGGATCAAAATTTATGCACGTGTAGCCTGAAAGGTATACAAGACGTTAGTAATTGAAAGACTGCAATTTGGGTATAACAGATGTAAACTAGTGTGATCATCTACCCGATTTCTGACAGTGAATGGGTAAGTCCTACATAGGTCGTACCTAAGAAAGGAGGTTTAACTGTGGTGCCTAATGATAAAGGTGAATTAATTCCTCAGCGTACTATTACCGGGCATAGAGTTTGCATTGATATAGGAAATTAAATGCCACCACTAGGAAAGACCATTTCCCCCTTCCTTTTATTGACCAGATGCTGGAGAGGCTTGCAGGACAAGAATATTACTGTTTCTTAGATGGTTACTCCGGTTATTTTCAGATTCCAATTGTTAAGGAAGACCAAGAGAAAACCACTTTTACATGTCTGTATGGTACTTATGCTTATCGACGCATGCCCTTTGGTTTGTGTAATGCACCAGCTACATTTCAAAGATGCATGACTGCTATTTTTGCTGATTTTATTGAAAAGTGCCTCGAAATCTTTGTGGATGATTTTTCTGTCTTTGGACCGACTTTTGATTCATGTTTGAGAGACTTGGATTTAATCTTAGCTAGATGCAAGGAAACTAACTTGGTGCTCAATTGGGAGAAGTGTCACTTCATGGTGCGGGAAGGCATCGTGCTCGGACATAAGATTTCTAAGAAAGGGATCGAGGTAGACAAATCAAAGATTGAAGTAATAGAGCAGCTACCACCACCATCGTCGGTAAAGGATGTTCGGAGTTTTCTCGGTCACGCAGGTTTTTTACAGGCGTTTGTTAAGGATTTCTCCAAGATCTCTAAGCCTCTATGTGATTTATTAATTAAGGATGTTAAATTTGAATTTACGAAAGAGTGCTTAGATGCTTTTACTTTGCTCAGGGCTAAATTGGTTTCTGCACCGATTATTGTTGCTCCTGATTGGTCACTACCTTTTGAGATAATGTGTGATGCCAGCGATTACGCATTGGGAGCAGCTTTGGGGCAGAGGCACGACAAGGTGTTGAGGATAGTCTACTATGCTAGTAAGACTATGAATGAGGCGCAGAAGAACTACGCAACAACGGAGAAGGAGCTGCTGGCAATTGTCTTTGCATGTGATAAGTTTCGACCGTACATTATTGGCAGCAAAGTCATTGTGCACACTGACAATTCCGCTCTCAGGTATCTCTTTGGAAAGGTTGATGCTAAACCTCGTTTGATCAGATGGATTTTACTTCTGCAGGAATTTGACATTGAGATTAAGGACAGACCTGGAGCGCAGAACGGAGTGGTGGATCACTTATCCCGTACGGAAGTTCTAGATGATGGCAGGCTAATTAACGAGTATTTTCCTAATGAGTTTGTCTACATGATCAGTCGTTCCACAGACCCTTGCCGATATTGCGAACTTCCTAGCTAAAGGTATCATCCCTCCAGAGTTGACATATCAGCAGAAGAAGAAGTTTTTCTCCACGGTCAAGCATTACCTTTGGGACGACCCGTTTCTATTCAAGGTCTGTGCAGATGGTATGATTCGTCGGTGCGTTTTCCGAGGAGGAAGCTAGAGACATCCTGTTACATTGTCACTCTAGAGAGGCAGGAGGTCATTTTGGTCTGGCTAGGACAGCCGTGAAAGTTTTGGAAGCCGGTTTCTTTTGGAAAACTATGAACAAGGATTGCTATCAATTTGTTTCCACTTGTGATCAATGTCAAAGGCAGGGGAATTTATCCAGACGCCACGAGATGCCATTGAATTCGATCTTGGAGGTTGAGCCGTTTGATCTTTGGGGCATTGATTTCATGGGACCATTCCCACCATCTCAAGGTAACCTATACATCTTGGTAGCAGTAGATTATGTCACTAAGTGGGCTAAAGCAATAACAGCACCTACCAATGATGCAAGAGTGGTGCTTAAGTTTTTAAAGAGGAATATCTTTTCCTGTTTTGGTGTCCCACGAGCGATCATTAGTGATGCGGGTACACACTTCTACAACAAACAGTTTGAAGCTCTCCTGCAGAAGTATGGTGTACGGCATAAGGTTTCTCTACCGTATCTTCCACAAACGAACGGACAAGCTGAGATCACCAACAGGGAGCTTAAGTGGATTCTCCAGAAATCTATCACATCCTCAAGGCGAGACTGGTCCCTTAAGTTAGATGACGCCTTGTGGGCATATCGTGCTGCCTTTAAAACACCTTTAGGTATGTCACCATACAAGTTGGTTTATGGCAAGGCGTGTCACTTACCTGTGGAGCTGGAGCACAAATCTTTTTGGGCAATTAAGGCATTACATTTTGATCTCCAAAAGGCTGGTGAGAAGCATAAGCTGCAGCTGTGTGATCTGGAGGAGTTTAGAGAGGGAGCTTATGAAAACGCCAAGATTTATAAGGAGAAGACGAAGAGGTGGCATGATAAGCTGTTGGTCAAGCGTGAGTTTCACGTGGGGGATAAAGTTCTTCAATTCAACTCCCGCCTGAAACTATTCCCAGAAAAGTTAAAATCTCGTTGGTCCGGCCCATTCACAGTGACAAGTGTCTCACTTTATGGAGCCATTGATCTAATCAACACAGAAGGTGAGACATTCAAAGTCAACGGATCCAGCTAAAACATTATTTGAGTATTAACGGTGCCGAAGTTCACTCGGTGATCACTGTTTACAACCCGCCAAACTGATGCACCAAGGTCTAGCCAAAGACCGAAAAGATGGGCAGCTTGGTGGGAGGCAACCCACCAGTAAAAAATCTCCTCCCCACTTTCTCTTTACACTTTCCTATTGCTTGATATAATTTTCTTTTTGTTTGATCTCTTGTGAATTTTTACATTTCACTATTTTACTGCAAGAGACCTGACTACCCTCTTTGAGTAACATAACTCTGCCTGGTTCCACTTGAGTTCTTCTGGTTTTGCAGGATTTCAAGTTACTCTACTCTGATGCAAAACTGAACTCTAGTAAGGGAGACTATCACGGCATTGTTCACCAAGGATCAGGGAGTCCTTTAACACTCTTGCTATTTCACTTCTGCATTTCTTGTGTTTGTTTTAATTTTGTTTGATTATTTTTGGAAATGTTTCCTTTTTATTTTTAAAATAAATGAGGTGTTTTAGATTAGTGGTTTTTAATTTAATTTAATTTAATATAAAAAAGAACATTTCAATGCGTCCGGCTAAACTTAGCCGGACGCAAAACCGGGCTCACAAATCTAGCCACGTCCGGATCCGGACGTCAAATCCGGACGCCACTAAAAACGACAAGCGCCTTTCTTTCTTTTCTTCTTTCTTTCTTTCTTTTCTCTTTCTACTTTCTTCTTCCTCCGTCTCGCATACGAACCAGAACCAGACAAAATCGAACCCAGCACCACCTCCACTCTCCTTCCTCCTTTTTCGCCGCCACCACCAATGAAACACCACCGTTGCGCCACCAGGAGACCGCCGAACCACCACCCAACGCCCGCCTCTCTTCCTTTCTCCTTCACAACCAAAACCACTAAACAGAAACAGGTTTTTCGATTTTTGACGCTTTCGATTTCATTGCTGTCAAATTAGAGTAGATAAGGTAGTATATTGAAGTTTATGATGTTAATTTGTTGTCGAAATGAGAATACATGTAGTTGTGTGCGAAAATTGGGGCTTTTCTGGTTGAATCTGTGTGTGTTTGAACACTTCTGTTCGCGACGACATTTTTTTAGGGTTCATAGGTGCGTCCGGATCTACGTCTGGCTAAGTTGACCCGGACGTGGATCCGGACATGTTGAAATTTTCCAATTTTTCTGAAATTATTTTCTAGGTTAATGTTCTGTTGTTTAATGATATTGTTTGCTATGTTTGGATGTTTTAATGCCTTGATACTCATAAATTAATTGTGTGCAAGAATGTGTTCAAATAGAACTTACTGCCCGATCGGTTTCGGTTTGGTGTGTCTGTTATTTCTCTTTTCTTACTGTTTAGATTTCTTACTGCTTTTGTTTATCATATAGATGGCTCGAACTAGAGGAGGAGGTGCTACATGCACGGGGTCCTCTTCGAGGAATCCACGCCCCGACGACCAGTCAGAGCCAGCCCAGACCCCACTCCGACCTAATGGCTTCCGCTCTGCTGCCGCCCGGACTTGGTATGATCAGGGCGGGTCCTTCGTCATTGAGAGACGCATCGGCGCAGAGGCATCAGCTGCCGCCGGGCTTACAGACATATTTGAGGGTATTGGCGCCAGCAGCATCTTACGCATGGGCGTGGGTGTCTTCACTCCGGAGCTGGTACGAGAATTCTACGCCAATGCTGTGGCGTCAGACACGACAAACAGCATTACCTCCTACGTGCGCCAGTTCCAGGTGGAGGTAACCCCTGAGACTTTTGCTGTTCTTTTATTCCTCCCGGACAATGATGCTACCCATTTAGATTTTTCGGAGGATTCGCTTAGGCAGAGTAAGTCTAGGTGGTTATAAGACGTCGGAAGTACTACTCGCCGACGGGGTGAGGAAATTAAGACAGTACTCCCATATGCTCTCCTCCCCTCCCTTCCCCAGAGGACCCTTGCAGAGATCCTCAATCATCAGATCCGGCCTCATTCCGGAAATGATGCTTCTGACGAGGATTGTGTTCTCATCGTCTACCTCCTGGCCTCACCACATCCGCCATCTCAGCAGCTCTCGCTCCCTTTCGTGATGTTTAGGCAGCTGCATAAGGTGGTGACTTATCTATGGACGAAGAAGAAGAAGATCACCCCTATCTTTCAGATTTTTATCCAGCATCTTCTTGTCTCCACACTCCCCGAGGAGATCTTCACTGATATTGAGGTGAGGGAAGGGGAGACACCCATCTCCCTTGGGACCTTCAGGAGATGGGGCTTCATTTGTCTGGATGACGGCATCTGGGTGAGGGACAGCTCGGGTCTAGGATCGACCGGCACCTCTGCGAGCTCTAGCTCTACTTCAGCGCCTACTGCTACCATGGCGCCCCCTACGGCCCCAGTGATGAGCATCCCACCAGAGATGCAGACTCTGATGGACTCCATTCTCCAACAGCAGCAGCGGATGGAGCAGTGATTTGGGGGTATGGAGCAGCAATTTGGAGCTCTACAGCAGCAGGTCGGGGATGTGCAGCAGCAGTTCGGGGAAGTCCAGCAGCGCCAGGTGCGCATTGAGGGACACATAGTGTAACACCCCATCCAACGTTAACACACTTAACAACAAACTGCAGCGGAAAACATACTTCATCACATTACTTAACTCGTTGGTGTTACACGCCGTTAACCACCCACGTGGCTAACAAGGCTATTACATATACATTGTATCGGTCTGATGGACTAGATTCCCGAGCGACTACACATTACTGTCCCTTTCCATTAACAACAACAACAACATATACCTTTCAACTGTACCGAGTATTCACAAACTAATGCCGATAACAATTTCGGTCTTACTACACCTACTGTACCTATATAACTTAAATGATTACCCATGTACAAACGACTACCCCGTCCTACTCTCGAACGGCTTCCAGCTCCTTGTACCTGAAATAGGAAAAGAAGAGAAAAGGGTGGCCCCCCAGGGGCTCAGCACCTTTGCTGGTATGGTAATCCCGCAGCCCGCATGCTACCGGGCCACGCACAACTAATTGTCGTCTTAGCATGCGGTTGATTATATTTGAATCATGCATGTAAACGATCAACACACAACACATAACATTCCACCACGATGGGCTCAACAAAACAGCCAACGCATCTACACTGAACAAATCACCCCTTATTTTCCTTAACCCTAGAGTGTTTCTCCTCTAATGGAGCTACTTCCTTAATAGACGATACTTACCCATTAATCGGGTTATCCTTAATCGCCTCTTATCATACACTGGGATTCATATCCATGATCCACATACTCCGCATTTTACAACATATAACATCACACCACTATAAGAATTACGGCACAACAATAACACATAACACAACGGGTACGGTTCTCTTAGGGAACCAACCCAAACATAGTTAATTCACCTGTGAGCCTAGAGAATGATATTACCCTCATGTTAAGCTCGTTATACAACACTCATTACCGTCCTAATAGTCGGACGAGTAACTTAAGTTAAGATGGATCGGATTTAGTGACCCGAACACACCACACAAACACATGTTCCCCCTAAACCGATCATAAGTCAGAATAGCTAAGCTTTGGAGTAAGCTAATGGGAGATCGTTACCCGTGAGGGAAACAACCATAACAGAGAGGAGGGTAAGGCTAAAAAGGATACCCACTCCCAAACAACGCGCGACTGGCCTGACCGGATTCCTCACCCCCGTTAGTACATATTTACTTGTAGATAAATAGTTAGAGCCCCACTGTGGAATCTATCACATCCACACACCAAAAGGTATTTCAACTGGGTTAGACAGACGAGGGAGGTCCATACATTCACACACAAACATCACACAATTAACTCACGCATAGCCGTGGTTAGAACGTCCCATGGTTCGGGTCGTTAAATCCGAATACCGATCTCTCGTGTGATCCTAGACTCAGTTAGTTAAGGTTTAACACTTTTGAGGTTAAATGGTATCGGAACTAGACACGCCACATATATGAATTACTGTAAACTCATTACATGTTTTATCTTACAACGTGGCAAACATACAGAAAAACACATTGGCATACAAGCCGGTGTAATCCGGTAGGACACAGGTTGCAAGAAAACCATACCTTGGCCCTTGCTGCATACGAGTCCCGCCAAACGTAGTTCCTAAACATGATTAGTGATGTCGGTTAATTAAATTACTTAACTTTTGAATAACAAAGTGTTTTTACATGGTTATATGTCATGCTTCCTTACTTAATTCACACTTGATTATCCTTGTTATACCCACTAGGGTTTACTACTTAAGTCACTCTTTTGTTTGGTTTTTTGTTTTTTACAAGTTTTGGTCCGACCGACCTTACTGACCGACCTTACACAAGGTCAGTCCATTCCATTGCATATTACCGTCAGAAAGTTCCACTCCGACCGACCTTGCAAGTCCGGTCCACAAGGTCGGTCCGTTCCAGAAACAATTCCAGTTCAAAAATTTAGACACGACCGACCTTGCAAGTCCGGTCCCAAGGTCGGTCCATTCCAGAAACTCTTTCCGGTAGTGTAAACTGAGCACGAACGACCTTACAAGTCCGGTCCCTAAGGTTGGTCGGCTCCAGACCTTTGTTTCTAAATTCCTATTTGACTCCAAACTTCACCCACTGGTGGAACGCGAGCCTTTAATGACGGTGGTTTAATCACGGCTTTAACAGACACCGTGATTAATAGGAAGGCCGGAATTAATTAGCGACAATGATTGAATTAACCGTAATCAATAATCGATCGGAGGTAGGCGTGCCTTTTTTAGGACGGACTTTAGATGACGGTTATTAGTGAAACCGTAATCTAAAGTCCCGTGTTGACGCGCGCTTTACGGTCAACAGACTTTAGATTACGGTTTCACTAATAACCGTCATCTAAAGTCCGTCCTAAAAAAGGCGCGCCTACCTCCGACTGATGGTCAACGACGTCGTTTTGACCTGACGCCAAATATTTCCCGTATTATTTGATTTTTTTGACTCCGCGCGTAATCTAAATTACAGTTAACGACGTCGTTTTACCAGTGTATTTTAGATTAATAAAAACTTTATATTAATGTGTTACCTATGTTTGAAACCCAACATATGCCAAATAATTATCGCGCTATTTTTTTAATTTCGTTACACTTTAGATTACGGTTAACGACGTCGTTTTACCAGTGTATTTTAGATTAATAAAAACTTTATATTAATGTGTTACCTATGTTTGAAACCCAACATATGCCAAATAATTATCGCGCTTTTTTTTTAATTTCGTTACACTTTAGATTACGGTTTTTTTGGGAACCGTCATGTAAAGTGTGACTTTAGTTTACGGTTTACATGTAAACCGTAATCTAAAGTCCATTTAAACATTTGCCTACACTCTGCACACTCTACTCAGTAACTCTTCTTCTCTTTCGCGCTATCTTCCTCACTGAAATCGCCTCCTCTCTCCCGTCACCTTGCTAACGGCCATCGCCGCCGTCGCTCCCACCACCTTTGTCACTCCCATCGCCGCCGGTCACCACCCATCTACCACTGGTCTCACCGTCGACGTCTCTATCGCGTATTGGGTATGCGATCGATTGATTGTCTTTTTTTCTAACTTTGTTCATATACATGCATTTCGATTGCAAGTTCTAACCTCGTTTGTATCGAATCCTGAGAGTGTAATGGCAAATGTTCTAACCTTGTTCATATATTTGTGCCCAGATTCACAGTTAATTGCGACCTAGTTCGTGGGCTGATTTCTACACTACTTGCCCACTTCGGTGCTTAGTTACGGTAACTTTGCAAACCAATCTGTAAACTGCTGTATTTATTTATTCTTAGCATTTAGTATTACAATTAATACATAATAGTGTAGTTTTAAAAATGCTACTACTTAAAACTGCCACAGGAAAGAAAGTAAGTTCAAGTATATTACCGATTCCTGAAAAATGAATGGAACAGAACTGTAGCATATCTCAGTTTCATGAATGGAACAGAACTGTAACAAGTTGTTTGAGTTTTGGTCTGGATTTAAAGCTTAATGGAATATTTAAGTAACTGGGTAAGGAGTTAGGAGAAGTATAATCAGTTGAAAGAAAAAAAAACAGACAGGGAAGAAAGCAAGAACACAACTCAGTTTCTGTTTTGATTTCAGTTTGGATTTCAGCTTCAGTTTCCTATCAGATCAGGTTCTGACTAATTCTGCATCTGTAACAAAGTTGCCTTGGGTTTAGTTGAGTTAGAAACTTTATAACACACCAAATTGACAGGATCGACAGTTTAGAAAGGTTTGAGAATTCAAACACGTGAACAAACAGAGAGGAGTCATACACCATCTCTGTCTGTCTGTTTCTTTTCTTTCAGTTTCTATTTCTGTTTGAGTTCTGTGTGAATCTGTTCAGTAGAGGCAACAGAAAGATGTTGGGGCTGTTTAGAGAAGTGAAAAACTATTGAACCTAATAGCTCAGACATAAACACATTGAGAAGGGCTAGCCAATATAACAGATTGAATTAAATAACAGAAGGAAGGAACATCGACCTCAGTTTCAGTTTTAAAACTTAGACTTCTGTTTCTGTAAACTAAATACATCAGTGAAGATAAGTTTATGTATGTTACCAGTTCTAGATGGTGCGTGCGAATTTGACTTTGATAAAACTGATTTGGAGACGTTAGAAATATAGGGGAGATGCTGTCGATTTTTTTCCGCGGTTTAGCTAGCATTTAACCTTGATTTTTTGATGAATTCTAATGTTGTCGTTTTTCATTTATGCATCAGGACTACGACTTTATTTAGGCTTCCGACCTCAACCGTCTTAGCATCGGCTAATCGTCTACCAGAGGTAAGATTTATATATACATATAATATTTGACAAACTACCAAACATAGTTATCCGCCCAAGATATACCTAATAGAGGTATATCTTCGGCAGTCCCTGTCGGGACTGTCCACGATTGTTAAATCACACACCTAGGGTGTGAATGTGCTTTTAATATGTACTTTATTGATTATTTCAGCAGTATCTCTTTATTGTTCTTCGAATGCATATATTATTGATTAATATCATAATATCGTGCATTTGAAGAACTGTAGGGAGATGCTGCCGAAATTTTCAATAAATTACATATTAAAAACACGTTCACCGGTGGGATTTAATACTCATGGATGGATTTAGGTTGATAAGATACAAAAGTGTAAAGACTCTGCCACGGGTGACGGTATGAAATGGCTGCCTTCATATAAATAGCTAGAAGGAGATGGAACGTTCGTGGATTTACAGCGGAAATTTGGACGACAAGTTTTTAGAAGGAGTTGATAAGTTATGCACGGTGTTGGCGAACAATCTGAAACCTACAGACAAGGGATACATATTTTGTCCGTGTATCGACTGCCAAAACAATCTGAGATATCGCGGCGTTGAAACAATTAAGGAACATCTGATCCGCCGCGGTTTTACAAAAGATTTCCAAGACATAATCCGATGGCATGGTCAGAGTGCGTTCGATGTTATTAAGCCTGACGAAGGGGATAATGGTCAGGCAAACACAGAAACAGAACTTGGAGATGATACAGTTGCTGGTGATCCAGAAGACGTTACAGCGAACGTTGAGCCAGATTTCTGGGATGATGACATTGAGACTATGCTCGAAGATGTGGAACGACATTACTCTAACACGCCAGACAAGCATGAAAATTTGTTGGATTCATCCAAAACACCGTTGTACCCCGGGTGTGACCCTACAAAGTTAAGCAAGTTGAGTGTCGTCCTCAAGCTATTCAACTTGAAAGCGAAACATGGCTGGAGCGACGTAAGTTTCACTGACCTCCTGGAACTATTGAAATACGTTCTTCCGGTGGACAACGTTTTACCAACGACTACGTACTCAGCCAAAAAAATGATGTGCCCAATGGGTATGGGGTACCAGAAAATTCATGCTTGTCCAAATGGTTGCATGCTGTTTTGGAAATCGGATGAATTTGCTGAAAGCTGTTCAGCATGTGGAGCGTCACGGTATAAGAAACAACAAACTCACATCAGCGGTAGTAAGAAAGGTTCACCAGCTAAGGTACTGTGGTACCTGCCCATCATTCCAAGGTTCAGACGTTTGTTCTCCATTGAGAAAGACGCAGAGAATCTTCGGTGGCATTCAGTTCACAGGAAAAAGGATGGCAGATTGAGACATCCCGCTGATGCACCACAGTGGAGAAACATAGACGTAAAATTTCCTGAGTTTGGTAACGAACCGAGAAACCTAAGGCTAGGCTTGTGCACAGATGGGATGAACCCTTACGGTACTTTGAGTAGCATACATAGTACCTGGCCTGTGCTTTTGGTTATTTACAATCTACCGCCGTGGTTATGCATGAAACCAAGACACATCTTGTTGTCTTTGTTAATATCTGGTCCAAAGCAACCGGGCAACAAAATTGACGTATTCCTACAACCTTTGATAGAGGATCTACAACTCTTGTGGAATGAAGGGGCTACGGTTTACGACTCATTCAGTAAAGAGGACTTCAATTTGCGTGCTATGTTGTACTGACATCTCAATCAATGATTTCCCCGCCTATGGTAATCTTTCAGGCTATTCAATCAAGGGGGCGTTGGCGTGTCCGATTTGTGGTGAAAACACTTGTAGCATTCGCTTGAAACATAGTGGGAAAACCGTGTATATGGGCCACCGAAAAATGCTTCCAAAAGGACATAAGTATCGAAAGATGGCGAAAGAGTTCGATGGGAAAACTGATCACAGCATGGCGCGCCAGCCTTTGACAGGTACAGAGATTTACAAAAAGTTGGATAATATTGTGAACAACTTCGGGCCGCCAACCAAAAGTGGTGAAAAAAGTGTCTGGAAAAAGAAATCAATATTTTGGGAACTACAGTACTGGCAGCATCTGGAGGTTAGACATTGTATCGATGGGATGCATGTCGAGAAGAACGTGGGTGAAAGTATCACTAGCACCCTTTTGAACATAAAAGGAAAGACAAAGGATCATTTGAAAGGAAGAAAAGATTTAATTGAGTTGGGCATACGCACAGAGCTTGGCCCGCAAGAACGTGGAAAACGCACATTCTTGCCTCCTGCCTGTCACACTCTGTCTAAAGAAGAGAAACATAGTCTATGCAGTACCCTTTACAACATCAAGGTGCCATCAGGTTACTCCTCAAACATAAGAAACCTAGTGTCCATGACAGATTTCAAATTAGTAGGAATGAAATCTCACGATTATCATGTCCTACTTCAAGAATTTTTGCCAATTGCACTACGTGGGATCTTGCCGGATGCTGTCAGACACACAATCACAAACGTCAGTGTCTTCCTCAAATCCATTTCGTCTAAGGTTCTTGATGTGGACACTCTGTCTAAATTACAAAAGGATCTTATTGTGACAATGTGCCAGCTGGAGATGTATTTTCCTCCATCGTTCTTCGACATAATGATACATCTCCTCGTGCATCTTGTAAGAGAGATTCTGATGTGTGGTCCTTTGTACCTTCGCTACATGTATCCGTTCGAAAGGTACATGGGTGTCCTGAAGAAGAAAATGAAGAACCGTCGTCACCCAGAGGGTAGTATTATAGAGGGCACTATCACAGAGGAAGTTGTAGACTTCTGCACCAATTACCTAGAAGGTGTCGATACCATTGGACTTCCACGTTCTAGACACGAGGGCAGATTGAAGGGTGTTGGCACGGTTGGAAGGAAACTGAAAAGAATTGACATAGACACTCTTAACAAAGCTCATTTAGTTGTGCTAAGTCATCTTGAAGATGTTGAACCATACTTTGATGAACACTTGTGTGTTTTAAGAGCACAATATCCAAACATGAGTGACGTTAGACTACAAAATGAGCAGAATAGGACATTTGTCCGATGGTTCAAAGAGAGAGTGTTGTCCGATCAGTCCACGAATGTGCCTGAACTGATTAAAGTAGTTGCATTTGGACCAAATCTGGATGTAATTTCTTATGAGGGGTACGATGTCAACGGATTCACCTTTTTCACAGAACGTCAGGATCAGAAGTCAACGAATCAAAACAGTGGTGTAGAGCTTGAAGCTTATCAAAACTTATATGACATCGGTGTCGTGGGTCATAGTCCTGTCTCAGTACAACAATCATATTTCGGTGTTATACAAGACATCTGGGTATTGGACTACAACAGCTACGAAATGTGTGTTTTCCGCTGTAACTGGGTTAACAACAATCATGGCTACCGTGAGGAGGAGCATGGTATGAAACTGGTTGATCTGTCTAGAGCTACTCCCACGGTTGAGCCATTCGTTGTTGGGACGAAGGTTAAGCAGATATTTTATGTAACTGATCCCTGTAATCCTAGATGGTCTGTTGTGCTTAAAGGGAGAAGAGGAATAGTTGGTGTGGTTGATGAGGATGAGTATGATGCAGAAGATGAACCTCCAACTGTTCCTATTTCATTGGAAGAGGCTGAGGTCACAGGTCATCGTGAGTATATACGATCAGACCATAACGAGGGAATGTGGGTTGAGAGATAATGGTGTATGTAAGTTATTACTATAAAAATTTATATGAAATTAACACTCTTTTATTTATTGCTTGTTTATGACCATTATGAAATGCTTAATTTAATTCAAATTGTATTTCAATCCTTGCAGGCATGGCTGATCCGGACATGGCTGATGAAGAGTTCGATTTATTTTGTCATCAGGAGGAGGAAAATGAGCAGCAAATGGTACCGGTCCCATCTACATCTGCCGCTGCTGCTGTTGCCCCATCTACATCTGCCTGCTGTTGGCCCTTCCATGAGTGCACCTTCTACGAGTGCTACTCAGAGACCCAGAGGTAGAGGTCCGACCCGTGGGTTGAAACTGCAGAAACCGGATCAGATTAGTCTTCTGTGGGACAAGTATGGGAGGTATGGTGGGGGCAGCAGGTCAGAGTTCGCTAGTATGCTAGGGACTCTGGCCAGATCACATTGCTGCATCAACCACACATGGAAACAAGTCCCGGAAGAAGTTAAGGAGACCATCAGGAAGAAGGTGCAAGAACGATACAAGATCCCAGAAGAAGTGAAGAAGACCGTTCTTTCTTTGGTGTCCGGCAAAGCTAAATCATTCCGCCACTACTTGGTTGAGCATTGGATCAACAGGGTGCCCCCACGTGAGCCTCCGCCGTATGTTGTGTACAATGGCATGATCACTGAAGAGGAGTGGAAGGAGTTCGTTGAGCGGCACGCCACCCCCGAGTTCAGGGTATGTTTGTGTGTACTCTTTTCTTAATTAATGCTCATAATGCTTTATCCCTGATTTTCTAATTAATTTCCTGTTGTACTTTCTTAACAAAATACAAGAACAAGCACGGCAAAACCGTGAAGCTAATCTCTACCCCCACACCATGGGACGAAGGGGATATGTGGGCAGCCTCGAGGGATGGAAAGAAGCTGGTTTGCTGACACGGAGGAACGAGGATGGAAGTGAATGCCCGATCGAGGATGTCTCTGAGGCGAGGAGGGTGCAGATGTACATACTGGGACGCCAGAAAACGACCAGCGAAGGTCAGAGGATATTTCCTAATGCTGCGATGGAACAACTGGCTAACCAAATTGTAAGTATTTGAAAGTAGCTGTTAAATAATTTACTTATATACTCAAGTGTTTGTTGATCTTAAATTTAGTGTTAACTTCTTTGAAAATTGGACAGTACGAAGCGGCACAGAGAGGAGAAGTAGACTTACACGCTCCTCCTTCTCAAGACGACGCGCTCAATCAAATGCTTGGGAAGAAGGATCACCCGGGGCGTGTTAGAGGATTTGGGGGAGAAGTACGTCAGAAGAACGTATTCCCGCCATCTGCTAGGAAGGGTCAGATGAGTGCTGCTGAAGTCGAGGCGATGGTAGAGCGTAAGTTCGCTGCTGAGCGCCAAGCTAATGACGAGAAACAGGCTGCTGAGCGCCGGGCTATCGAGGAGAGGCTGCAGGAAGCGTTGAATGCGATTGCACATGCGACTACTCAGCAGCAGCAGCTAGATCCTCCTCGACTGTCTTCCTCGTCTAGTTGTGCTCCGGCCGCTGACCCGTACCCGTTTGCCAACATCCAGGTTAACTTTGTTTAACTATTTTTCTCCTAAAATAAAGTTATTTAAATAGTATTAGATTGGACTCACTTATTTATTTCACGTATTATCTCTGTTTATTAAAGGAGCAAAAAAAATGTCGTCTCCAAATACCATTAGAAGGGCACCCTGTAGATGCGGCCTACGGGACGGTGTTGCCATCAGGTCCACTCACGCTCATCAGTTTCGTACGTCTACCCCCATTCTACGCGCGTGTGACCTTGGACCTGATAGTTGATGGATTTGAGCATGCATACCTTCCGATGGCGTTTGACAACAAATGCACGCTGATCGAAGCGAAGGGAGACATATTGCCCTGGCCAGCATGTTATATTGTTGTCACCGATGAGGTAAGACTGTTTGACAACCATTTAGTATCTAATAAAATGCATTATTTAGCATTAAGTGTCTAATCTAATCTATTATAGATCCCTGAGCTTCCTCGCCGCGTAACCCGGCCCAGACTAGAAGAGACCAGCGCGCCGGCGAATCCTGAGATCCCTGAGCTTCCTCGCCGCGTATCCCGGCCCAGAGAAGAAGAGATCTGCGCGCCGGCGAATCCTGTCAGAAGTACAAGGGTATGTTCTAGATAAATGTTTAATGTTACTATAATAATCAATTAGTAATTATCTTTACATTTATGCTTTACTGTTTGTGTGTGAAGGGTAAGAATCCAGTGAGTCGGGGTGCGAAAGGTAAGAATCCAGCGCCCGTCCGGGGTCGCACCAGGACTTCTGAGGCGCCTAAAAATAAGCTCGCACTGCCACAAAAACTTGTTAATGTTTTGGGGGCCAAGCAGATGAATCTCTACGACAAGATCATGTTGAAGTCATCTCAAACTAACAACTTCATGATGACGCTTCCAAAGTCGATGTTTCACTACGAAGAAGATATGATCACGGCAATCAACTTTGAGGACATCAGAGAGATGATGTGTGGAGATTATCTGAACATTAACATTATTCAAGCTTATCTAAAGTAAGTGTTCTTTCCTCATACTGTAAAAACATATAGAATAAGTATCTATGAAGTTGCATTGGCTAACTTTTTATAGTACATGTGATATAATAGATGTCTGCTTGAGAGATGTGCTGAGAAGGACATGACCTCCATTACTGCGGTGTGCCCGGAGCGTTTATCGTACGACTCAGTCACTAGGGACCCGGGGAGGTTTTGTGAATACATGATTCATTGCTTCAATGTTGTTGATCAACAGAATAAATTATTCATTCTAATGCCGTATCACCAAACGTGAGTTCTAATATAAAATTACATACTAATTAGCTAACTTTTTTACCTTCATTTCTCATTTCATTTTGTATTTGACATTGTAGCCACCACTGGGCTTTGTTTATATTCTGCGCTGCCACCGCTACTCTGCTCGTTCTAGATCCACTAGGGCAGTGGACAGAATTCAACACTGAAGACTTAATCAAAGAGTAAGTTTTTATTACTATTTAATTGTTTGTAAGTTTTTTGAACCAAAATTAATGTACTTGTTCATTTTGCTAAACGCTTTTGTTAATATATGTAACAGTTGTTACAAAAAAACCCCTCAGGGAGAGTTTGGTGATTTGACCGTCGATTACATCAAGGTTTGGTAATTCATGTATTTCATTCGTGCTGCTATTATCTTTGTACAATTGTTTTACATTTGTGAATTTTGGTGATTTAGTGCCCTACCCAAAAGGATTCTAAGAGTTGCGGGTACTACGTGATGCGGTATATGTACGAGTTCTGCGGGTACTTCCCAGGTTTTAAGAATGATATAGACAAGGTAATACGAACGCTGTCTTGTATTTAATTCTTTCGGCAGATTTTTTGTGTCTTTATCTTAATCTCATTATGTGTTCCATTCCTTTTCTTGTTGCAGATTAAAGAGCATTATGCCAGATTCAAGACTTATGCTCCTGCCGACTTGTTGCATGTCAGAGAGAGCATGGCAGCCATGTTTATGAGAATGGAGTGGTAGACTAGCTAGCTCTGATGCTGCTATCATGGATTTTGTTTTTTACAGTTTTCTGCACCGTTTTTGTACTGTTTTACGCTTCTGTTTTATGCTATTTCTTGCTGGGAGTCATCCTAGCTGTATCTACCATGTATAGGTTACACTGCTACCTTTGTAGCCCTCTGATTCTGTTAGTTGCTGCTGCTGTAACAGATTATATTTTTTGTAATGAATTGCTAGCTGCTGCTGCTGTAACAGATTCTAGCTGTTGTATTGAATATTTCTGTTGCAATTGTGCGCAGAGAATGAATTTGCAATTGTTATCTCTGTTGCAATTGTGTAACAGATTGAATATGCAATTGAATATGTTACAGATTTTCGATCTGGTGCTTTATTAGATGTTATCTCTGTTGCAATTGTGCGCAGAGAATGAATTTGTGTTGTTGGTATTTGATTCAGGTGGTTCAATTGTGCAGTTTCTGCCCTCTGTTGCTTATCTGTTACAATTCTGTCTCTGTTGCAATTGTGTAGATTTGTAAAAAAAAAATAATAAAAAAATACACTTTAGATGACGGTTCTAACAATAACCGTCATCTAAAGTCCTTTGGGCGCGCGCGCCAAAAGACTTTGGATGACGGTTACTGCCAAAACCGTCATCTAAAGTGTCGACTTTACATTACGGTTATGCGCGCGCCAAAGGACTTTAGATCACGGTTTTACCAATAACCGTAATGTAAAGTCAATGACACGCGGGCTGGAAAAGGGCCTTTAATTACGGTTTAAAACCGTAATTAAAGACGTCGCCATCTTTATTGACGCCCGTGTAGATTACGGTCCACAACCGTAATTATACACGGTTTTGGACCGTAATTAAAGGGTTCCGTTCCACCAGTGACCTCATGTATCCTAGTATGTTCTAACCTCATTTGGGCACTTCAAACACACCTTAAGACTTCCTTAAACTCCTTAAATCATCCATTAAAGATCTTCCTCAAGCATTACACAATTCTTATAAATTCTAACACTTGTAGTGTTTTTCCTTAGGTTTCTAAGTGGTGTTTTATACCTACAATGACCACCATACCAAGATGTTTCCTCTACACCTTAACATCATCTCCCAAGCATCTTTTCTTACTAACTAAATTTCCTTGTTCACACCTTCTTAAAGTTCCTTCCTCATATCCTTACCTAAACATCATTCATTCCTTGTACACCAACATTACTTAAACCTAAAACAAACTTCTCCAAGACTTTATTACATCCCAAAAACACCCATTGGATTTCTAGAACTTCAAGATAGTGCCTAAATCCTCGTAGCACTATATAACACCTTAATACATGTTTTCTTCCCTAGTAAAACACTTAACCATTCTCAACACTTCCAAACTCACCAAAACTCATTTTAAACACTTAAAACTTCTTATACATTATTTAAATTTTGACATGGGTTCTTCTAGCACATTGCTTTACCAAAGCACATAGCTTTCACCATTAGACATTCAAGAACACCTAAAATCCATCAAGAGTATTCTCACACACAAAACTTCACCAAATTTACACTTCATCACAATATAGTGCATAAACAAATTGCTTGGCACTTAGGCCCTTTGCTAATAGAGATTTTAGTAGGTTAAATATATACTTTTATGTACAAGAGAGTAAACAGAACATAGGAAAAGAATCAAGAATGTGCCGGGTATGAACCACCCGGCACCCTGCACGGCAGTGAATAAAAATGAAAGAAAACCTACTCAATCTATACGGGTAGAAAACAAAAACCCGGTCAAAAGTAGCAGGGAAGCAAATTAAGACCAAGCAAGTCGAACCCTAGGGACTTGAATACAAAATTAGTCCTAGCCTTGGTAATTACTAAGTAAAGAGGGGGAAAAAGGTGTATAAGTATTTCTAAATTAACTAAACTAATTATTCACAACGAACTAACCTTGATTAGGGTCAATTAACAATGTAAGAACTCATATGATCACGGATCAAAAGTGGCAAGTCTCGAAAAGGATTCTCTTTCTCGCAAAATGTATATGCCGGGTTTGGTGCCGGACAAATTATACCCGGCGCATTCAAAAACTTTGAAGGTGCCGGACATATTCCACCCGGCATTCAGTCCGGCACCGTACATTTCGTAAATAATTTTTCCAGTTTCACTTATGACAAAAGGAACTCACTATCCTAATTCGCATCGTGCATAAATAATGCCGCGAATACGAACAGAACAACGGGGAAATAAGAGAAACAATCCTAAATCTTAGCATTTGTTGCCTACTTCTCAAGGCAACAATATTAAAGATTACCCAAGTCATAACCTATTCTACTCTTGCTGTTGAAGCCTTAAATAGAACTTTGTGATGATAGAATAAGAGAAAATTCTTGTTCTATTGATAAGGAGATTAAAACTCGGGTTAAGAAACTTGAGAATTCCATTAATGATCAAAGAGTGTTTACAATGCAAACAATCTAATCAAAGCAACCAAAGAGTCTACCAAACCAACCAGAACATTGAGGGAAGATATAAGGAGGATCAAGAGTACAACTTGATGAGAATTCCCTTGAACTCGATAATATCTTCTTTCTTCAGATTGGATTTGCAGCACTTCCTTGGCAGCAGTTCGTCGCGAATTTGAGAGATTTTTGGTGTAAATTAATATGAATGAAGTGTCTCCAAGTGTAGACTCTCGGCCCTTTTATAGACTTGAAAATCCTCAGATGCCGGGTCCCATGCCGGGTACAAGTAATCCGGCATGTGAATAAAACACGTGCTTCCCAATAACGGTCGAAAACCATCTAGCGCGAAAAGTCACATATGCCGGATAGAGAATATCCGGCACCATATCCGGCTCCGAGTATTTACTAACGGTAAATAACCGTTATCATTTGGCGAATCGGTGCGACGTTTACTTATGCCGGATAGATCACACCCGGCAACATTCCCGGCCTGATCTTCTTTCTGATGCGTACTGATGCCGGGCAGAAGTAACCCGGCGATACATCCGGCATTGCTTGGTTTTTGATGCAGAACTTGCTCCTTGCATAGAAAACACTAAAAGCATTAGTCTGATCGTATAAAATGGCTTTCAATATAAAAATAATGTAAATACTATCTATTATAACCTTATTTTAACTAATAATACTTCAAATCTAGCTTATAAAACATGATAAGTCTACGGCTTATCAAGGCCCTGCAGTTACCTTTTGCTAGTCCTCGAGCAAAATTAAATCAGAAAAGAGTAACTACTTGTGCACAAAACAAATAAACTCTAGAATGACAATGAGATATTTCTTTCCTAACTACTTGACCCTTACTCATAAGCATCACTTAGTCTTTCTCATTCTATCAATAATATACAAGTGGGTAAAAAGTAAAACATTCAATCTCAAAAATGGAACAACGACTCATGGGCTATTTTGCATAGGGGATTTTTGTATCTCCCCTTCTTCCGGTTTCCAACATTCAGCTCTATTTTTCAAGAGTTTCTGAATGTGGCCAAGACTCTCATCAATAGTTTGTTTTTTATGTTGTTCAGCCCTATTTTTCAAGGGTTTCTGAATCTAACCATGATTGTTTTTTTTCATTTAAAGAACGGGGAATTTAGGAGAAAAACAAAAGGAAAAACTCTCAATTTTTTTTTTGCTTTTATTTTGAGGCACTTTTACAACCTCATAATGCTTCATATATATTTTTTTGGAAGAGGTTTTCTTCTTCTTTTCTTTTCTTTTTTTTCGAAGCTTTTTTTTTCTTCTTCTTTTTCATCACCCTTTTCTAAGATATTCACCCATAAGAATTGAACTATTTTGAAAAGGAAAGAAAGATATACTACCCAAAAGTAGATCAAGGACAAAAGTAGAAGTAAGATCATATACTCATGTTAACAGAAGGAATCACGAAGTGAGAAAATAATATCTAAAGGTCATTAGACAGCTTACCTCTTGAGAGAACAAATATTTAGCCTTCCCTAATGTCAACTTAGTCAAAGACATACAAAAAGCTGAGTAGAAGGTTAATAAACTTAAAACTTATTATATTGTATAAACTAGACATGCTATATAAAATGCTTTTATTTAAAAACTAATTTAAAAAAATCTCTTTTTTTTTAATTTTTCAAAGGGGGGGTCCCCCTGCCCTACACTAGGTAGGAACTCGGTCCCCAGTGTTCGAAAGAATTAAATAGACAAGAAACTGAAGGAAAGAGAAAGAATAATAAATTCTCCCTATAATGGCAGATGCCCTACACTTGGGTTTTAACCGTGGGCTTCATGTGTGTTGAGGGGGAAGTTGTTGAGGAAGAAGGCATAATGAAGTCATCGAGGTAGATGGCCTGGGCTGTGGCAGGCTTACTGCATAAATACTTCTTCAAGCGAGACCCATTGACTTTAAGGCGTTCACCTTTTACATTTGCAACTTCGAAGGCACCTGATGCGTTCATGGCAGTGATGGTGAAAGGTCCAGACCAAAGCGATTTTAACTTCCCGGGAAAGAGTCGTAGGCGGGAGTTGTAAAGGAGGACTTGATCACCGATTTGAAAGTGGCGCGGAAGAATGACTTGATCATGCCACTTCTTAGTTCTCTCTTTGTATAGGTTGGCATTCTCGTAAGCGCTGTGGCGTAACTCCTCGAGTTCTGAGAGCTGGAAATTTCTTTTGATGCCAGCAGCTTTTATATCAAAATTGAGAGACTTTAATGCCCAATAAGCTTTGTGTTCAAGCTCTACTGGTAGATGACATGCTTTTCCAAATACCAGACGGAAAGGAGTGCTTCCAATAGGAGTATTGAAGGCAGTCCTATAGGCCCACAAAGCATCGTCGAGCTTTTGTGACCAATCTCGCCGAGATGAACCGACTGTTTTCTGTAAAATCCATTTTAACTCTCGGTTGGAGACTTCGGCCTGCCCATTGCTTTGTGGATGATAGGGAAGTGCTACTTTGTGATGAACTCCATATTTATGTAGTAGGGCATCAAATTGGCGGTTGCAGAAATGGGAACCACCATCAGAAATGATTGCCCGGGGCACCCCGAATCTGGTGAAAATATTTCTCTTTAAAAACTTCAGTACTGTTTTGGCATCTGCAGAAGCACATGAGATTGCTTCCACCCACTTTGAAACATAATCCACAGCGACTAATATGTACTGATGGCCTTGGGATGAAGGGAATGGACCCATGAAATCAATGCCCCAAACATCGAACAACTCTACTTCCAGGATGTTGTTCAAGGGCATCTCGTGTCGTCTTGAGATATTTCCCATCCGTTGGCAACTGTCACACTGTGAGACAAATTTGTGAGCGTCCTTATGTAATGTAGGCCAAAACAAACCTGACTCTAGAACTTTCGCAGCCGTCCGTGTGGAACCATGATGTCCTCCAGCCTTTTTAGAGTGACACATGGAGAGAACTGAAGTAGCCTCATTTTCAGGGATACACCTCCGGATGACCCCATCAGCACATACCTTGAAAAGGTAAGGGTCATCCCAGAAGAAGTGCTTGATCTGGGAGAGGAATCTCTTCTTTTGTTGAAAAGATAGTCCATGAGGAACTACTCCAGAGGCTAAGTAGTTGGTGATGTCAGCATACCATGGTTCCTCATTGCTTATTGTCAATGCAGAAAATAACTCAACCCAATTGGAAAAAGTTCTCTTCTCAACCATGTCTTCTATTTGCTGGATGCTGAACACTGTCTCATATGGGAAATATTCTTGAATAGGAACTCCATCATAAGGTCTCGTAATGCGGGACAAGTGATCGGCAACTCCATTATGGCAACCTTTCTTATCTACCACTAGAACGTCAAATTCTTGCAGCAGGAGAATCCAACGCAACAATCTCGGCTTAGTGTCTGCCTTGGTGAACAGGTACTTTAGAGCGGAGTGATCGGTGTGTACTATAACTTCACTCCCCCATAGATAAGAACGGAACTTATCAAGGGCGAAGACAACAGCAAGAAGCTCTTTTTCTATAGTTGTATAATTCTTTTGGGCATCTACAAGAGTCTTGCTTGCATAAGTTATAATCCTTAGTACCTTATCCTTCTTTTGACACAGTGCAGCCCCCACAGCGTAGTCACTTGCGTCACACATGATCTCAAAGGGGAGAGACCAATCAGGGGCAACGACCACAGGGGCTGAGACAAGCTTCTCTTTTATGATCTCAAAAGCCTCAAGACATTCCTCTGTAAAGTTGAATCTTGTATCCTTGGCCAACAGATCACTTAATAGTTTCGCAATCTTTGAAAAATCAGCAATAAACCTTCGATAGAAGCCAGCATGACCCAAAAATGCCCTTACTTCTTTTACTGAGGTAGGAGGAGGGAGCTTTTTGATGACCTCGACCTTGGCCTGGTCTACTTCAATACCTTCTTTGGAAACTCGATGCCCTAAAACAATGCCTTCTTTTACCATAAAGTGGCATTTTTCCCAACTCAGCACCAGGTTGGTTTCTTCGCACCTGGCTAAGATTAGATCAAGTTGCTGCAAACATTCATCAAAGTTAGGACCATATACACTGAAATCATCCATGAATACTTCGATACTTTTTTCGATAAAATCAGCGAAAATTGCCTGCATGCAACGTTGGAAAGTAGCAGGTGCATTGCAGAGTCCAAAAGGCATTCGGGTATATGCAAAGGTACCGTAAGGGCAGGTGAGGTGGTTCTCCTGGTCCTCAGGTGCAATTGGAATCTGAAAATACCCTGAATACCCGTCTAGAAAACAATAAAATTCTTGGCCTGCCAACCTTTCCAACATTTGATCTATAAAGGGCAAAGGGAAGTGATCCTTCCGGGTGGCGGAATTTAATTTCCTATAATCAATGCACATGCGCCATCCCGTAGTTTTTCTTTGGGGGATCAACTCCCCTTTTTCGTTTGGAACTGCTTCGATACCACCCTTCTTGGGTACCACCTGGACAGGGCTTACCCAAGGGCTGTCAGAAATGGGGTATATGATACCAGCATCCAATAATTTTAGGACCTCATTTTTGACAACTTCTTTTAGGTTGGGGTTCAACCTCCTTTGAGCTTGCCTCATTGGTTTATGATTATCCTCCATACATATACGGTGGGTGCAAAAACTAGGATCAATACCCTTTAAATCTGCCAGACACCAACCTATCGCTCTCTTATGTTTTCCTAGGACTTCTAACAGCTTAACTTCTTGCTCAGGAGAAAGAAGCGAGGAAATGATTACAGGAAGAGAGTTTGTACCTGAAAGGAAGGCGTACTTTAGATTAGAAGGGAGTTCCTTCAATTTTACCTCAGGTGGTTGTTCTATGGAGGGTACTGCTTTTTGAGGCGGGTAATCGAGCCTCTCCAATGGTGGTTGATAACTTTTCTTTTTACCCATGTCGAGTTGCTCAACGATTGCATTGATCTCTTTCTGTGAAGATTCTTCGATGGATGAAACCAGCACTTGCTCCAAGGCCTCTAACTCATGAGGTTCGACCAAGGGGACGGAGAAAGTCTCATCATCATTTATGAATTCGTCCGTGCCGTCATCTGTTAGTAGACCAACACAACAAACGGTGTGAGCAGAAACACTTTTTCTTACCATCTGTGCCATGTTGAATTCTATTTTCTCGTCCTCGAATCGGAAGGTAACCTTCCCATCATAAACATCAATGACTGCCCTAGCAGTACTTAAGAATGGGCGCCCTAGGATCAGTGGGACCTCAGTATCCTCACTAATATCCAAGACTACGAAGTCAGCAGGGAAGATGAATTTGTCAACTCCCACTACCAAATTTTCAACCATTCCCATTGGCTTGATGGAGGATCTATCTGCCAATTGGAGGGAGAAGGAAACGGGCTTTAGTTGACTGCCACGGATCCTTGTGAAGATAGAGTAAGGCATGATATTAATGCTTGCGCCAAGGTCACATAAACCATGGCCACAATCGACATTTCCAATACAACAGGAACTATTGGTAATCCTGGGTCCTTCTGTTTTGGTGGCATTGCTCTCAATAGTGCTGCCGAGCACTCTTCTGTTAGTGTAACTGTCTCCACGTCTTCCATTCGTCTCTTGTTGCTCATTAGTTCCTTGAGGAACTTAGCATATGTCGGCATCTGTTTCAGAGCATCTATTAGAGGAATGTCAATAGTTAAGCGTTGAAAAATTCCTAAGAATTTCTTGAATTGCTCATCCATATGTTTCTTCTTGAGCCTATTTGGAAATGGTAATTTTTCTTTTGGTGGAGAAGTGGAAACAGTAGAAGGAAATTTAGAGGTAGAGGGCGAAGAGATAGGAGCCTGTGTCTCCTGTGAGGGTATAGAAGGAATTTCCTCCTCTACATCATCAGATACCACTTGTTTTTCTTTTTCTTGATCTTTACCCACCTCCCTTCCACTTCGAAGAGTAACGGCACTTGCATCGTGGCTTGCAAGGTTAACTGATTTCGCCTGCTCTCTTGGATTTATTTGTGTTTGGGAAGGGAATTGGCCCTGAGGCCTAGGTTGGGTAGCATTTGTGGATCTGAGATTGGTGACTTCTGATCCTTACGAAGGGCTGAGATCTTCCTGTGTATCTCGTGATTGTTCATCAACCTTCATTAGGTCACGCATCTCGGCCATCTCGCTTCATGATTGGATGAATGTTGGGGTGGTCTACCGCCATATGTTGGTGCTGGATTGCTTGGATTTCCTTGAAATCCGGGTTGGTTCTGGGGAGTTTGGATATTTCTCTGCCAAGGTTGTCTGAATCCTTGGTTGTTGTTGACATAATTCACTTCCTCAGATGCTTTTAATTCCTGCAACTCAGGGCACTGTTCGAAATCGTGTGGTCCTCCACACTGTGTACAAAACACATCAGAAGGTAAAGGAAACATAGAGGGGTGCGATACCTGAGGTTGTCTTGAATTTACCACTTTTGCATGCTGGGGAAGAGAACTCATGGCCAATTGCTCCACCACTTTTTGCAAAGCACTAACTTTGGTGAATTGTTGAGCGTTACTTTCCAGTAATTGTTCATGACTCTTCAACAATTGCTCGATCTTGCTGTCGCTTCCTCCTACATGGTATAGACCTGGGGTGCTGCCTCTGGAACCACCGGTAGCCCAATCCCTTATTTCTTCACAAAGGGATTCAATTCCATTAAGAAATGCTCTCCGGGTTCTTTAGATATCATCACCAAGGGATGAAAGTACCATGGTCTTACATTGATTCACCAATCCTTTATAGAATAATGGGAGAGTTGTTCCTTGGTGAGACCATGGTGGGGGCAAGTCAGAAGCAAACCTTGAATCTATCCCACGTTCGCCGATGTTCTCTGAGCCTGGTTGCCTGAAGTTAAAATTTCAGCAATCATCTCTAAGGTTCGGCTTGGGGGTAAGAATTTGTCATGGAATTTAGTGGCCATGTCATCCCATGTGTGAATAGTTTGTGGGGTGCTATGGTACCACTTACTTGCCTCCCTGTAGGCTGAGGAAATAGGGAAGTCTAGCGTATTCGAGAACTGTATCTTTGGAAGTAAGGCTATTTACGTGCTGGAGGAATTTGTAATGTGGAGTAAGGCTTCATCAGGATTAGTTCCATCGAACATTCCTAACTCTTTCACACAACGGATTTGATGATAAGGCTTTAATTTCTGCCATTCCTCATAATCTGCTTGGGAAAGAGCGGGAAGGTTATGGCGGTTGTTGACCTTGGTTGGAAGGCGGTTAATGTTCCTAACGGTTGCCGGTATGTCAGCCATGGTCTGGTGATTTCTGCTGCTTCGTAGGTGATGGAATGTCCTTTCTATTTCTGGATTGTGATCAGAGGGATCAGGGAGACTATGTGATCTTGTAGTGGCATTCACGTTAGAAAATGAATGTACCTAAAATAAAATAAGGAGAAAATATTTTTTAAGTAATATGAAAATAACATGTAATCACTAATATATGCTTTTATTTAATATATAATATCATTGTCATTACATATCATATAAAAGACAAACTAACCAAAAGAAATATATAAAAGACTAAAGTACATTAAAAGACAGCCCTAAACCTAGTGCGCCTAATTCTACTAGTAAAGATAGCATAAGAGGGGGGCCTTCGGTGAACCCTATTGGTGAAGATACCCATATGAGGGAATCTCCACCTAAGTTCATCCACGGGCAGAACCCTCATGCGTGCCGTAGTCCTAAGGCGGTGATAAGCAAGGGCGGGTCTCAACTTCTTCCTCTTAATAATATTTCTACCCCTGTACGGGGGTAGAGTTCATTAACCACATATATATGCAGAAAATGGAAAAGATTGGACTCTCTACTTTGTAACTTTGCCATCCAAATGTTTCTAGGCATCCTGAGTACAAAGTTTGGACAAAGGTGAGATAATTATAAGAGGAAGGAATTCATATATATATGTAGAAAAATAAAAAAAACAATGCTAAGTTTAACTTAGCCGGGTACCATGTCGGGCATCTACTATCCGGCACAGACTTCCTCGGGTTTGCCGGGTAATATACATCCGGCACTAAATCCAGCACATTCAACAATTGCAAAGACAACATAAAAAAAAATAAAAAAAAAATTAACGAATGAAAGAATATAATATGGCAATTACCAGGTTAAGGACTTGGACTAATTCCAAGTCCCCGGCAACGGCGCCATTTTGCTAATAGAGATTTTAGTAGGTTAAATATATACTTTTATGTACAAGAGAGTAAACAGAACATAGGAAAAGAATCAAGAATGTGCCGGGTATGAACCACCCGGCACCCTGCACGGCAGTGAATAAAAATGAAAGAAAACCTACTCAATCTATACGGGTAGCAAACAAAAACCCGGTCAAAAGTAGCAGGGAAGCAAATTAAGACCAAGCAAGTCGAACCCTAGGGACTTGAATACAAAATTAGTCCTAGCCTTGGTAATTACTAAGTAAAGAGGGGGAAAAAGGTGTATAAGTATTTCTAAATAACTAAACTAATTATTCACAACGAACTAACCTTGATTAGGGTCAATTAACAATGTAAGAACTCATATGATCACGGATCAAAAGTGGCATGTCTCGAAAAGGATTCTCTTTCTCGCAAAATGTATATGCCGGGTTTGGTGCCGGACAATTATACCCGGCGCATTCAAAAACTTTGAAGGTGCCGGACATATTCCACCCGGCATCAGTCCGGCACGTACATTTCGTAAATAATTTTTCCAGTTTCACTTATGACAAAAGGAACTCATTCCTATTCGCATCGTGCATAAATAATGCGCGAATACGAACAGAACAACGGGAAATAAGAGAAACAATCCTAAATCTTAGCATTTGTTGCCTACTTCTCAAGGCAACAATATTAAAGATTACCAAGTCATAACCTATTCTACTCTTGCTGTTGAAGCCTTAAATAGAACTTTGTGATGATAGAACAAGAGAAAATTCTTGTTCTATTGATAAGGAGATTAAAACTCGGGTTAAGAAACTTGAGAATTCCATTAATGATCAAAGAGTGTTTACAATGCCAATCTAATCAAAGCAACCAAAGAGTCTACCAAACCAACCAGAACATTGAGGAAGATATAAGGAGGATCAAGAGTACAACTTGACGAGAATTCCCTTGAACTCGATAATCTTCTTTCTTCAGATTGGATTTCGCACTTCCTTGGCAGCAGTTCGTCGCGAATTTGAGAGATTTTTGGTGTAAATAATATGAATGAAGTGTCTCCAAGTGCAGACTCTCGGCCCTTTTATAGACTTGAAAATCCTCAGATGCCGGGTCCCATGCCGGGTACAAGTAATCCGGCATGTGAATAAAACACGTGCTTCCCAATAACGGTCGAAAACCGTCTGGCGCGAAAAGTGACATATGCCGGATAGAGAATATCCGGCACCATATCTGGCTCCGAGTATTTACTAACGGTAAATAACCGTTATCATTTGGCGAATCGGTGCGACGTTTACTTATGCCGGATAGATCACACCCAACAACATTCCCGCCCTGATCTTCTTTCTGATGCGTACTGATGCCGGGCAGAAGTAACCCGGCGATACATCCGGCATTGCTTGGTTTTTGATGCAGAACTTGCTCCTTGCATAGAAAACACTAAAAGCATTAGTCTGATCATATAAAATGGCTTTCAATATAAAAATAATGTAAATACTATCTATTATAACCTTATTTTAACTAATAATACTACAAATCTAGCTTATAAAACATGATAAGTCTACGGCTTATCACCCTTAAATAACATGGCTCTTAGGCCCTTAAATTGCATAAACCATAAACACTGAATTTCCCACATAATATATTGCCTTTGACCTGCAAATACACTCAACATCTCATATGCCCTTTAATAATCTCCCTAAGAACAATTTACTAGCTCTTTTCCCATTGGCTCCTTAGGTATTTTATCAAGCAAATCAAGCTCATTTTTCCTAGGGCATTTAAACTACATTTAGATAGTTTGTTTACCTCTTTTCCTTCACAAGTTTTTCATTTTGATCCCTTGCTCCTTCTTTGATAGTAAACCGGCAAGGCTTTGATTGCTTGTCAAACTTCTAATCAATGTACAAGCAAGGTAATGAGTATTCAAGCTTCATGCTTAAACTCATTGTAAACCCTAGGTTATATACATTGTCTTAACACATTAGGATAGTTGTTATACCTTGGAATAAAAAGAGAGCTTGAATAAGCATCAAGAGAGGACTCCTCCTTGTCCTTTAAAGATTGAAATGGAGCTATTAAAGAACAAGAGAAGACACCATCAAAGGGTGATTCTCGGTTACACACAAAAACAAGAGGAAACATTGATTTTCTTTGACTTTCCTTACCTTGAAGCCAAGGAGAATGACAAGGCATGAAAAGGTGAGCTCAAGCTCCAACAATGGTGAATCTTCATGGCACCAAAATGGAGTTCTTGAAGATTTGAAAAGATAGAAGTGTAGAGCTTGCTCCAACTAGAAGAATGGTGGTCTTTGTTTTTGATTTGATAAATGGAGCTAGAAGTTACAAGCATTCAAAGATGGAGATGGTAAGGTTTTCTGTAGCTAAACCGATGGAGAAGGAAGAAGAAGAGTTGGAGACCGTGGGAAATGAAGAGGGAAAGAAGAGAATGAGAAGAAAGACTTGCTTTTGGAGATAATTAAGATAAAAGCAAATAGTAACTTTTGCTTTATCATTTACTTATCTTATTTATTTGTTTAGGTGTGGTGAGTCACCCATGAAAATCGGCTCCCTTAATGTATTAGGCTGAGTCATGATCTTTGTTGACCAACAAGACAACTTATATTGACTTATGTCATAAACTAGCATATTTTAGTTACTATTCACAAAAACAAGGCACATACTTGTGAAATTTTGATTTCCCATTGATTTAGACCACCAAATGTGATACTATGTAGTACACATGTTAATTAAATAGTAACGATGGACATTTAGCCATTCAAAACTCATTTACAAGACAATTTTTCAAAAATGTGCTTTAAGACTCCTTAAAGCACATTTTGTATTTTAACTTGTTTTCAAGCTTTGTTTTCTTTAGTAATTGATTTAATATGTTCATTAACATATTTATAAGGTATAGGTATGACCTTTAGCTCTTATACAAATTTATCCCAAGCTTAGAGCACATTTTTGTCCGTATTGACTTTAAGGTATTTATTTGTGTTTTATTTGGTTTAACTGTCCACCAAGGTTTCCTAAGGACTTAATTAGCATTATTAAATCATAATTGAATATCACTAAGTCTTGGTAGGCTCTTTGGGTCCCAACCAAGTTCACTCCAAGTTTAGAGCATGTTTTTGCTCAAACTGTATTTATGGTACTTTATTGTTTTCACCATGGTTTAAATCGTACACTGATGTTTCTAAGGCACTTTTTAGCCTTTAAATATCATAGTTTAGTATTTAAACAATATATCAATGTTTGGGGTATTTCAATCTACCCCCCTTAAAAGAACTTTGTCCTCGAAGTTCACACTTCCCACGCATCAATTGAATTAGAACACGGGGATTACTTACAAAATAAAACTTTTGTAACCAAACATACTTTACATCACAACCTCGGACTTAACGGTCCGGGTACATATACACATCCATACATACATAACATACTCACATGATAACCTCGGACTCAATGGTCCGGGTATCTTAACAACATTTGCACATACAACCCTTAGACTCTTGGGTCTGGGTAACATAACAACATTTAGACTCATAGGTCTTGATAACATACACTTTTGGAACTCAAGGTCAAAATAATATTTATTACACATACCACACAACATGTCTTAGCATGTATGACAACCAAAAATATCTTTTACATTCGTTGTGATCCCGCAGAACCCGGTCGCGATGGACACCTTCTGGTCCCCGTTCCTTTGGGAGATCAAAACAATCACTTAAATTTTTTTTAACACATATGCTGCCCATGTCACCGGGCAAGTACTACAAAAATATTCTTTGCTAGGTTAAGTATAAGAGGATCCTTTATTTCAAATGTTAACCGACTGTTTTGAAAACACCAATTGGAAATCCTTTTGAAAACACATACAACTCTAAGTCCAACTTATGTTCTTTACTTCTTTTCTTAGCGTGGTTAGTTGCGACCACTTATAGGGAGCTTCAAGAATCATCCAACCCTGATGTGATCAGCATCAGTGTTGAACTATCCTTCCACCCCAATTTGTGTTTGGCTTCCCTTGATCGCATGCAAATCAAGTTCCACCTCCCACTTCATTTTCAAGCATCAAATAATACACTCATTTCCAATTTTCTATCTTTTAGTATTTCTAGTCATAATCATACATCTCCAAGGGATAGAACTCCGTCTATCAGTTATCTCCAATCACTTTAATCCTGTTGCCTAGGGAATCTTATTCTCACTAGGTTCTATGTCGGTTTCATACCCTTTTTATGAATCACTATATTGTATACATACACATATATTTTATCAAAATACAACACACAGTTTCACATTTATACACTGTCGGGGTTTTTGTTCCCCCAGAGTTTCTCTACTCCCCACACTTGTACTATCACACACAACTGTTAACAAATCAACACACTTATCACAATGGTATTCGCATCTTCTGTGCGCAATTACCACAATTAAACCATGAATGAATGTGTATGTTTACGTAACACACACACCAATCATCAAAACAATTATTTTGTGCTATGCACAATATAGGTCACATACCCTACGTACACTTGTACGGTAATACACACTAAGTGGTTTTGCGCTCTACCCCCCTTAAAAGGGATTACGCCCACGTAATCAATCACTGAATCATTGGTTTAAAACGTTCTGCCGTTGTGAGGTATTTTAACTTCCACGCGGTCTATTATACAATGCATTTTGATTAGAGGATCTTAACCATATTAGCGGTTTAGTTCCTAAACCAAGAATTCTCATTGGAGTTTGCTTTAACTCTTAACTAGTTTTGGTTCTGGCCTGTGAGGCTTCTAAGCATTAATAATTAGCCATTCACTCATGTTGACTATGCACATTCAACACTTGTATCACTGGCTCACTAGTTTCTGTTGCGCAATCCTGATAACTTTAGAGCTTAGTTTGCCCCGTTCGTTATTCTTACTGTATTGTACATCTCCCATTTATCACCTTTATCTCAGTAATAATGGTTTCTCAACCGATGCGTGGTATTTCTTGCCATGCATGAATTTGGTGAGTTACAAACTTTCTATCCACTTCCATAATAATTTGCTGTGTATACTGCTATGTGTTTTACAATGATTGTTTTGATTCCTTCCGACTTACTGTCGGTTGAGGTTGAGCCACTACCTAATGTGTAGTGCTCTCTCGGCTATTCCCTGCACTTGAGGTATATTCCGTACCGATATTTGGTATTCCGTGCTATTGCAGTCATTAATTGCTATACATGTCTCCACATCTGGTTTTGTACATGTATCCTTTCATTGGTACGACCTTGCATTTCCTATGCCTTGGTCCTTATAGCGTTATAAGTCTCTTTCTACTTCAACCACAATTAACATTTCCCTATTCTTAGCTATCCCACTTAATCATTACTGCACAAGTGCAATACCAAAACACTCAGTCATACAGAGTGCAGAGGTGTAAACGCTTGGCAGCAAATCTCTTATGCGATTGCAATAGGAATGCACACCGTGTTTCACTGAGATTCTGATCTCGTAATACTGGCTACTGGTTTACTGCCTAGTTATTTGCTATCACTTATCGGTTAACAATACTTATACAACGGTCGCTTGCTGCGCACCGTGCTCTTACTCATTGCATAACACTAACTTACATGGTGTGCATTGTCATATTGGTTTTTACACATATACTTACATCATCCGTTTGGATGACTACAGAATGCTCTTTGAGCGTTGCTCACTCGAGTCACAAACCAGCGTTATTTAGCTCGGTGCTTCACTTTAAACTAACTACTCCCTCGCAATAATAATATCGTCTATCCTTAACATATTCTTGAACTTGGTTCACATAACTGCCGCTTCAGCGGTTTCATAACATCGAGAGGTATCCCCACTCATAAAGCAGTGGTTCGTTCTCCGCTCTATTTAGTTGCATAACATAAACTTCTGCAATCGATCGAATTTACATAACACATTTTGTTTATGGCTTATGAGCCTTATTGCCTCGAGCTCTGCTCATTATAGGCTGTCCACACACATGTACTTCTCTGTACAACATTACATGGTTTGGATGTCATATTGGGCTCCATGACAAGGTTGTTGCATCACATTTCCTTTCATGGGATGCCCCTTAGGATTGTCAGTCCGTCTCCTGACAACTTATGTCTAAACTGGGTGTTAGTTTCAACCCTTGTGTCTCTATCACGTTATCTCATTCAACTATCGTTGATGCGAACACCCTTCAAGGATTGCTCCTGGGTGTTGCTATGTTATGCCATTCCATCTGGCTTGCACTTATTGGTATATTCAGTTAGATACGCCGTTTGCGTTCTTAACTGGCTTATTATCCTCTTCTGTGAAGATCAACATTTCCTGGTAGTGTAGGTACTCATTCTGGGAGTTTCATCTCGTTCATTGCACATTAATGTGTCCACATTAGGCATCTGCTTGCCATGCACGGGCTGGGTCACCATTCCAGCTATCATGTTTATCCCTGGGATCCTTAAGACATATGCTATGTCTTTACATAATATTTAGTGCACTTCGTATTCCCTGACTCTTAAACATTTCCTTGAAACAAATTCACTAACTCCTTTAGTCTCGTTAAATTAACTAAGTTCCTTTACTTCAACCATTCTCGGTAATCCTTTGCTCTTGATTGACTTACACTGCTGACCGTAGTACGGAGTCGACTACCTCCCGTGTTCCGGACTCTACTCGTATACATATGTGGGGTACCATGCTGATACATTGCTACTTACCCAACTAACCCATAAGTAGGTCTGTCAGGCCCACAAGCTCCTATCGGAGTGCGGTCGTCCCACATTTCAGTTGGTACACTCGTAGTGTCCGTCACACGCCTAGGTGAAGTATTCTGTTGTCAACTCCCTTATATTGTCCTTTGACAATATGCATTCTGTGCTTCCCAAACCTAATCAAGGGAAAGTCTATCCACTGTTGTATTACCATGAACTCAATCCATTCCCTCGGGTTGTTACCCTTGGGTTTACCGGTTTCCTTTCCGGTTATTCAAAAGTAAACTGGGTATAACTTACCTACCGTGTGGCACTCAGGCCGGTGTAGGTCCTCTGGTTTGGTTTTTAAAAGAAGGTAGAAAATGAGTATGGGTTTGAAAGAAAATTTGGTTTTGAAAGAAAAGAGTTTGGAATAAATCTGAGTTTGAAAGAAAAATTCTCGTGGTTCTCAACGTCTTCTTGCCTTAACCAAATCTAGCTTCTTGCTGACTGGTGTACATCCAATTACAAAGGTTAGGCTGTTAAGCCCTTCCACAGTTATGATGATCACACTTAACTTCGTGGTACTTTACCAAGTACTTTGTAGTTATTAAAACTTTCCCGACAGCCCTGTTATAGCAGCACTTGCCATGGCAAGTGCGCCATGCTAACTGGCTTATCGGTTCAACATTTACCGGTTGTGGTATTGTTTTTATCTGCACTGTATTCAGTGGCCTTGTTGGCTCTTACTTTAATCTTACAGTCTTGACAATTAACCCTCTGGGCGACTTCTCGCAGTATTCACATGATAATCATTAACTAGGGTGTTTCCTATTCTGGAGACCCCTTTTACTTAGTAATGTATTCTCCTCGTAGCCCGTCCCACGCATTTGTCGTGGTTACTGAGACTTGTCTCTTGTTTGGGCACTGCGTTGTAGTTCATTAGTCGGTTGGTATACCGTTGGTGTATTATTTAACAACTGTGGTTCCGTAGACTCTCGTCCCGGGTTCCATTATTTCCCTTCTTGCCTGTTGCACGGTCGGTGCGTTGCAAGCTGGTTATTCTTGACTGCTCGGCTTGTCGACCCAGGTTGCCGTAAATTCCATTCTTCTATACACAAGATTCTTCATTCTTCGCTATTAAATGCGGTTAACATTGTTCAGACAGAAACCGTCTCCGGGATTCCCACTTTTCGGGATCTACCGTATGGCAGGTTCACCTTACTTACAGCGATGTTTAATAACAGCCAGATCAGGTTTTCCCGAGTAAGAGAGGACTTCCTTCTCTCTGGCGTTCTTTCCCAAGTTATAAAACAGGGATTGTGGAGGGCGGGATGGATATAGTAGGTTTTCAGTATTCACTGGTAATTCCCAACTAGCGTATCTCTCACGCTATCACTCAACCCTTAACCCAAAGTACTAAAATCCTAACTTGGTACTTCCTAAGCTCGGTAATTCAGTCATTAGAGCGATACTTCGCTCTGATACCACTTTTTGTAACACCCCATCCAATGTTAACACACTTAACAACAAACTGCAGTGGAAAACATACTTCATCACATTACTTAACTCGTTGGAATTACACGCCGTTAACCACCCACGTGGCTAACAAGGCTATTACATATACATTGTATCGGTCTGATGGACTAAATTCCCGAGCGACTACACATTACTGTCCCTTTCCATTAACAACAACAACAACATATACCTTTCAACCGTACCGAGTATTCACAAACTAATGTCGATAACAATTTCGGTCTTACTACACCTACTGTACCTATATAACTTAAATGATTACCCACGTACAAACGACTACCCCGTCCTACTCTCGAACGGCTTCCAGCTCCTTGTACCTGAAATAGGAAAAGAAGAGAAAAGGGTGGCCCCCCAGGGGCTCAGCACCTTTGCTGGTATGGTAATCCCGCAGCCCGCATGCTACCGGGCCACGCACAACTAATTGTCGTCTTAGCATGCGGTTGATTATATTTGAATCATGCATGTAAACGATCAACACATAACACATAACATTCCACCACGATGGGCTCAACAAAATAGCCAACACATCTACACTTAACAAATCACTCCTTATTTTCCTTAACCCTAGAGTGTTTCTCCTCTAATGGAGCTACTTCCTTAATAGACGATACTTACCCATTAATCGGGTTATCCTTAAACGCCTCTTATCATACACTGGGATTCATATCCATGATCCACATACTCCACATTTTACAACATATAAAATCACACCACTATAAGAATTACGGCACAACAATAACACATAACATAACGGGTACGGTTCTCTTAGGGAACCAACCCAAACATAGTTAATTCACCTGTGAGCCTAGAGAATGATATTACCCTCATGTTAAGCTCGTTATACAACACTTATTACCGTCCTAATAGTCGGACGAGTAACTTAAGTTAAGATGGATCGGATTTAGTGACCCGAACACACCACACAAACACATGTTCCCCCTAAACCGATCATAAGTCAGAATAGCTAAACTTTGGAGTAAGCTAATGGGAGATCGTAACCCGTGAGGGAAACAACCATAACAGAGAGGAGGGTAAGGCTAAAAAGGATACCCACTCCCAAACAACGCGCGACCGGCCTGACCGGATTCCTCACCCCGTTAGTACATATTTACTTGTAGATAAATAGTTAGAGCCCCACTGTGGAATCTATCACATCCACACACCAAAAGGTATTTCAACTGGGTTAGACAGACGAGGGAGGTCCATACATTCACACACAAACATCACACAATTAACTCACGCATAGCCGTGGTTAGAACGTCCTATTTAGTGATATGTTAGTTTACTCTGAATACCGATCTCTCGTGTGATCCTAGACTCAGTTAGTTAAGGTTTAACACTTTCGAGGTTAAATGGTATCGGAACTAGACATGCCACATATATGAATTACTGTAAACTCATTACATGTTTTATCTTACAACGTGGCAAACATACAGAAAAACGCATTGGCATACAAGCCGGTGTAATCCGGTAGGACACAGGTTGCAAGAAAACCATACCTTGGCCCTTGCTGCATACGAGTCCCGCCAAACGTAGTTCCTAAACATGATTAGTGATGTCGGTTAATTAAATTACTTAACTTTTGAATAACAAAGTGTTTTTACATGGTTATATGTCATGCTTTCTTACTTAATTCACATTCGATTATCCTTGTTATACCCACTAGGGTTTACTACTTAAGTCACTCTTTTGTTTGTTTTTTTTTTTACAAGTTTTGGTCCGACCGACCTTACCGACCGACCTTACACAAGGTCGGTCCATTCCAGTGCATATTACCGTCAGAAAGTTCCACTCCGACCGACCTTGCAAGTCCGGTCCACAAGGTCGGTCCGTTCCAGAAACAATTCCCGTTCAAAAATTTAGACACGACCGACCTTGCAAGTCCGGTCCCAAGGTCGGTCCATTCCAGAAACTCTTTCCGGTAGTGTAAACTGAGCTCGACCGACCTTACAAGTCCGGTCCCTAAGGTCGGTCGGCTCCAGACCTTTGTTTCTAAATTCCCATTTGACTCCAAACTTCACCTCATGTATCCTAGTATGTTCTAACCTCATTTGGGCACTTCAAACACACCTTAAGACTTCCTTAAACTCCTTAAATCATCCATTATAGATCTTCCTCAAGCATTACACAATTCTTATAAATTCTAACACTTGTAGTGTTTTTCCTTAGGTTTCCAAGTGGTGTTTTATACCTACAATGACCACCATACCAAGATGTTTCCTCTACACCTTAACATCATCTCCCAAGCATCTTTTCTTACTAACTAAATTTCCTTGTTCACACCTTCTTAAAGTTCCTTCCTCATATCCTTACCTAAACATCATTCATTCCTTGTACACCAACATTACCTAAACCTAAAACAAACTTCTCCAAGACTTTATTACATCCCAAAAACACCCATTGGATTTCTAGAACTTCAAGATAGTGCCTAAATCCTCGTAGCACTATATAACACCTTAATACATGTTTTCTTCCCTAGTAAAACACTTAACCATTCTCAACACTTCCAAACTCACCAAAACTCATTTTAAACACTTAAAACTTCTTATACATTATTTAAATTTTGACATGGGTTCTTCTAGCACATTGCTATACCAAAGCACATAGCTTTCACCATTAGACGTTCAAGAACACCTAAAATCCATCAAGAGTATTCTCACACACAAAACTTCACCAAATTTACACTACATCACAATATAGTGCATAAACAAATTGCTTGGCACTTAGGCCCTTAAATAACATGGCTCTTAGGCCCTTAAATTGCATAAACCATAAACACGGAATTTCCCACATAATATATTGCCTTTGACCTGCAAATACACTCAACATCTCATATGCCCTTTAATAATCTCCTTAAGAACAATTTACTAGCTCTTTTCCCATTGGCTCCTTAGGTATTTTATCAAGCAAATCAAGCTCATTTTTCCAAGGGCATTTAAACTACATTGAGATAGTTTGTTTACCTCTTTTCCTTCACAAGTTTTTCATTGTGATCCCTTGCTCCTTCTTTGATAGAAAACCGGCAAGGCTTTGATTGCTTGTCAAACTTCTAATCAATGTACAAGCAAGGTAATGAGTATTCAAGCTTCATGCTTAAACTCATTGTAAACCCTAGGTTATATACATTGTCTTAACACATTAGGATAGTTGTTTTACCTTGGAATAAAAAGAGAGCTTGAATAAGCATCAAGATAGGACTCCTCCTTGTCCTTTAAAGATTGAAATGGAGCTATGAAAGAACAAGAGAAGACACCATCAAAGGGTGATTCTCGGTTACACACATAAACAAGAGGAAACATTGATTTTCTTTGACTTTCCTTACCTTGAAGCCAAGGAGAATGACAAGGCATGAAAAGGTGAGCTCAATCTCCAACAATGGTGAATCTTCATGGCACCGAAATGGAGTTCTTGAAGATTTGAAAAGATAGAAGTGTAGAGCTTGCTCCAACTAGAAGAATGGTGGTCTTTGTTTTTGATTTGATAAATGGAGCTAGAAGTTACAAGCATTCAAAGATGGAGATGGTATGGTTTGCTGTAGCAAAACTGATGGAGAAGGAAGAAGAAGAGTTGGAGACCGTGGGAAATGAAGAGGGAAAGAAGAGAATGAGAAAAGACTTGCTTTTGGAGATATTTAAGATAAAAGCAAATAGTAACTTTTGCTTTATCATTTACTTATCTTATTTATTTGTTTAGGTGTGGTGAGTCACCCATGAAAACGGCTCCCTTAATGTATTAGGCTGAGTCGTGATCTTTGTTGACCAACAAGACAACTTATATTGACTTATGTCATAAACTAGCATATTTTAGTTACTATTCACAAAAACAAGGCACATACTTGTAAGATTTTTGATTTCCCATTGATTTAGACCTCTAAATGTGATACTAAGTAGTACACGTGTTAATTAAAGAGTAATGATGGACATTTAGCCATTCAAAACTCATTTACAAGACAATTTTTCAAAAATGTGCTTTAAGACTCCTTAAAGCACATTTTGTATTTTAACTAGTTTTCAAGCTTGGTTTTCTTTAGTAATTGATTTAATATGTTCATTAACATATTTATAAGGTATAGGTATGACCTTTAGGTCTTATACAAATTTATCCCAAGCTTAGAGCACATTTTTGCCCATATTGACTTTAAGGTATTTATTTGTGTTTTATTTGGTTTAACTGTCCACCAAGGTTTCCAAAGGACTTAATTAGCCTTATTAAATCATAATTGAATATCAATAAGTCTTTCTAGGCTCTTTGGGTCCCAACCAAGTTCACTCCAAGTTTAGAGCATGTTTTTGCTCAAACTATATTTATGGTACTTTATTGTGTTCACCATGGTTTAAATCATACACTGATGTTTCTAAGGCACTTTTTAGCGTTTAAATATCATAGTTTAGTATTTAAACAATATATCAAGGTTTGGGGTATTTCACATAGATGACATCCGCCAGACGCAGGAGAACCTCCACGCAGAGCAGACTTCTATCCGCGACACCCAGACTATGCTCACAGAGCGCTTGGAGCGCAGTGATGCCTTTCAGCGAGAGACTGCTCGGTTCATGGCAGAGGCATCTGCTCACCAGAGAGAGGCAGCCGCTCAGCAGGCCCAGAACATCCAGCTCATGCAGATGCTCATTGCTCAGTTGAGCGCGAGACCTCCGCCACCACCGCCACCTCAGTGACAGCCATTCTATCTTTACTGCTTTCTTTTATTTATCTGTACTTTTCTATTTTCCTGAATTGCTTTACTTTTTGTCTGTTAAAACTAACGATGCAACACGAGACTGACAGGTGAAGTGATGGTGTTTATATTTGGCAGTGCTTAAATTCTGAATTGCTAAGTTTCTTGTTTCTCTGAGCAGTACCGCATTCATCACTAATTTATTTACATGTCCTATCTACTGCGAAACGAATGGCTTGGGAAACTCGCAACTTTTACTCTGCACTAAATGCATACTGTCTGTGACTCATGAGGAATATCTCGACCCCTACCGAACTTCACGTGTGAGGAAGGACATCTTCCTCAATCTGTGACACCAGAGGAGTCTCAGTTCCTACTTTAACTTATTAATGTTCCACCTTTCTTGCGTTGCGGTTTAATTATTGCACATACATCTATTATGAGTATAGCATGTTTTGGAAGCTCTTTTACCTGCATTTCTTTTCTGACCAATGAGGACATTGCTCCTCTTAAGTGTGGGGAAGGAAAGACCTTTCCCTGAAAACATGCTAGTTGTTCTTTAATGCCACACTTGCTTTTTGCTGCTCTAATGACTATGCAAACCAATAAAATAATTAAAGGAGCATTTGAAATTAAACCAAGTGACAACCATATGAATCGTTTTGCTTGATGAGGTTTGATAAATAATTTTATTTCAAAAATACTCTATTTTCACTAAAACTAGGTGGATTAGCTAGTTGTGGAAACCAGATTATTTTAGCTTGGGATTTTGGAAATGAAGAGAATGTTTGGAATAAAAAGGATAAGGCAAGGTACTCCACTGATCAAATTTTTTTTTCCTAACAATAGCAGGACTTGTCTATCCGGTTATAAAGTCTTAAGGGTGCTTTAACACCTATCTACCTAAGGTCTCGGGATCTGGGATAGTTGGCCCAACACCATCTCAAGGATAGAGAGAAAAGTCTTGGTTATGGAATAACTCTGCAAAAATTTTCAATAATAGCTTGTTTTATACATAATTCTTGAAGAAGAATGCTTTTGCCTACAGAAGAGATAATTGCAGTTAAATTTATGCTTTTGATCATGAGTGCGTGGTGTTTAAAGGTATTGCGGAATAAGGCATTACTTCACACCCCTTGTCATCCAAAGGTTAGAGGAATGAAAATTGGTGGAATGTCCTAAGCTAAGTTAACTTGTTTTCTACAATCTAGTTTCTCTATGCTTTTACAAAAATTATTCTTCCTTCACTGTTTATGAAAACCGACCTCTAAAGAGCAGGATTATTCTTTCAATTGTCACTTTGCTTGATTTCCCTCTACACTTGTTTGATCTTGAGATTATGTGACGGTTTTAGAGATATTCTTATTCCTTATTTTGCTTGAGGACAAGCAAAAGCTTAAGTGTGAGGAAGTTGATAAGTGTGAAACATATAGGCTTTTTAGGGTTTAATTACCTTATAATTTGTAACAATTCAGGTAATGTTTCTCACTTATTATGTGTTTTTCCTAAGATTGATGTTTTGATAAGAACTGATGTATTTTATATGCTAAATATAGGAAAAACCCAGGGAAATGAATATTTTACATCATAAGGATTACAACGCAACAAACGGGGAACAAATCAGGAGAAGAGACACAAAAATTGGTCACGTCCGGGTCAACTTGGTCGGACGCAAATCCGGACGTCTCATGTCCGGATCCGGACGCGAGCCGGACGTGACCCGAGATCCAGCTCCAAAAGTTCTGTGTCTTGTCCGGATCCGGACACAGATCCGGACATAACCTGAGTTTCAGATCTAAAAGTTCTGTGTCACGTCCTGATCCAGACACAGATCCGGACGTCACACAGAAACGAAAAATAAAAACAAATGCGCTGATAATCGGGCTTTCGGCGCAATTATCAGCCGAGCGGCGGTTTAACCCATACTGCAACACTTATTAATATACGCCCATGCTCAATTAATCACCAACTCACCAAACTTCCACTAACCTATGTTTTTCCTCTAAGCCTATATAAACCCAGCTCCTGCTTCATTTCAATTCGTACCAGACTTGTGAGTCTAACCCCTTCTCCCCCTCTCTACATATCCTCTCATCCACGATAATCCTTCATCTCCATTCACAAATTTCCTCTGTAACTCTTCCCCCTCACTCACAGACAAAACCTGCTCACGGTGCTTCATTTACCCGCGTCCGGATTTGGCGTCCGGATCCGGACACAGCCTGAAGAACGCGTCCGGATCTACGTCCGACCCAAGGCAGCCGGACGTGACACAGACGAGTGTGGAAATTGTAGAATCGGCGACGGCTTATAAAATCAGTTTTTCTGCTAAATCCCTCTATCCTTATGTTGTTTATATTGAGCATTGTTATTTTGTCCATGGCTGAGTAGTCACTTTAAGTTTCGATTTACTATATATCTCTAGAATAATTATTTCTGAACCTTTGTGATTTTCTGCAGTACAATAGAATAATGTTCTTTTCCCTTATGAATTCCTAGACTTGTTAATCTGATCAATTAACTGAGTTTATCAGTTTGTTAGCTTATAAGTGAGAACTGCGGCTATCAATTGACTACAGGGAAAGAACCAGTTAGTATAGAGATGGTAATTCCTCTAAACACTAGCTGACCATTAATCTAGACTACACTTAAGGCAATTAGTAAACAGTGGATTCATAACGAGAGTTAGGATTCGGTCTTTGCTAATTAGAATTCGTGGAGCAGGAGACCGAATATGAGTTATCCTTATTCTATGGTTTTATTCAGAAGTCTGTAGAAATCACTTAGGGGAAGAAATTGCAAACCTAGAGAGAAGTAGTAAACCGGAATTTCCTTTATCAAACAAAAATCAAAACAATTATTTACCTGTTATTTATTGCTTATTGAACTCTTTTACAACATTCACCATCACACACAAAACCCCCAATTTCCTGTTATTTATATTATTCTTGTTTGTGTGTAAGTAGAAATTAAACTAGACCCTGCCTCCTTTGGTTCGATACTCAGGGAATACTCCGAGATTTAAAACTTGCTATAATCGACCGGTACACGTGCCGTTAGGTTAAACCCCCAACAACAATTTACCGTTAGGTTTTACCCCAACACTCGCGCACTTAGGTTAAAACGACTCGTAATAAGCCGTAATTAAACTAAGTAGAGGAAAAACGAATTCTAGGGGTAATGAAAGTAATTGAACCCTGATTAAGTCGAATATCAAGCCCCCGAACCCGAACTCTCCTTTCCTAATTTGATCTAGGTTAAAATTAGGTGGCGACTCATAATTGGTTCCAGTGAGCTAACCTAGGTTTTTAATAATTATTGTTGAATGACATAGTTATTAACCTTAGGTTATAAGTGGACCTAAAACCCGACTAAAACCTAATCAACTTAATGAACATAGGATAGGGTTTAAAATCGAGGCTCACACAGCCGGAGATACAGATTCTTTAGAGATACAGATTCTCAGCCAAAGATACAGATTCTTCAGAGATACAGATTCTCAGCCGAAGATACAGATTCTTCAAAGATACAGATTCTTCAGAGATACAGATTCTCAGCCAAAGATACAGATTCTTCAGAGATACAGATTCTCAGCCAAAGATACAGATTCTTCAGAGATACAGATTCTCAGCCGAAGATACAGGTTCTCAGCCAAAGATACAGGGATACAGATTCTCAGCCAAAGATTCAGATTCACCAGAGCAACAGAACTCACGAGAGTAGAAGAACTCACCAGAGTAGAAGAACTCACCCGAATAGAAGAACTAGACTCAACACCAATTTTCAATCACTGATAGGTAGTCAACGCCATAGAATAGCTTGACATTACTTCATTATTACCTTTAGGTGGTCGACGCCTTAGAACCGCTCGACACCCTTTCACTATACTCATAGGTAGTCAACGCCTTAGAATAGCTTGACACAACTTGTCGGATTTCAATTGCACGTGGGGTCATTTAAGATCCAAAATTTTGGGGTATCACTCAAGCATCAACTAGCCTTTTCATTTCCATTACAAAGTCTAGTTGACGGGGGGCAATCTGTTATACCCAAAATTTCAACCCCCCCGGAAGAGAGTCTCTACTAATAGGCTAGTAGCGAGGGTTCCCAGTTCGATCGGCACATTTCAAAGTGCTAGGGACAGCTTAGTCATCTCTAGGGGCATTTTCGTAATTTTTCAGGGCTCTAAGCCCCCTATATGCTTTCTCTCTCCTCCAACTAAGGGTCAAATCAATTTAAAATGCTTTGAAATTTTAACCCATGATAGAGGATGACATTTGAAGCATAATGGCATTGGAATTTTGATTTTTCGAATTTCCAATAATATTCTAGCAATTTCTGATTGAATCTGACCAGAAATTGAATTTAAAAATATCCCAATATCCAAAAAATTCGATTCCAATTTAGCAAAATCAGAAATATCATCCTTTACCCATGTGTAAAGTTTTATAATCAAATTCCTTTTGGAAGCCCTTGAGCTAAAACGTCGGTAAATCTCGGTTTTTACCGGATTTTTCTATCTTTAAGGAAGCCTATATAAGGAACCTTATCCCATGATCAAATGAGAACCTGAAGAGCCCTAAGTAACCAGAAAACCTAGCCGTCACAAGTCCCCCATGTTTTTACACATCCAAGCACCAAAATCACATCAAAAATCCCCCGAAATCACCACCTAAACACACTTTTCAACTCCCAACACATCAAAAATCATCAAACATCAACCAAAACACCTCCAAAACGTGAAGAACATCATCAACAATCAACAACCAGAAGCTCGGGTGGAACTCAATCCGGAACCGGCATCATCGGAGCCTCCGAAGAATCCCAACGTGAAGAATCATCATGAATTCGAAGGTAAAACAGGTTACAATTCTACTTTTCTAACTCTTCGCGACCTTATTAACTCTCTATCAAATTTTGGGCTCAAACTAACCTTTTTACGCTTCTGTATTGCTAATTGCTTTTGTTTCTGCCTTGTTACTTGTTTGTCAAGTATCGTGCATAATTAAACCTCAAACTGCGATCTTTCAGTTACTAATGTATTGTATACCTTTCAGGCTACACGCCCATAAAATTTGAGCTCAAAACACCATCGGGAACCATCAAAAACCCACCGTCTGTGGGTGGTCCGTGACCTCGGACGCATGGTCCGGGACCATGGACGGGTTGTCCGTGACCACGGACACCCACGGACGGCGGCGGGATTTGAAAATTTTCAAAATTTAGGTTTTTTAAAATAATGTCCGGGCCCACGGACAGCCTGTCCGAGGCCCCGGACTTTTCAAAATCTCGTTTCTGATTAAATTTGATTTTTCTGTGTAATTAGGTTAACTAGGGTCCGTGGGTTCGACATTAGGTCCGTAGCCACGGACGGAAACAAGATCTGACCTTATTCTGCCTCTGAAACCCTAGTTTAAGCTTTCTTAATTTCCAATTTTATTTTCCATCAAAAAATGGTAAAAAATAAAAAAAAAACAGAAGCTCGCGCACTTAGGTTAAAACGACTTCGTGATAAGCCGTAAATAAACTAAGTGGAGGAAAAATGACTTCTGAGGGTATTGAAAGTAATTTGAACCCTAAATAAGTCGAATACCAAGCCCCCGAACCCGAACTCTACCTTTCCTAATTTACTCTAGGTTAAAATTAGGTGGCGACTCATAATAGGTTCCAGTGAGCTAGCTTAGGTATTAATAATTATTGTTATATGACGTAGTTATTAATCTTAGGTTATAAGTGGACCTAAAACCCGGTTAGATCCTAATCAGCTTTAATCAACATAGGGTAGGGTTTAAAATCGAGGCTCACAAGTAGGCTGGTTGGGTCTAAGGCCGTTGATGCTTAATCGGTCTCATGACCTAATCCATAAGAGCCCCTTGGGATCTAGCTTCCACGCAAAAATTACTGTACTTGTAATTATATACTCGAACTCATCTTCTTCACTCCGACGATTCTCACAATAAGAGTTTTTGATTTCTCTTGGCACACTTTGTGAAGTCGTCTTATTCTCTTCACTCACTATAATTTTGTAACCCTAACTCTCAAACAATGAACATACATGCTCTGTACATCTCTTCATTCTCTTCCTATGGTACGCCTCTACAAAGATAAATAACTTGAGCTTTAGCATCTCGCACAATAGATTGAAAAGTACGGGGCCGAAAATGGTTCATGGCGGAACCGGTAATATACTTGAACTCATCCTCTTCTCTCTGGTGATTATAACAAAAGAAGTTTTTGGTTTCTTATGTCTCACCTTGTGAAGCAAACGATATGCATTATCATCTTCAATCGCTTCACTCACGATAATTTTGCAACCCTAACCGGCAAACAATGAACATACATGCTCTACGCCTCTCTTCATTCTCAACTTGTGTATGTGCCTCTGTAGAGATAAATCATTGGACCTGCTGCATCTCGTACGTCAGATTGAAGATGTCTTCATTCTCTTCACCTGTGGTAATTTTGCAACTATAACTGGCGAACAATTGACATACATGCTATGTGCCTCTCTTCATTCTTTTCTTGTGTCCTCGCCTCTGCAAAGATTAATCACTATTGTTGCATGTCGCACACCAGACTGAAAACGGAGTTAAAAACATATTGAATACAAAACTATTGCATCTAGACAAAAGACATTGCTGCACTTAGATTTTTTTTCATATACGTACCCTACCAATTTCTGGACATATTAGTAGCAATTTTAAATTAAAGTAGCACCAAATTTCCATATTCAAAATACCACCAGAATCATATATCAATTTATATACCCACCAACAACTACTAATTGGACATAAACAATATACCAAGTACTTATCAAATAGATGTCAATGGTTTCATTTGATGTATCTTTCTGTATGTGATGCATTCATCTATGTATTGTATAGGTCTGAAATTGGCGGACTGATACTTATTGTTAATTTAGGCGGTGTTTTATTTTACAGCAAAATAGTGTTGATCATGTTTTGTACTATCACCATAGTGTATAATGTGAAACATGATGGTACTACAATATGTTGCGTTTATTATGTAATGCAATACCCAAAAAAAAAAAACCCAACACTCATGAATTATAACTTCAAACTCTATTACAAACACCAACAAATTGTACTTTAAAACCTTCACAAATGTAATTATTGCAAAATAATTTTATTCAAAATAAGTTTATGATAAACCAAAGACATATATACAAGTACACACTATTGTCACTTTAATACCAGCAAAACATCTACAATATACCAAATATTGTAATATCTTACATTTGGAAAATCCTTTCGCAACTATAAATTACTAAATAATTTGCTTTATAACATAAAAACGTACCATCGTTCAAATACCAACATTATTATTACTTAAAACCCTATTACTTTCTACCTACAAGTTGTACTTTAAATATCTTCACGAATGTAATAAAAACCAATGTAAAATAATTATATGTGAAATAAGTCTATGATTTACCAAAGACATATAGATACAACTATTTCACTATCATTAGTCTAATACCAGCGAAAATCAATAATATACCTGACAAGGACAAGAATATGACGAAGACAAGAGGGTCAAAACGGTCCAAGCCGCAGATTCCGATCCAGACCCCGGGCCCCCTTCAAGACCTTGTTCCGGCTCCACACTCTATGATCGGGTTCTGTGTTCCGGCCCCGTACTCCATGACCGGATCCCGCGCCTTACACTCTGGGACCGGAGGGCTTTATAAGGAAAGAAGTGCCAAAAACTAGAGGAGAGGCTCCAATAAAGTAATACCACATGTACAAGGATTAAGAGATAGACTTCACCCTAGAAAGTCTATAAATAGAGATGAGAGGCTCATTTGTAAAGGGACACATCATTAGAAGAAGAAAGAAAACACTAGAAAGCTCTCTAAAGTTGTAATACCAAAGAAGGAATAAAGATATTGTCTAGAAGTGGATGTAAGCCGGATGATTGGCCGAACCACTGTGATTCTTGGTGATCCGTATGTTTGTGAGATGAAAGGGACCGATTATGTATTTTCATTTGGCGCCGTCTGTGGGAAACGAACTGCTTCTCTAAGTAACCACGATTATACCACAAGATTGGGAGTTCAACCGATCAAGGTTAGGTTTGTTCGAAGGAATAACACAATTATCGATCTGGAGAAAAGATTGAGAATTCTGGAATCGGCCTGGTTATGCACGCTACCAACTGCGAACAGTTTCCAAGTTCATCGCGAGATTTAACTTCCCCAGGCAAGAGGATCGACGAGAGGAGATCACGGAATTCTTAAAGACGGAGCTCAACGCAGGGTTAAAAGCAATTCACAGTCCGATCAAAGTTAATTGTTTCGGTTTAGGATGCCGCTGGAAAATTTGTCTTGCTCAAACATTGAAAGCCTGCATCTGCGATCAAGAGAATCGAAGGTTAGTCGCAGAAATTGGCAAGAAGGTAGAAGTTGCGAAATCCTCAACATTCGCCGAGAGACAAGATGAAGATTCTCTTACAACCTAGAGATCGAAAGAGTAAAATCCAAAAGAAGACAAAAGAATCTGATCGGAAAAAGCCAAGCGAGGAACTTATATGAAGAGAAGCTAATTCGTGAGCAAAGGATGACGATTTACATTTTCAAGAAGGCAGATCCGTGTTAGTAAGCCTGCACTCCATAAGGCCGCAAATCCTCAAGTCAAATGCAACTCTTGTGCAATGGGAGAGTTTCGCTTCCATATCAATGCGGCATCTTAACCCGGTGGCTCAAGACCGAAGCATCATCGGTAGCTCTTTCCCGGAAGAAATCGGCTATACTCAAGACCGGGCGCAACCCGTTAAGTTTTTTATTCGAAAAGATGGCTGGGTGTTGGATGCCGGATGCCATTCCGGTTAAGGCCTTGGTATCACCATTGCAAACACAAAGCGCACCGCAGGTTCGACTCAAGCGGCGATTTAGACTCCGGCAAAGAGTACAAGATACTTCAACCGGCAGTTCCCGGAGTAAGATTGAAAAGAGAAACTCGGTCACGAATAGGGCCAGGCGGCACTTCCCGTCAGCGCCGAGACTCAATCAAGAAAGCATGAATCATCCGGCGGCATAATCCCAAATGCTAAATCCGAATAGGATGAGACGATTGATTTCCTATTTCTTCGAATTTGTTCATTCTCTCGGGTTAAACAATATCCACGGGAACTCGGTGTGATAATATTTGACCGGATTCTTGGTTTTCTCTCAGGATTGAAAGATTCTGATTCACAGGCAAGGGATCTCTGAGGACTCAACAATAAACCGACAACAATATGATAAAAGTAGAAGTTCTCATTCCTTTACAAAGATAGGGCGTCAGCCCATGACCGGAAGGCAGCTCTACTTCCTTAGTCGCATCTGTGATTCCGGCAAATCAATTCATGTTGATGCGGGCAATGTTTCAATCCCCACTCCGGCCTCCGGCAATTCAACCCAGGAGCAACGGACGACGTTCCCGGCGTAGAAGCAACGATGGCCAGATGCTCCTTGACCGAACTTCTTTGGCCGCACCAAATTTCCCTTGCCGCATCGAATTTCTTTGGCCGCACCAAATTTCCCTTGCCGCATCGAACTTCTTTGGCCGCACCAAATTTCCCTTGCCGCATCGAATTTCTTTGGCCGCACCAAATTTCCCTTGCCGCATCGAATTTCTTTGGCCGCACCAAATTTCCCTTGCCGCATCGAATTTCCCTGGCCGCATCTCAGTCCATGACAAGAGTGTGACCGGAAGACATTCCTACTTCCTAAAAGTACAAAGCTATCCTCGATTCAAAACCAACGACGTCTTCCGTCAAGACCAACCTGGGATCTCAAATTCAGGCCCAAACGTAAGTTCTCCAAGATACAAATCCCTTGAAGAAGAAATCATGATCAGACGACAACGACGACAAGGCCAAAAGAAGGAGCGTCCAAAGCTAAAGATAAGTTCATCAATCTTAAAATACTAAAATATCCATGACTTTGCAAACCTGATTGCCTTCTCTAAAAACTTGCACTTTCAGATGCGGTTAAATGATCCGTATAACCAATATGAGTTGTCTTTAATCTCTAGAATTATTGTCTGCAAGCTTCCTGCTGATTTCAATCTCAGTATAAAAGCAGAAAATATTTTGTGAACAAACTTCCTTTCTCCTTAACCAAAAGACTTGCTACTGTTTAGTATGCATTAGCCGTTTTAGTTTTTACAAATCCTGTTAAACAAGAGATTGTTATCCGTCTATCTTTGATTCCATGCTTAACCAAGATAGGGTATAAATACTTTCTGCTCAGTTAAAGCTGAAGTTATGTCTGAGTTTCGCTTTTGGAATTACTGCTAACAAAAGTACAAGACTCTCTCTGATTTAAATACTCTGACTGTAAACCTGATTATGCCTAGCTTCGATAAACTGATCTGTGAGCTGTTATGGAAATTGGGATTTGGTTTTGTTTTGTTCATGATTTCTTCGCTATTATCGACAGGACTGTCATAGGAACACTTATGACCATGATTGTCACGCTATTATCGCTTCAGTTTTGCATATTGATATAAGCCTCAGTATGACATATATAGTAAATATGTTGAACAATTCTGTAAACTAAACCAACTTGCTAAGATATACATTTAGAAGCTATATCTGTTTTATCTTTTGGGCATAACTGGGTGATGTTTCTCATTCTGACTTCTAGAAGTACGAATGAAAGTAGAGATCGGGATTGTTACTTTTCGTGTTTTTGCTACTTCATCAAGACAGTTGTTATACTTCTGAAGCAATTCGGTACAATCAAAATCTGTTACCACTATGCAAACAACTGAGTATGAAATATATTCTACTATGCATATCTGTTTTAAGGCTCCACAAAGCTTACTAATGGATATTCGGGCCATGAATTTTGACTAAATGTCTGCCTGTGTTTCTTCTAAGTTTCATTTTTGGATTATTCCATCTATTTTACACATTATTTCATACTATGAGTCAAGGTCTTCACTCCCCTGATTTTTGTTTTGAAGACAAAGACAATTAAGTATGCGTTTATAAACGCTAAAAAATGTTTCCTGATCTTTAATTTTGATTTTGGTTTCATTCTTCTTATCCATCCACTCTTGCTGTTGCATAAAACAGTTCATGTATTGTCTTGCTCTACACTGATCATATCGATTGGCACAAGGTTTGTTGTGGCGAAAATCGTTGCTGTTTCTATAGCATAGATTTTAGATAAATATTTTGGTCTTATTAATCTTCTGGTAGTTCAGGACATAAGAAATTGCTCCGTTCTTTATTTGTTTAACAACATTGTTTTATGACTCATAAATTAGCTATCATACTGCAGCACTTCAAAAAATTACCCATCTTAGCCTCTGTTCAGCATGCGTGGATCTGTTTGAACTTAGTTTTAATAAATCTGGCTGCGAATGACGTACTTGAGATTGGTCATGGTCCGATTGAAACCGCTGGACTGTTTCAGTATTTCTTCCGGCCAAAATTAAGGACTACCTTTGCTTCAAATCTAACTATGCTTGACTTGTTTGTGTAATACCATTATAAGGTAGTTGATGATCTTTTTTCCTTATGCCGTTGACTGATACATCTTTCAAGATATTTATAGGTAATCTAGCTTCTATTTCGTAATACTGGACAACAAATGCTCTCAATGTGTAAATTTGTAGGCTGTCTAAAAACTGTCGCATATCTTTTCTGTTCCCTTACTTTCCTTCTGGGTTTCACCCTTGAAAATGCTTTCTGTTTCTTAAAAATCCCCAAATCACACTTTCCTATTCGGCAGTTTTACTGTTACTAGATACTCCTTTCTAGGTGAAACATTTCTCTGCATTTACTTAGTTCACAAGACCAGTTGTAAAATATATTGCTCTACCTCTGCTTTTGGTACTGTTGATAACTTCTACTTGTATTTTGATCTGCATAAATCGTTCGAGCTCCATCCCAATTTGTACTTGACTAGACCTGTTGTAGCAATTTTTCTAAGTTCTAAGCATGCATTCCTTCTAAAATGAGCTATGTAGCCTGCTGTTGTGAGCAATTTCACATTCTTGGATGATTTCTGCTGCAACATTTCACATTCTTGGATGGTTTCTGCTGCATTATATATCCTTGCTTTAGATTTTGTACAATACAACTACTGTTAGCGAGTGCTTTGCTTCAGTTTTCTTCTTCGTTCATGAAAAATTACGACTGACCGCTGCTGATAAAAATTGCCGGAATAAACTATCATAAGAACGAATGTTATCTGCTATTGCACCTTTTTTCAGGAGAGGTATTTTCTGCTGAACGCATCGTTTTGAATAGCAGTCGCACACTTATAGTGAATGCTGTACTTCTGCTTTGATTAAATCCCTGTAGCTCGCTTATCTCTACCTTATATGTGTTCTTGTTTTGTTTTTTAACCGACATATTGATTGGGATTCATGGATAATGCTTATATCTTTGCTTCAGTTTTTTCATCAATTTTGATTTTGATCAGTCTGAGAAACTGCAGAAACTCCATAAGGAATATATGAAAAATAATTTTGCTTAGTTTAATCCGAGATTTCTGCTTGGTTGTGATGCTTATATCTTTGATTACAGCAAGAAGAACAAAATGTCTTACCAAAATTCTCAGATATATCTCACTTCATTTTAGTGCTGTGTGTCTGATCTTAAAAGTTGGGACTACATTTGAAAATTTCACTTCCCTTTTAGAAAAGCTAATGTTTTGCTGAACAACGCAATTTCTTTGTGTTTATCATATAAGTTTCTGGTACAGCCTTGATCATATTTTCTTTTATTAACAATTTTTTCTGTCATGACAAAACACTTGGCTATCCTGCATATCAGATTCAAAATGTGTAACCAGGTCCCAGCTTGATTTCTTTTGCTATTATAGGGATAACCTGATTTCAGCCTTTAATAGAACCATGGTCAAAGTTTTGTTTACAGTCTAAGGATGTAAGGTATATATCTGATCAACTTGGCTTCTATTTACACAGCGGCATAAAGCGCTCTGTTTACTCCTGATTTCTGCTGCTCAAATGTTTTATTTTGTTACTACTGAAACAATTAGCCTGGTAATAAGGGTCTGTTACAATCATTTTTGTTTCGTTGCCTAGAGTAGTGTAAACCATGCCTGTTACTATGATATTACTTTCAGTCTATCTGCAGGCCGCATTAAAGACTACATCGGTTGAGTTTAATAGATTCTCTTTTAGTCTGTTTCGAGATAAAAGTTTGGTTGACAAAGCTGATTATATGTTATCTTCACTATTGCTGCTGCTTGTGTATTAATTAACGAATTCTAAAGTTTACACATCTCAAGCATGATGTATATTCCTTTATATATGCTTTCCTCCACAATGATTGGTTGATGTACAACAACGGTATAAGTTGTTTTGATGCCTTTGTCTCTAACTGGAATCTATTGCTGACTGTATGCCTCTCATAAATGCGAAAAACTACAGGATTGTGTGGTCTGCTTGAATTGTTGAACGCTAAGATATTACGAATACGGATCAGACTTGGATACAAACTCAAGCTCGCAGAAGCTCTGGTAAATGTAGAGTTGAAAATGGCGCACTCAGCATCTGTGGATATTACTTTTGCTGAGGAAACTGCTGATACTGTCAAAGAGCACCTCAGACACTTCCAGACAGCAAAATCCTCTTGCTGTTCATTCTTCTAACAGAATCAGTAATGTAAGTACAAAGACGGATGATGTCCTCAACACAAAACCAAACGGTACCTTCCCTCCAGTTAGAACTGAGAGCCGATTAAAACAAAGAAGGAGAGGGCTCAAAGTCGTAGAATCAACAGCTCTTAACGGTATGAGTATCCCCTCTTTTCTTCTCAAAGTCAAGGTAACAATTCTAAAACTCTATTTAAAAGACATCAGTAATATCTGTAGCAATTGGTTTTTCCTCTGCTATCAAAGCATAGTGACTTGTCTTATTGTCTCAGCCTCTTATATAACCGTTTGAAAACTCTCCAGCATTCTCTGAAAATATTTATGTATGCATTATCTGCCATAAGAAATCACATATGTGCACTTTAGTCTTAAAACTGTTTAATTTGCCGCATAGTTTAGACTGTCGATGGGATCGAGCGGTTAATAGCCTAAATATCCTATGATGCTGCTACTGATAAGGATACACAGGCGGCTGGCATTTGATTTTCTGTTAAAAGCTTTCTGTGTGAGTCTGGTCACTGAGTTTGCTGGCTATTTTGAAACCTTTTAATATCACATTGCTATATTTCAAAGCAATTCACAAACAACTCTACAAATCCATTTTACTACTGTTTAAGCAAGCTAATGTAAAAAAAACCTTCTTGATTTGGTTGAACCTCGAAGCTTTCTGTTACAATAGTTTTGGGAGTGGAGGATTCAATGGCCTCAGTAGGCACTTTGCTAGAATTTATAAACTCTAGTGAACTGTAGAAATCCTGACTTCATTCCTTAATAGTTTCAAAACCTACAAACTCTGCTTGCTGTCATGACTGATCTAGTTTGATAAAAACTGAGTAGAGAACCGTCAAGGATTTTACATGAATAATCTTGACTGATTGCCCCCCAAATTTTTGTCAAACAAAAGTCTCTGTTTATTGCTGCCGCATAATCAGACAAGGTTAAGCTCTCGATTACACTCTTTTCTCAGCTACTCTGTTGCTGTTAACTACCTTATTTCTGATGCAATATTTTGATGCACCTTTATTGTTCTGATAACAATAATGCAAATAGTTTATACTTCAGTTTTCCAATTCTTATAAACCACATAATTATGATCAATTTTGCGCTGTAGTGTTTGGTCATCAGATCAGGGGTTGGTATCTATTTTTACATCTAATTCAAAGGCCTTGCTTTTAAATTGTGTAGTAGTCTCATAGGTTTCATCTTGTCATTATACTGCTGCAATTTGAACATTACTTAATTGTAAACCCTGAGCTTCTGCTGTTAAATTTAGACGGCATATCCATTATGGATACCAACTTACGCTGTTGGTAAAAAGCTTGTTTCAGCAGGTGTTATAGCTAGAAATAATGCCAGATTAGGTTCTGTTTGTGAGATTGTATAAGACTATATTGAGACTGATTTTTGCTAGGCTCAAGTAAGTGGTGTTTGGGTCTGCTCACGAGAAAATATATAGCAGTAAGAGGTTAATATCCTAAACTACAGGTTTCTGTTACTCACAATTGTTGATTTGATGTTTGTACAGAAAAGAAAAGTCAATTTGGAACATAAATTCAAGAGAAAAGCTCTTTCGAAAGACCAAGAATCTTCTCACCGTTTTTCTTCTTTCAGTATTCTCTCCTCTCAAATAGCAAGGGTATGAAGGAAGTGATGAAATGTTTGCTTACAGCCGCTGCATAATCAGTATCAAACAAAGAAATGCTAATTCTTCATCTACTTATTACACTGGTATGTAGACTTATTTGCTTCTGATTGTGGGACCTTGGATGAGTATGGTAAGTGGTTAGAATCATGAAAACCAGTCCAGATTAAGGTCTCGATTATGACCTTTTCCCAACTGCTTCATTACTGTTAAATGATTCACTTCTGGCTCAATATTTTGCTGCACCTTTAAAAAAAAAGTTATGCATGACAATACCTTGCCCTCTTTAAGTTGTCATTTTCAAATCTATTGGATGGTCGATACCCATCTGTTCTTGTTGTATGCTTCTGCCTTGTGCTATCCAAAGAAAAATTTATTTCAGCATTCTGCATTATGTACATTCTGACCTTTGCCTTAACTGCCAATGAATGGCATAATTTGAGCAGTGAAACTTACACAATTACCTCTCCCACTATGATTACACTTTATATATGGTTTAGCTGTCTTATATGGTCGAGATCTATTATTGCTGTTCGGTGTAAAACGTGCCATAGAGATCGTATAAATTCTGGAATGGTTTGTCTCGATTACAGCTGATCTTTTGACAGAAAAATGCACCGCTACAGTTTGAATAAAACTTTTGCATCTGCTTCAGTTTTGCACCTATTTACTGCTGTTACTATGAATGTTTTCAGCAGTTTTTCTGACCACAAGTAATGCTGTATCTGCAATGAGTTGACAGATGTAGAATTGAAAATGGTAAGTTATAAATCTACTAACTGCCTTTCCTTCTGTCTAAGGGCAGACAAATATGATGATAATTATGATTGATTCCTGCTCAGTTATAATTAGTTTAACTTGATTTCTGCCACATGCTCAGTTATTAAGTCATGAGTCTCTGCTGATTAAACGGGCAAAATCATGGACTCAGCCCTTAAACTGCTTGTGATACGCTACCTTGAATAAACATGATTACCAGCAGTTCTCTGAATATATACTCTATCTTATTACTCAGAAAATCTGCTCCTAGTTTGCTTCAAAATCAGTCCAGCTTTTACCTAGATTGACTACTGTTTTAAGTATTCTTGCTGCCGCAATTACTGAATTGTTATGGTCTGTTATTCTGCACTCTTGGAGCTGTTATACAGCAATCTTTTTGCTGCTGTTTGCTGATCTAAAACGCACTGGTGCTATATTACGACACTTAAATTGCAGATACTGCATGAAAAGGTTTTAAAACAAGTTTTCGCATGGTAACTCCTCTAGCCAATCTATTATGAGCTGGCAAGCGGTTCATATCTGCTTCAGTTTTGCTTGACTTTGTGCCACCTCTTAAACACGACAAGACCTGCTTGAAATTCTGTTTTACTGCATCATGATACTGCTGTTGAAATCCAACTTATGGAAACAAAATGCCTTGCCTACTCCGGTCATGCTTCTTGGGAATAATGTTCATAACTCACCCACTTGTCTTGCTCTTCCCAGGCACTATGTCATGAATATTAGGCTGCTGCATAGGCAGTGTTTAGGCTAGTCTATTGCCTATGTTTTCAGCTGGTAAACGGGCATGATGAGAATGTTTGAAACTCATAAAACCACCTTGAGTATTTTGGTTGTAGAATGCTTCATTCAGCGTTAACTAAATGCATGATTCTAAATATAATTACCAGACTTGTCTATTATCACATGAGTCTATTCAGCTTGACCTTGATTTATGCTCAATTACAAACTGATTTGATATCTTAAAATATTTATCATGTGCAACATGTCCTACCCTGCCTCAAGAGAGCTAACAAGGTCTCTAAAAAAAGTGCAGGTACTTTTTACCAGGGGACTGATCACCCCCTGCAGTATTCAAAGAAAGCACCCGCCAACGAGCGGCAGGCTATCATGCCTTGAAAGAAAAAGAAAGCACCCGCCAACGAGCGGCAGGCTATCATGCCTTGAAAGAAAAAGAAAGCACCCGCCAACGAGCGGCAGGCTATCATGCCTTGAAAGAAAAAGAAAGCACCCGCCAACGAGCGGCAGGCTATCATGCCTTGAAAGAAAAAGAAAGCACCCGCCAACGAGGCAGGCTATCATGCCTTGAAAGAAAAAGAAAGCACCCGCCAACGAGCGGCAGGCTATCATGCCTTGAAAGAAAAAGAAAGCACCCGCCAACGAGCGGCAGGCTATCATGCCTTGAAAGAAAAAGAAAGCACCGGCCAACGAGCCGCAGGCACTTGTGCCTTGAAAAGTAACACTTTGGGTTGAAATGAAACCCGGCCATCGAGCCAACAAAAAACCCATCTCTGGACCCATCAGGAGCTCTGGTCGCCTGTAATGGGTGCATTGTTAGGTGTGGGACGCCGCACCATACTTGAAACACAAGTACCATCCTTTGGCTAGCATAAGCAAAGTTGGGAAAATATATTATCTTTATTCTCCCTTTAAGGGAATTATCATCCTTTGACTAGTAAAGCAAAAACTTTATCACCATATTATTTAGCCCTTTCAAAAAGGGAATGATTCTTATTAAGGGAACCATTGGTCTTCTTTGGAGACCTCAGGGGATTCATCCATCAAGATATATCATTTCAAAGATTTATGTCCCAAAATTTCCAATTTGTCAGAAGAAAGACACTTGTGGGACTTTGATTGCATTGTACCAACTTTCTTTTTGTAAGTTCGTTTTTCTTTGTAAGGGCTAAAAGAAAAAGAACTTGTGGGACTAGAGGATAGGAGAAGGGAAGAAATAGAAAGAATGTAAATTTCAATTTTTTTTTCTGTAAGTTCCACTTTTTTAAGTAGCAAAAGTAGAACTTGTGGGACTGATGACAAGGACAAGAATATGACGAAGACAAGAGGGTCAAAACGGTCCAAGCCGCAGATTCCGATCCAGACCCCGGGCCCCCTTCAAGACCTTGTTCCGGCTCCACACTCTATGATCGGGTTCTGTGTTCCGGCCCCGTACTCCATGACCGGATCCCGCGCCTTACACTCTGGGACCGGAGGGCTTTATAAGGAAAGAAGTGCCAAAAACTAGAGGAGAGGCTCAATAAAGTAATACCACATGTACAAGGATTAAGAGATAGACTTCACCCTAGAAAGTCTATAATAGAGATGAGAGGCTCATTTGTAAAGGGACACATCATTAGAAGAAGAAAGAAAACACTAGAAAGCTCTCTAAAGTTGTAATACCAAAGAAGGAATAAAGATATTGTCTAGAAGTGGATGTAAGCCGGATGATTGGCCGAACCACTGTGATTCTTGGTGATCCGTATGTTTGTGAGATGAAAGGGAACGATTATGTATTTTCAATACCAAATGTAATATCTTTCATTTTCAAAACCCTTTTTATTACTATAGATTATTATATAATTTGTTTTACAAACATACCAATATATCATTGTACATACATAGACCTTTCTATAGTAAAAATACATACCGAATGAAATACCCCAAACCTATATATGGTAATTAAACATCAATTTATGATGTAATAAGGCTAAAACATGCCTAAGAAACATTGGTAGACAATTTAAACCAAAGAAAACACCATAAAGGCAATTTAAGCAAATACTTGCTCTAGACTTGGTGTAACCTTGATTAGGACCCAAAGGTAATTCCTAGACCTTATTAACATGCTAAATAACATGTTAAAGCAATTACAAAAGAAAACCAAACTCAAAAACAAGTTAGAACACAAATTGTGCTTTAAGACTCCTTAAAGCACATTTTTGAGAAATTGTCTTAGAAATGCGTTTTGAGTGGCTAAATGACCAAGATTATACCTTAATCAACATGTGTACTATTTAGTATAACATTATGAAGCCTAAATCAACGAGAAACCAAAAATTTCACAAATTTGTGCACTAATTATGAATAGTGCCCAAATGAGTCAAATGACTTCCTTAATTGGTCAATGGTCAAACTATCCCATAAATATCAAGGGGGCATGGTTTTTAAGAGGTGAGTCACCACCTAATTCTGCCAGAACTTTTACAAAAGAGGAAGGAGGGGAGTAAGTCACTATTTGCTACTTTACAACAAAAAAAAAGTCTTCTTTTGCTTTCCTCCCTCCTTTCTCCTCTCTTCTCCTTCCTTCTCCCCAGAATTTCCTTCATTCTTCCTGCTCCCAAACCTTAGAAGCTACAGCACCATGGCTTCTTCATCTTCTTTTGCTTGCCAAATCCAACACAAAACTCCAAATCCAAAACAAAACACTATTTGTGCTACTTAAGTAAAGGGCTTCAAGGTTCTTGAAATACCCCGAACTTAAACATAAGGATTAAATTAATCTAATACGTATTTAAGGGCCTAATGGTACCTAATTAATATTGGTAAGGAGAATAAATCTAAAAAGAAATAAAGAAACGCTTAAAAAGCGAAAAACGCTAAATAAGCGTTAAAATAACCATAGGAGGTACGAGACCTCGGTTAGAGTATTATAGGGATTCTAAAGGCTTAATTGAGTCTAAATAAATATTAGGGAACAAACCCCGAAGAAAACGGATCCTTAAAATGGATTAAAAACACTAATGAACATTAAGCGCGTTTTTCGAGGTAATCGGGAAAACGTGTCTTTACACGGGTCAAATAGACTCGTAAAAATTTTAGTCAACTAAATAATCATTAATAAATATTAGTGAAGCTTTAGAACCAATAAAATCAATAAAACGAGGAATTAGTAAAGAACCGTCAAAAACGGGAAGTTGTGGGGGTAGAAACATAAATAGACCAAACTTATGTGTCCAATATTGTAAATAGAATTTTAAAACCCTCATGGGTTCTGTGTGTGGTCCGATTTTATTCCCCCTCACACATACTCTCTTTACTCACTCTTATTCACAAAAAACAACAAAAGTAATAAAACTACCACTTTATCTACTTTATTACCCCACTCTCTCACACTCTCTCTCCTACTCTCATTTCCCCTCTCCACGTACAGACCCCCATCTCCCTCCTCTCTATTCTCCTCCTTCTCCAATCGGACAACAATGGAGGAAATAACAAACTCACCAAAAACCTCACTTCTCTCCTCTTGTTAAGTGGCCATACTTGCTCCAAAAATTAAAAAACTACACCATTAGAATCCCCTCATCAAGTAGAGCATTCCTATCTTTTCAAAATTCGAAAAGGAGCACTTTCATCTCCATGGGTATGGAGCATTTGGAGCTTCAAGACTACCACTAGAACCACCTTATTCTCCTTGTTCTAATGAGGTAAAAATATTCTTAAAAACTTCATCTTTTTCTAGCCTTATGGGCAAAACGAAAATTTAGCTAAACCCTTGTTTGGTTCCTTTTGTACCCAGCCGATTTTGGCTTCTTTGAAGGAGTAGAAACATTGTTCTTAAGCTCCTCTAAGCTTCATCTACACCCTTGGAAGGTAACATGTTTCTAAACCCTAGAAATTACTTCAAAACATTAATGTAATCTAAGGGTTAGTCTTGGTATTGAAATGTGTATGTGAATGGGTTATAATGTTAGATTTGTGAAGTACTATAACGGTAGAGAGAGAGAAGGAAGAAGCAAAAGGAAGAAAGGAAACTAGAAGGAGAAAGAAGGTAATTGCACTCTTTTCTTGTGTAGCTTGGTAATGAGTAATGTAACAGCTTTTTAGAAGTTAAAATTGGTATTGTAAATTGGTAGTGCAGTGGTAGTGTAATGTGTAGGAGAAAACGAGTGTTTTAAACCTTAAAAGGGCATTTAAAACTTGTTAAAACCTAAATGGGAATTAAGGTTTGAGTGCAGGAAATTAAGGTTGTTTAGTGTGGTATTTTGTATATGAGAATGGGTATATTGGTATTGGTTGTGAACAGGTGGTATGGATCAGTAATGTGAGTGAAACCATGTGGAGAATGTTAATAATATAGGGGAGACTATGTCAAATTTTATCTAGGAATTTGAGGGCTTAAGTGTTCAAGATGAGAAAACAACCTAGGTAGTGACTAGGTGTATGTGGAGAGTATAATGGGAGCGTTTAGTAGCTTGTAACAGATTTGGGTATGATTTGTTAATGGGATGTAACTAGGAAGTGAATGGATGTATTTTGGATACTAGGAGTAGCATTAGTTGAGGAAGTAATGGAGGAAATAAGAACCCAAAATCTGTAACAAAGTGTATAGAGATACATTGGAGAAGTTAGGAAGAATTAGTGTGGAAGAAATTGGTGACAAGAGTGTTGAACTTGGGTATAGATATTGTAGTGGCTTGGGAATGAATTGGAGGGTAAGATAATACATTGTAGGCTTTGGAAATGGCATTAGGAGGTGAGAATATGCATGGGGGAAGTAGGAACAAAAAATATGTAGCATTGGAGGATGAAAAACTGTTGTAAGTATGGAAAGGAAGTGAGGAAATTGTGTAAGTTGATTGATGGATTGAGTAAGGAGTTTGGTGGATGAACTAAGGCAATTTGGAGGGCCTAGGTAGTGTTAAACATGTGGGATTACATGTAGGAAGATTGGAGAAACAATGGGCAAAGTATAGAACTGAAAACAGAAATAAAAATGCAAATACTGGGCCGGACCGACCTTGGGACCGAACTTGCAAGGTCGGTCGAGCCCAGATTTACAAAGACGGGAAAGCTTCTGGAATGGACCGAACTTGCGACCGGACTTGCAAGTTCGGTCGGACCAGAGAAATTCTCCCGTCTGTAACCTACTGGAATGGACCGACCTTGCGACCGGAGTTGCAAGGTCAGTCGACGCAAAATTTTTCCGTCTTGTAACTTACTGGAATGGACCAACCTTGCGACCGGACTTGCAAGGTCGGTCGAGCTAAAATTTTCCGTCTTGTAAGCTACTGGAATGGACCGACCTTGCGACCGGACTTGCAAGGTCGGTCGGGCTAAAACTTTCCGTTAAGTAACTCACTGGAATGGACCGACCTTGGGACTGGATTTGCAAGGTCGGTCGACCCTGGAATTTTCACCCGATGTAGCCTACTGACTTGGACCGAACTTGCAAGGTCGGTCGCAAGCTCGGTCGGGTCAAAACTTACAAAAAAAAAACTATAAGACTATGGTTAGTATATGTATGTATGTATGTATATGTATACCCACCTATACATACGTGCATATATGTGTAAGTAAACCATTGTTAAGTAATTAAAAGTAAGTAAATAAAATGTAAGTATAAGAATGTGAAGACCTAGTAGGTATGAGTTAGGAAGCGTAAGGGTAACCGAATTAAGTTAATGATAGTTAGATTAATTATTCGGTTGTATGTATATCATAGGATTTGAATTGTGAATACCGGAGGAACGTTGGGATACAAGTACGGCGGTGAAAGGTATGATTTCTTCATGCCCTGTATCCTAATCTGGTTACCCCGATTTGTGTGCTTATTTGATCACCTAATAAGATAAATGCATGAATCGGACTATATTGCACATACTTGTGCTTGTTTACATTGTTCTTGATATTTGTCTTGTACAATAGTTTGTATAATTCATGAAACATATGAATGATGATGAAGTGTATCGTATTTGTAGTGTACTTGTATATTGTAATGTATTTGTATGTAAGTGTATAGGGTATTGTATTATTGTGGCTTGAATGTTGACTTCTGCTAATTCCTAACTACCTAACTCCTAACTTAAGTGAGTAAACCGGAATGAGTAGAAGTCCGATATAGCTTCGGCCACGCGTGAGGATGCGGAGTCACAAGAGGTTGGCTGCAAATCCTGACTCTTAAACTGGTCCGCGGCCCAAATCCCTTAAATGGGTAGCATCCCGGATTGGTGAGTCAAGTAAATCCCGGAGGTGGGACGGAGTAGTCCCCAGGGCCGGAGGTCCCGACGACTTAACTTGAGTAAGAGTAAGAGTAAGTAAGTATGGATCCGTAAGTAAGTATGAGTATGTATGCGTATGTATGAAGTAACGAGTAAAAGAGTAATCTCCACCCGATTAACCCGGGTGGACCAATGAAGCTAACAATATTGTATATTGTGCATGAGATGTGTATGTGTAATTCGGAAAGAGGTAAGTACGTATTGGTTGGTTTATATTGTATTCCTTGTATGAAATGAATTGTATGTATGTACGTTGAGTGAGTATTATTGCATCGTGTATAAGAGCATGTATGCATGTATGTTTGTATGAAAACGAACCGCATGTATTCGACCAAGTGGTCGGCGTACCCTCACTAGTACGCGGGGTATGCGGTTATCATGCTCGGCGAAAGCTGACCCCTTCGGGGGACATTTTTTAATGTGCAGGTACCCGAAGTGAATATGGTCAAGGAAGAGACCGGAGGCACACCCTTGTACTTAGAAAGTAAGTAGTTGTGAGAAAATGGGTAGATGTAGACTCTTCGAGAGTATGTATGAACTTGGAAGAGACATTATAAATGTATAAGGATCCTAGTAGACTCGGTAAGTATATTGTAATGTATGGTTATGGAGGAGTAAGTATTGAATGGAGCATTGTTGTATTTGATTGACGAATGGAGTACATATTATAGATGTGTAGTACTCGGGATTCCGGTCCATCAGACCGATGCTGTAAGCAGTAGTAGTAGCCTTGTTAGCCACGTGGGTGGTTAACGGCATTGTATCACCCATATAGTATGTAAGTAAGTATCCGCTGCGTGTATCTGACGTGTAAGGAGATTGGACGGTAAGCATGTATTAATGGTAGGGGTGTTACAAAAAGTGGTATCAGAGCGAAGTATCGCTCTGATGACTGGAAATACCGAGTTTAGGAAATACCAAGTTAGGAATTAGAAGCTTAGGGCTAAGGGCTGAGTGTTAGCATTAGAGATATGCAAGTTAGGAATTCCCGGTGTGTACCGGATACCTACAATACCAGTCCCGCCCACCGCAAACCCCATTGTATAACTGGGGAAAGAACGCCAGAGAGAAGGAAGGACCTCTCACACTCGGGGAAAACCCGATCTGGCAGTGGTGAAACCACCGTACTGTAAACAAGAACCGACATATGGTAGATTCCAAGGATTTGAAAGTCCGGAAATGAAATCCGGTTAAACAATAATACCCGCACTTAATAACGGTGGAATGAGCACTCCAACTACAAGGAGGCTACAACTTACAACAGCATGGGGCGACATGCTTAGCAGTCGCAAAACTGGCTAGTCAACCAGTAGCAGGAAAAGAAGCACTAAACGTGCAACGGAATGGAGAAGGAGCAGTAATGGAACCCGAGACACAAGTCTACGGAACATTAATCTAACTAATACCATCAACGGTATGCTAGCTGACTAAGGACATAGTCGGTAGTGATTAATTTCAAAACTGCAACGCCAAAGGGTTATCATACCTGGCCAACATAGCTCAGGCAGCTACAAGGACGTTCATGGGATACAACCCGACAGGACTACAAGAGTAGTGCCTAACCAAGCTAAGGCTCAATAACCACGGTAAACCAGTGGGAACGAGCAACGAGGGAAAACATAAAACTAAATAAATGGGGACCCCCAAGGATTGGAGAAGTACCTCGACCAAGACAACCATGTCAAGATCAATGAGAAGCTACTTAAAAGGATCGAGTACCCCAAACATAGATCAATGATCTAGGGAAGAGTCAACAAGACTATTAAAAACAAGTGGGAACCATACCAAAACCGGTAAAGGTCTAACCAAAAACCAACAGTACCACGCACTTGCCACGGCAAGTGCAGTAAGAACAGGAACATGTAGAGGAACTTTAACACACCACAGGTACATAGTAATGTACCGTGACAGCCATGAAACAACTATAGGATCACAAATCCTATAAGCTAGAGGAACGAAACCCTGGAAAGGCCTAATGACCCGACCATTGTATTAAGAGTATACCAGTCAGCGGGAAGCTGGACTTGGTTAAGACTCAAACATGGCTATGCCACGAAGAACTTCTTTTAACACCGAACTGTTATTTCAAAACCAAGTTTCTTTCAAAACCACAAACCTTCTTTAAAACCTTGGATTTTTAAAAACCGAACCCACATAATTACGGTGAGTATCATAGAATGATACAAGAAGAGTTGACAGAATACTTCTCCTAGGCGTGTGACGAGCACTACGAGTGTACCCAATTACGGGATGTGGGACAACCGCACTCCGAAGGAGCTTGCGGGCCTGACATGTAGTTGGGTAAGTGGTAACGTATCAACACGGTACCCCACGTATGTATACATGTAGTGTACGACACACGGGAAGTAGTCAACTCCGTTCTACGGACCATCAGTAAGTGCAAACCAGAACGACTGGACACCGCAGACAATCAAGGAGAAGGAAACTCAGTTAAGGAACAAGTAAGGAGCTCAGAGAATCCATCTGAAGATAAGGAATGAAGACTGAGAAGTGCAAAAAGCACAGAATAGTAAGTATAGACACTGGATATGTCTCAAGGACATCAAACAAACACGTGATAGCTGGGAAGTATACCCAGCCTAGACATGGTAAGGCAACCGCCTACCGTGAACACCACGATACTCAATAAACAGGACAGAGTTCCCAAGAACAATTACACGATTACCACAAATATAATCCATCATCGGGAAGGATATTTAAACCTAGTCTTAAGCACTAGGAGCAAGTGAAAACAGTCTACCCAAGAAAGGGAGACGTTATAACCCAAAGGGGGACAACTCAAGTACGATACCACAAGACGGTACAGTGGACAACATATCATAAACATTAGCCGGATGTAACGGCATAACCTAACAACACCCAAGAGCAATCCTTGAGGGTGACTGGATTAACAACAGCCAAACAAAGTGTCAAGATAAGATACAGGAGCTGGAACGAGCACTCGGTTAAGACACCGAAGGGATTTCACTTGACAGGAAATACCCTAGTCTACAAAAGGCACTGATCAGCACCAGATTGCCTAAGAGTCTCCTATGAACGGAAGCGTGATGCCACGACTTACCATGGAGCTCAATAATATCTCCAACCTACGACGGTATACATGGAGTGGAAACATGTATAAGCAGCTTGCGAAGAGCATAGCTTGCAGCAATATGGCTCTATAAGCCATAAACCTGATGCGTTGTGTAACCTTAAATGGTTGCAAAACCCACACCACTACTAACAAGACTTGCAAGAAATATTGTCTCATACGACAAGAAATCAACAACTGGACCATCAATTCAAACCCAACATCCTGAGTGGCTTGGAGTAATGGCCAACCCAATGTCACTGTCACTAGAGCATCAGCCTAGTATACAGTTGACGGAGTTCTTAATTACCGCCATGCCTTCTGTAACAATGGTAGCACAGAGGCATGAGAATCATGATAATGCCAACATTGGCCTAGTCCACACTTGGACACTACGAGAAACCCAAGGGAAGGTACCCCTCGTCAACCGAAGATCACAAATGCGGTGATGATGTGAACCCTTAGAAAAGGCTTCCACTTACTATAACAATAAACCACGCAATAGATGTTGCCAAGGGGTGATGGAATAAGGAGATCAGATTTCGAACCATTACGACTTAAAGGAGTAAGCATACTCCATATGTACTCAAGCATGTGGTGAACCATTGTGTAAACACCAACATAGCAAACCTTGTCATTAGACCTATGAGTGGAGACAAACCCTAAACAAGAACCTTCACTTGTCAGTGATAGAATACCCTCCAATTGGAGAACGGGACCAGAAAACCCTTGAAGTTTCATGGGTGTCCTGGTAATATACATACAAGCAAAACTACACAGCCAGAGCCTAAACCAATGCTCAGCACTGAAAGGCAATAATTATCAAAGCAATTAATGTGAACACACATTGAACACCATGAATGACTAACGCTCAAGAGAGCTTACGACCCGATGAGTTATCTCATCCTTGGTCAACCAAGATACTTGGTAAATTGTATCACAAATGATGATAGAATGTGAGGTAAGTTAACCTACACATAAAACCTAAGTGGAATAAGACATCTCCACATTGGGAAGATAATAAGATTGTCGTATGCTACGACAACCGTCATACACACAAACACAGGGAACTCCTAGTGTATTTACACCATAAGGAAATGGTGCCAAGGACAATGTCACTAAGTAAAAAGGAACTACCACAGTAACAGAAACAGTAAAAGCAATGTTGTACAATGAGTAAGAATACGGTGCGCAACAGGCGACCGCTATGAGGGAGTAGTTAAGCAATAACACGGAGTATAAGTATGAGATGACACACAGAAATATTCTTTCCTATCACATAAGTGACTTACTGTCAAGCGTTTACGCCTCTGCACTCTGTATGACTGAGTGTTTTGGTATTGCACTTGTGCAGCTAATGATCTAATGGGATGGCTAGGGATATGGAGAATCTAAACCGTAGTAAATCCTTCTTTTCACCAACAGACATGGCAAGCCAATTAAGCAAGCTTAGCAACAACCGTGCGGCCTAAGGCCAAAGAAGCACGAAGAGTGCGAAACACACTAACAATCACAGATGTGAATTCCAATGGAATAAAAGGTGAAGAGAGACTTAAGGAAGTCACTAGGACCGACGCATATCAATGCAAGGTCATACAAGTAAAGAACACTTGTACTGAACCAGGAGAACTGGTATAATTCAAAAGCTATTGACAACAGAGGAAGTACTACAACTAAGTAGTGACTTAACCTCGCCCGACAATAAGTCGGAGGAGCTTAATGAATAATCGTGGAAGCATAAATAGCATGTGCAGTAGATTACCAGAGAGCTGGTTATAAATCTTAACGCGTTGAGTTCAAACACGGTAAAAGAATACCGCAGTTGTTTAGTAAACCTTATTCCCATAATAGACGGATGAGAAGGTAATGTATAGCACATTAAGGATAACAAGAAGGGTGAATAACCCAAGTTATCAGGGTCGCGCAGCAGAAGCTAGTGGGCCCTAGCTAGGAGATTAATGTACCTAGTGAGCATAATACAATGGCTATTAATGTCTTGAAGCCGATTAGGCTAGAATCGAATTAAATATGAGCTAAATAAACTCATATAGGAACTCTTGGTGCAAAGACTAAACCATTGGTATGGTTAAGACCCTTTGACCAGAGCATAGTACATAGCATACTGTAGTGAAGCTAAACGCTTCGGATTGCCCGAATTAATAACCAATGTTTAATATTAACATATGGGTGATTACGTGGGCGTAATCTCTTAAGGGGGGTAGAGCGAAAACCGCTTAATGTAAGTTTTGTGAATAAAACACATAAACCATAATGTGCATAGCACAAATGAGAACCAAATTGATGATTGATACTATGTTAAACAAACATAAGTACTCATTCACACTGTAATTATGGTAATTAGGCATTAGACATGCAAATACCATAGGAGGAGTATACCCATCTTGTAACACCAATGTAAGAGTATTAGTAAAAGAAAAGTAATGAGTAGTGGACGGAGCTCCACAAGTATTGTAACCTTTGAAGAAGTAGTACGAAATGAATGAGGATAGTAGATGAATGAAGTTTGTGAGTAGTGGAATCGTAAGTAAATTATTTGAAGCAAATTGAAGACAACTAAACCTTATAAGTATGGTAATCCCTAGTTAGAATAATTTAAATGATGGAGAGTAATGGAGGGAAGTAATGAAGGTTGATGAAATGAGCATTAGGTATTGAACCATGGAGTAAAGCATTCGGGAAGTAGAGTGAGGATGATCGATGGAGTGATTCCATCCTTTGGAGATGTATGAATTCGTATCACGACTAGAAAGAGTAAAAAGATAGAAAATGAAAACAACTAATTAATTGCTTGTTTGAAACTGATGTGGGAAGTCGAACTTGATCCTGATCAGATCAAGGGAAACCAACACAAATTGGGGTGGAAAGATAGTTCAACACTGGTGCTGATCACACCAGGGTCGAACGATTCTTGAAGCTCCCCTCAAGTGGTCACAAGAATCACGCATAGGATAGAAGTAATGAATGTAACTTGGAAATTGGAGTTGGATGCTTTAGAAAGATTTCTAATTAGCTGTGGGAAGGATTTTCCTTAGACTGAGAGTTAGGATTTGGCTAGAAGCTTATACCGGAGAAGATAGTAGTGTAGCAGGTTGTATTATTCCAAGGGCAGCGGGACATAGAGGAGTCCTGTGTCTAGATGACCTGAGTGCCTGCGGGATTGTAATGTGTATTGCATTGCTTTGAGGATAGCTTTGCACTGTATGTATGTATAAATTTTGTAATAAGGAACCGGATGGTTGGCAGTAATGCGGATTGGAGTAATTATAGTACATTGGTATGGTATGGTATGTAGAGACCCTGAGTAATGGATTTGGAATTGTAAGGAGGAAGAAGATATGGCTTTAGTATCAGACACGTAAGAATGAGTAAGCATTGTAAACCCATAACCTCGAACAACTTTGAGGACAAAGTTCCTAAGGGGGGTAGATTGAAATACCCCGAACTTAAACATAAGGATTAAAATTAATCTAATACGTATTTAAGGGCCTAATGGTACCTAATTAATATTGGTAAGGAGAATAAATCTAAAAAGAAATAAAGAAACGCTTAAAAAGTGAAAAACGCTAAATAAGCGTTAAATAACCATAGGAGGTACGAGACCTCGGTTAGAGTATTATAGGGATTCTAAAGGCTTAATTGAGTCTAAATAAATATTAGGGAACAAACCCCGAAGAAAACGGATCCTTAAAATGGATTAAAAATGAACATTAAAGCGCGTTTTTCGAGGTAATCGGGAAAACGTGTCTTTACGCGGGTCAAATAGACTCGTAACAATTTTAGTCAACTAAATAATCATTAATAAATATTAGTGAAGCTTTAGAACCAATAAAATCAATAAAACGAGGAATTAGTAAAGAACCATCAAAAACGGGAAGTTGTGGGGTAGAAACATAAATAGACCAAACTTATGTGTCCAATATTGTAAATAGAATTTTAAAACCCTCATGGGTTCTGTGTGTGGTCCGATTTTATTCCCCCTCACACATACTCTCTTACTCACTCTTATTCACAAAACAACAAAAGTAATAAAACTACCACTTTATCTACTTTATTACCCCACTCTCTCACACTCTCTCTCCTACTCTCATTTCCCCTCTCCACGTACAGACCCCCATCTCCCTCCTCTCTATTCTCCTCCTTCTCCAATCGGACAACAATGGTGGAAATAACAAACAACTCACCAAAACCTCACTTCTCTCCTCTTGTTAAGTGGCCATACTTGCTCCAAAAATTATAAAAACTACACCATTAGAATCCCCTCATCAAGTAGAGCATTCCTATCTTTTCAAAATTCGAAAAGGAGCACTTTCATCTCCATGGGTATGGAGCATTCGGAGCTTCAAGACTACACTAGAACCACCTTGTTCTCCTTGTTCTAATGAGGTAAAATATTTTAAAAACTTCATCTTTTTCTAGCCTTATGGGCAAAACGAAAATTTAGCTAAACCCTTGTTTGGTTCCTTTTGTACCCAGCCGATTTTGGCTTCTTTGAAGGAGTAGAAACATTGTTCTTAAGCTCCTCTAAGCTTCATCTACACCCTTGGAAGGTAACATGTTTCTAAACCCTAGAAATTACTTCAAAACATTAATGTAATCTAAGGGTTAGTCTTGGTATTGAAATGTGTATGTGAATGGGTTATAATGTTAGATTTGTGAAGTACTATAACCGGTAGAGAGAGAAAGGAAGAAGCAAAGGAAGAAAGGAAACTAGAAGGAGAAAGAAGGTAATTGCACTCTTTCCTTGTGTAGCTTGGTAATGAGTAATGTAACAGATTTTTAGAAGTTAAAATTGGTATTGTAAATTGGTAGTGCAGTGGTAGTGTAATGTGTAGGAGAAAACGAGTGTTTTAACCTTAAAAGGGCATTTTAAAACTTGTTAAAACCTAAATGGGAATTAAGGTTTGAGTGCAGGAATTAAGGTTGTTTAGTGTGGTATTTGTATATGAGAATGGGTATATTGGTATTGGTTGTGAACAGGTGGTATGGATCAATAATGTGAGTGAAACCATGTGGAGAATGTTAATAATATAGGGGAGACTATGTCAAATTTATCTAGGAATTTGAGGGCTTAAGTGTTCAAGATGAGAAAACAACCTAGGTAGTGACTAGGTGTATGTGGAGAGTATAATGGGAGCGTTTAGTAGCTTGTAACAGATTTGGGTATGATTTGTTAATGGGATGTAACTAGGAAGTGAATGGATGTATTTTGGATACTAGGAGTAGCATTAGTTGAGGAAGTAATGGAGGAAATAAGAACCCAAAATCTGTAACAAAGTGTATAGAGATACATTGGAGAAGTTAGGAAGAATTAGTGTGGAAGAAATTGGTGACAAGAGTGTTGAACTTGGGTATAGATATTGTAGTGGCTTGGGAATGAATTGGAGGGTAAGATAATACATTGTAGGCTTTGGAAATGGCATTAGGAGGTGAGAATATGCATGGGGGAAGTAGGAACAAAAATCTGTAGCATTGGAGGATGAAAAACTGTTGTAAGTGGAAAGGAAGTGAGGAAATTGTGTAAGTTGATTGATGGATTGAGTAAGGAGTTGGTGGATGAACTAAGGCAATTTGGAGGGCCTAGGTAGTGTTTAAACATGTGGATTACATGTAGGAAGATTGGAGAAACAATGGGCAAAGTATAGAACTGAAAACAGAAATAAAAATGCAAATACTGGGCCGGACCGACATTGGGACCGAACTTGCAAGGGGTCGAGCCCAGATTTACAAAGACGAGAAAGCTTCTTGAATGGACCGAACTTGCGACCGGACTTGCAAGATCGGTCGGACCAGAGAAATTCTCCCGTCTGTAACCTACTGGAATGGACCGACCTTGCGACCGGACTTGCAAGGTCGGTCGACGCAAAATTTTTCCGTCTTGTAACTTACTAGAATGGACCCGACCTTGCGCCCGGACTTGCAAGGTCGGTCGAGCTAAAATTTCCGTCTTGTAAGCTACTGGAATGGACCGACCTTGCGACCGGACTTGCAACGTCGGTCGGGCTAAAACTTTCCGTTAAGTAACTCACGGGAATGGACCGACATTGGGACCGGATTTGCAAGGTCGGTCAGCCCTGGAATTTCACCCGATGTTGCCTACTGACTTGGACCGAACTTGCAAGGTCGGTCGCAAGCTCGGTGGGTCAAAAACTTACAAAAAAAAAAAAACTATAAGACTATGGTTAGTATATGTATGTATGTATATGTATACCCACCTATACATACGTGCATATATGTGTAAGTAAACCATTGTTAAGTAATTAAAAGTAAGTAATAAAATGTAAGTATAAGAATGTGAAGACCTAGTAGTATGAGTTAGGGAAGCGTAAGGGTAACCGAATTAAGTTAATGATAGTTAGATTAATATTCGGTTGTATGTATATCATAGGATTTGAATTGTGAATACCGGAGGAACGTTGGGATACAGTATGGCGGTGAAAGGTATGATTTCTTCATGCCCTGTATCCTAATCTGGTTACCCCGATTTGTGTGCTTATTTGATCACCTAATAAGATAAATGCATGAATCGGACTATATTGCACACTTGTGCTTGTTTACATGTTCTTGATATTTGTCTTGTACAATAGTTTGTATAATTCATGAAACATATGAATGATGATGAAGTGTATCATATTTGTAGTGTACTTGTATATTGTATGTATTTGTATGTAAGTGTATAGGGTATTGTATTATTGTGGCTTGAATGTTGACTTCTGCTAATTCCTAACTACCTAACTCCTAACTTAAGTGAGTAAACCGGAATGAGTAGAAGTCCGATATAGCTTCGGCCAAGCGTGAGGATGCGGAGTCACAAGAGGTTGGCTGCGAATCCTGACTCTTAAAACTGGGCCGCGGCCCAAATCCCTTAAATGGGTAGATCCAGGAGGATTGGTGAGTCAAGTAAATCCCGGAGGTGGGACGGAGTAGTCCCAGGGCCGGAGGTCCCGACGACTTAACTTGAGTAAGAGTAAGAGTAAGTAAGTACGGATCCGTAAGTAAGTATGAGTATGTATGCGTATGTATGAAGTAACGAGTAAAAGAGTAATCTCCACCCGATTAACCCGGGTGGACCAATGAAGCTAACAATATTGTATATTGTGCATGAGATGTTGTATGTGTAATTCGGAAAGAGGTGGTAAGTACGTATTGGTTGGTTTATATTGTATTCCTTGTATGAAAATACATTGTATGTATGTACGTTGAGTGAGTATTATTGCATCGTGTATAAGAGCATGTATGCATGTATGTTTGTATGAAAACGAACCGCATGTATTCGACCAAGTGGTCGGCGTACCCTCACTAGTACGCGGGGTATGCGGTTATCATGCTCGGCGAAAGCTTACCCCTTCGGGGGACATTTTTTTAGTGTGTAGGTACCCGAAGTGAATATGGTCAAGGAAGAGACCGGAGGCACACCCTTGTACTTAGAAAGTAAGTAGTTGTGAGAAAATGGGTAGATGTAGACTCTTCGAGAGTATGTATGAACTTGGAAGAGACATTATAAATGTATAAGGATCCTAGTAGACTCGGTTAAGTATATTGTAATGTATGGATTATGGAGGAGTAAGTATTGAATGGAGCATTGTTGTATTTGATTGACGAATGGAGTACATATTATAGATGTGTAGTACTCGGGATTCGGTCCATCAGACCGATGCTGTAAGCAGTAAGTAGTAGCCTTGTTAGCCACATGGGTGGTTAACGGCATTGTATCACCCATAGTATGTAAGTAAGTATCCGCTGAGGGTATCTGACGTGTAAGGAGATTGGACGGTAAGCATGTATTAATGGTAGGGGTGTTACTCTTTTCAAAACTCCAAAAGATGAAGTTGGACTCAATTGAAGGAGCTCCATTTGAAGAGGATTAATCATATTCAAGAGCTAGTTAACACTCTCTTTGGATTAAGGTTAATAAAAAGCTTGAAAAAATCTTTTTTTCTTCCATTTTCTAGATGTGGCCGAAATTGCCTTACCAAGATGGCTTATTTTATTACTTGTATTAGCCTTTATTCAATCTTCAAGAGCTTAGTTAAGCCATGCCTTGATTCCTTACCAAACTCATTCCAAGATTCCTAAGGTAATCATCAATTTAGTGCATTAAGCACCTCTTAATACTTAAGAGTTATTTCAATGAGTCTAGGGTTTTACTCAGTACACATGTCTTAATTTGAACCTTGGTTAGAGGTATGGCAAGTGATCAAACCTCCTTGGTCGAATTCAATCAAGAAAATTAAGAGAAGAAGAGAGAAAAAGAGCTTAGAAATCATAAGGTAAATGACTTACCTTATGTAGTTTAGTGTCTTAAGGAATGGTGTTCTAGATGGATACCAAATGTAGCTTAGATATTACATTACAATATGGTTTGTATAACCTAGGAAAAGAATATGACCAAGCTTATGAACTTGTGACTAAAGAGCCAATGGTAAATGAGTTAGTGAAATAATCATAAGTTGAATTACAAGAGCATATGGGATTGATGTTGTGTAAATGCAGGTTGAAAGCTCTAAATGTTGGAAATTCAGTGTTTAGTTAATGTCATTTAAGGGCCTAAGAGCCGTGTCATTTAAGATCCTTAGTGCTATGCAATTTAAGATTAATGCAATGTATTGTGGATTGATGTATTTGAGTGCAATTGGTGTTTTGACAACATCCACTAAGGATTTAGTTAGCTTGTGTTGATTAAAGAAAAAAAAACTATGCATATGGGCATGATAATATACTAGAGAAGCTATGGCAAAATTTGAGTAGAAATCAAGTGTTTTTAGTGGTTGTGTGAATTAATATGATCTAGGATTTACTAGGAGTCATTAAGGGAATTTGAGTGGAAATGAGTTAACAAAGGTGTTCTTGAGGATTAGGATGACTTAGAGTTGATTAGGAGGAAAATAGAGGTTAGGTGGGTGTATTAAACACACCAAAATCATGGTATGAGGAATGTTAAGACTTGTGCAAAAATCTGTAGGAAATGATGTATAATGCCTTGTGATGATTTAGGTATGATCTAGTTAGTATAACCTTGATGGTAATGACTGGATTTGGGTGATGGAGATGAAAGTTGTCTAAGAAGGATTTACCATGGTCAAGATGAATGAGAAGAGTGTAAGGTGTTAAGGATGGATAGTAATGCCTAGGTATGTGCAAGGTTGAAAAGGACCAGTAGAAAGTGTAAAGGAAAGGAAATGGTGTAAGGAGATGCTATGAGGCTAAGTCTAGTATAATTAGGTGGTAAACAACGAATTATGAAGTTAGAATTGAAGAGATAAGGTTAACACACTCTAGGAAGAGTTATTAAAAGAATTGATAAGTGGTACCACTTGAGATGAGGTTAGAAATGTGTTATAAGGAAGTAATGTAAGAATGTTCAAGGTTTTAAGTGTAAACAAATTACAATATTTGAGTTAACGGAGTTGTAACCTAAGGATGAGAGGGTTTAAGGGGCTAAAATGATGTTAGAACATGTTGGAATACATGTAGAGAGATTAGAAGAAGATTGGGCAAAAGAACAAGTGGAGAATGAAGTTCAAAACTGTAAAATTTAACAATTTAATGCATGGTCCGGGACTTGGTCCTTGGATAAGTCCCGGACCAGCACTAAAACATGCCGAAAATCCTCCCTAGCATTGGTCCGGGACCTAGGATAGGTACCAAGTCCCAGACCACCTCAATTTAATGGCCGAAACTCATCTTAGACATTGGTCCAGGACCTTAGGTCCGGACCATGTCCCGAACGAGTACAATTTGTACATTAAAGGCTAGTTTTTGAAGGGGAATGAAGGGGGATTGTTTGGTAATGCTTATATGATTGTTAGGGGTGTTTGGTGACATTTTATGGTCATTAAGGGGTGTGAACAAGTGTGAGGAATAATGAGAAGTAAACAACTTAAGTGGTTAAGTTTAAAACAATGACTTAGAGGTTGTTAGTCGGAAATCCTTAGTGATTAAATAAGTTAGGTTAATTAAAAGGAATTAACCACTCGATTAGATGAATGTTTTAGGGTTTGAGTAAGTGGAACTGCGGAGGAGAATAGACAACCGACGTCAACGGTGAACGGTATGGTTTTCTTGTAGCTTGTTTGCTAACGAGGTGTCCCTCGGCTTGTGTGCTATTTGTTTATATGTTCCGACTAAACAAGATAAAGCATGCAACCGGTTATTGTGTTGTTGTGTGTTGTATTAACTAACGTAACTTACCTTTGAGAACTACTAACTACGTTTAGTATACAATTGTATGAGAACATAACACTCCCTAATATTGGTGGTTAATAACCGAAAGAAGTTAACCAACACCTTCTTCTTTGAGACTTCTACTAACTGGAACTTGGGGGAGTGAGAAATCCGGAATGGTTCGGTCATGCATGTTAAGGGGAGGTCGATTACCTTTTATTAGCGCCAGCTTCCAACTGGGCTTGTCTTCGGACTCGTCGCCTAGGAGGAAAGGAACTTGAAATTGTGTATGTATTTGGTTAAGACTTATAAGTACTAATGTTCGGTATATTCGGGTCCATCAGACCGTAGCTAGATCTTGGAGATTTTAGTATGCCTAGTTAGTCATGTGGGTGACTAACGGCGGAGACCAACTTTGTAGGAATTCCCGCTGCTGCAATGTTAATATGAGTAATTGGAGGTTTATGAGATGATTATGGTTTTATGTATGGGGTTGTAACAAAAAGTGGTAGCAGAGCGTAGTTACGCTCTGATGACTAGAATTACCGAACTTAGAATACCGAGTTAGAGTCTGAGTTATGGGTTAAGGGTTGAGAGTTGGTGCGAGAGGTGCGTTAGTTAGGAATTCCCGTGTTACTGGATACCTACAATACCTAAACCCACCCTCCGCGTCCCTAGTTTTAAAATACGGGGAACGAACGCCAGAGTGAAGAAAGCCTTCTCTTACTCGGGGAAAAACCCGATCTGACAGTTAGTTAACGTTAAGCAATACGAGAAACACCTTGTTGTACAACAGTTTATGGAAAACTTGAAGGTAGTAGTTGGAGTGCAATGTTGGAACAGTCGATGCCAACGGAATCCTACCAATGAGAGAATGGTAATTACCGGCAACATGGGTCGACATGCTACGCAGTCGATATAACCCCGCCATACCAATAAAAAGAAAGCACTACGAGTGCAATGGAGAGGAAAAGAGAAGCGACGTGAACATCGGACAGTAGTCCGAAGGAGTATAACAGCGGGATAAAGCCGCGTATGAGCATAAAGACTACTTAAGAGTCTATTATGAAACGGGGAACTCCAAACCCTATACAACACAAAAGGTTACAAAAACCCGACCGACATAGCGCTGACGACCATGAAAACGCATACAAGTTATATATTGGAATAGGACTACGACATAGTACCTAAGAAGTGTCATACTCAATAGCCACGACAATGCACGGGAACGAGAGTGAGAAGTAAGGCGAAAGCAAATGAAAGAGGGTTCCCTCTGAAAGAGAAACACCCTGACAAGTGACTGTATTGTCAAAACAATCAGGAAACTGTCTATATGACCAGTTATCCAAAACTACGAGAGCAAAAGGAAGAGTCCCGTGGACTACAATTACATGGAGATTAAGAGAAAGTACTACTGCGACGACGTACATGGTACCGATAGCCCATCTTGCATGGCGCACTTGCCATAGCAAGTGATATCACGACTAAGCTATACCGAAGCCATCATAGCAAGATAGCGGAATGCTACAATTATAATGCATATTAAAACCGGATTACAATCCTTAAGAACTGGAGAATGAGACCTTGGAAAGGCCTGACGGCCTGACCATGATGAACTAAGTCGACACACCAGTAAGCAGGGAGCTGGACTTGGTCCGAACACTAAACGATCTAAGCATTAACAACAAACAACCGACACTACAGGTAAGGACACCAATCCCACACTAATCCCGAACCTCGAAGAGAAAAACCTAAGAGATTGCTCAACAATGCGAGCAGAACCCTACCTAAGTAATAGCTTACAAGGAATGTATCACGAGATACAATGAAGACGGTTGATGCAACGACTTTCAATAAGAACGAGATAGAACTCCCAGGATGATCACTAACAATACCATTAACAACATTCTTCACCGAAGATGTTGGTAAACCCCGGAAATGGAATCAGAGGAAACAAACTAAGTAATGACCTACACAGGATCAAAGGCATACCATCCTAATATAGGAAAGCTCAAAGGACTACACCACAGAGTTGCCATAGTCGAGCCGAACAAAACTCATAAACGATAGTTAGCATTGTTGCCTAACTCATTAACACCCACGTATGATTAACCATTGACGGGTGGCGTAGTCAACAAGGGTTGAACGGAGCCTTGAGACTGAAGCACGAGATAACCAGGAGGATGAGTATCCAACTTAGATATCATAAGGTAGAGGCCCAATACGAATCTACCCTTAAACGCTAAATACGTAAGTCTATGAGAGCGAAAGTGTTATCATAGACACTTACTAACGTCAGATCACCTAAGCAAACTTCCATAGTGGGAGCCAGAATGCAATAACTTACCATGAAATTCAATACAACATCTAATGATGTAACCTAAGGTAGATAGAGTTCAAAGAACCAGGAGCTTATGAGGATAAGTATAGATGAGTAAGAGTACAATAGTGAACCGAGCACCGACTCTCACTTAAGAAAAGTAAACGCTGCGAGCCAAGGATGTTAACCACATCAGAGCCCGAGGCGCAGGAAGGCATAAGAGGGCTTATTTAAGCCATGAACGAACTACTACTTGTAGAGACAAACGGTTACAGAACCTATAATTAATTGTAGAGAATTGCCAGGATGAGCACCAGTGAGAATATAAAGATAATACTATAGACGGGGCGGAGAACAAACCACTCCTTTAAGGGTGGGATACCTCTCCTTGTGTGAGGCTTGTGAGTGGGATAAACCCCTCAAAATAGGCTCTCACATATTAGTGATAGAATACTCTTTTGTTAAAGAACCGAAACCATAAACCTTGAAGTTTCCTTGGAACATTCCAGTTACACATATAATAAGGAAGACTGCATAGGCAGACATTATATCCAATGTCCAGGATTTAGAAAGCAGTAATCGTCAGAGATAAACATTGTAAGTGCACAATATGGCACGTCAAGTGACCAATGCTCATAAAGAGCTTGTGACTCAATGTAGTAATTTTCTTTAGCCAGCCAAATTACTTGGTAAGCTATACCATAAATGAAGAAAGAACGTGAGAGAGACTAACCTGCACATGAACCTGAAATTGAGGCAAAACATATTCACATTAAGAGATAACAATCTTACGACGTAATACGGCAACCGCCATACACCCAAAACTAGAGAACTCCCAGTGTTTACACCATAAAGGGGTTGGATATAAGATGAGACATTGAAGTAAATGGTTGAGGAGTTGCACCGCCAATGGGCAATAGAATAAAGGCAACCATCATAGTGGTAGAGGCCGTGAAGACAATACCCGTATAAATGGATTAAGTCATGCTGTGCAACAAGCGACCATTATATTTAAACCGTCAAATATTGACACGAAGGCGATAGATTAATGAGCTAAGACCAATGTAGGTGAGGAAATAAGATGGAAGACGAACTGTGCATTAACGCCATTCTTCTAGACCATGCGGTGAAAGATTTCACAGGAAGCACACTGCCCATTCCTTAAGGAACAGGAGGTGCATTCCTAATAGATCAAACATGAGAAACAGGATAAGAGGCTCCATGGAAAGAGACCTCAATTACTAAAGGATTGAGTCCGTGCTAAATACAGAAAGAAGCTAGAACATATCATATCTAAGAACACGGTAGATGGATTTCCCTTGATTAAGTTGAAGAAGAACAATAAGTTTTATTATGGAATGATGAAAGAGGAGATCGGCAACAGAATACTTCATAATTAGCCATACCTAAATGTGTGAAGGACAATACGAGTATACTAAAACGAGACGTGGGACGACTACACTCCACAGGAGCTTGTGGGCCTGACAGACTCACCCAGATATTCATGAGTTAGTCGGGTAAGTAGCAATGTATCAGTATGATACCCATGCATGTAAACGAAGTGGTGTAAGGACACAGAGAAGTAGTCGACTCCGTACAACGGTCAGTGACGCAAGATCAGGCCAGAGCAGCTACCAAGAACAGTTGAAGAGAAAGAACTCACTTAGATTTACGACACGAAAGGAATCAGAGAACTCATTCCAGACAGAAAATAATCAAAAATTATGAAGTGCGAAGAGCACGGATTATTAAATGCATACATTGGACATGTCTATGAACCTTAGAGAAAACTGTAAAGGGGCAATAAGCACTAAACAATAGTTTCAGATTAAGCATCATCCTTAGACCAAAGGTCCGTTGGAAGAACAATTCAGACACTTGAGAGAACACTAGTATGGACATTAAATCTTCAGAGAAAGTGGAATAGACAAACTATAACTCATTAAGGCCGGGTATAAATAAAGATACCACGCGTCCATTGAGAGACCTTATTCCTAAACTATAAGGATGTAGAAGGATATACAATACATTAAAAAGAATAAGACGAGCAAACTAAGCCCTAATATTATCAGAGTCGCGCAGCAGAAGCTAGTAGACCGGTACCTTAAAGGTTTAACATACCTAATGAACGGGAAAAAGGAACGAAGTATCTCATATCTTCCAGTTAAAAAAATACATGGCTCATCCGCTAAATGCCTTGTAGCATTAGAGATTAGACCGAACACAGTAGTGAGATTGGTATAAACACCGACAAGAATCCTAGATACATAGACTAAGCCATTAACATGGTTAAGACCCTCTAATCGGATCATAATGTGAGATAGACTACATGGAAGCCAGAATGCTCCATAAGACCTAGACATCTTGAACCTATTTTCAAGGAGGATAAAATGTTGATTACGTGGGCGTAATCCATTTAAGGGGGGTAGAGCGAAAAACCATTTAGCGTATGTTTATGTACTAAGTACATAAACTACAACGTGCATAACACAAAAGAACTTGCTATAATACATATGTATACATTCTGAGATTAATTATGGTTATTGTGCACAGAAGATGCGAATACCATATGAATTACATACCTACCTTGTTAACTCCGGTGTGAGAATATAAGTGAAGAGGATTAGAGAGACTCTAGGGAATTAGATTCCCTATGGTATATATTTATATGAGACCGAATATGGTAATATTAGGAGATAAGAATTGGTATGAGTATGAGGTAAGAATTGGTATGAAACCGATGTAGAACCTAGTAGGAATTAAATTCCCTAGGAAATTGCTGAGAGGTGAACTGAGAATGATTGATGGACTGAGCCCACATTTTGGAGATGTATTGATTATGACTAGAATGGCTAAAAGATAGAAAATTGGAAATGAGTGAATTATTTGATGTTTGATATTGACGTGGGAGCTGAAACTTGATTCCCGGGGATCAAGGGAAATCGAACACAAATTGGGGTGGAAGGATAGTTCAACACTGATGCTGATCACATCAGGGTCGGATGATTCCTGAAACTCCCTACAAGGGGTCACAATTAATCACGTAAAGAATAGAGGCAGTTAGCATAAAAGTGAAATAGGAGTTGATTGTATTTTCAATTAAAGTAATTATTCCTTACTTGACCTCGTAAAAAGGATTTCCTTTTTACCGAGTCTCACCCATGAAGTCGAGGACGCTTGTGCCTTTGTCTTCGTACCGTGACAAGGGGAAAACAGAGTGGTTTTGTATTTCTAGCCCATGAAGGCGAGGACGAAAGTGCCTTTGTCTTCGGACTGGTGACATGGGAGAATACGACAAATGTGATCATTTTAACCTTCCAAAGGACCACGGACCAGAGAGCGTAAGCGTCCAATAGTCGGTACCTGTGGGGGATATCTTGCATTACTCGCTCATGAAGCCGAGGACCTGTGAGCCTTCGTCTTCTGACCGGTGACATGGGGAGGATGCAATGTTATACCCAAATTTTTGACCCCCATGGTTAGGGTCTACGAGGTTTTGGTGTTGTGAGGGGCATTTCAATCAAGTAGTGAGAGATTCCGCTTGATCGGTGCGTTCCAGGGCATGGGGAGCAGCTTCGTCATTATCAGGGGCGCTTTCGTAATTTTTGAGGCTCCTAAGACCTCCTATAAGCTTTCTCTCTCCTCCAAAGGATGCCCAAATCAGCTTGAAATGCTCTGATATTTTAACCCATGATAGAGGATGACATTTTAAGCATAATGGCGTTGGAATTTTGATTTTTCGAATTTCCAATAATTATCTAGCAATTTCTGACTGAATCTGACGAGAAATTCAATTTAAAAATATTCTAACATTTAAAAAATCCGATTCTACTTCAGAAAATTCATAATTGCCATCCTTGACTTGTGGTTAAAATTTCACAGCAAAATTCCTTTGGGAAGTCATTTAATTAAAATGCCAAAAACTCTTACTTTTACAAGATTTTCTTTATCTTTAAGAAAGTCTATATAAGGGGATAGGTCTTTTGATAAAATCAGAATTTCATAAGCTCAAGAACCCTAGGAAGTCAGAAAGCACAGCCTCCCCTCTCTCTCACACGTTTTCCAACACCCAGCCACCCGAATCATACCGAAAATCCCCCGAAATCACCATCTAAACTCGTTTTCCAATCCCAAAGCACCAATAATCATCAAAACCCCACATAAACACCACCAAACGTGAAGAACAGCAAGAACAACCAACAACCAGAAGCTTGGTTCGAAAACCTTTCGGGTTTGCCATCAACGGGGCACTCGACGAATCCCGGTGTGAAGAATCATTGTGAACCCGAAGGCAAAACAGGTAGAAATTCCACTTTCCTAACTCCCTACGATATTATCAGTCTTGCCTCAAAATTTGGGTTCAAATTAAATCTTTTTCGCTTCTGTATCACTAATTGTTTTAGCTACTGCCTTGTTACATGTTTGCTAAGTTTCGTATTAATCTTGATTTCAAATTGAGTTCTTTCAATTACTAACGTGTTTATAATCTTTCAGGCTTCAAACCCATAAAATTTGAGCTCAAAACACTGTCGGCAATCATCAAAAACCCACTGTCCATGGGTTGTCTGTGACCTCGGACTCATTGTCCGGGACCACAGACGGGTTGTCCGTGACCACGGACACCCACGGACGGTGGCGGGATTTTATATTTTTCAATTTTTCAAATTCTAGGGTTTCTGTCAAACATGTCCGGGCCCACGGACACCCTGTCTGTGGCCCCGGACTTTTCAAGTTTGAGTTTTTATTTTAGTTCTGTTTTCGAAATCATTTAATTCAACTGGGGTCCGTGGTCTCGGACATTAGGTCCGTGGCTACGGACGTAATCAAAATTTGACCTAATTCTGCCCCCGAAACCCTAGTTTAGGTAGCTTTTAATTTCACCTTAATTTTCTGTCAAAAAACGCTAAAAAATAAAAAAACAGAAGCGCGCACTTGGTTAAAAATGACTCTGTAGTAAGCCGTAAATAAACCAAGTAGAGGAAAAGCGACCTAGGAAGGGTAATAAAAGTAATTTGAACCCTAAATAAGTCGAATACCAAGCCCCCGAACCCGAACTCTACCTTTCCTAATTTACTCTAGGTTAAAATAAAGTGGCGACTCATAATAGGTTCCAGTGAGTTAGCTTAGGTTTTAATAATTATTGTTATATGACATAGTTATTAATCTTAGGTTATAAGTGGACCTAAAACCTGGTTAGATCCTAATCAGCTTTAATCAACGTAGGGTAGTGTTCAAAATCGAGGCTCACACACTGGCAACTCTGCTGGGGACAACTACTTAATATCAACTTGTTTAATTTTAAGAAAGAGGGCTTAAATTGAAAAATGTTTATTTATGGCTTTTATTACATTGTTTATTTACTTTTATGCGCAATTTAAATTTTTGTACCTTTGCATCATATGAGAGCGAGGGTCCACATAAACCAATTTCACCCCGGGACCCGTTTGAGGGTCCCCTGCCAGGGACTCACACCTTTTAGGTGATGTGAATAAGTGGGGGAAAAGAGGAGGGTGTCGTCTAACCACACCCCCTTAATACCTGGGCTTTAGCCCCAAGCATTTTCCTGGCAGTACCCTACCTAGCCATTTTTTGGTCAGTCAAAGACCCGACCGTAGACGCACACCTTTAGGTGATGTGAAAAAGTGGGGAAGCCTAAAGAGAATAGCATGCAAGCCCTATTCCTTTGTGGTGACATAGGCTCACGCCCCAAGCATCTCTCTAGATCGATCTGTACCCGTTGGACTGAGTCATTTTGTGAGGACATTTGCAACCCTTCTTTATGTAAGACTTCTGTGCATATGTTCTTTTTCTCCTAGGCCTCAGGCCCAATGTCTGTATCGATCCATCAATCTCTCCCAGTCCGAATGAAATGCTTGAAGGTTTCAGTGGCCCAAATGCCTTTACCTCCACGAAGTCATCCACTCAGAATAAGCTTGAACGTTTCCATTATTCCCTTTAGGATTGTTGGCCCATTTCACATGCCAAAAATCTCCAGCCCGCTCGGCCGAACAGTCCAAAAAAGCAAAAGACTCCTATAATTAGAACACAAGGGCCCTCAGTGGAAAACCTTTCCACGTCATTGAAAGCCCGTGCCCTAATGTTTTTTTTTTACTTTATGTTCTAAAACAGAAAGAAGGCAAGATTTCAGAAAGGCGTTGGGACAGAAGTTCCGGACGTTTGACCTGACTGCCTACTCCCCCACTTCCATCATTCCAACCCGAAGTAGACTCCAGCTCATCTGACATGTCGGTCCAGGCACATGACGATACCCCTCAGGAGGATCAGCATGCAGGGGGGGATACCAGAACACTTATGTTGAAGAGCTCATGAAAAATTTTGATTTGAAGCACCAGGAGGCAATCCAGGCACTCGAAAATAAATATGTGGACACAATTGCCAAGCTGGAGGATAAGTTGACCGCGTTGGAAACGGCAGCCCAAAGCAGGACCACTGGGGGTCCGACTTGGGAGCAGGATCAAATAGCCAGCCTGGTACGGAGACATCAAGCTGCCATTGAAGCCTTGGAGGCACGGCATACTGCAACAACAGTTGAGCTCCATGAGAAAATAGGATCTTTGGAGGCGGCAAGACAGGAAAGACCGCTGCAAGGATTTGTCAATCCTTTATACGGCATGGACAATATCTCCTTGGAGGGACATGACACCCAAGTTGGATACGGAGGTGGTGCTCCCGGGAACCAGTTAGCCGCTGAAGTTCAGAGGGCTCTGAGGCGCATTGAGCGCATGGAAAAGGCCGGTAAAACCGCTGGTTTTGATTATCTCTCCATGGGGTCCTATCCAGATGTCGAGCTACCTACGAAGCTGAAGCTCCCCACCTTGGCCCTCTACAAGGGCTCGACCGATCCCCAAATTCATTTGGTGATGTTTGATCGAGAGATGTCTATCCTGAGGCTCAATGATATGCAGAAGGCCAAGGTTTTGGCCGATACATAGATGAAATCCCTCAACGATGGTACCTAACTCAAAGAATGAACACCAAGACGTATGAGGAGATATGTGAAGCTTTCCTGACTCGCTTTGAGTATGCTAAAAATTTGGGAATCACCCGGTCTGACCTCGCCAGCACGCGCCAAACGGGAAGTGAGTCCATGTCTGACTTTATAAAGCGGTGGAGGAGGAAGGCAGCAGGCATGCCTACAAGGATGGATGAGCAGGAACAAATTCACATGATTGTTGAGAACATGCAAAAGCAGTACAATGATGAATTAAAGTATATGTACTTTCCAAGCTTTGATATGCTCATGGGCCAGGTAGGAGTTTTGGAGGAGAAGATCCACAAGGGAGACCTAAAGCTTGGATATCCTCGAGGATCCGGGAGTAATTCAAAGTTCCCAAAATCTGAACCAGCAAAGGCTTCATACTCAAGCGCAGCTTACGCACACAGCGCACCGCAAAGGTACACGGGACAGTACGAGGTGAATGCAGTCCAGCAGCCAAGGGAACAAGGGAGGAGCTATCGAGCAGTACCACCTCCAAGACCGGATTTCAGTCAACGAGAATTCACAGATATCGGTCGGCCTTTGAGTCATGCTCTGAAAAAGCTCCACGAATAGAACATCTTACAACTCTTCCGCCCCGACCAGGAGTCACCCGTTTGGGCAAGAGTCCAAATCAGTTTTGTCACTACCATTAGTTACCAGGTCACGACACCGATCATTGCAGGGCCCTACAGCATAAGATCCAAGACCTGATTGACCAGGGACTTCAGTTCTCAGAGCGCGGGAATATCTTCGGGAATCCTATGCCAGAACACCACTAGGAATCTTTGTTATTTTTCTTCTCCCTTTAGTTGTTTGCGTAGCTTTTGTCTTTTTCCTTTGTCTTTTCTTTTAGTTCTTTAGCTAGTTTAGTTGTCTCTCTCATTTAGTTGGTACTCAGTGCCACTGCTGTTTCTTTTGGTTATCAATAAAATTTCTTCTTTGTTCATGTTTAATGTTTATACATTTGTTCATGTGCTGAAAAAAGAAAAGAAGGGTAGAAAAGAAGAAGGAAAAAACTCTCTCTCATAAAGCATGTCTACAAACGTATAAAAGGAAAAACCTTTGTTTTTCGCAAAACCTCTTGTACAAAATCACCTTCCTATCCAAGCATTCACCACCTCCATTACAGCCACCATACATGTCACAGCATTCCATCATTTCTACCATTTCACCAGACACACAAAAACAAAATTGCTGCCGTGAAAAGAACGAAAAGATAAATCATTTAGCAATCACCACTCACCTCCATCATTTACCATCACACATGCAATCACCCTCCATAAATAACTTGGGTATTCTAAGGTTTGTTAAGTAAACCCCACAGTAATACTGGGGGCAATCTGAGTTAAGGAACGATAACGTTTGTTTATTTTGTGCAAGCAAGTCTCTGAGTGTACACTTCGCGAGAGTGCCTTGAGCGGTAATACCAAGAGCGAAAGAGCGTGTCATTTTTACACGACTCTAGAGAGGTCACATTCAAAGGTAAGGTAAACGACATAACTCCGACCGAAGAAGATAATTTGTAAATTTACGCTTAAACCTATGAAAAGTAACAAAGAACGGATACACAACTATTAGGGATGACGAAGCACCCAGGTACAGCACCACGCAGCCAAAAGCCTGTGAACCCAGACATTAAACCACTAGGCACCCCTGCTGAAATACCCCAACTAAATATGGGATTAAATTATCCTAAAGTATTTATGAGCCTAATAATGCCTAGTAATATTGGTAGGAAAATAAATCCAAAAGAAATGAAGAATGCTTAAAGCCAAAAACGCTAATAAGCGTTAAATAACCATAGGAGGTATGAGACCTCGGTTAGCATAATATGATTCTAAGGGCCTAATAGGACCTAAATAATATAGGGAACAACTCCAGAAGAAACGGATCCCTAAATGGATTAAAACAAAAACGAACCTTAAAGCGCGTTTTTCGAGGAAACCGGAGAAAACGCGACTTTAAGCGGGTCAATAGACTCGTTGTTATACCCAAAATTCAACCCCCTCGGAGTAGTCCTCTAAGGCATACGTGTTCCAAAGGGCAAATGGTCAAAATGCACCGATGTAGGATTTTCCAAGGACATTCTCGGGATTTTCTATTTTCATATGACTTGTTCATCATCTCCAAACACTTCCAATACCATGGTCATTATGAAAGGTATTTCATGATTATCTGATAATATTATTCTGGAAATTTAGCTTTTACATTCATATTATAAGCTAATTTCTTTAATTAATCAAATGAATAGCCTCAAAATATAAAATAAAAGGTTTCCAAAATTAAAAATAAATTGTCACATGTGGTTTACCATGACTACTACAGACATAACCTGAAACTATTTTTTGGGGAACCTTATCCCAAAATTTAAAAGAGAATTTCAATTATTTTTGCAATTTCTCTCTCCTCTGGAAAATACCGCAATCAAAACAAAATGTCATGAAATTTTAACACAGGGTAGGGATGATTATTAGAGACTAATGCCGTTGGAATTTCGTAATTTCGACTTTCCAATAATAAGTTATGAATTTTGGGAGATTCCAGATTGTGAGATTTTTATCTAATCTGTTATTTATCAAACTAACCCGATTCCAACTCTCAAAATTCCTAAAAATCATTCTTTACCTTCAGTTAAATTTTCATAATTTTTATCGGCTTGCAACATATTTTAAAAAATCAGATTCTCTTAGAGCACAAATCAAGGTTTTAGATAAAAATTTGTTCTATCAACTTGGCCATGCTCTTTCTATAAAAGGCCTTCCAAAAAACGACCTAGGGAAAGGTAGATGATCCCCATAGTCAGAAACACAGCCGTCTACTTGCCTCCCACGTTTTCAACACTCCCACCCAAACCGAACTCTACCGAAATCATCTCAAAATCACCAAAACACATTCTTTCTTCTCTCATTGAACTTCCAAGCATCAAAACACAAATACAGAACCAAAACGTGCTTAACAACACAAGGAAGAAGAGGTCAGAAGCTCGGGTCAAAGTCGAACCGGATCGGCCACCAACGAAGCTTTCAGAGATTCCCGACGTGAAGGAGCAACAAGTTTTCGAAATCAAAACAGGGTAAAAAACAAATTCTCTAACCCTTCTGGTCAAAATACAATTCTGGTTGAAATTGCTAACCAAATTGATTTTTCCTTGCTTCTGAATTAAGGTTTGTTTGTGTTTCTGCCTTCTAACTTGTTCGTTAAGTTTCGCATTAAATTCGATTTCAAATTGAAAACTTTCAATCACTAACGTCTTGTACATCTTTCAGGCTACACACCCATAAAATTTGAGCCAAAAACACCTTCGGAACAGCCCTCAACGCCGCCGTCCGAGGGCGGTCCGCACCCACGGACGTCATGTCCGGGTCCCGGACTCCCTGTCCGTAAGCCCGGACGCCCACGGACGGCGGCGGGATTTTTTTTAAAAATTCAAAATTTAGGTTTTCTAAAAAATGTCCGGGCCCACGACATCCTGTCCGTGGCCCCGGACCTTGCAAAATTGTGTTTTCTGTGTAATTCGACTTTTTGTTCACATAGGTTAACTAGGGTCCGTGGTTTCGGACATTGGGTCCGTAGCCACGGACGGAAACAAAATTTGACCTATTCTATTCTGCCTCCGAAACCCTAGTTTAGGAATCTTTATTTTATTTTAATTTTCTGTCAAAAAATGCTAAAAACACAAAAAAACAGAAGCTCGCGCACTTAGGTTAAAACGACTTGTAATAAGCCGTAAATAAACCAAGTAGAGGAAAAACGACCTAGGAAGGGTAATGAAAGTAATTGAACCCTAATTAAGTCGAATATCAGCCCACAACCCCCGAACCCGAACTCTCCTTTCCTAATTTGATCTAGGTTAAAATTAGGTGGCGACTCATAATAGGTTCCAGTGAGCTAGCTTAGGTCTTAATAATTATTGTTATATGACATAGTTATTAATCTTAGGTTATAAGTGGACCTAAAACCCGTTTAGATCCTAATCAACTTTAATCAACATAGGGTAGGGTTTAAAATCGAGGCTCACAGACTGGCGACTCTGCTGGGGACTACTTCTTAATATTAACTTGATTAATTTTAAGAAAGAGGCTTAACTCGAAAATGTTTATTTATGGCTTCATTACTTTGTTTGTTTACTTTGGTGCGCACTTTAATTTTCTGCACCTTTGCATCATATGAGAGCGAGGTCCACCTAAACCGATTTCATCCCGGGACCCGTTTGAGGGTCCCCTGTCAGGGACTCACACCATTTAGGTGATGTGAATAAGCGGGGGAAAAGAGGAGGATGTCGTCTAACCACATCCCCTTAATACCTGGGCTTTAGCCCAAGTGTTTTCCTGGCAGTGCCCTTACCTAGCCCATTGTTTGGTCAGTCAAAGACCCGACCGTAGACGCACACCTTCAGGTGATGTGAAAAAGTGGGGAAGCCCAAAGAGAATAGCGTGCAAGCCCTATTCCTTTGTGGCGACCTGGGCCCATGCCCCAAGCACCTCTCCGGATCGATCCGTACCTGGTTTAATCTTAACACTAGTGAGGACATGTTGAATTTGTGTGGGCCTTGTTTACCTGCATGATCGGCCCACTACCCAGCCTAGAAATTGATAGGAATTTCTCCTACATCAACTCAGCCCAACCCAATATCGCGGCTTTATTGTTTGCGGCCCAAAGACCCTGCTTGATTTGAATGTGTGAGTTATTTGTTCGGGCTTCGGCCCAAAAGTTTAGATTTAGGTGATTTATCTTTCAGCTCAATTTGAATTACCAATTTAGTTCTAGGCCCACGGAAAACAAATCCACCTGAAGCAATCCATAAAATCCATCAGGCCTTTCCATTTCAAGGCCCATTCTAGTCCAGGAAGACTTTTCACTCGGGCTTTGACCCACGATCCTAGACACGGGTATCATCTTCAGCCCCAATCATAATTACTCGGCCCAAATTCCAGTTCACATCCAGAACATGGTTTAGAATTACTTCAGCCCATGCGCTTTACTTTTAACCCAAACACATTCTGGCCCAAGCGCCCAATTCTCAGAACATTTCAGCCTAGGTACCAGTTCACAGCTCATGAATCATTCGGCCCATGTGCCTCTCTTCCAACTCATTTCGGGCCTCAGTGCCATCCCACAATTTTCAAAACATTCCAGCTCATGTGCTTTTCTTGCAGCCCAAACAAGTCTTGGCCTGAAACTTCTTTGCGGCCCAGAATTTTTAGCTCAGGTCACTTTTCGTTTTCCAACAGATAAGCCCAAATCTCAAAGAATGGCAGAGGGAGGAAATCCAATCAACATGGATGCCCAGTTAGCCGAAGAATTCAACGGGATGCTGGAAAAGATTGAGCGCATGGAGAGGGCCAACAAGCCAGCCGGTTTTGACTACTTTTCCACTGGATTATATCCCAAGGTTGATCTCCCTCCAAGGTTGAAATTGCCAACACTTCCTCTATACAAAGGTTCCTCCGACCCACAACTTCATTTGGCAATGTTCGATAGGGAAATGTCCATCCTTTCGCTAAACGACATGCAGAAGGCCAAGGTATTTGCTCACTATCTTGATGAGACCCCTCAGCATTGGTACATAACTCAAAGGATAAATACCAAGACCTACGAGGAGGTATGTGAAGCTTTTCTGCATCATTTTGAGTACGCTAGAAGTTTTGGAGTCACCAGGGCCGATCTTGTAAGCACACAACAAACAGAAGGTGAATCAATGTCTGATTTTGTTAAGCGTTGGAGGATGAAGGCAGCCGCAATGCTCGCACAGATGGACGAACAAGAGCAAATCCGAATGGTAATTAAAATATGCGGAAGCAATACAGTGACGAGCTGAAATTCACATACTTTCCTAGCTTCAACATGCTGATGGGACAAGTTAATGTCCTAGAAGAAATGATTCACCAAGGGGAGTTAAAACTTGGGAACTCAAAAAACACCGGGAATGGCTCGGGGACAGCAGCCTGTATCCAAAGTGGCACCCGAAAGAGAACTAGGCAGCATGAGGTAAACACCGTTCGACAGGTAAAAGGACCAGGACAAATCGTTGGGGCAATGGAATCATCCCGAAAGAGCTCCCGTCGAAGAGAGTTCACAAACATCGGTCAACCATTGAGCCAGGCTTTTGAAAGACTCCAGGAACGAAACATGCTGCAACCTCTCACCCCTCGACAAGGGACCCCCAAAAAGGAAGGAATCTGAACCAGTATTGTCAGTATCACCAGCTTCCCGGTCATGACAGACACGACAACTGCAAAATTCTGAAGCAGCACATCCAAGATCTTATCAATCAAGGTTTTCAACTCCCCGAGTAGGAATCCCATGTCAAGCACCATCAGAGAGTGCTATCTTCAAGTGTTTTCTCCGATTTCTTCTCTTTACTAGTCATTTTTATGTTTTTCCAATGTTTGTAGTAGTTAGTTTCCTTTATCATTTTCGGTAGTTTCTCTAAGTCTGTAATTTCCAACATTACCTCATGATTCATAAATAAAATCATAGTTCCATTTTCACAATTCCTGTACAAACCATTTTCCATTCATCGAAAAACAAAAAAACAAAAATGCTTTCCAGGGAAAAGGATCACGGAGTAATCATTTCCCGACTATGGAACAGAACGATTTATCTCTTGTTTCTAAAAGTTGAACATGCCACGCTAAGCATCACAACTCACCCCAAAACATCCAAAACAACCCACGAAGCGGTTCCAATCCCACGTCTATCGAATTGTTGTCACAAACCCCAAATCAATACTGGGGGCAATCTGAGTTTAGAATCGTTGTCGTCGAATCTCTTGGTTAATTTGTGAACAAGTTTCTGAGTGAAGATCTCGCGAGAGTGTCTTGAGTGGTAAAACCATGAGTGAACGAGCGTATCATTCTTACACGACTCCGGTGAGTCCACATTCAAAGGTGAGGTAAATGGTATAACTCCGACCGAAGGAGATAATTTGTAAATTTACGCTTAGACCTATGAAAAGTAACAAAGAACGGATATACAACTATCAGGAATGATGAAGCACCTAGGTACAGCACCACATAGCCAAAAGCTTGTAAACCCTGTCATTAAACCCTAGGCACCCCCGCTGAGCCTTTCATATATCCCTTTTCGACATTATGAACTCCACAAAATAACCCAGCCAATGATGAATGTCTGACCCGGTGACCAAAGGACGCGAGGAGCCCGACTCTCAGATAACATTCTCATCAGTCCAAAGAAGCAATGCCGCTATCAGCATGACGAAGCGATCCGCAAATGGTCCTAGAGTGACACAGGATCAAAAGAGCTCACATCAAAACAGCTCTCGAAGCCCAAAACCGGGAAACACAAGAACCCCGAAGGCAAAACCAAGAAAGGATAAAACAAAAGGCAAACCGAAGTGCCTCGATGAAATCCAAATGACGAAAAGAGAAATAGTGTAAAGGACAACTTCAAGAGTCCAGGTCCAGAAGCTCGAAAACAACGTCAACATGAAGCAGCCAGACGACTTCAAGACAAGGAAGATGAATCCGAGAGAAGACGCAAGTTGCAGCTTTGGTCACCCATTTAAGCTCCACATACCTCAAATATCCCTCCATGATCCCGTCGTCTTTCATCACACCCTATGGCCACGTTATAAGCCTCGAAGACTTCCGACTTGGTAGTTGTGTATCCAATCACGTGAAAGTAACAGATCGAATGCGTAAATTCATCAAATATCAAATTCAATGGTCTAGAAGTTGTGACCGTAAGTGAGAAACGAGTGTAAACACCAAACACGTCGAGTGTAGGTTAGGAACAAGCACCAAATCAGGAAACATTAAGTCTTGACCCTGTGAGGACGAGACTCGTTCGCACGTTTGATCAAAAAGAAAATACTGGGGGCAATCGATAAAGTGATCGATTGCCATGAACTCTAGCTCAGATTGTCTTAAAGGAAAAAATACTGGGGGCAATTGTTGTTCCAACAATTGCTATGACAACACCAATTGGAACCCAAAGCTCAAACATCACCACCATCATCCCACCCAGGCACACATAAGCCTTACCACCACATCAAGCACCTCAGGCCCACACAAGCCCTTACCTCCACACCTCCACTACACAGGCCCACACAAGCCTTACCTGCACATCAAAACCACAGGCCCACATAAGCCCTTACCTTCACATCATACACCATACCCCACCGGCGGCATGTTCATCTCGTAGAGAAAATTACAACTCCGAAGTCTATAGTTAGGAAATGATAATTCACTTTCCTTTTCACTAAACAGAATTTTCTTCAAACACTGCCACGTTTCGCACCTCTTTCAACAATTTCTTGTCTTGAACAACTTTCCTCTAACCACTTCGGTTTCATAAACCTCATCATGGCCACATTTGGCACACTTTCTAGCAATGTCTTGCTTTGGACAATTTTGATCCTTAACATTGCCATGTTTGGCACATTTTCCAACGATTTTCTTGTTTGGACAAGTTTCCTACATACACTTTGATTGTATTTTGACATGCACATCATCTTTGCCACGTTTGGCACTTTCATAATCAACTTTCATCATGATCATTTGCATAAAGTTTACCTTGCATCCGTCCGTACGAAACTCCTTATCATAAACCAGAGATACAGATTCTCAGCCGAAGATGCAGATTCTTCAGGGATACAGATTCTCAGCCGAAGGTACAGATTCTTCAGAGATGCAGATTCTCAGCCAAAGATTCAGATTCACCAGAATAGATGGACTCAACCTCAGGCTCGTCATGAACCCAATTCCTACCATTCCACTTAGGCACCCATAGGTCCTACTTTACATTCGTCAATTTAGGCACACATCACATCGATCTCATTACATCTATTTTCCAGGTTCCCGACACCTTATAATGCTCGGCGTGTCCCATTCAACTTCAGGTTCCCGACACCTTATAATGCTCGGCGTATTTCATTCGCTTTCAGGTTCCCGACACCTTATAATGCTCGGCGTATTTCATTCGCTTTCAGGTTCCCGACACCTTATAATGCTCGGCGTATCCCATTCAACTTCAGGTTCCCGACACCTTATAATGCTCGGCGTATCCCATTCAACTTCAGGTTCCCGACACCTTATAAAGCTCGGCGTATCCCATTCAACTTCAGGTTCCCGACACCTTATAATGCTCGGCGTATTCCATTCAACTTCAGGTTCCCGACACCTTATAATGCTCGGCGTATCCCATTTAAACTTCAGGTTCCCGACACCTTATAATGCTCGGTGTGTTCCATTTAATTTTAGGTTCCCGACACCTTAGATGCTCGGTCTAGATTATTCACTGTTAGTTCAGTCCACTTTTTCACATTTTGGTAGTTGGCGCCTCTTAATAGCCCAACGCATTTAGCTTTTTCTTTTAGGTGGCTGGCACCTCATAATAGCCCAATAATCTCAGACTTTTCTTCTAGGTAGCTAGCGCCTCATAATAGCTCAGCACAATCAACAAACTCGGTAGAAATCTAAGACAAGGAGTTTATTCGGTATCGGACAAAATTTTGGGGTATCACTCAAGCATCAACTAGTCTTTTCATATTCACTACAAAGTCTAGTTGACGGGGGGCAATCTGTTATACCCAAAATTTCAACCCCCTCGGAGTAGTCTCTAAGGCATACGTGTTACAAAGGGCAAAATGGTCAAAATGCACCGATGCAGGATTTTCCAAGGACATTCTCGGGATTTTCTATTTCATATGACTTGTTCATCATCTCCAAACACTTCCAAATATCATGGTCATTATGAAAGGTATTTCATGATTATCTGATAATATTTATTCTGGAAATTTAGCTTTTAATTCATATTATAAGCTAATTTCTTTAATAATTAACACATGAAATAGCCTCAAAATAGAAATTAAAAGGTTTCCAAAATTAAAATAAAATTGTCACATGGTTACCATGACTACATACAGACATAAACCTGAAACTATTTTATTGGGAACCTTATCCCAAAATTTAAAAGAGAAATTCAATTATTTTTGCAATTTTTCTCTCTCCTCTGGAAAAATACCGCAATCAAAACAAAATGTCATAAAATTTTAACACATGGTAGAGGATGATTATTAGAGACTAATGCCGTTAGAATTTCGTAATTTCGACTTTCCAATAATAAGTTATGAATTTTGGGAGATTCCAGATTGTGAGATTTGTATCTAATCGGTTATTTATCAAAATAACCCGATTCCAACTCTCAAAATTCCTAAAAATCATTCTTTACCTTCAGTTAAATTTTCATAATTTTTATCGGCTTGCAACATATTTTAAAAAATCAGATTCTCTTAGAGCACAAAATCAAGGTTTTAGATAAAAATTTTGTTCTATCAACTTGGCCATGCTCTTTCTATAAAAGGCCTTCAAAAAAACGACCTAGGGAAAGGTAGATGATCCCCATAGTCAGAAAACACAGCCATCTACTTGCCTCCCACGTTTTCAACACTCCCAACACCGAAACTCTACCGAAATCATCTCAAAATCACCAAAAACACATTCTTTCTTCTCTCATTGAACTTCCAAGCATCAAAACACCACAATACAGAACCAAAACGTGCTTAACAACACAAGGAAGAAGAGGTCAGAAGCTCGGGTCAAAGTCGAACCGGATCGGCCACCAACGAAGCTTTCAGAGATTCCCGACGTGAAGGAGCAACAAGTTTTCGAAATCAAAACAGGGTAAAAACCAAATTCTCTAACCCTTCTGGTCAAAATACAATTCTGGTTGAAATTGCTAACCAAATTGATTTTTCTTGCTTCTGAATTAAGGTTTGTTTGTGTTCTGCCTTCTAACTTGTTCGTTAAGTTTCGCATTAAATTCGATTTCAATCACTAACGTCTTGTACATCTTTCAGGCTACACACCCATAAAATTTGAGCCAAAAACACCTTCGGGAACAGCCTCAACGCCGCCGTCCGAGGGCGGTCCGCACCCACGGACGTCATGTCCGGGGTCCCGGACTCCCTGTCCGTAAGCCCGGACGCCCACGGACGGCGGCGGGATTTTTTTAAAAATTCAAAATTTAGGTTTTCTAAAAATAATGTACGGGCCCACGGACATCCTGTCCGTGGCCCCGCACCTTGCAAAATTGTGTTTTCTGTGTAATTCGACTTTTATGTTCACATAGGTTAACTAGGGTCCGTGGGTTCGGACATTGGGTCCGTAGCCACGGACGGAAACAAAATTTGACCTAATTCTGCCTCCGAAACCCTAGTTTAGGAATCTTTAATTTTATTTTAATTTTCTGTCAAAAAATGCTAAAAAACACAAAAAAAAACAGAAGCTCGCGCACTTAGGTTAAAACGACTTGTAATAAGCCGTATATAAACCAAGTAGAGGAAAAACGACCTAGGAAGGGTAATGAAAGTAATTGAACCCTAATTAAGTCGAATATCAAGCCCCCGAACCCGAACTCTCCTTTCCTAATTTGATCTAGGTTAAAATTAGGTGGCGACTCATAATAGGTTCCAGTGAGCTAGCTTAGGTCTTAATAATTATTGTTATATGACATAGTTATTAATCTTAGGTTATAAGTGGACCTAAAACCCGTTTAGATCCTAATCAACTTTAATCAACATAGGGTAGGGTTTAAAATCGAGGCTCGCACACTCGTAATAATTTTGGTCAACCAAATGTTCATTAATAAACACTAATGAAGGTCTAGAACCAATAAAATCAACAAAACGAGAAAATAGTAAAAAACTGTCAAAAACAGGAAGTTGTGGGGTAAAGTGTAATGTAAATAAAATAAATAAGTGTGTCCACTATCGCAAATATAATTTTAAAACACATAATAGGGTTGTGTGTGAGCCGATTTAATTTCCCCTCACATACCCTCAATTACTCCTTATTTGCAAAAGACAAAAACAAAGTAAAAGTAAAAAGTAACTTATTACTTTACCTCACCCTCTCTCTCCTACTCTCATTTTCCCCTCTCACTCACGTACAGCTCTCCCTCACTCTCTGATTCTTTCTTCTTTTTCCCCAAGCAGGCGACAACAATGGCGATTTGCCATTTCCCACACCAACACCAACTTCTCTCCTCTTGCTAAGTGTCCAAACCTACTCCAAAAATTACAAAAATTATACCATTATCTTCCTCTCATCAAGGAGAGTATTCCTCTCTTTCCAAAATTCGAAAATAAGCATTTTCATCTCCATGGGTATTCTTGGTTTTGAAGATGAAGACCACCATTAGAAGCCCCTTCTTCACCTTGTTGGTCTAAGCCGATGTTGGCTTCTTTTGGAGAGTGGAAATATTGCTCTTAGGGCTATCCAACACTCCTTCTACATGTTTGCAAGGTAATGCAATTTCGAAACCCTAAAAATGTACCTTAGAGCTTAAAAATGATTTAAGGGATATTTTGTATTGAAATGGTATTATGTAATGGGCTGTAGCAATAGGAATTGAAATTCCATAACCGGTGGCTTAAGAAAGAAAGGAGAGGAAAGGAAGGAAGAAGAAAGGAGAAGAAAGAAAGAAAGACTAGAAAGAACAAGATAAATTACACTCACCTTGTGTAGCTTTTGTATGTGTATTGTAACAGAATTTTAGTAGCTTGAAATGGGTATTGTAAATGGTATTGAGTAGTAGTATAGTGTGGAGGAATACCAAAATGTTTTAAAGCTATAAAAGACATTTAAAAGCTTGTACAAAATGGAGGAAAGGAATGGTATGTGTAGGGAATTAAGTGGATGTTTAGCACCTAGTATGTGTATTGATGAACAGGTAATATAGGCAGTCTTGAGTGAATGAATTGATGTGGTGAGAATACTTGGGAATGTAGGGAACCTCTGTCAAATTTTGGTTAGGAGTTAAGAGACTTAAGTACTATTGTAGAAGAAAGAACATGGATATGTTCAGAGAAGAAAATGAGGGGTTATACCTTGGTTTGTATTTAAGGAGAGAAGAGTTGTAGTTGAGTAGAACTAGAATGGAGCAATGTAAGTTGTCCAACTAAATTAGACTAGTGTAAAAGTCATTGAGTTGGTGGGAACAAGAGAAGGAAAATCTGTACCAGTAATGGAGACGGGGAAATTGTAACAGGAAGAGAAAAACATACAATGAGAGTGTAATGTAACAGATTTTTATAGAGTGGTATTAGGCTAGTTTTAGTTTAAAATGCTTAAACAAAGTTAAAACATACTAGATTATATGTGGAAATATTAGGGAAGAGATTGGTAGAAGTTTGGAATTGAAACAAACTCAAAAACTTATATATATTGCAATACTGTAACTAGTCCGGGTTTGCAAACCAGCACACAAACCCGGACTAGCATGAAAACACGACAGAAAGTTTTACAGAGGGATGGTCCGGGTTTACAAACCAAGACACTAACCAGAACCACCCTAAAATACACCCAAGAGTTTTGCAAAGGAACGGTCCGGGTTTGCAAACCAATCCCTAAACCCGGACCACACAAAATTTTCACCCGAGAGAAACTATACTGCATGGTCCGGGTTTGTAAACCCAGCCCTAAACCCGGACCACACTCAAATTCCACCCGAGAGTGACCAAACAATATGGTCCGGGTTTGTAAACCCGGACCCTACTAAAAACCCTCCAGAATGTGTTCTAAAGCTATTCTAAGGTAGGGTAAGGATGGGTAATGATTGTATAAGATGATTAAGACATAATTAATGATGTTAATGGTCATTAAGGCTATAAACAAGCTTAGAAAATAAATGTAAGTAAGTAACTTAAGTAAATGTATTTAAGTAACAAAGAGTTAGTAAGTATAAACTAGGAAACTTTAGGAAAGTAATAAGTTAGGTTAATTATGGATAATTAACCATCCTACTGTATGTATTGGATAGGATTCAAATAGTTGAACACCGAAGGGAGTCGGTGAGTCCAAAGTCAACGGTGAAAGGTATGATTTCTTCATGCCCTGTATCCTAATCTGGTTACCCCGATTGTGTGCTTATTTGATTACCTAAATAAGATAAATGCATGAATCGGATTATCTTGCACTTACTTGTGCTTGTTTATATTGTTCTTGATACATTTGTCTTGAACAACAGTTTGTAATTCATGAAATGAATAAATGAGAATGAAGTGTGTATGTACCTCGTATTGTACTTGTGTAATGTATTGTACCTCGTATGTATGTGTATATGTGTATTGTATTATTGTGGCTTGGATGTTGACTTCTACTAATTCCTAACTACCTAACTCCTAACTTGAAAGTGAGTAAATTGGAATGAGTAGAAGTCCGATATAGTTTCGGCCACGCGTGAGGATGAGGAGACACAAGAGGTTGGATCCGATTCCTGGTTCGTAAGCTAGTCCACGGCCCAAATCCCTTAAGTGGGTAGCATCCTGGATTGGTGAACCAAGTAAAGCCTGGTGGTGGGACGGTGTAGTCCCTGCCCAGAGGCCATACCGGCTTAACATGAGTAAGAGTAAGTATGTAAGTAAGTATGAATCAGTAAGTATGTATGAGTATGAGTATGTATGCGTAAGTACTGTGGATCGAGTAAAAGAGTAAATCTCCACCCATTAACCCGGCGGAAAATGGAGCTAACCAGTTATGGTGACTGTGTAAAGTACTTGTGTATGTATTGTGTATTCGCATTTCCGGTGAAGGTAAGTATGGTGGTTGACTTGTATTGTTTGCCTTGTATGTAATAAGTGAGAATGTATGTAATGCTGCGTAAGTATTATTGTGCTGTGCACAAGAGCATGTATGCATGTATGTTTGAATGAAAATGAACTGCATGTATTCGACCAATTGGTCGGCGTACCCTCACTAGTACGCGGGGTATGCGGTTATCATGCGCAGCGAAAGCTGACCCCCTAGGGGGAACGTTTTTAGTGTGCAGGTACCGAAGCGGATGTGGTCAAGGTAAGAGACCGGAGGCCACCCTTGTATTTAGAAGCAAGTAGCTTGTGAGGACGGGTAGATGTAGACTCTAGTGAGTATGTACGAACTTGGAGAGATATTATAAATTGTATAAGGATCCTAGTAGACTCGGTTAAGTATATTGTGTATTGTATGAATTATGGAGGAGTAGGCATTGATGGAGCATTGTTGTATTTGATTGACGAGTGGAGTATGTATTATAGATGTGTAATATCGGGATTCCGGTCCATCAGACCGATGTTGAATGTAGAAGTAGTAGCCTTGTTTAGTCACGTGGGTGACTAACGGCATTGTATCACCCACTGTATGTAAGTATGTATCCGCTGCGTGTATCTGATGTGTAAGGGATTGGACGGTAAGCATTGTATTAATGGTAGGGGTGTTACAAAAAGTGGTATCAGAGCGAAGTATCGCTCTGATGACTGGAAATACCGAGTTAGGAATTAGAAGCTTAAGGCTATGGGCTGAGTGATAGCATTAAAAAGATGCTAGTTAGGAACTCCCGTGAGTACCGGATACCTACAATACCAGTCCCGCCACCGCATCCCCATGTATAACTTGGGAAAGGACGCCAGAGAGAAGGAAAGTCCTCTCATACTCGGGAAAACCCGACCTGGAAGTAATGAGATAATCCTATAAGAGAAAGGACTCGACACATAGTAGATATATAGAACTGGAAGTCCCGGAGATGGATCCCGGTTGAACAACAATGCCCGCACTTAATAGCGGTAGGATGAGCACTCCAACCATAAGGAGGCTACAACTTACAAGAGCATGGGCGACGTGCTTAGCAGTCGCGAAACTTGGCTAGAAAACCAACAGCAGGAAAAGAAGCACTAACCGTGCAAGAAGTGGAAAGGAACAGTAATGGAACCCGAGACGCAAGTCTGCAGGCCAGATAACTAAATAATACCACCACGGTATGCTAGCTGACTAAGGACATAGTCAGGGGTGGTTAACTCCGAAACTACAACGTCAGAAGGTTACAATACCTAGCCGACATAGCTTACACATCTACAAAGATATCCATTGGATATGAACCGATAGGACTACAAGAGTAGTGCCTAAACCAGCTAAGGCTCAATAACCACTGTAAACCAGTGGGAACGAGCAACAAGGGAAAACTTAACACTAAATAAATGGGGATCTCCAAGGATTGGAGAAGTACCCCCGACCAGGACAACCATGTCAAGATCAATGAGAAGCTACTCAAAAGGATCGAGTATCCCAAACATAGATCAATATGATCTAGGGAAGAGTCAACAGACTATTAAATACAAGTGGAAACCATACCAAGACCGGTATAGGTTTAACCAAAAATCACCAGTACCACGCACTTGCCACGACAAGTGCAGTAAGAACGGAAATATGTAAAGGAACTCTAACATACCACCGGTACATTGTAATGTACTGTGATTGCAATGAAACGACTATAGGATCATAAATCCTGAACCTAGAAGAATCGAACCTTGGAAAGGCCTAACGGCCTGAGCATTGTATTAAGGACATACCAGACAGCAAGAAGCTGGACATGGTCAAGACCACAACATGGCTATGCCATGTAGAACTTCTTTTAACACCGCACCATTGTTTCAAAACCCAAAATTCTTCTTTCATAACCACAACATTTCTTTTAAACCTTGGATTGTTAACAAAACCAACAAATTACGGTGAGTATCATAGATTGATACAAGAGGATTGACAATAGAATACTTCACCTAGGCGTGTGACGAGCACTACGAGTATGCCCATTACGGATGTGGACAACCGCACTCCGAAGGAGCTTGCGGGCCTGACATATAGTTAGGTAAGTGGTAACGTATCAATATGGTACCCCACGTATGTATACATGTAGTGTACGAAACACGGGAAGTAGTCAACTCCGTTCTATGGACCATGAGTAAGTTCAACCTAGAACAGCTGGACGCCTTAGACGATCCAGGAGAAGGAACTCAGCTAAGTAACAAGTATAAGAACTTAGAGAACCCTCTGAGGATAAGGAATGAGGATCAGGAAGTGCAAAGCGCACAGATAGCAAGCATAGACATTGGATATGTCTCAAACACTTCAAACAAATTCGTGACAGCTGGAAGAAATACTCGGCCTAAACCACGTTAAGCAAAAGCCAACATGAACACCACAACGATCAAAAACGGGACAGAGTAAGCCAAGAACAATTACAAAACTACCAAGGAGCATAATCCATCATTGGGGGGGTTATTAAACCTGGTCAGGAACACTAGGAGAGAATATAAACAGTCCTACCCAAGGACGGGAGACACTATAACCCACAAGGGGATAACTCAAAATATAATACCACAAGTAGGGCTGGCAATTTCAACAACGACCCGTTTGACCAACACGAACCCGACACGAATTTGCGGGTTTGGGTTTTATAATTGACACACGATTAAATAAACGGGTCGTGTCCGGGTTGACCCATTTAATATCATTCAGTCGGGTTCAGGTCGAACTAGTGTACCCGTCAACCCGTTTAACTTTTAAGTTGAAAATATATATATATATCCAACCTATTATCGATTAAAATTACAGCACCTACTCTCCTCTTTTATCCAACCACATAGCCAAACACCCAAATCGGCTCATGATGACATCCCAATTGCTATTGATTTTAATTTTTTACTCAACCCATTAAATTTTAAATTAATTGTTGTAATAGTGCTCTTTAATCTTTATGGCAAAGAAAAATAATACGTCAAATGAATTTTGAATTTTGAATTGAGAGAATAGCCGCACATCAATATCAGGTTAGTCAAGTTTTACTAGGTTAATTGGGTTGACACGAAAAACTAATCGTGTCAAACGGGTCGGGTCAGGTTGAAGTATATTCGTGTTCGGGTTGATGTACATGACCCGATTAATTAAATGGGTCGTGTTCGTGTCGACCCGTTTATTAATCGTGTCGTGTTCGGGTTAAGCTCAACCCGACCCGCCAACCCGTTTTCCAGCCCTAACCACAAGGGGGTATAGTAGACACAAGTACCATAAATATATTAGCCGGATGTAACGGCATAACGAACACCACCAGGAACAATCCTTGAAGGGTGTCTGAATTGCAACAATCGAACAATAGCGACACGATAAAAGCACAGAAGCTAGAACGAACACTCGGTTAAGACACCGAAGGGTTTCACTTACAGGAAATATCCTAATTACCAGAAGGCCCGAATTAACACCAGATTGCCTAAAGGGTCTCCTACGAACGGAAGCGTGATGGTCTCGACTTACCATGGAGCCTAACAATACCTCCAACCTATGGGGTATACATGGAGTGGAAACATGTATAAGCAGCTTGCAAAGAGCATAGCTTGCAGCAAGGCTTAAAAGCCATTACCCACTATGTTATGTAAACCCTAACTGTTGCATAACCCACATCATTCGATAACAAGACTTGCAAGAGGTATTGTCTCATACGACAAGAAATCAACAACTAGACCATCAATTCAAACCAACACCCTGAGTGGCTTGGAGTAATGGTCAACTCAGCGTCACTGTCACTAGAGCATCAGTCTAGTATACAGTTGACAAGCTTTAACTACCTTCATGCCTTCTGTAGCAATGATAACACAGAGGCATAGAAATCGTAATAGTACCAACATTGGCCTAGTCTACACTTGGACCCTACGGGAAACTCGAGGAAGCTACCTCTCAATAACCGAAGACCACCAATATGGTGAAGATGTGAACCCTTAGAAAGGCCTCATCTGTTATAACAGTAAAGCCTACGTTTATGGACATTGCCAAGGGGCGACGGAATAAGGAAATGAGATTTCCAAACCATTACGACTCAAAGGAGTAGGTATACTCCTTTATGCACCCAAGCATGTGGTGAACCATTGTGTAAACACTAACATAGCAAACTTGTCATAAGACCTATGAGTGGAAACAAGCCTCTCAACAAGAAACTTCATTTACCAATGACAGAGTACTCTTCAATTAGAGAACGGGACCAAAAACCCTTGAAGCTTCATGGGATATCCCAGTGATGTACATACAAGTAGAACTACACAGCTAGAGCCTATAACCAATGCTCAGCATTGGAAGACAATAATTGTCAAACAATCTATGTGAATACACATTGAACACCACGAATGACTAACGCTCAAGAGAGCTTATGACCCGATGAGTTATCTCATCCTTGGTCAACCAAGATACCTGGTAAATTGTATCACAAATGATGACGGAATATGAGGTAAGCTAACCTACACATGAAACCTAAAGTGGAAGAACATCTTCACACTAGAATTAATACTGCGGTATGCTGTGACAACCGTCATATACACGAATATAGGAAACCCTCAGCGTATGCTCACCATAAGAAATGGTGCCAATGATAGTAACAGTGAGTAAAGAGAAACTACCACAGTAACGGAGTCAGTAAAAACAATGTTGTACAATGAGTAAGAATACGGTGCCACAACAAGCGACCGCTATGAGGAAGTAGTTAAGCAATAACACGGAGTATAAGTATGAGATGACACACAGAAATATTCTTTCCTATCACATAAGTGACTTACTGTCAAGCGTTTACGCCTCTGTACTCTGTATGACTGAGTGTTTTGGCATTGCACTTGTTCAGCGAGGATCTAATGGGATGGCTAGGGATATGGAGAATGTAAACCGTAGTAAATCTTTCCTTTCACCACGAACATGGCACTAGCCAGTTGAACAAGCTTAGCAACAAACAATGCGGCCTAAGGCCAAGAAGCCTGAAGGGGTACAACACACTAACAATCACAAGACGTGAATTCCATTGGAGTGAAAGGTGAAAGGAGACATATCAAAGTCACTAGGACCGACGCATAGAAATGCAAGGTCATACAAGTAAAGAACACTTGTACTGAACCAGAAGAACTGGTGTAATCCAGAAGCTATTGACAATAGAGGAAGCGCTATAACTAATAGTGGCTTAACCTCGCCCGACAATAAGTCGGAGGAACTTAACGAATAATCGTAGAAGCACGAATAGCATGTGCAGAAAATTACCAGAGAGCTGGTTATAAATCTTAAACTCATTGAGTCCAAACACGGTGAAAGAATACCGCATTTGTTTAGTAAACCTTATTCCCATAATAGACGGATAAGAAGGTGATGTATAGCACATTAAGGACAACAAGAAGGGTGAATAACCCGAGTATCAGGGTCGCGCAGCAGAAGCTAGTGGGCCCTATCTAGGAGATAATATACCTAGTAAGTATAGCAAAATGGCTATTAATGCCTTGAAGCCTAATAGGCTAGAACCGAATTAATGATGAGTTAAATAAACTCATATAGAAATCCATGGTGCAAAGACTAAACCATTGCTATGGTTAAGTTCCCTTTGACCAGAGCATATTGTATAGTATTCGGTAGTGAACCTAAACGCTTCAGTTTGCCCCGACTGATTAAACCAAAGTTTAATAATAATAACATATGGTAGATTACGTGGGCGTAATCCCTTTTAAGGGGGGTAGAGCGAAAACCGCTTAATGCAAGTTTTATAAATAAAACACATAAAACTATAATGTGCATAGCACAAATGAGAATCAAATTGATGATTGATACTATGTTAAATAAACATAAGTACTCATTCATATTGTAATTATGGTAACTAGGCATTAGACATGCAAATACCATAAGAGGAATATACCCATCTTGTAACACCAATGTAAGAGTATAGTAAAAGAAAGTAATGAGCAGTGAATGGAGCTCCACAAGTATTGTAGCCTTTGAAGAAGTAGTACGGAATGAATGAGAGTAGTAGATGAATGAAGTTTATGAGTAGTGGAATTGTAGGTAAATTATTGAAGTAAATTGAAGTCAACTAAATCTTATAAGTATAGTATTCCTTAGTTAGAATATTGTGATGATGGTGAGTAATGGATGGAAGTAGTGAAGGTTGATGAAATGAGCATTAGTTGAACCATGGAGTAAAGCATTTGGGAAAAGAGTGAGGACGATTAATGGACTGATTCCATCCTTAGGAGATGTATGAATTTGTAATTACGACTAGAAAGAGTAAAAAGATAGAAAATGAAAACAATTAATTATTTGTTTAATTGAATCTGATGTGGGAAGTCGAACTTGATCCTGATCAGATCAAGGGAGACCGAACACAAATTGGGGTGGAAAGATAGTTCAACCTGATGCTGATCACATCAGGGTCGAATGATTCTTGAAGCTCCCCTTTAGTGGTGACAAGAATCACACATAGGATAGAAGTAATGAATACAAATTGGAATTTGGAGTTGTATGCTTTAGAAAGATTTCTAATTAGTAGTTGTAAAAGAATTTTCCTTAGACTGGAGAGTAAGTAATTATTAGAAGCTTATACGGAGAATGATAGTAGGTAGCATATTGTATTATTCCAAGGGCAGTGGGACATAGGGGAGTCCTGTGTCGAGATGACCTGAGTGCCTGCGGGATTGTGATGTGTATTGCATTGCTTTGGGGATAGCTTTGCACTGTATGTATGTATAAATTTGTAATGAGGAATCAGATGGTTGATAGTAATATGGATTGGAGTAATTATTGTACATTGGTATGGTATGGAAAGGAGAACATTGAGCAACGAATTTGGGAATTATAAGAAGGAGGAATGTTTGGATTTGGTATTAGGCAAGTATAAATGAGTAAGTATAGTAATCCCATAACCTCGAACAACTTTGAGGACAAAGTTCCTAAGGGGGGTAGATTGAAATACCCCGAACTTAATATAGGGATTAAATTATCCTAATAGATATTTATGAGCCTAATAACGCCTAAGTAATATTGGTAAGGAAAAATAAATCCAAAAGAAATGAAGAAATGCTTAAAAAGCAAAAAACGCTAAATAAGCGTTAAATAACCATAGGAGGTATGAGACCTCGGTTAGCATATAATATGGATTCTAAGGGCCTAATAGGACCTAAATAATATAGGGGACAACTCCCGAAGAAAACGGATCCATAAAATGGATTAAAACCATAAACGAACCTTAAAGCGTGTTTTTCGAGGAAACCGGGAAAACGCGACTTTAAGCGTGAAATAGACTCGTAATAATTTGGTCAACCAAATGTTCATTAATAAACACTAATGAAGGTCTAGAACCAATAAAATCAACAAAATGAGAAAATAGTAAAAACTGTCAAAAACAGGAAGTTGTGGGGTAAAAGTGTAAATAAAATAAATAAGTGTGTCCACTATCGCAAATATAATTTTAAAACCCATAATAGGGCTGTGTGTGAGCCGATTTAATTTCCCCCCTCACATACCCTCAATTACTCCTTATTTGCAAAAACAAAAACAAAAGTAAAAGTAAAAAGTAACTTATTACTTTACCTCACCCTCTCTCTCATACTCTCTCATTTTCCCCTCTCACTAACGTACTGCTCTCCCTCACTCTCTGATTCTTTCTTCTTTTTTCCCAAGCAGGCGACAACAATGGCGATTTGCCATTTCCCACACCAACACCAACTTCTCTCCTCTTGCTAAGTGTCCAAACCTACTCCAAAATTACAAAATTACAAAAATTATACCATTATCTCCTCTCATCAAGGAGAGTATTCCTCTCTTTCCAAATTCGAAAATAAGCATTTTCATCTCCATGGGTATTCTTGGTTTTGAAGATGAAGACCACCATTATAAGCCCCTTCTTCACCTTGTTGGTCTAAGCCGATGTTGGCTTCTTTTGGAGAGTGGAAATATTGCTCTTAGGGCTATCCAACACTCCTTCTACATGTTTGCAAGGTAATGCAATTTCGAAATCCTAAAAATGTACCTTAGAGCTTAAAAATGATTTAAGGGCTATTTTGTATTGAAATGGTATTATGTAATGGGCTGTAGCAATAGGAATTGAAATTCCATAACCGGTGGCTTAAGAAAGAAAGGAGAGGAAAGGAAGGAAGAAAGGAGAAGGAAAGAAAGGCTAGAAAGAACAAGGTAAATTACACTCACCTTGTGTAGCTTTTGTATGTGTATTGTAACAAAATTTTTAGTAGCTTGAAATGGGTATTGTAAATGGTATTGAGTAGTAGTATAGTGTGGAGGAATACCAAAATGTTTTAAAGCTATAAAAGACATTTAAAAGCTTGTACAAATCTGGAGGAAAGGAATGGTATGTGCAGGGAATTAAGTGGATGTTTAGCACCTAGTATGTGTATTGGAAATTGTATGTTGATGCTATTGATGAACAGGTAATATAGGCAGTCTTGAGTGAATGAATTGATGTGGTGAGAATACTTGGGAATGTAGGGAACCTCTGTCGAATTTTGGTTAGGAGTTAAGAGACTTAAGTACTATTGTAGAAGAAAGAACATGGATATGTTCAGAGAAGAAAATGTGGGGTTATTACCTTGGTTTGTATTTATGAGGAAGAGGTGTAGTTGAGTAGAACTAGAATGGAGCAATGTAAGTTGTCAAACTAAATTAGACTAGTGTAAAAGTCATTGAGTTGGTGGGAACAAGAGAAGGAAAATCTGTAGCAGTAATGGAGACGGGGAAATTGTAACAGGAAGAGAAAAACTTACAGTGAGAGTGTAATGTAACAGATTTTTATAGAGTGGTATTAGGCTAGTTTAAAATGCTTAACAAAGTTAAAACATACTAGATTATATGCGGAAATATTAGGGAAGAGATTGGTAGAAGTTTGGAATTGAAACAAACTCAAAAACTTATATATATTGCAATACTGTAACTAGTCCGGGTTTGCAAACCAGCACACAAACCCGGACTAGCATGAAAACACGACATAAAGTTTTACAGAGGGATGGTCCGGGTTTACAAACCAAGACACTAACCCGGACCACCCCTAAAATACACCCGAGAGTTTTGCAAAGGAACGGTCCGGGTTTGCAAACCAATCCCTAAACCCGGACCACACAAAATTTTCACCCGAGAGATACTATACTGCATGGTCCGGGCTTGTAAGCCCAGCCCTAAACCCGGACCACACTCAAATTCCACCCGAGAGTGACCAAACAATATGGTCCGGGTTTGTAAACCCGGACACTAACCCGGACCCTACTAAAAACCCTCCAGAATGTGTTCTAAAGCTATTCTAAGGTAGGGTAAGGATGGGTAATGATTGTATAAGATGATTAAGACTAATTAATGATGTTAATGAAGGTCATTAAGGCTATAAACAAGCTTAAGAAAAATAAATGTAAAGTAAGTAACTTAACTGAAGTAAATGTATTAAGTAACAAAGAGTTAGTAAGTATTATAAAACTAGGAAACTTTAGGAAAGTAATAAGTAAGGTTAATTATGGATAATTAACCATCCTACTGTATGTATGTGATATGATTCAAATAGTTGAACACCGAAGGGAGTCGGTGAGTTCCAAAGTCAACGATGATGAAAGGTATGATTTCTTCATTGCCCTGTATCCTAATCTGGGTACCCTGATTTGTGTGCTTATTTGATCACCTAATAAGATAAATGCATGAATGGATTATCTTGCACTTACTTGTGCTTGTTTATATTGTTCTTGATACATTTGTCTTGAACAACAGTTTGTATAATTCATGAATGAATAAATGAGAATGAAAGTGGTATGTACCTCGTATTGTACTTGTGTAATGTATTGTACCTTGTATGTATGTATATGGGTATTGTATTATTGTGGCTTGGATGTTGACTTCTACTAATTCCTAACTACCTAACTCCTAACTTGAAAGTGAGTAAATTGGAATGAGTAGAAGTCCGATATAGTTTCGGCCACGCGTGAGGATGAGGAGACACAAGAGGTTGGATCCGATTCCTGGTTCGTAAGCTAGTCCACGGCCCAAATCCCTTAAGTGTGGTAGCATCCTGGATTGGTGAACCAAGTAAAGCCTGTGGTGGGACGGTGTAGTCCCTGCCAGAGGCCATACCGACTTAACATGAGTAAGTAAGTAAGTATGTAAGTAAGTATAGATCAGTAAGTATGTATGAGTATGAGTATGTATGCGTAAGTACTGTGGATCGAGTAAAAGAGTAATCTCCACCCGATTAACCCGGGCGGACAAATGGAGCTAACAAGTATGGTGTACTGTGTAAGTACTGTGTATGTATTGTGTATGCGCATTCCGGTGAAGGTAAGTATGGATGGTTGACTTGTATTGTATTCCTTGTATGTAATGAAGTGTATGAATGTGTGTGCTTGCGTAAGTATTATTGTGCTGTGTACAAGAGCATGTATGCATGTATGTTTGAATGAAAATGAACTGCATGTATTCGACCAATTGGTCGGCGTACCCTCACTAGTACGCGGGGTATGCGGTTATCATGCGCAGCGAAAGCTGACCCCCTAGGGGGAACGTTTTTAGTGTGCAGGTACCGAAGCGGATGTGGTCAAGGTAAGAGACCGGAGGCACACCCTTGTATTTAGAAGCAAGTAGCTTGTGAGGAACGGGTAGATGTAGACTCTTAGTGAGTATGTACGAACTTGGAAGAGATATTATAATTGTATAAGGATCCTAGTAGACTCGGTTAAGTATATTGTATTGTATGAATTATGGGGAGTCGGCATTGAATGGAGCATTGTTGTATTTGATTGACGAGTGGAGTATGTATTATAGATGTGTAATACTCGGGATTCTGGTCCATCAGACCGATGCTGAATGTAGAAGTAGTAGCCTTGTTAGTCACATGGGTGACTAACGGCATTGTATCACCCACTGTATGTAAGTATGTATCCGCTGCGTGTATCTGATGTGTAAGGAGATTGGACGGTAAGCATTGTATTAATGGTAGGGGGTGTTACACCCGCAGAGCTTTTCGTGTACATCCTCTTTTGTAACACTACAAACTCTACAAACAAGCCAGCCAATGATGAACAACCGACCCGGTGACCAAAGGAAGCAAGGAGCCCGACTTCCAAACAGCAACTTCACAAGTCCAAAGAAGCAAAACTGCTACCAACATGACGAAGCGATCCGTAAATGGTCCCAAAGTGACACAGGATCCCAATGAGCTAACATCAAAAATAGCTCTCAAAGCTCAAAACCGGAAACACAAGAACCCCGAAGGAAAATAGATTCAAAGAAAGGCAAACCTGAAGAGCCTCGAAGAAATCCAAAATCATAAAAAAGAGAGAAGATGCAAGGAACAACTCAAAAATCCAGAGTTCCAAGCTCATAAGCGAAGTCATCACGAAGTAGCCAACGACTTCAAGACAAAGAAAGCAAGTCCGGGAGAAGGTGTAAGTTGCAGCTTTGGTCACCCTTATAGCTCCACATATTCTAAACATTCCTCCGTTGTCCCGTTGTCATTCATCAACCCCACAGCCACGTTGTAAGCTTTAAAGACTTCTGACTTAATAGTTGTGTATCCAATCGAGTGAAGGAACAGGTTGAACACGTAAATCTAACAAATGTCAAATTCAATGGTTGAGATGTCTTGACCAAAAGGAGGGCACGAGTGCAAACATCAAACACTTTGAGTGTAGGATCCACATCAAAATAAACCCTAACTTGTGGAAGAAGAGATTTTTTTTGCGTAATTAATCAAAGAAAATACTGGGGGCAATCGATCGTTCTGTTCGATTGCCATAAAGCCCTGAAAACTCAGATCGCCTAAAGGAAAAGTATTGGGGGAAATTGTTGGTCCCAACAATTGCAACAACGACACCGATGGAGGCCCAAAAAACCCGAAACCCAAAGGTTTTTAAAACCCTCTCATATCTCTCAGGCCCGTCCTAAGCCCTACCTCCACATTCAGACATTCACAGGCCCGTCCTAAGCCCTACCTCCACATTCAAACATTCATAGGCCTGTCCTAAGCCCTACCTCCACATTCAAACATTCACAGGCCCGTCCTAAGCCCTACCTCCACATTCAAACATTCACAGGCCCGTCCTAAGCCCTACCTCCACATTTAAAACATCTTCAGGCCCGTCCAAAGCCCTACCTTCACATTTAAACACCCACAGGCCCGTCATGAGCCTTACCATCTCCAGGTTTGCTTTAAGCCTTAATCCTTCTACATTCATAGTACACCTAACACATTTTCACTTAGATCCTTCTATAGGCTCGTTATTGTAACACCCCATCCAACAACAAACACATAACAACAATCTCTGCAGCGGAATACACACCTCAACAAATAACTTAACTCGTTGGTGTTAGACGCCGTTAACCACCCACGTGGCTAACAAGGCTATTACATAAACATTGTACCGGTCTGATGGACTAGATTCCCGACGCGACTACACATTACTGACCCTTTCCATAACACAACAAACAACAACAACATACACATACCTTCCAACTGTACCGAGTATTTACAAATTGATGCCGATAACAGTTTCGGTCTTACTACACCTATTGTACATATACAACTTAAACGATTACCCATGTACAACGACTACCCCGTCCTACTCTCGAACGGCTTCCAGCTCCTTGAACCTGAAATAGGAAAAGAAGAGAAAGGGTGGCCCCCAAGGGGCTCAGCACCTTTGCTGGTATGGTAATCCCGCAGCCCACATGCTACCGGGCCACGCACAACTAATTGTCGTCTAGCATGCGATTGATAATATTTAAATCATGCATGCAATTGTAAACACACAACACATAATCATTTCGCCTCAACGGGCTCAACAAACGGATAATATGTCCTTACTTGATAAGTCACTCATGGTATTCGTTATCCCTAGAGTGTTCCTCCTCTAGTGGAGCTACTTCCTTAATAGACGACACTTACCCTTAAATCGGGTATCCTTAAACGCCTCTTTTCACAAACTGGGATTCATATCCATGATCCACATACTCCACATTTTACAACGTATAACATACACTACATAACAACACATAACAACACTTTGCACGTTTCAACGTGCACAACATAACACCGCAATAGATATTGCATCACACAACAAAAATACATAGCATAACGGGAATGGTTCTCTTAGGAACCGACCCAAACATTGTTTATACACTGGTGAGCCTAGAGAATGTTGCAAGTCTCATGATAAGCTCGTTACATAACTCGTTACCGTCTCGTTAAAGGAACAGATAACTTAGCACAAGGTGTCTCAGATATAGTGATCCAAGCACACCGCCAAACATAACATAGTATGCCCCTGTGGCCCGACGTGAGTCAGTAATAGCCTTGGTTAAGCTAAAGGGAAGGTTGGGAACCAAATTGGAAAAAACACAACATACGGAGAGGATCGAACCTGCTATGACAACGCCATACCACACCGTGGCCGGAACAGACCGGACTCCTCACTTCCCCCGTTAGCACTTGTCAGAAGTTCATCATTGAACTTAGTTAAACAATCACATCATTAGGTTAAGTCTTGTTAGACACACACAGGGAAAGGAGAGTCATACATTCACACACAAACATCACACACAAACATCACATAACTAACTCACGCATAGCCGTGGTTAGAACGTTCCTTAGGTCGGAAGCGTTGTTACCGGATACCGTTCTCCTACGTTTACCTAATAGTGGTTAACTAGCCCTTCAAGCGCATTCGAGGTTACCGGTATCGGCACGTAAACATACAACAACCATAACGACTGTAAACTCATTTCATGATTTCTATCTTATAACGTGGCAAACATACAGAAAACACATTGGCATACAAGCCGTGTGTAATCCGGTAGGACACAGGTTGCAAGAAAACCATACCTGTCACCGGGGTCCACTTTATCATGTCCACTTATGTTCCTCGAGCAATTCTCGAACAACTGATAACATTACACGTATTTTATTAACATCGGGGTAACATGATTGTTTAAAGTCTAATGCTTATAACTTTCCCGTTAACTTAGTAAATAACTTGACATTTTTAACTTGTTTTACTTTTATTTTAATACACTTTTCCCCCTAATTGTCATTATAACTCACTTAACATGTCTTTAACAACCTTATAACATCATTACTAATCAATCCCCATCATTACATATCATCTCATAATCTTAAACCATGTTTTGTCCGATCGAACTTACCGACCGACCTTGCACAAGGTTGGTCCATTCCAGAACACTTTACCGTCAAAATTTCTACTCCGACCGACCTTGTAAGTTCGGTCGCATGTTCGGTCCATTCCCGAGACTTTCTTCCCTTTGAAAATTCAAGCCCGACCGAACTTGCCAAGTCCGGTCCCATGTTCGGTCGGTTCCAGAAACTTAATCCGTACACAAATACAAGCCCGACCGACCTTGCAAGTCCGGTCCCCAAGGTCGGTCCATTCCAGAAGCCAATTCTCGCAGGGTAAACTGGGCTCGACCGAACTTGTAAGTCCGTCGCAAGTTCGGTCTGCCCCAGACCCTTGTTTCCTTTTCTCATTCAACTCCAAACTTCACCCATATATCCTAGTACACCCTAACCTCATTTGGGCACTTAAAACACACCTTTAGCCATGTACCAAACTCCCTAAATCACACACCAACCACTTTCTTATCAATCCCAAATTCCTTACAAAATTCTTAGCACTTGGAATGTTTCCTTCTTAAGATTCCTAAGTGGTATTCACCAATAATGACCACTATACCAAGGTGTTTCCTCTACACCTTAACATCATCTCTTAAACTTCTTTTCTTACTAACTAAACCTCCTCTTTCACATTTACCTAAACATCACTTATTCCTGGATATCCACATTGCCTAAACCTTAAACAAACTTCTCCAAGACTTAAATACGTTCTCAAAAAAACACATTGAATCCCTAGAACTTCCAAGATAACACCTAAATCCTTGCATCACTCTAAATCACCTTAATACATGTTTTCTTCCCAAGTAAAACATTTGTTCACCTTTAACACTTCCTAGTTCACCAAAAACTTACTTAAAACACTTAGAACTTCTTACACACCATTTCCAAATTTGGCCATAGCTTCTCTTGTATATACTCACATCCAAACACTTAGGTTTTTACCTTATTTCATTCAAGAACACCTAAAATCCATCAAACACATTTTTTATACACAAACTTCGCACATTTAGCACTACATCACAATATAGTGCATAAGCTTAAATCGCTTGGCACTTAGGCCCTTAAATAAACATGGATCTTAGGCCCTTAAATTGCATAAACCTTAAACACTGAATTTCCACATAGTATATTGCCTTTAACCTGCAAATACACTCAACATCACATATGCCCCTTAATAGTTTCCTTGAGAGCATTTCTAGGTCATTCACCTTTGGCTCCTTAGGTTTTATTAAGCAAATCAAGCTCATTTTCCTAAGGCATTTAAACTACATTGAGATAGCTTGTTTACCTCTTTTTCCTCACAAACTTCTTTCTTGTTTCCTGTAAAACCGGTAGGGTATTTGATCCTTGTCAACTACTAAACAATATAACAGGAATAAAATGAGTATACAGCTTCAAGCTTTAAACCCATTGTAAACCCTAGGTTTACATTGTTTCAAAAACATTAATGTACTTGTTTTACCTTGATCTTTGAAGAGAGTTCGAATATCTATGAAGAGAGGACTCACCTAGTCCATAAGAGATTGGAATGAAGCTAGAACAAAGTCACACAAAGAGCACCATTAATGTGCATTTTCGGACAAGGCAAAAACATGGAGGAAATATGATTTTTCTGGAGATTCCTTACCTAGAAGCAAAGGAGATCAATAATATGTGAAAAGGTGAGCTCAAGCTCCTTCAATGGTGAATCTCCATGGCACCAAAATTGAGTTCTTGAAGATTTGAAAAGATAGAAGTGTAGAGTTGTGAGCTTGGCTAACTAAGACAAATATGGTCTTAGAATTTGATTTGGAGCATGGAGTTGGATTTGGCAAGGAAATGAAGATGGAGAAGAGAGGTTGCCATAGAAAATCGTAAATGGAGGAAAAGGAGAAGATGAAGAAAACCGTTGTGAATACAAGAAGGAAAGAGAGAATGAAGATAAATTGCTTTTGTTAAGATATTTATGTAAAAAGCAAAATAGTACTTTACTTAAGCTTTACTTTACTTATTTGATTTCTTTTACAAGTTGGTGACTCACACCTGAAAAAACGGCCCCAGTTAGTTAGTAGGGTACTTTAGTCTTTTTTGTCAATTTAATTACTTATGATAACATATGTTACAAACTAGCTTATAAAAATCACTATTCACAAAAACAAGGCACATAGAAGTGAAATTTTTTGATTTCCCATTGATATAGACTTCCAAATGTGATACTATATAGTACACATGTTAATTAAAGAGTAATGATGGACATTTAGCCATTCAAAACTCATTTACAAGACAATTTTTCAAAAACGTGCTTTAAGACTCCTTAAAGCACATTTTGTGTTTTAACTTGTTTTCAAGCTTGGTTTTCTTTGGTAATTGATTTAAATATGTTCATTAACATATTTATAAGGTATAGATATGACCATTAGGTCTTATACAAATTTATCCCAAGCTTAGAGCACATTTGCTCTCATTGACTTTAAGGTATTTTCTTGTGTTTTATTTGGTTTCATTGTCTACCAAAGTTTCCTAAGGACTTAATTTGCCTTATTAAATCATAATTGAATATTATTAAGTCTTGGTAGGCTCTTTGGGTCCTAACCAAGTTCACTCATAGCTTAGAGCATGTTTTTGCTTAAACTGATCTTAGTGCTTTATTGCATTTACCATGGTTTAAATTGTTCATTGATGTTTCTAAGGCACTTTTTAGCCTTTACATACCATAGTTTAATATTTAAACCACATATCAAGGTTTGGGGTATTTCAGTTATAAGACCTAGAACCATCCTTAAGCTCGTCATAAGACCAAGAACCATCCTAGGCTCGTCATAAGACCTAGAACCATCCTTAGGCTCGTCATAAGACCTAGATCCATCTTTAGGCTCGTCATAAGACCTAGATCCACTTTAGGCTCATCATAAGACCTAGATCCATCCTTAGGCTCGTCATAAGACCTAGATCCCAACCTTTAGGCTCGTCATAAGACCTAGTTGCATTCCTTTAGGCTCGTAGTAAGACCCTTTAGCTTACCCACTCTCATCAAACACATTGCATTCATATCATTCATATAGGCTCGTCATAAGACCTAGTTGTATTATCCAGGCGCGTCACAAGACCTGGCGACAGAAAAGTTGGCGAGGTGATGGCAATAAATCCTCCTGTGTTATGTTAACTTACTTTAGGATCAACGAATGGTGGTCAAAGGCAATAAGTCCCCTGGGTTTTACCAGGAGTTATCCCTGCACACGGCTTGGGGGGCGATGGCAATAAGTCCACATTGGGTCCAACCAAGAGCATTGGCATGGGGTTCGGTCCCAGAAGCATCCGAGCATCATCAACATCATCAGCATCATCAACATCATCAGCATCAGCATCATTAGCATCATAAGCATTTCAGCATTCTTGCATTTGCATACCACCCAGTTTTCACATCCTAGGTAGTCAACGCCTTAGAATCGCTTGACATTGCATCATTTCATTTATACAGGTAGTCAGTGCCTTAGAGATAGTTTGATGTCATTTCATTTATTATAGGTAGTTAACCACCTTATAACCGCTTAACATTATTTCATTTTTGTCACCTCGGTAGTCAGCGCCTTAGAATAGCTTGACACATTTTCACTTATAGGTAGTCAGCGCCATAGAGTAGCTCGACAACGTTTTGTTGCTTAGGTAGTCAACGCCTCCGAATAACTGGACGTAGTCAACGCGGTTTTCGCACAACATGGAGGATTCTGTGGAATCCAAAATTTTGGGGCATCACTCAAGCATCAACCAGACTTTTCACATCCATTACAAAGTCCAGTTGAAGGGGGTAATTTGTTATACCCAAAATTTTGACCCCCCTGGTTAGGGTCTATGAGGTTTTGTGTTTTGAGGGGCATTTCAATCAAGTAGTGAGAGATTCCGGCTCGATCGGCGCATTCCGGGGCATAGGGAGCAAGCTTCGTCATTATCAGGGGCGTTTTCATAATTTTTAAGGCTCTTGAGACCTCCTATAAGCTTTCTCTCTCCTCCAAAGGATGCCCAAATCAGCTTGAAATGCTATAATATTTTAACCCATGATAGAGGATGACATTTTAAGCATAATGGCTTCAGAATTTTGATTTTTTCGAATTTCCAATAATTTTCTAGCAATTTCTGATTGAATCTGACAAGAAATTCAATTTAAAAATATTCCAACATTTAAAAAATCCAATTCCACTTTAGAAATTTCATAATTGCCATCCTTGACGTGTGGTTAAAATTTCACAGCAAAATTCCTTTGGGAAGCCATTTAATTAAAATGCCAGAAAATCATACTTTTACTAGATTTTCTTTATCTTTAAGAAAGTCTATATAAGGGATAGGTCTTTTGATAAAATCAGAATCTCATAAGCTCAAGAACCTAGGAAGTCAGAAAGCACAGCCTCCCCTCTCACTCACGTTTTTCCAACACCCGGCCACCTGAATCATACCGAAAATCCCCGAATCACTATCTAAACTCGTTTTCCAATCCCCAAAGTACCTATAATCATCAAAACCCCACATAAACACCACCACCAAAACGTGAAGAACATCAGAACAACCAATAACCAGAAGCTTGGTTCGAAAACCTTTCGGGTCTGCCATCAACGGGGCACTCGACGAATCCCGGTGTGAAGAATCATTGTGAACCCGAAGGCAAAACAGGTAGAAATTCCACTTTCCTAACTCCCTACGATACTATCAGTCTTGCCTCAAAATTTGGGTTCAAATTAACTCTTTTTCGCTCCTGTATCACTAATTATTTTAGCTACTGCCTTGTTACTTGTTTGCTAAGTTTCGTATTAATTTTGATTTCAAATTGAGTTCTTTCAACTACTAACGTGTTTATAATCTTTCAGGCTACACACCCATAAAATTTGAGCTCAAAACACCGTCGGGAACCATCAAAAACCCACTGTCTGTGGGTGGTCCGTGACCTCGGACTCATTGTCCGGGACCACGGACGGGTTGTCCGTGACCACGGACACCCATGGACGGTGGCGGGATTTTATATTTTTCAATTTTTCAAATTCTAGGGTTTCTGTCAACACATGTCCGGGCCCACGGACACCCTGTCTGTGACCCCGGACTTTTCAAGTTTGTGTTTTTATTTTAGTTCTGTTTTCGAAATCATTTAATTCAATTGGGGTCCGTGGTCTCGGACATTAGGTCTGTGGCTGCGGACATAATCAAATTTGACCTAATTCTGCCCCCGAAACCCTAGTTTAGGTAGCTTTTCATTTCACTTTAATTTTCTGTCAAAAAACGCTAAAAAATAAAAAAACAGAAGCGCGCACTTAGGTTAAAATGACTTTGTAGTAAGCCGTAAATAAACCAAGTAGAGGAAAAGCGACCTAGGAAGGGTAATGAAAGTAATTTGAACCCTAAATAAGTCGAATACCAAGCCCCCGAACGCGAACTCTACCTTTCCTAATTTACTCTAGGTTAAAATTAAGTGGCGACTCATAATAGGTTCCAGTGAGCTAGCTTAGGTTTTAATAATTATTGTTATATGACATAGTTATTATTCTTAGGTTATAAGTGGACCTAAAACCCGTTAGATCCTAATCAGCTTTAATCAACATAGGGTAGGGTTCAAAATCGAGGCTCACATGCAACAAAAGGAATTTTGAGTGCTATACATGCGGAGACATGTTGTGTGAGATTTGAGTATACATATGGATAGACCTATGAGTCTGAATATTACATATATAAAAATGATCTATATGGTCTATGGTATTAGATAAACCGTGTATTCTAATGATATAAGATGCATGGGAACTTTGGGGACAAAGTTCTTTTAAGGGGGGTAGATTGAAATACCCCAAACCTATATATGATATTTAAACATCAATTTATGATGTAATAAGTCTAAAACATGCCTTAGAAACATTGGTAGACAATTTAAACCAAAGAAACACAAGAAAACACCATAAAGGTAATTTAAGCAAATACTTGCTCTAGACTTGGTGTAACCTTGATTAGGACCAAAGGTCATTCCTAGACCTTATTAACGTTCTAAAGAACATGTTAAAGCAATTAGCAAAGAAACCAAGCTCAAAAACAAGTTAGAACACAAATTGTGCTTTAAGACTCCTTAAAGCACATTTTTGAAAAATTGTCTTAGAAATGAGTTTTGAGGGGCTAAATGACCAAGATTATACCTTAATCAACATGTGTACTATTTAGTATCACATTAGGAAGCCTAAATCAATGAGAAACCCAAATTTTCACAAATTTGTGCACTAATTATGAATAGTACCCCAATAGTGCCCAAAATGAGTCAAATGACTTCCTTAAGTGGTCAATGGTCAAACTATCCCATAAATATCAAGGGGGAACGGTTTTTTAAGTGGTGAGTCACCACCTAATGCTTCCATAACTTTTACAAAAGAGGAAGGAGGGAGTAAGTCACTATTTGTTACTTTACAACAAAAAAAAGTCTTCTTTTGCTTTCCTCCCTCCTCTCTCCTCTCTTATCCTTCCTTCTCCCCAGCATTTCCTTCATTCTTCCTGCTCCCAAACCGTAGAAGCTACAGCACCATGGCTTCTTCATCTTCTTTGCTTGCCAAATCCAACACAAAACTCCAAATCCAAAACAAAACACATATTTGTGCTAGTTGAGTCAAGGGCTTCAAGGTGCTCTTTTCAAAACTCCAAAAGATGAATTTGGACTCCATTGAAGGAGCTCCATTTGAAGAGGAAAATCATATTCAAGAGCTAGTTAACACTCTCTTTGGATTAAGGTAAGAAAAAGCTTAAAAAATCATCTTTTCTTCCTTTTCTACATATGGCCGAAATTGCCTTACCAAGATGGCTTATTTTATTCCTTGTATTAGCCTTGATTCAATATTCAAGAGCTTAGTTGAAGCCATGCCTTGATTCCTTACCAAACTCATCTTTTTATTCCTAAGGTAATCATCCAATTTAGTGCATTAAGAACCCTCATAATACATAAGAGTTGTTTTAATGAGTCTAAGGGTTTTTACTTAGTACTCATTGTCTTAATTTGAACCTTGGTTAGAGGTATGGCAAGTGATCAAACCTACTTGGCCGAATTCAATCAAGAAAATCAAGAGAAAAGAGAGAAAAAGAGCTTAAAAGTCACAAGGTAAATGACATACCTTAATGTAGTTTAGTGTCTTAAGGAATGGTGTTTAGATGGATACCAAATGTAGCTTAAATCTTACATTACAATATGGTTTATATAACCTAGGAAAAGAATATGAACAAGCTTATGAACTTGTGACTAAAGAGCCAATGCTAAATGAGTTAGTAAAATAATCATAAGTTGAATTACAAGAGCATATGGGATTGATGTTGTGTAAATGCAGGTTGAAAGCTCCAAATGTTGGAAACTCAGTGTTTAGTTTATGTCATTTAAGGGCCTAAGAGCCATGTCATTTAAGAGCCTTAGTGCTATGCAATTTAAGATCAGTGCAATGTATTGTGGATTGATGTATTTGAGTGCAATTGGTGTTTTGAGAACATCCACTAAGGATTTAGTTAGCTTGTGATGATTAGAGAAAAAAAACTATGCATATGGGCATGATAATATACTAGAGAAGCTATGGCAAAAAATTTGAGTAGAAATCAAGGTTTTTAGTGGTGGTTGTGAATTAACATGACCTAGGATTTACTAGGAGTCATTAGAGGGAATTTGAGTGGAAATGAGTTAACAAAGGTGTTCTTGAGGATTAGGATGACTTAGAGTTGATTAGAGGAAATTAGAGGGTAGGTGGGTGTATTAAACACACCAAAATCATGGTATGAGAAATGTTAAGACTTGTGCAAAAATCTGTAGGAAATGATGTATAATGCCTTGTGATGATTTAGGTATGATCTAGTTAATATAACCTTGATGGTAATGAGGATTTGGGTGATGGAGATGAAAGTTGTCTAAAAAGGATTTGGCATGGTCAAGATGAATGAGAAGAGGTGTAAGGTGCTAAGAGGATGAATAGTAATGCCTAGGTATGTGCAAGCTTGAAAAGGAGGAGTAGAAAGTGTGAAGGAAAGGAAAGGTGTAAGGAGATGCTATGAGGCTAAGTCTAGTATAATTAGATGGTAGCAATGAATTATGTAGTTAGAATTTAAGAGATGAGGTTAACACACTCTAGGAAGAGTTGTGAAAAGAATTGGTAAGTAGTACCACTTGAGATGAGGTTAGAAAAGTGTTATAAGGAAGTAATGTAAGAATGTTAAAGGTTTTAAGTGTAAACAAATTACAATATTTGAGTGAATGTGTAATGGATTTGTATCCCAAGGATGAGAGGGTTTAAGGGGATAAACTGATGTTAGAACATGTTGGAATACATGTGGAGAGATTAGAAGAAGATTGGGCAAAAGAACAATTGGAGAATGAAGTTCAAAACTGTAAAATTTAACAGTTTAATGCATGGTCTAGGACTTGGTCCTTGGATAAAGTCCCGGACTAGCACTAAAAACATGCCGAAAATCATCCCTAGCATTGGTCCGGGACCTAGGATAGGTACCAAGTCCCGGACCACCTCAATTTAATGGCCGATACTCATCTCAGACATTGGTCCGAGACCTTAGGTCCGGACCATGTCCCTGACCAGTACAATTTGTACATTAAAGGCTAGTTTTTGAAGGGGAATGAAGGGGGATTGTTTGGTAATGTTATTATATGATTGTTAGGGGTGTTTTGGCGACATTTTATGGTCATTAAGGGTGTGAACAAGTGTGAGGAATAATGAGAAGTAAACAACTTAAGTGGTTAAGTTTAAACTACAATGACTTAGAGGTTGTTAGTCGGAAATCCTTAGTGATTAAATAAGTTTGGTTAATTAAAAGAAATTAACCACCCGATTCGATGAATGTTTTAGGGTTTGAGTAAGTGGGACTCCGGAGGAGGATAGACAACCGATGTCAACGGTGAACGGTATGGTTTTCTTGTAGCTTGTTTTTTAACGAAGTGTCCCTCAGCTTGTGTGCTATTTGTTTATATGTTCCGACTAAACAAGATAAAGCATGCGACCGGTTATTGTGTTTGTTGTGTGTTGTATTAACTAACACAACTTACCTTTGAGAACTTAATAACTACGTTTAGTATACAATTGTATGAGAACATAACACTCCCTAATATTGGTTGTTAATAACCGAAAGAGGTTAACCAACACCTTCGTCTTTGAGACTTCTACTAACTGGAACTTGGGGGAGTGAGGAATCCGGAATGGTTCGGTCATGCATGTGTTAAGGGGAGCTCGGTTACCTTTTATTAGCGCCAGCTTCCAACTGGGCTTGTGTTCGGACTCGTCGCCTAGGGTCGACAAACAGACCCGGCCACCTTGAATTACAGTTCGAGGTGGGAGGCCAGATTAAGATGGTGTGGTGGGATCTACCTAACCAACTAATTTGAGAATTATTGTTTATTGAACCAGCGTAGTTCTCGGCCGCTGGCTAGGGATACTTTTGACCCGACAAAAATAAACAATGAACTAAGTATAACTGAATCTATTTAAAGAACGGTTGTCGTATTTGAGATAAGAGGAAATTTGAGATCTAAATGTTTCTCAAACTTAAGGAGTTAAAAACTAGGGAAAATTCACGATATACCCCTGTTTTCTTTCGTAATTCACAATATACCCCTGTGATTTTCGTAATTCAACTTTAAACATGCTTAAATGTTGTCCAAAATGATGAAACTTTACATGGACGATGCTAAAGTGTTATATTTCGGTCCAATATCAAATTTGAAGTTTTTTAAGCTCACATGTGACCTGTGAGACCCAATGAATATGTGATTGTTCATTGGGTCCTACAGGTCACATGTGAGCTTAAAAAACTTCCAATTTGATATTGGACTGAAATATAACACTTTAGCATCGTCCATGTAAAGTTTCATCAATTTTGGACAACATTTAAACATGTTTAAGGTTGAATTACTAAAACCACAGGGGTATATTGTGAATTACGAAAGAAAACAGGGGTATCTCGTGAATTTTCCCTAAAAACTAACTCACTTACTTAAGGAACGCTTATTAAGTCGTTCAATGTGTTTGAGCTTTGAGTTGCTTCGTATATTGAGTTGTGTTTAATGTACTTCTTATTAATGTTGCATAAATAATCAATCGCATGTATAAGACAAAATAGTCGTGCGTAGCCCGTTAGCTTAGGGGCTACACGTTAACGTACCAGCAAAGGTGCTGAGCCCCTAGGGGCATCCATATTATTTTGCAGGTAAGAAGCAGCAGATGGCCCGGCTTGAGAGTAGGAAGGGGTAGGCACATACGGGTTTAAATTTGACCTGCGAGTTGTGCATGTACACTCGCATGGTAGTCTACATCAAGAAATTCCGTTAAGTTCTAAACTACATGTGTGAAAATCCTAATAACAATCTAATGGATTTTTATACTAGAATTGATGAACAAAAACTAATAATATTAGTGTTTATTTATATAGATTCGATATTTTAGTGGGGTGTGGCCAAGTGGTAAGGCAACGGGTTTTGGTCCCGCTATTCGGAGGTTTGAATCCTTCCGTCCCAGAGTATCTTTATTTTATCATAAAAAAAAGAAATTACTAATTCAAATAGTAAGTTGTATAGGAGGAAAGGTACTTGAAATTGTGTATGTATTTGGTTAAGACTTGTAAGTACTAATGTTCGGTATAATCGGGTCCATCAGACCGTAGCTAGATCTTGGAGATTTTAGTATGCCTAGTTAGTCACGTGGGTGACTAACGACGGTAACACTAACTTTGTAGGAATTTCCGCTGCAATGATAATATGAGTAATTGGAAGTTTATGAGATGATTATGGTTTTATGAGTTAGGGCGTTACATCGAATGTGGTATATATTGGCTACGTAAAACATACTAATTTAAGTATAAATATTTCATTAAATTATTTTTATTCAACAAAATATACAATCCCATAAATTTAGTAACTACTAAGTAATTGTACTAATTAAAAATTAAAAATAAGTTTGAACTAGTTAATGTATGATAGTTTTAAAAATGTTGAATAATAAAAAAAGTAAAAGAGAATATACCAAATATCAAAAGATATACTATTACTTGCATAATATAGATATAGTAATCAAAAGTTAGATATGTATACAAGTATATAAATTGTCCTTGAACATACCAATGTAGAATTGTAGAAAAACGAGTATTTGTTAAATAAAGACCGTTTGATAATGAATCACGTATGAAATACCCCGTAATTAAAAACAGTGATTAATTAGGCTAATTATAATTCTAAAGGCTTAATTATATCTGAACTAACATGAGGGAACAAATCCCGAAGAAAACGGACCTATAAAATGGGTTAAAAGCATAAACGAACCTTAAAGCGCGTTTTTCGAGGAAACTGGGAAAACGCGACTTTGAGCGGGTCAAATGGACTCGTAACAATTTTGGTCAACCAAATAGTCATTAATAGACATTAATAAAGGTTGGGAACCAATAAAATTAATTAAACGAGAAAATTCTGAAAAATAGGTTCCGGTTAGTAAAACTGTAACAACCGGGAAGTTGTGGGGTGAGAATGCAAATAAGAGAAATTAGTGTGTCCACTTTTGTAAATAAAAAGCAAGAATGTGAGTGTGTGTGGGTGTGGAATCGACATCCCCCTCCCTCACTCTCTTTATTTCTTTCTTATGTGCTAAAGGGCAAAGAGAATAAGTACAAAAGTAAAAATAAAACTCTCTCTCCTCACAAACCCTCCCTCACTCACGATTTCTCTCTTCCTCTATTTCTCTTCTTCCTCCTCCAAGCAGCCCATGGCGATTTGAAGCTCCTCACATGGCAGCCCTCTTCTTCTCCATTTTTGAAGGCTCAAACCTTGTCCAAAATTATAAAAAACCATACCATTGGAATCCCCTTACAAAGGAGAACATCCTCCTCTTTTCAAAAATCCAAAAGCTCCAATTTTGTTTTCATGGGTGGAAGCCATTTGAATATTTGAGTCCACCATTAGAAGCTCCTACTCCACCTTGATGTTGTAAGGTAAAAAGAAATTCGAAAATCCACCATTTCTAGCCCTTGTTTGCATTATGAGAATTTTTAGATTTTGAATGCCTTGTTCCTTTTTGCTCCAGCCGATTTTGGCATCTTCTTTGGGCTAGGAATCTTGTTCTCTTGCTAGTTAAGAACCTCATTCATTGGTTGGAAGGTCATACTTTTTCTAAACCCTAAACACATCTAAATTCTAGGGTTAGTTGAAATGGATGCTAAGTAGTTGTTGTGTATTGGTATGGTGGTTGTAGCATTGTGTATTGTGTGAGAAGAACAAGGAAGAAGGAAAGAAGGAAGGATAATCCAAGAAAGAAGGAGAAACTAGAAACATAAGGTAAATACCCTTACCTTGGGCTAGTTTGTATACTTTAGTGTAACAGTTTTTGTGTAGTAAAAATAAGTAATGTATATGATAATGAGTAATGAGTATGTTGTAGTATAATGAGGAATGGTAATGTAACAGTTTTGAAGTTTTTAAATGATGTTTAAAAGCCTTGGGAAACCATGGGTAGTATATGTATATGTGCAGGAAAATTGGTGTGTTGTAGTGTGTATAATGATGTGTGAATTGGTATGGGAATTGTGAGCAGAGATAATGTGTGGGCAAAGTTAAAATTATAGGGGAGACTATGTCAAATTTTGCCTAGAAACGAGAGGACTTAAGCAATTAAGAAGAAGGAATGACCTAGGTAGTAACTAGGTGTAGTTGGAGAGTGTAAAGGGAGTAGTTTAGTGTCTTGAAACAGATTTGTAAAGGATTTAGGTAATGAGAAGAGCTAGAGTGTAAAGTAATGTATTTTGAATGCTAGGAGTAGCATTAGTGGAGGGAGTATTGAAGGATAGAAGTTTGGGTGAAAATCTGTAGCACAAGAGGGGAGAACAAAATCTGTAGCATTAGTGAAATGAAAACTAGTATAAGTGTTGGATTAAAATGAGGAAAAATGTGTAAGTGAATCTAAGATTGAGTAATGAGTTTGGTGGATGAACTAAGGTGATTTAGAGGGTTTAATTAGTGCTAAAACATGTTTGGATGTATGTAGGAACATTAGGGAAGAAATGAGTAAGAAGAGAAGAGAAAAACAAAATCTGTAGGCATGTTCTGCTACCGACCGACCCAGAGGTGGATTGGTCGGTGGGTCGGTCAGGGCGTAAATAACTGAACCAAAACCTTCTGGAATGGACCGACCCAGACGCCGTGATTCGGTCGTGGGTCGGTTGGGACTTAAAATCACTGGAACGAAGTTTCTGACTTCGACCGACCCAGGAGGTAGGGTCGGTCTCAAAGAATTTCAGGGCCGAAAACTTTCTGGAATGGACCGACCTAGAGGTGTATGGGTCGGTCGGAACAGTCTTTGATCGGTCGGGCAAAGTCTGGAGAACGGGAAACTTACTGGAATGGACCGACCCATAGGGTTGGGTCAGTCGGTGGGTCGGTCAGCCCAAACTACCAAACAAAATGTGTTAACTCTAGTAATCATATGTATGTATATATATATGCACACACATGTATATATATATAGGTGTATACCATTGTGGTTAAGAATAATAAATGAACGTGCACATGAGTAAGGAAGCAAACCTAAAGTATGAAATAAATTCGTAACCACTTGTAACATGTAAGAATTAGTAAGTATGCCTAGGGAAAGGTAATGGAGTAAGAGTTAAACAAATAATAGGTCATTAACCATACAACTCCATGTATGTTATAGGATTTGATTTGTGAACACCGAAGGACCCGGTAGTACGAATACGACGGTGAATGGTATGATTTCCTCATGCTCTGTATCCTAACTTGGTTACCCCGATTTGTGTGCTTATGTGATCACCCAAATAAGATAAATGCACGAATCGGACTTTTATTGCACTTAATTGTGTTTGAGCTATTTTGTTCTTGTTGTATTCTCTTGAACATTTGGTTTGTATAATTCATGAAATGAATGAATGAGAATGAAGTGTATGTGTACATGATGAGTACTTGTGTAGTGTATTGATCTATGGTAAGGAAGTAATGACTTCTACTAATTCCTAACCATCTAACTCCTAACTTGAGTAATGAGTAAAATGGAATGAGTAGAAGCCCGATATAGTTTCGGCCACGCGTGAGGATAAGGAAACACAAGAGGTTGGATCCGAATCCTGGCTGTAATCTTTTCCATGGACCAATCCCCTTAAATGGGTAGCATCCTGGATTAGTGGGCCACCCTAAAGCCCGGTGGTGGGATGTAGTAATCCTTGCCCGGAGGTCATACCGACTTGACTTGTGTAAAGTAAGTAAGAAGTAAAGTATTGTATGTGTATTGGTCTTGACTAGTGTAAGTCATTGACCTTGAGTAAAAGAGTATTGAACACCCGATTAACCCGGGTGTGTAAAGAAGCTAACAAGCCTTAAGTATGTATTGGATAAGTGTATCTCCATATTGCGGTGAGTATTCGGTAAGTGTGAATGATTGACTTGTAATGTCTTTCTTGCATGTATTGAATGTATGTATGCCTTGTGAAATGAATGTATCGAATTGTATTGTATAAAATCATGTATGTATGTATGAATGAAACGAACCGCATGTATTCGACCAAATAGTTGGCGTACCCTCGATAGTACGTGGGGTATACGGTTATCATATGCAGCGTAAGCTGAGCCCCTTGGGGCACTTTTTTATCTTACAGGTACCCGCGAGGCGTGAGGGTCGAGTAAGGACCGGAAGTGAACTCTTTTTGGGGTAGTTAGTAGATTGGAACGGTGTACCGAGTTGTCCACGGCTAAGGCCTTTTGAGGAGGAGCCAGTGTACCATGTGGTACACCTTTTGGATAATGAATTATGATTGGATAGAATGGAGTAGATGTACAAACTCTTAATTTTTGGGAATAGTCTTGGAATGTAATTCATATATTTTGGATACTCAGTAATCAAAGTGTAAGCAAGTATTTGGTATTGTAAGGTAAGTAATATGTATTCGGTATATTCTAATCGTCAGACCGTTACTGTAAGTAGTAGTAGCCTTGTTAGCCTTGGATGGCTAATGGCGTTGTATCACCCGTCGGGAGTAAGTAAGTAAGTATTCCGCTGCGAGTAAGGTAATTATGGGAATGATTAGAGGACAATGGAAAGATTAGCGGTTGGGTTGTTACAAAAAGTGGTATCAGATTCGCTCTGATGATTAGAATACCGAGTGTAGTGATTACCGAGTTAGGTTATAAACCGTTTCACAACGGAAAACTAGAAACCTAACTAGGAATAACCGTTAATGTTTACGGATACCCTTGACGTCTGCAAAGAAGATACCATTGTTTGAATCAAGACCATGTGGTCATAGTGTCACAGTATCTAATGTAATCCACACTTGTTCAGATGTCAGGACGAGGTCCAGGCCAACCCAGAGGAGGGGCCAACGATGGACCGGGCGCGCAAACGATAGCTGAGATCGTCACCGCCACAGTAGCACAGATGCTACCGCAAGTAATTACCGATGTACAACAAACACAACAAAACCAACAGCAGCAACAACAACAGCAGCCCGACCCACCTCAACCACGTGAGACCAATTGGGTAAAGGTAGTCGCCGACCTTCGACCTCCATGCTTTAGAGGCGAGAGCGACCCCGCCAAGCTCGAGGCCTACCTCTCCGAGATGGAGACGGCATTCGAGACACTTGAGACTCGCGCTGGAGTTCAAGTGAGGATAGCTGCGTATTACCTCAAGGACGCGGCTATGGACTGGTGGAAGCTCGTCAAGGTCGGGCACGTAGCCGACCCCGCATTTGGTTGGGAAGCATTCACCTCTCTCCTCCGATCTAAGTACTATCCCGAGCATGTCAAGACCAAGAAACGGCTTGAGCTCGATGCCCTAAAGATGACGGAGAAGATGACGGTTGATGAATATTACCGCACCTTCACCTCTCTTCTCAGACTTCTACCCAACCTTGGGTATACCGGCCAAGTCTTGGTCGACCGCTTCTACGGCGGATTGAGCCATCGACTCCGGTATGCCATGGGATTCGCGGTTTACCTCCCATCAGGTAAACAACGTTGAACCCTTAAAAGCCATGAGCAATACGAATTAGTATTCCCGTATGTAAATGTAACCTAATGCCAACTAATTCAGGAGTGTTACCACGCTGCATCTCGAGTTGAGATCACCTGCCAGCTAAGAGATGAGGAGCAAGCGCTGAAGCGCAAGGTGAGCAGCAAAGGTAACACCTCCGACGACCAAAACCAAACCAAACCATGGAAGAAGAAGAAGAGGAAGTACTCCCACCAGAAGAACACCTCTAGAGACGGCAGTGCCCATGCTGAGAAGGGCAAGGCAGCTGATCCGTTACAGCTTGCCTACACTGCACCAGTGGCAGCGAAGCCACTGAGGTCTCAGCCCAACGAGGGTAAGAACCCGAAATCGAATTAGTACACTTGTGAATTAGTATGTGTATGGAGTATTGTAAGTATACCGAACCTCGCTAACTTGGAAGCTCTAGGTTCTGGATTTGGCCATGGCAAGGGCCAAAATGATGGCCGCAATTATGTGTGCCGAAACTTCAACAAGGATCATCCCGACACCGATTACCAAGGAAGGGAGATCCGCTACTACAACTGCCAGAAGCCGGGGCACCATGCTAATCCATTCCTAGAAAACTCGAAGCCCAAGGGCAACTATCAGGGCTACAAGCAGCGTGAAGGCAAGGAGGTTGCGTCTGGCGATGCTCATGCCCAGCACACCTCACAGGGACAGGGGTCCCGGGGTCCACAGAAGGGCGCACCGTAGAGGCAGCCGGCCTTGCACATCATAGACCGTGACGGGACCGGTACTAAATCCGGCCCAAGTATTCACCGTAACCTTTAATCCTTGAAGAGCTTGTCTAAGTATTGAAATATCTGTATGAATGGATGCATGAATGTGTAAGTAATTGAAGTATGAAATTGAGCATGAGTAAGTAAAATGGAAGTATGTATTGAGCATGAAATGAATTAGTGAGCCTAGAACTCACACTAAATGAAATTTACCACCTTAGGGAAATTCCTTATCTGTTACCCAATACCTTCAAACCCACCTCATGAAGAGACCGACATCGCCACTCACCACTTCAACAACGAGCAGTGTCAGGTCATCCGCCTAGGTATGATCTTATTAAAAGGATACCTGACACCCGAAGCACAAGTTTCAATCATCCGACGATGCAACGAACTAGGAATGGGTCCAGGAGGATTTTATACACCCGAATTCCCCGGTGGAGCAACAATGAAGCTAAAAATGATGTTCTTGGGAAAGGATTAGAACCCTTATACCAAGACATACCAAACGACGCGAGCAGGAGACGGAGCCACACCTCCATCAATACCCACCGAATACCAAACGCTTGTTACAGAAGCCGTAGAAATCGCACAGCAGTATGACGATGAACCAGTCCCTGCACTTGAAGTAGACCTCTGTATTGTCAATTTCTATGAAAAAGAAGGATGACTTGGTTTACACCAAGACAAGGACGAGACAACGGAATCTCTTAAACTAGGAGTGCCCGTAGTGTCTTGGTCCATTGGTGATGACGCCGTATTCTTGTATAGCGAGCAGAAGCGTGTGGACCTCGCAGAGAAATGGTATTGAGATCAGGAGATCGAGATGTTCTTATCATGGGTGGAAAATCGAGATTGCTGTATCACGGGATCAAGAAGATCAAGTTGAATATGGCACCACCGGCAATAATCAATGCCACACACATGAAACCAGGACGCCTGAACCTTACCTTTAGAAAGTATTAATCTTGTAGTAGCATGTAACCCAGTAGTAACGTGTATTAGAGGCACAGTATGTATGATGGTTGGTTTATTCAATAAAAGCAGTGTTGGTTATTAAATTCCACTTGTGTTCCACCATCGTTACTTACAATCTTATGAATCAATAGGTTGTGGACTCGGTACCGAAGGTAACCTGAGTATCCTCACCGAAGAACAAGCCGGCAAAAGCGGCACCATTCTAACGAGAACATTCCTAGTAAACGGCATCGAAGCCTCAGTACTATTTGACTCTGGCGCCTCTCACACCTTTGTATCGCCATCATTTGTGAAGAAGTTGGGGCTAGACGCAGATGAGCTACCAAATTTCTTGGTTACTCTCCCGTCGAAGGAGCGAGTAAAGTGTACTAAGTACTACCACACTGCCACATTCGAATCAAAAGGCAAAGTGTTTCCCATCTCCTTCATTGAATTCAACGGGTTGGGATTCGACTTAATAATTGGAATGAACTGGTTGGAGCGGCACAAGGGACGGATCCTTTGCTCCGAGCATCGATTGCTGCTCAAGAGTCCATCGGGTCACTGTTTCATACCGCCAGAGACCGAGAGAGCCTTCAAATATAGTCATCTCCGCTATGGCAATGTACCGGGAGCTCAGAAAAGGACATGAGGTGTATTTATGCCATGTGCAAGTTCTGGAGAGAGATTCAGAATTCAGTGATGATGTACAGTAGTCTCAGAATTCCCTGACGTATTCCCGAAAGAGCTGCCTTGTATGCCACCACAGAGAGCAGTAGATTTCAAAATCGACCTTGTACCTAGTACTAGTCCCATTGCTAGGGAACCATACCGTATGGCACCTGCAGAAATGACTGAGCTTAAAGAGCAACTACGTGAATTACTCGACAAAGGGTTTATACGCCCGAGTGTATCACCCTGGGGAGCACCGGTCCTCTTTGTTAAGAAGAAGGACGGTAGTCTCCGCCTCTGCATCGACTACCGCAAATTGAATGCGGTCACTGTAAAGAACAAGTATCCATTACCATGCATCGATGACCTGTTCGTTCAGTTGAAGGGAGCTTCAGTCTTTTCTAAGATTGATCTCCGATCCGGATATCACCAAATTGCTATCAAAGAGCAAGACATTGAGAAAACAGCATTCCGAACAAGATATGGCCACTACGAATTCACGGTGATGCCATTCGGTTTGTCTAACGCACCAGCGAAATTCATGGACCTAATGAATCTGTTATTCAGTGATCAGCTAGACACTTCAGTAGTAGTATTCATCGACGACATCCTTGTGTATTCGAAGTCACCAGAAGAGCATGAAAATCATTTGAGAAGAGTACTTGAGACACTGCGTGAGAACCAGCTGTATGCGAAGTTCTCCAAATGTGAGTTTTGGCTAGATCAGGTATCATTCCTCGGTCTTGTCATCTTGAGTGCGGGCATTTCAGAAGATCCATCCAAAATCGAAGTAGTACGATCATGGCCTAGACCTAAGACGGTTACCGACATCCGGAGCTTTCTTTGTTTAGCCGGTTATTACCGGAGGTTTGTAAAGGACTTCTCAAAAGTCGCTAAGCCCATGACGTCATTGATGAAGAAAGATGCACCGTTTGTATGGACAAACGAGTGCGAGGTATCCTTCTAGAGCCTAAAAGACTCATTGACCTCAGCGCCAATTCTCACTCTTCCAGAGGGCACAGAGGGATTTGAGGTGTATTATGATGCATCGGGCAAGGGCATGGGATGCGTACTCATGCAGCATGGCAAGGTGGTAGCTTATGCCTCCCGCCAGCTGAAAACCATGAGGAGAATTACCCGACACACGATCTAGAGTTAGGAGCCATTGTCTTCGCCTTGAAGATATGGCGACACTATCTCTATGGGGTAAGCATCACCATCTACTCCGACCACAAAAGTTTGCAGTATGTATTCACATAGAAAGAACTGAATTTAAGACAGAGGAGGTGGATGGAGTTCCTCTCAGATTACGACATCAACCTCCAGTATAAAGAAGGGAACGCAAACGTTGTAGCCGACGCCCTGAGTCGTCGAGCACACTCGCTCCATTCGCTACTCGCTTCTTCTAGCTTGGTTGACGAGGTGCGAGACGCTCAGTTGAGCGACCCTTACTTCATGGAAATCCGACAGAAAATCACAGAGGGTACCTTCGAGAGCCGAAAGTACGACTTCAAATTGCATAAAGATGGTATAATCCGATTGAATGGCATATTATGCGTCCCCCGAAGCAATGCTGAGCTAAGGGATCGCATTCTGCGAGAGTCACATTGTTCCACATTGCATGCCCATCCGGGAGCCTCTAAAATGTACAAAGACCTGAAGAGGTACTTCTGGTGGTCAGGAATGAAATCCGACATGACCGAGTATGTTCTGAGGTCTCTCACATGCCAGAAGGTGAAGTTCGAGCACCGAAGACCGGGAGGGATGGTGCAATCTATGCCCATTCTGGAGTGTAAATTCCATGATATCTCTGTGGATTTTTGTTGTTGGACTCCCACCTGCTAGGGGAGGACTCAACATGATCTGGGTAGTAGTCGATCGTCTCACCAAGGTTGCCCGATTCATACCGATGAAGGACACCTGGAAGGTGGCGAAGCTCGCGGAGCTATTTGACAAGGAGATCATCTGACACCACGGAGTCCCGAAAACCATAGTATCTGACCGCGACACCAGATTTCTTTCGAGATACTGGAGAGCAACACAAGAAGCGCTGGTATTGAGTTGAGGCTTAGCACCGTCTTCCATCCACAGACCGACGGTCAGACAGAAAGGACCATCCAAACACTAGAGGATATGCTTAGGGCATGTGCCTTAGACTTCCAGGGGAGCTGGATTGATAAGCTTCATCTTATCGAGTTTTCGTATAACAATAGCTATCATGCTTCGATTAAGATGTCGCCTTTCCAAGCTTTGTATGGTAGACCTTGCCATACCCCGTTGTATTGGGATGAGTCAAGTGAAGCGGTCATCATAGGACCGGAGTATCTAGAACAAGTACAAGCTGAAGTTCAGCCAATCCGAGCAAATATGAAAGCAGCCCAAGATAGACAGAAATCCTATGGAGATGGGCAACGACGCGACCTTGAGTTCGCCGTGGGCGACTAAGTGTTCTTGCGTGTCTCACCTATGAAGGGCGTCTTTCGATTTGGCCAGAAGGGCAAGCTGAGCCCGAATATTGTAGGCCCGTACACGATTACCGAGAGGATTGGAGCCGTAGCTTATAGGCTAGCATTGCCTGAAGAATTGGGGTGTGTTCATGATGTCTTTCATGTATCACAACTCAAGAAATACATAGCCAATCCCTCTCATGTATTAGAACCCAGGCAACTATTCCTAGAGCCGACGATGAGATATGTCGAGACTCCACTGTGAATCCTTGATACGAAGACAAGAGACACTCGCCATAAATCTGTACCAATGGTGAAGGTCTTGTGGTCTAACCACAATGTCAAGGAAGCGACTTGGGAATTAGAGGACGCCATGAAGGCGAAGTACCCAAATCTATTTGTAGACTAGATGTCTAGTATCTGTATAGTACGGAGGGTACGGGGCGTACCCCTTTTAAGGGGGGTAGAGCCTTTTTACTTTTGCATTGCTTCGGGTTAGCATTGCATAGTATGTATGTATTGTAATTGTATTTTGTTGGCACATGTAGTGCTAATTGTATTTTATTGGCACAAGGTAGTGCTAGTAGTATCCAGTATGTAGTACAATGAGTATGGTATGTGTATGGTATGTGTGTAATGAGTAATGCATTTGTGGTGTACGGTATATGACACGAATGACAATGTGAAGAGTATGGTGAATGGTATGGTGAAATGTATTGTGGAATGTGTGAATTGGATTATGCATTGTGTATGGTATTTGAATTGAGTATGGTGTACGGTATTTGAATTGGTTTATGCTTGTAGTGTAAGAATTGTGAACACCTTGTAAGGTGGTAGTAGAGTGCATTGTGGCAATTGGCTTGCCAAATGAGTAGAAATAGTAAACCGTAAACCTTGAGCAACTTTGAGGGCATAGTTCCTTAAGGGGGTATATTGAAATACCCCGTAATTAAAAACAGTGATAAATTAGGCTAATTAAAATTTTAAAGGCTTAATTATATCTAAACAAACATGAGGGAACAAATCCCGAAGAAAATGGACCTATAAAACTGGGTTAAAAGCATAAACGAACCTTAAAGCGCGTTTTCGAGGAAACCGGGAAAACGAGACTTTAAGCGGGTCAAATGAACTTGTAACAATTTTGGTCAACCAAATAGTCATTAATAGACATTAATAAAGGTTGGGAACCAATAAAATTAATTAAATGAGAAAATTAGGGAAAACGGGTTCCGGTTAGTAAAACTATAACAACCGAGAAGTTGTGGGGTGAGAATGCAAATAAGAGAAATTAGTGTGTCCACTTTTGTAAATAAAAAGCAAGAATGTGAGTGTGTGTGTGTGGGTGTGGAATCGACAGCCCCCTCCCTCACTCTCTTTATTTCTTTCTTATGTGCTAAATGACAAAGGGAATAAGTTGAAATACCCAATAAATTAATTTAAATTAATTTAGGGGATTTCTTTTAGTAAACCCTAAATAATACTATTAAATATTAATTTATTATATGGTATTATGAATTTAATAGTGAGATTTATAAGTCAATAAATCATGGGAAAATTTCAAGACACTCCAGTTATATTATAAAGATTTTAGAAATATTTTGAACATTGATTTAAGGCTTAAAAGTCAAAATAAAATCCTAGAAACCTTAAAGCTTCAAAAGCTTTGCTAGGATTGACTTTTTGAGAATGGTCAAATCAGGCCATGAAAACTATACCAATAAAAAGGTTATGGAAAACCAAGAAGATTGATAAAAAGAACGTTAAAATCGGATCATCCTAGCCAAAGTTATGATAAATTGAAGTTTAGAGCCAAACTTTTGGAGGTTGCTGACGTGTCCAGGGCTACTGACTCAGCCGTGCACCTCGGGACACGTGTCGCGCCCAGTCAGCACCAGAGTTAACATAATCGGTTAAGTTTCCTTCAGTTTTGGCATGTCAGGGGTCGATCTTTAGACGCCTATATCTTTGTCTCTACTCCACCATTTGGTATGCCGTCTATTTCATTCGATTCTCCTATCATTCCTATTTCCAACCATTACTCACACATCATCTAACTCCTTCTACAATGGCCGGAACCTTGATCCAAAGTTGCCTCCCTGCGAAACCGTAACCCAGATTTCCAGAAACCCAGTTAATCAGGTAAACTTCGTCGGACCATAACTTCATCGTATGTGGACGAAAATTCATGTTCTATAGCTCATTGTATAGATCTCTAATCCTTCTACAACTTCCATGTCAATGACCAAGGCTGATTCGCACTAGTTTGGGAGATAAAGCTGTCTAAAGTTGCCTACTCGATCACGGTGGTATTTCTACCCAGATTATTCCGAAACCGACTAGGTAAACACAGATCTTGTGAGATCTGTAACTTTCTCCCTAGCTCATAAAATTCAATGATTCTTCCACTAACATCTAGAGTTACATGTCTATTTTGGATTGTGATAGGTTTCGTGAATCAAATCCCTCTCAGTTTGCGCGAGTTGATTCGAGAAGTTGCCTACCTGAACTGCACATAAAATAACAAGTTTCCAGAATTTCCGATTTGATTCTCCTCGTTAATGCGATTCCGGTGAGTTTCAGATCAAATTGCTCCGTTATTGCCAATCGTAACTTCGTTACCGGTAAAACCCACATGCCAATTTAGTCTATTACGGATTACAATAGGGGAATTTGTCTAATTCAAATCAAAACCAACCTATAAACCCTAACTTCGAACCCATATTCGAAAATCTTCAATTCTGCATGATAATTAGGGAAATCGGTACCATTAGAACCGGAATTTAATTTCGAATCCATAGGAACAAGAATCGTTGAATTTCGTTCTGTAGATTGTGAGATATTGAGGGATTAGTACTCGGGTGCGATTTGGGAGGTTCTGATGAACTCGCGAGATGTAGGCCGTCCGATCGTGGTTAATAGAAATGGACGGCCGAGATTAGAACGTGGGGGTTTAAGTTGTAATAGTTCAATATATTTTCCAGAATAAAGTCCTAACTTGTAAGATTTATTTAATGACCTTCCCTAATGTATTTTGGGACAAAATTTTAACCACCGATTCCTTATAAAATGTAGTTTATTTTGATGTAAATTAATATGGGTTTTGAGTTTTTAAACGTAAATTATAATTTTTGTAAGTTTGTGAATTTTGGAATTGTTTGGATAATTTAAAATGATATTTTATGAAAGAAAAATTTTATAATATGTCTAAAATGTTATAGTTGCTATATATTAAATTTGGGGATTTTTAGACAAGAAGAAATAGGTCTAAAAATTGTAATTCTGAATTTTTCCTAAGGTATATTATAATATAAGGTTTTGAATGTAACAAAAATTAAAGTATAGATGATTAATAAACTTTGTAGGTTGAGAATAATGAAATAATACTAAACTAACATTTAATACAGAATGTTAAGAAATATTTTGAGTACAAGCTTTTAAGTGAAGTGAATATATAAGAAATAAAATAGTAATATGTTAAATCAAGGAATTTAGTTAATCTATGTTTATACCAACTAGATAATGTGGAGTGTAATGTGCTTAAATTAAACTAAGGGAAATGCTTTATTTTATAAATTATATACCGGGAGTGGATAGGTGTAAAGGTTATTAAAGATAATTAAATACAATAAGAATTTCTTAAAGAAAGTTTTGGACAATACAAATCCTAAGGGAAAATATATGTATATATAAATACATTAGAAGTAAATAAAAGAAGTAACATACCGTATGGGAAACATAATAAGAGGGAAAAATTAGGATAAACCTAACTCATACGTGACAATTAAAATATTAAATGTTAATGTGACATCTAAGTGGACTGTTAGGGGGAAATGCATATCCTAAACCTTAAATAGGTATTAAAGTAACCTAGCCAAGTGTAACTAAAGAGTTAATTAAGCTAAACCTATATTCAGGAGTAGGTAAATGGAATAAGTTAAAATGTACATTAAAGATTTAATTACGAAATCTAGCCAGATCCTTGAGAGAGAGTGATTGTAAACCAAAACTATAGACTAGTAAGAATGAAAGATGTGTAGCATTATAGTTCCTTAACTAATCAATGCTTGGAATACCTTAATTATAGGTGATTAGTGGAAGTAGTTCGCATTTTCAAGTTGGTTACAGCTTCTACACATACCAGGTACGATTTTCTCGTACTCAGATACTTTTGCTAATGGACTTTATGGAATATTTTGGAAAACGCAAACTGAGCTGAAATGAATTTCAAAAGGAAACTGTTTGTGTGACTAACTTAGCTTGATGTGACTAACTGAGCCTTGGATGTACAACTCACATGATCATTGGTACCTTTTATCTGGTTGTCTCATTGGATATTAACTGCTGAGGGTTTACGCCTCTGCGCTCTGTAGGACTGAGTGTTTTCGTATTGCACTTGTGCAGTTAATAATCTAGTGGGAATATGGAAAATGTCAATCTTGGTATTGAGTATGGATTCTTTCTATTAAGTGGTGCTCACACTTTTCACCGATGACTGAGAACGAGTCGGTTGCAGCGGAGGTCTGCTATACCTCGTCCATATGGACAACTGACAGCGGAGGTCTATTTACCTCGTCCTTGTGACAACTGACTGGTGGTGGGGTCCATCTCTCCCAATGGTTTTATTCCACTCTTGAGTTATGGGTCTTAGATCTCTTCTACCATTCCTAGTCCTTGTGACTACTTGGGTCTTTCTACTCCGAATTGGATCTGAATCTAACACAAGCAATGGATGTTCACTAACTTATGGTGTGGCTTCGTTTTGATTACTAACTTTACCTTTCTGTTATTTATCTCTATCCTTGACTTGTTACCCTTTGACTTGGTGATTTGGATGTGCCTTGTTCTTCTGTTTTTGTTTTGAGCGTTTGACTTCAAGTTATTGTTTATTTTAAGAGTTATGTTTTTAAACTTTTGTTTTGAAGAGTTGTACCAGTTCCATTCCAGGGAACTGACTCACCCCTCCCAGGGTGGGCTGCTTGGTTTCATCTTGCAGGTACGGATTGTTATACAGGTGGCCACGAAGAGTATGAGTGATTGGGATGGGAATTAGGATTTGTGGAGCGTTGGCGTATTTTTCTGTTGTTAGGTTTATGTTATGTTTTCTCGAGTTCAGACCGTAGCATTTATAATCTTATAGGTTGTAATTGGTGGGGTTTGGTGCCGGGTGTTTGGAACCCGATGATCTATAATCGCCTTAGTATTTTATTTTCCGCTGCATTTTCATTAAATAGGGGTGTTACAGAAAGTGGTATCAAAGCGTAGTTACGCTCTGAGCTCGAGAAAACAAGCCGAGTCAAATACTTAGAATATAGGTGCCCTTAAAATGGGAAATTGGGGTAGAATTGGGAAGTGAGGATTCCAGAAAGGCTCGTTACCCTTACCACATACTTCACTATACTTGCTTTTACATTACTTCACGTATTTATGAACACTCCATCTATGCACCGTCCTTAGAACGTTATAAAAATTTCACACCTCTACTACTAATACGGTTTGTCTTTATAGAATCAAAGGAAATTATAGGTCATTGTGTGGGACCTTGAAAAATAAAGATGTAAAATTGGGTTGAAATGTACTGTGAATATTTAGATACTCAAAATGACTATCATTGATGATGACACGACATGGAGTCAAACCCCACTTGATTTGAGTTTCTTTATAGGAAAGATAAACGTGGAACCAGGGCTTTGGAAATAGCATGATTACTATATTAGCCATAGCGTAATATTACAAATCTTTCTAAATTTTCTAATAAAGGATGATAGAGAATCATGCCTAAGGTGATAACTTGTAAATAAAAAGTGTGTATATATTTATTAAGGATCAGATATGTGAGATAACCTAAGGTTAGAAAATTCATAGAAAAGAATTAAAAGATAATGGATTGGTGATAGATCCATAACCCACAGGTTTTAGGATCAAAACTTAGTTGTTGATGGATTATGTTCATAAGGTAAATCTTTAGGATTTTATAAAGGGATTTGGAAATTGGAAGTTAGAGATCCAAATTCCTAGAAATCAAATGGGAGGATTAAATTATATGTTTTGAGAATACTACTTATTGAAATGCTAAGAAGAAGTAACTAGAGATTCATGCAAGTATATCTTGGTATATGGTTTAATAGTTACTACGATGCAGGGTACATAGTAATGGTTATTTGGAATTTTCATAGTTACCTATTGGAATAGAGTAATAATTGAATAGTTTGGTAAGTATGTATTTGACGCTTTATGAATTTGGTAAACCGGGTGGAAGGTTGAACTTGGTCCTGGCCAGATCAAGGGATATTGGACACAAAATGGGGTTGAGAGGTAATTCAACTTTGGCACTGGCCATGTCAAGGTTGGGTGATCCTTGAAACTTCCTAATCTTGACAAAAAAAGGGGAGTAATTTATTACACAATATACATAGTTACCTTGAGAATTACACTAAGCAAGAGAAGTTTTTGAATGGAGTATCATAATATAAGTTGCTAATAGTGTATTCTACATGAATTATTATTTCTTAAACAAATAGTTAGTTATAATATAACCAGTGTATTCTGTGGCTAACTAATATCTTGATAATCCTAGTCAATCGGGAATATATAGTCAATTATATTACAACTTAAGAGTAGTATGTTATCTCTATCTTGAATGGTAACTAACAAACCACGATAAACTTCAGCCTGGAACATTTGACTTTATCATACTATTAAATAACATATAGATATACACCGACCTAACCCTAGGTTGAGAGGTAATTCATTACACAAAAATTATTATTTCTTAAAGATATAATTAGTTATATTATAAACTGTATAGTTCACCATTAACTTACATTTTAATAATCATACATGTTTAATCAATAATACAAAGATGTACACACACCTTCAACCTTTAGCTTAAATGGTAACTAAGCAACTACAACAACCTCCAACCTGAAATAACCAACATTACCTGGTATTAGACCATTAAATATTATATAGATCCACACGCATACCTGGTACTAGCATAAAACATTAATTTAGTTGTGCTTAAAAATTCACTAAGTTGTCTACTCAACCTAATAACTAGATATTGTTCTAGGATTAAACTACTTACTTAAATCATGGGGTTGAGAACGCTACGGGGAGACTGAGGACTCCATGAGAGTGAAGTACCCACACCTATTCACATGATATTTCCTTGTATTCTTGCCATTAATGGGTTCTTGTTCATGGTGGTACGAGGGCGTACTTGGCTCTTTTCGGGGGAGGGGGGGAGGGCAGTACTCTTTCTTCGTCACCTCATCCAGATTATGCCCTGTTTGTTTTGTTAGTAGAGTGATGGAGAGGTGTATGTATGTACTTGATTTATACATTGTAACACCCTACTATTAATACGAACATTACCGTCCAATCTCCTCGTGCTTTCAGAGTCATGCAGCGGATACATACTTACATACAATGGGTGATACAATGCCGTTAGTCACCCACATGACTAACAAGGCTACTACTTCTATATACAGCATCGGTCTGATGGACCAGAATCCCGAGTACTCCATATCTGTAACACATACTCTATTTACCGGGTAATTACTACAATCCTCATTCAATACAATACTCCAAGTTCAATACAAAATAATCCACAGACCGAGTTTACTAGGTTCCAAATCAAATACAATACTTCTCCCAAATTTATACATACTCACCAAGAGTCTATCTATTACCCCTTTCTCACAAACTACCTACTTCTAAATATGAAGGCTTGCCACCGGTCTCTTACCTTGACCGTATCCGCTTCGGGTACCTGCACACTAAAAACGTTCCCCCTAGGGGGTCAGCTTTCGCTGCGCATGATAACCGCATACCCCGCGTACTAGTGAGGGTACGCCGACCACTTGGTCGTATACATGCAGTTCATTTATTCACACAACATGCATACATGCTTTCATACACAATACAATAATACTTACACAAGGCATACATACATACACTTCATTACATACAAGGAATACAATACACCATCCAATACATACTTACCTTCTTCCGAAATACACATACTCATTACATACACAATATACAATTCTTGTTAGCTTCATTGGTCCACCCGGGTTAATCGGGTGGAGATTACTCTTTTACTCTTTACTCCATACATACGCATACATACTCATACTCATACATACTTACTTACTCTTACTCTTACTCATGTTAAGTCGTCGGGACCTCCGGCCCGGGGACTACTCCGTCCCACCACCGGGATTTACTTGACTCACCAATCCGGGATGCTACCCATTTAAGGGATTGGGCCGCGGACCAGTTTAAGAGTCAGGAATCGGATCCAACCTCTTGTGTCTCCTCATCCTCACGCGTGGCCGAAGCTATATCGGACTTCTACTCATTCCAATTATTCCTTACTTATGTTAGGAGTTAGGTAGTTAGAAATTAGTAGAAGTCAACATCCAACCACATACACAAATACATTATTCATATACACATCCATACAAATACAATACAATATACAAGTACACTACAAGGTACAATCACACATCATCATCATTCATATATTTCATGAATTATACAAACTATTGTTCAAGACAAATATCGAGAACAATGTAAACAAGCACAAGTAAGTGCAATATAATCCGATTCATGCATTTATCTTATTAGGTGGTCAAATAAGCACACAAATCGGGGTAACCAGATTAGGATACAGGGCATGAAGAAATCATACCTTTCACCGTTGTACTTGTATCCCAACGTTCCTCTAGTGTTCACAAATCAAATCCTATGAGGTACATACAATCGAATAATTAATCTAACTATCATTGATTTAATTCGATTACCCTTACGCTTCCTAACTCATACTTACTAAGTCTTTACATTCCTATACTTACATTTTATTTACTTACTTTCCATTGCTTAACAATGGTATACTTACATATATATGCACATATGTATATAGGTGGGTATACAATATATATATATATATATACTAATCATATTCTTATAGTTGTTTTTTTTTTGTAAGTTTTGACTCGACCGACCCACCCTGGGTCGGACCCATGGGTCGATCGGGTGCAGAGACTTCGATTACAGAAAATTCCGGCCCGACCGACCCAGCCAGGGTCGGTCCATGGGTCGGTCCGTTACAGAAGCAATCCAACTAACAATTTCCACTCGACCGACCCAGGCAGGGTCGGTCCCCTGGGTCGGTCGGATGCAGAAGCATTTCCGACTAAAAATTTCTACTCGACCGACCCAGGCAGGGTCGGTCCCCTGGGTCGGTCGGATGCAGAAGCTTCCGAGATTGCAGATTTTTGGGTCGACCGACCCTGCTAGGGTTGGTCCTAGGGTCGGTCCAGCCCAGTACCTATTTTAATTAATTATTTTGAACTCCACATTTACTTCAATTCACACCCAATCTTTTCCTACTCATTGCCACATGTTTCCTACATGTTTAAACACCAATTAAATCCTCTAATTCACCTTAGTTCATCCATCAAATTCATTACTAAATCCATCAATCACTCACACAATTTTCCTCACTTCTTTTCCAACACATGTAACAGTTTTTTTGTTACACTTATGCTACAGATTTTGAGACTCAATTCCCACATCCAATACTTCTACTACCAATACCATTACTAGCATCCCAAATACATTTCCAAGCCATTACCTTACCTATACCCAAGTCCAACTCTCCTCTTACCAAACCTTGCACACTAATTCTTCCTAGTTCTACAATGCAATTTAATACCTCTTTGCTACAGATTTTGACACTTACTCTCCCCTTCTCTAACTACCTCTTCTAATGTCATTTCTAGAGTTCCTAGTACATCACAATACATTATCTATCTCTCCCAATCTACCCCTTTATCTTTCTCTATCAAAATATGTTACAACACCTATTAGCCACCTAGTTTCTAGTTCACTAAGTGTTCTAATCCTAGACAAATTTTGCCATAGTCTCCCCTATATTTTATACACTCTCACCACAATGTTTCCTCACACATTAACATCATCTCACCTGTTTATACACAACATCAATATACAAGCTCCCATACACAAATACCAATACTAAAACACTACTAAAAATCCTGCACTCAACAACCCAATACCCAACTAAGTTTCAGTACATTTTACATGTCTTTCAACGGTTTTAAGCACTTAGATTCTCCTACACAATATATTACTACACAATACCATTTTCATTACTCATTTCAAACTTCTAAAAATCTATTACATACATATATATACAAGGCTACACAAAGGTGAGTATCCTTACCTTGTTTCTCTTCTAATTTCTTTTCTTCCTCTCGCTTCTTCTTTTCCTCTTCCTCTCCTCTTCTCACCGGTTTATAAACCAATTCTAACACTACACCCATACATATACATACTTCAATACAGCATACTAACTTTAAACATCATTTGAGTTCTAATGCACATTCTAGGGTTTAGGAGTCTCATTACCTTGCAAGGGTGCAAATGAAGCTTGGAGTGGTTCAAGAACAAGATTTCCAACTCCTTCAACAAGCCAAAATCGGCTAGAGTGCAAAAGAAACCAAACAAGGTTTTAGCTTCATTTTTGTTTTGCCTATGAGGCTAGAAAACAAAGGAGTTTCAAGAAGATTTTTACCTTAAAATGACAAGGAGGAAGAGGTGGTTCTAATGGTGGTCTTGAAACTCCAAATGCTCCATACCCATGGAGATGAAAGTTGTCGTTTTCGATTTTTGAAAAGATAGGAATGTAGCTCTTGATGAGAGGATTCTAATGGTGTAGTTTTTATAATTTTTGGAAGAGATTCAAGGGGGTTACAAGAGGAGAGAAGTAGAGTTTTGTGTGGGTGTTTTCATTTCTCCATGGAAATTGCTGGAGGAGGAAGAAAATAGAGAGGAGGAGGAGATGGGTGTACACGTGAGAGAGGAGAATGAAATGGAGGAGAGAGAGTGATAAAGTGAGGGTGGGTTGCTTTATGTTTTTTGTTGTTTTGTAAATAAGAGGAATTAATAGAGTGTGTGAGAGAGTGTGAGGGGCCTTAAAAATCGGACCACACACAGCCCACTTGTGGGTTTTGAAATTATTTGCAATATTGGACACATAAGTTTTGGTTATTTATGTCTCTACCCCACAACTTCCCGTTTTTGACAGTTTTTACTAATTTTCTCGTTTTATTGATTTTATTGGTTCTAAAGCCTTACTAATATTTATTAATGATTATTTAGTTGACCAAAATTGTTACGAGTCTGTTTGACCCGCTTAAAGACACGTTTCCCGGTTACCTCGACAACGCTTAAGCGCTTAAGGTTCGTTAGTGATTTTAATCCATTTTAAGGATCCGTTTTCTTCGGGAGTTGTTCCCATATATTATTTAGGTCTTATTAAACCTTTGGAATCCATATAATACGCTAACCGAGGTCTCATACCTCCTATGGTTATTTAACGCTTATTTAGCGTTTTTCGCTTTTTAAGCGTTTCTTTATTTCTTTTGGATTTATTTTTTTTTCCTCACCAATACTACTTAAGCATTATTAGGCTCTTAAACAAGGATTAGGTTAATCTTAATCACTATATTTATGTTTGGGGTATTTCAATCTACCCCCCTTAAGAACTTTGTCCTCAAAGTTGCTCGAGGTCATGGGGTTACTATACTTGCTAATTCATACTCGTCTATGCCAAAGGTCGTACATTCTTCCTCCTTACTGATTCTCAAATCCATTACTCAAGGTTCCTACTTTCCATACCATGCCAATGTACAATCATTACTCGAATTCGCATTACTACCAACCATCCGGTTCCTCATTACCAATTTATACATACATACAATGCAAAGCTATTCCCAAAGCAATGCAATACACATACGATCCCTCAGGCACCAAGGTCATCTAGACCCAGGACTCCTCTATGTCCCGCTGCCCTTGGAATAATACAACATGCTACACTGCTATCTTCTCCGATATAAGCTTCTAAACAAATCTTCATTCTTAGTCTAAGGAAAATCTTTCCCAACAGCTAATTAGAAAACTTTCTAGAGCATACAACTCCAAGTTCCAATTTATATTCATTACTTCTATCCTAAGCGTGATTCTTGTGACCACTAAAGGGGAGCTTCAAGAATCATTCGACCCTGATGTGATCAGCATCAGTGTTGAACTATCTTTCCACCCCAATTTGTGTTCGGTTTCCCTTGATCTGATCAGGATCAAGTTCGACTTCCCACATCAGTTTCAAACAAGCAGATAATTCCATTATTTGCATTTTATATCTTTTTACTCTTCCTAGTCGCAATTACAAACTCATACATCTCCAAAGGATGGAATTCAGTCCATCAATCATCCTCAGTCTACTCCCCAAATACTCGTTTCGTGGTTCCATACCTAAGTGCTCATTTCATCGACTATTACTACTTCCATTCACTACTCTTCTTCATCTCAAATGTTCTAACTGAGGAATACAATACTTATGAAATTCGGTTGTCCTCAATTTGCCTCCAATAACGTACTTACGAATACGCTACTCATGGGCTACATTCCTCTACTACTCTTAATCAATTCTTACTACTTCTTTAAGGGCTACAATACTTGTGGAGCTCCGTCCACTACTCATTACTCTTCCTTACTAGTACTCTTATACTGGGGTTACAAGATGGTTATAAACAAATCATCGATACACGGAAGGGGATAGCGGTTCTTGATGGTCACCTTATTCAGCTCTCTATAGTCGATGCACAATCTGAAAGTCCCATCCTTCTTCTTCACAAATAGTACCGGCGCTCCCCAAGGCGAAACGCTAGGGCGAATGAAGCCCTTATCCAGCAACTCCTGAAGCTGAACCTTCAGCTCCTTCAACTCCGCCGGACTCATACGGTAAGGGGCCCTAGAGATGGGCTGAGTCTCTGGCGCTAAGTCAATCGTGAACTCCACCTCCCTCACTGGTGGAAGTCCGGGCACGTCGTCCAGGAAGACTTCAGGAAACTCTCTGACGATCGGGATGCTCTCCAAGCTAGATCTCTCGCGTACCTCCGGTAGGTAGCACAAAAAGCCCTGGCAGCCCTTCCTCAAGAAGCTGGCTGCCTGCATCGCAGACACAATCACCGGCGCACATGGAACTGCATTCCCAGAGAAAGCAAAGCGGGTCCTGTCTGGTAGGTCGAATGTCTCCCTCCTAGCTGCACAGTCTATATGGGCATGGTGCTCTGCTAGCCAGTCCATCCCCAAGATCACATCAAAACAGGCCATCCGCATCAGGATGAGGTCAGCATAAAAAGTCTTGTCCCTAACTGCTATGGGACAAGCCTTACATACAGAATTCAACACACAAGGGGCAACCCCACCTAATGGACTATTCACACACAGGTCTACCTCACTAGGCATAGCAGTCAGTCCAAGGTCACCCAACAAATCACAGCAGATAAAGGAGTGCGTAGCTCTAGAGTCAAACAGACAAAACACATCCTGAGAATGGATCTGGAGAATACCTGAGACGACGCGATCACCAGCTCGATCACGCTCTCCAGCCATAGCATAAACCCGGGCCTGAGTCTGAGGCTTCTTCTAGTCGAACCTCGCCCCTGAGTCTGAACCGGTGCCTCTATCTCCTGAGCCTCTACCGGATGCTTGAGGGCACTGAGCGATCCGGTGCTCCATCGACCCGCACTTAAAGCAGACACCAGTCTTCTTGTAGCACTCCCTACCACGATGGGAGTGACCACAAGACCCACACTTCGCCCCAGCAGATGAAGATGAAGAAGCTCCCCGACGATCTCCATCGGACTGCTTCTTCTGAGGAGGAGCACCCTCCTTCTTCTGAGGCTCTTCAGCACGCCTCTTCCCCTTGTGGTCCCTGCCAGCTTGTCTGCCCTTGATGTCGGCCTCTACCAGCAGAGCGACATCTGCCACATCCCTGAAAGTCCGGTGACAAAGAGGTGTCACAGCGAACCTAATGTTGGGTCTCAGCCCGCTCTCAAACTTACGGGCCTTCCTGTGCTCATCCGGCTCAGGAGCATACTTCGAGAGCATCACAAACTTCCTTACATACTCCTCAACCGACATGTCTCTCCCCTGACGCAGCCGGTTATACTCATTGATCTTCTGATCCTTGTAGACATCCGGATAGAACTGCTTGTTGAACTCCAAGCAGAACTGATCCCAGGTCCAAGGCTGGGGATGCCTACCCATCACCATACGCCACCACTCCTTCGCCTCCCCCTTAAAGAGGAACGTGGCGAAGTCCACCTTCTGATCGTCCTCTGAGCCCATCACTCTAAGCAGGTCCTCCACCTCAGTAATCCAGTGGCTCGCCTCCTGAGGGTCACCACAGTTGTCGAAGGAAGGCGGCTTCAGCTTCATAAACTCCTGGAGTGCTCTGACTCGGCCTCCCACAACATTCGCCCCTGCTGGGCCTGCGCCACCAGCTCCTCCACCAGCTCCCCCAGCAGCTGCAGCCATAGTCTGCATCAGCTGAGCCACAAACTGCTGCACTGCCTCTGCAGCATCTCCATGACGGGTCACTGGTGTCCTACGAGGAGGCATTCTGAGATACACAAATCCAAAATTTGTCAGAACTGACTCAGACTTCAAACGACTGTCACAACTGAACCTCACACAAGCAAACACAACCACATACCCTAAAGAAAGCCAAACCTGGCTCTGATACCACTAAATGTAACACCCCTAAAACCGGCCTAAGAGTTAAGGGTATTACACACCGCGTATTACTACCTAATAACGCAAGGCTCTAAAACACTCAAATGCAATAAAGGCCCAAAACAGAGTTTCCATAATCATTATAAACCTGAGTACTCAAATACTGCGGAAGTAATACAAAATCCCGAATACATGTTCCAAACAGAAACAGTGGTCTAAACAGAGTAAGGCCCGAAGGCTACAAGTCTGAGTAAGTATATCAAATAACAAATGAGCTAAGACATAAACTAAGCTCCAGAAACTGAATAAGTGATCCTTGCTGATCAATCTGCAAAAATGTTAAAATTAGGGGAGTGAGCACACACCTATGCCCAGTAAGCAGTGACCGTCATCAGTAAGGTCCCTCAAAACAGTTGAAATCAGAAAGAGGAGAAGATAAACATTATATCCACAATTCCCAAACAATCAGAACTCTCAGAAACAGAAACAGAGACAGAGGGGAACACAAGAGTTCCCAATTCCGAAATAATCAGAGTTCTAAAACAAAAAGGGACAAGACACAATGCACATACTCAGAAGGGTCGAAGACCCATAGACCATAACAGGTCCCTCGACAACGCAGAAATGACTCTAATGAGCCAAAGGGTTCGTCAACCCCACAGAACAGAAAGGGAATGACCCACACTCAGAACGACGTCTACATGGTACACCATGGAATAGCTCGACCCAGACATTCACGGCTCAGAAACAAAGTGTAATGTCCCAAAACAGAAGGATTGCATAAACAGAAGCAAAATTGCATTTAGATATGCCAAAACTCTCATAAATCAGTAGTACAGTTCATAAGGAATCCAAAGCCGCAGACGACACTCAAATCGGAGTTCAAAAGAAGAAGTTATGCTGAAAACAGTGAGGTGTCTGAACTTGTGTCCTAACGTTGAAGTTCGGACACAAGCGCAGACGCAAAACAGAGAGGGAAAACACGCTGTCCGAACTTCGAAGCTCGGACCAAAGTTCGGACAGTTTTTCAGAAAAAGACGTGGTGAAGTCCGAGCTTCGAAGCTCGGTTGATTTCAGAAAACAGGGGTGTCCGAACTTCAAAGTTCAGACTGAAGTTTGGACACACCCAGAACTCGAAAATATAGAAGCTTAAAACGTGCTGTCCGAACTTCAAAGTTAGGACGGAAGTTCGGACAGCACAAAATCAGAAGAACAGAGGCTTCGAACAGATCAGAAAAATTACCCATATCTCACCAAACTTTGCCAAAGCATTACCTACACCAAATTAGACATAAATACAGAGAAACCATGGGGTTTTAGCCATTCCAAAAACGCAACAAAACGCAAATAGAATCACACACAAAATCAGAGAACAATCCATGCAATACCCCATGGCTGAACTTCCAAACCAAATCAAGCAACCACCTACCTCAATTCGGAGTGCAGAAATCCACAGAACGCAGCAGTAACCGCGCCGAACAATGCCCAACCAGACAGAACCGAACAATCACTGAATTCCCATAAACGATGATCCCAAAATCAGAAACAAAGAGAAGGAACCTAGAACCGGAAAATCCCACAATCTGCAACACAAACCTGAACCAAACGCGCAGAGGATCCGACAATTCGCAACAGCTCACAGCCCATGCAGACCACAGATTGACAACAACTCCGTTGTCTCTGAATTCAGCAATCCAAAGTTCCAAAAATCAGAAAACAGAAGAGGGAAGAACGCAACACCGACCTACACAATCAGAGAATCCAAACCTGAGTAACGAATGAGGAACACACAACAGCGGAGACCTCCAATCTGATTACAGCAGAACATTCACCGTTTCAGTAGAGGAAGAACTAGGGAGAGAAGGAAAGGGAGAAAACTGCTGCTCAGCACTACGATGGAGAACGCTCTCGCGATGGAACTGACGTGAATAAATTGATCAGGAATTAGAAGGTGAATAAGAAGTAATTTAAATAAGGTTTCCTTTCCTTATTTAATAAATTAATCACCTTAATTATCTTGACACCAAAGGACCTCCTCGCCCTTAACATTTAAAAGAATGCCGACCAAGTCCCACTGACATAAGTAAAGAAATTAATCCAACTTAGAATAACATTGTAACGGATATAATATAAGGTTATGAATTATGGGTTATAACAAGTAATGCTAGGAGAGTAAAGTAGCTAGCTACACATAAATATGAGCGGTAATATAAACTAAACAAATCGTGGTAACAATGACATGTCGATAACATTCAAATACTAAGAACTAAATAATTAAAGCCAAAAGATCAGCCAGAAAGAACAATTCAGACGCTTAAAAGCGCACTAAAAGCATGAACTTCTAACCTCTAGAGTAAATGGATAGCTAAGCTACAACCCACCAAGACTATGTACAAATTCAAATACCCCATGTCAGCTAAGAGACTTTTACTCCAATAAAATTAAGCCATGCACCCCCGTCGAAGACATAGTAAGGGAAAACTAAACCCGAAGGTAATCAGAGTCGCACAGCAGAAGCTGGTGGACCATATCGCACATCTTCCAGTTGAGTAACAAGTGACCAATCAGCCAATACCTTAGACCTAGAGAGGCTAAACCCGAATCCGTTTCTAGATTGGTACGGATACTGATAAGAGTCTTTTGATATAGAAACTAAACCCTTAACATGGTCAAGGCCTTTGACGAGATTATAATGTAAGCTACATTGCATAGGAACAAGAATGCTCCATGAGAGTTAAACATTTTGAACCAAGGTTCTAGGATTGTATAATAAGGATTATGTGGGCGTAATCCATTTTTAAGAGGGTAGGCGCGTTGCGTTTTTACTGGGTTATTACCCGTTATGGAGTTGTTTTGGATGCTATGTGTGTGAACTGTGTGTGGATTGATTTGAATGCATAGTAGTCATGAATGAATCACTTGTTCATCTGGTTCCTATGAGTGCAGTACATAAATATTATTGGTACATTGTAATATTATTGAGAACTTGGTCAAGCCACAGATGTGGCGTGGTGCTTATAAGAGCAATTGGAGAAATAAAACTGTGGAATTTTTCAGGACTTAATCGTTTCACAATGTGTATTCCCACAACCACACGTTGGTTGGTAGGTCTGTGTGTATGAATCGTGCAGAATTGTGGGTGGGTATTGTATTGGATACCGTGTGTATTCTTGCCTTTTGTATGTTATACATTTTTAAGGGTGTTGTGGTGGTGTTGTTTATGACACATAACGTTGACCTTGTGTATGTGCTTTTAGCACTTGGTATATAATTGGTGATATATATGTACCCGGAACATTTGAACTATTACGTATGGATGTTCTTCGGGAATTGGGATATATACATTCATGTATTGGGTTGGATTGGAAAACTAGTGGTGGAATGGAATGTTAGGAAGGTGTTGGAACTTTAGAATAGATAGGATTGGATGGATTAGAACCTTGAGATTCGTTGGGTAGTCAGATACATATTCGATTTAGACAACATTGGGACGAAGATCTTTTACGGGGGGTAGACTAAAATACCCCGAGTGATTATCACTTTAAAGTAGTGAAGTTTAAATTAAAATTAAGATTATGAGCAACAATGATGATTAAACTCCAAAAAAATATAGTAAATAATAGAAATGATAATAAAAATAACGTCGCACATATCGGTACATGATACGCAATTATAAGCTCTTATGACTGCGCACTCCTAAACTAGAAACGCGAATATAGTCGCAAATGTATATATATATATATATATACAAATTTACCCGTATATATATACGACCAATGTTATATAAGTAACAACATGACATATTAGTACCGTCACATACACGTATATATACGTACATGTATATACATATACATAACATTAGAAAAATTACAACGTGGCATAATAACATAGTCATATGTATATATGCATATAACTAAAACGCGGCAAATAAAATAGTCATACATATACATATAGGTATAGTCAATAACGTGACAAGATAAAATAGTCGCATACATGTATATGTATGTAACAATGATAAAAATAAGCATGACTATACACTTAAAAAATAGAGCAGACATGCTCTAGCCGGGATTCAAACCCGGAACCTCTCGTGCCTATCCGAATGCCTTAACCGGTTGAGCTACGCTCGAATTTAGTAACTAATACCAACGAATTAAAACTAGTATTGAGTCTCCTAAGGTAACTAGAAAAAAAGAGGAAACAAACACGCCTTCCTCTCATCTGTTTCCGGTAACCTTCTCTGAATCAGAAGACAACCGCAATGACAGACGCCCATACTCATTGGTCCTGTCCGAGAACAAAAAAAAACTAAACTAACCTGAACAAAAGCTATCTCGTTCTCAAACTCTCACGCATCAGAGTGGTGTTCCTCAAATTCCTCGCCATTTCCTTGTAAACCGAGAGCACTAGCCCTGTCGCTTCCTCCCATTAACTCATGCTTTGTACAAGTCCAGAGGACGACTGACTTCTCGTAAATACAAGAACATGTGCGTGTGTTCTGATCTTGAAAAATCTGGAGCAACACTAGTCCAAACAGCAAGGTAGATCGGTATTTAATTTGCTCACCTGTTGTTGCCCGACAATTAGGGAATGTAATCCCCTTCCTCTCCTTCTCTTCATGCATGAGCTCCTCGGGGAAGGATTTCCTGGTAGTGTGTTCAGAATCCTCAAGAAACCCACTCCAGTTCTCGGTTCCCAGCACAAGGTAGTAATACTCCAAACTAATCTGCATCACTTCTGTTTTCTTTTTTTTCCTCTGTTACATTCTGTCCGAAGATCTCATTATATGACTCCCTTCCCATCTTACTCTTCACGCATGGAATCCTCTGGAAATGGTTCTCGAAGAGTGCAGAAAGTCCTCCCTAAGAATCCACTCCATTCTTTCTGAAGTCTAACGCAAGATAAATGCTACCGGTTTGTATTTCTCACTTCAGTTTTCTCTCCTTGTTTGGTTCTGTCTGAAAACTTCTACTCAAGCCTTTGCTTCTTCTTGTTGCAAGTCCGGTATTGGGTGTTTCAGAATCCTGGAAACTGATGTAACATGATCAGGAGGAAAACAGCAGACCAGCCCAGGAAGTTAGCCAGGTAAAGCTGGAACATATTCTTCATTTCTCCTCTGGTGGATTCTGTTTGAAAACTGGCACTTTAACTCTTGGATCCTTCCTCCTTAATCTGTAACATTGGTTCCTTGAGCCTTATTTGACATGTTTGTAACAACAACATTTCTGGTCCCGCATGAAACCCACTGCACCTTCTTTTGAAAGATTAGACAAGAATCCCTTCAGAAACAGCAGCACCTTGGGTTGAACTTCAGTTCAAGGTAAGCCCATAGAACAAATTCTGTTTTAATCTCTCTTCTGTTTCTAATGTCTGAGACAAATGCGACTGCTCATTGAAACACACATCCTAAAACTATCGTTGATCCTGTGTAACATTCTGTTCGATATTATACTGAAAAACCTTGTAACTATGAGCTATGTCTAAACTGATCACATGATCAGAAACCAAAACAATCTGTCAAGTGTCAGTTGTTAACCATTTCGAACTCTGTAACTTCTATTTCTGTATAACTAAACCCCAGGGCAGTTATAATGGGTCTTATTAGTTTAATGATGAATCTAATACATTGCTAATCCACCTAACTAGTCTATAAACACCGTGGGAGAATTAAAATCCAACCTGATGCATTAACCTTGGGAAATGATAGAAGAATATAAACCACCAGTCCTATATTCAGCTTCTCAGTTTCTCCAGCTCAGTTTTAAGACTGTTCTGTAGCCTATACTTTGTTGTATGAGTGATGTATTGGTTATCTGAGAGTCTAAACATCAAGTATTAAGGAGCTAAAGCCACGTGTAAGGAATTGGTAAAAGTTCAGAAAAATTCTGCATTAATTAGCTAAGGAAAACTGGTGCAGAAATATGGGTTCACATTCTACAATTTTCACTTTGGCATAATCCAATTTCAGAACCAGTATAAGTCTAACATGGAGTTAAGAATGTATTTAAATCATTATTGAGGCACACATCTAGTCACCACTACGTGGGAGTATTTTTAAAAGGAAAGAAAAGCTAATCTGTTGCATCAGTAGAAAGGAAAAACAGAAGAAGTTATAGCAGTTTTCTATTTTACAGTTTATACTTAGTTTCTGTATAATGACTTTTCTTAGGCAGAGTTCTTGTTGTTTTGAGTTGTTTAGAATTCCATATAGTGTTAGGATACTTAATTACATAGTTAGACAACCTAGGGGAAACTAGAAACCACACTAAAGAACAGAAAAATAGAAGAAGTGCATCAGTTATGTTGTAAGTTTCAGTTCTGCATTGCTTTTCAGTTCTGTATAACTGGGTACAGAGTAATTAGAAGGGAGTTGTTCTGAGTGTTAATGATCCTAGAAAATTACTAACATACCTAAGTCGGGCTGTGGTAATTAGGGAGAAGTTAGGAAACAGACTAACAATGAAACATAAAGACAAACAGAAAATAAAACTGTAACAGATCATGGCCCAATTCTACAGATTTTAGTTTCTGGGTGAGAGTTCTGTAGAGAATTGTCTAAGTGACTTGGAGACTGTTGTTGTGGGCCTGTTGTAGGTTAGAGACATTGTTAAAACACGTAACCAATCAAGTAAGTACTCTGGGATAGATTCGGAGACAAATTGATAATAAACATAATAGAAATAGAAGAGAAGTTATCAGGCTGTGAGATTTTAGTTTTCAATTCTAAAACTCTTGTGTTCTATGTATGCTAACTTCTCAGGGGTTGGAACCTGGAATTAACACTAAGTTAAGTAACTAGAAAATCTAGGCATAAACCAGAAATTAAATTCGTGAGCAAACTTAATCAGAGAAGCACAGTCCCATCTCAGTTTTTGTACCTCCATCAGTTTCTGATTTCAGATGGCTAGTTGACATCAGTTTGTCAGTTTCAGATTTTTCTTCAATTCAGTTTCGGACATCTCAGTAGCATTAACAATATTGTCATGGCGTGGTAATGAATTTACAACATGGCTAATGTTCAACTAAGTTGGTATATTCACTTGGAAGTCAGGAGTCAGGTTAGTAATCAAGAAGGAAGCGATAATGCACCAGTCCAAGATTTATGTTTCTTTCAGTTTTCAGTTTTGTCAAACTTCTCAGAGGGGTGTTCCTGGTTGCTTTAGAGTTGTTTTAAGGTTAAGACCATACCAGGGTAAGTACCTATAGAACTAGACAACATAGGGAAAACCAATTCACATACAAAAACAAAAGTAAGAGATAGAGAATTAAATAGCAGTTTTCTGTTTCAGTTTCGATTTTTTAGTTTCTAAGTTCTTGTTTCAGTATGAACATGCTCCAATAGGAATAACAACATTACCTTAAGGAAATATTATATCACAACACCTAGCTAATTGGAGAAGAGTACTGAAGGAAGAAAATTGAAAGTCGAGTTCATAAGTAAAGAAAGGAGATGGAGGAAAAAGGTAGCAGATTTCATTCTTCAGGTTTCGGTTTTTCCCTGAACTTGTGCTCTCTGTCTAACTTTGTTATAAAAGGGTTTATAATGGGAGTATTGAGTGATTAAAGAACCTAACTATACCTACAACACTTAGGGAAGTTATAAATACTTTGAGGGGAATCTGAAGACAGGTGGACAACTAAATCAAAGGCAGATGAGGGAATTCATAGATTCTGATTTCTCAGATTTCATCACTTGGTTGCTTCAGTATAATGGATTTTCAGAAGTAGTAACGGAGTTGTTTTGGCCTGGTTTTAGTTTGAGAATACCTAATACACGTAAGTAAGTTATAAACATCTTGGAGAAAGGTTAGAAGTCAGTTTAATCAATTTAAAAGTATGGTGAAGAGGAGAAAACACAAATTGTTGTTTCAGTTTTCCTAGAAACTTGTGGTTTATGTGCAACTGTGATAGGAGTGTTGTATGGGCTTGATAATAAACTCAAGACCTAGCTAATGCACCTAGGTGGAACTATAAATAAAAATTGAGTGGAGTTAGGAACTGATTAATGAACAAAAAAAGGAAGGAATGAAAGTGTGATGTACTGATGGTGTTTTAGATTTCCATTAGTGTGCTGTTTCTGCATAGTTAGGTTACAGAAGTATGAAGGGTGCTGGTTTGATCTGGGAATGAGCTTAAAACCCTGCTAATGCATTTGCTTAAGAGAGTAAACAAGTTGGGAGAAATTAGGGAACAGTTTAATACCTTAAACAGCAAGATTGAATGGAAGTTACACAGGGATGTTGTTTCAGTTTCGGTAAAGTTGTAACCTCTGTACAACTGGTTTACAAGGGTGTTATGGGTGTGATGTTATATTGATAATGAACCCAAAACCCTCCTAATACACTTAACTAAACTTATGGAACATCTCGTGAAGTTTAGACCCGGTTAGATACATTAAAAGGGTGATAAGATAAGGTTAGATATAAGGACTTTATTTCAGTTTGGAAACCTTTGAGTTTCAGTATAAGTGAGTTCCGGTATTATTTGAGGAGTTTTATTGTGTTGATAATGATCTGAGAACATAGCCATTTAGTTAAGGAAGAAATTGCTTTTAAGGGAATAAAAGTCCACCTTATATAAGCTTGTTACATGTTAGTGCTTAGCATACCTTAATACGTAAGCTAGAGGATGGACTTAGTTAACGTGTGAATTGACTATGTAAATGTCCTAGGAGTGAGATAAAGCCTAAGGTTATTACTTGGAAATTTTCTAAGGGCTAATATAAGTTGAACAATCAAAAGTTCACCTAGGGAATAACACCCGGTATAAATGAGATAAAGTAGAAAAGTGTCGTCACATGAAATCATGAACTGACACGTTATTTTTAATCAACGTTAGAGACGTAGCGAACGCCAACTAGGAACCCGTGTGTGAGACGACACTTGCTTCTGATCCAGGTATGGATATGTGTGGTCCGTATGTTGCCGTGTTACACAGGTTGTGTGTTGTGTGCTTGTTTGACAATGACCATAAGACTAAAGTATGAAATTGGATTGCTTGTTGTGACTTGCTTATATGCTTGTTATATTATTGTTAACTATTACTTACGCACACATCGTAGTAAAGTCCCTTATCGTTGATGAAACATTGAGATGAAACTCAACGAATTATGTAAACCAAACAAGGAACTATATAAAGGGAACACTCCTCTTAACTATAAAGGACTTCCAATGACACCCACTATGGTGTCGAACTTATAACGATAATGAATAGTAAAATACCTGTTGGTGGAACACATCCTGGGGTCTAGGGGTGACCCCACTTTCTCGACGCATGACGCTGGAAATGGAGGACTAGCTATGAAGAAGACGTTCTTCAATTTGTGGTGATAAGAGGATTCACAAATAAACCTTAAAGAATCAAGGAAAGATTGGCACCTACAAGTTATGGTCACGGGATCGAACTATATCCCCAGACCTGGTGCAAGAGGAGAGAAAGAAAATACACAATATGGGAACAAGAGAAAAGAAATGAAAACACACAACGCTCGCATGATCCCATAGTGAGGATCATTGGTATAATATACCTACGCACACGTTTAATTACTTACATGATTGCTGTTGCTATAATAGCAGCTTGCTGTGCTTGGTTGCGTGTTTGGTGTTGCTATGATACTAGCATGTTATGCTTGGTTGCTTGTTGCTAATGCCTTGCTACCTTTAAGTGTGTATGATATCATGATGTGTTGTGGTGTGCTTTACTGCTTTACTATAGCATGTAATTGGACTTAATAATATTCGACCAAGTAGTCGTGTAGCCGACAACATACGGGCTACACATATTCATACTCAGCATAGTTTTGCTGAGTTCTTTATTTTTACAGGTGATCATCTGGAACGTGACGGAGTGTAGGTGAAGGACTATCATGGGGGTAGTCCATTCGGGCAAGACTTATGAGTTGTTTTGTCTAATTTATGAACTGTACCCTGTAGAACTGAACTCAGGATGTAATGTTTCAGTTGTGTTGTTTAACCTAGTAGCTATGTTGTATACATTAGGTATTTGGGAATTGTATCTATATTGTACATGAGTTTTTGTTGAGGGCTGTTTCCAGTCATGCAGACCGTAACTTGGTGTTGGTAATGTGGTTTGTCAAACACGTGGGTGGTTTGCATCTGTAGCACCCGGATGAAGTTTGAGAATCCGCTGCATAGTTACCTTGTAATATGGCTAGGAGCTTTGTTCATACTATTGGACGTTTATTCGGGGGGTGTTACAATAGGGCTTAGTTTGCCCCCTTTTTCATTGTTGTCGACATATTGTAGACTACTTATTAGCAGCGAATTATTGCTGACCTCCTTCCAATATGGCAGTGTTACCCACAGTCTTTTCATAATTTGGAAATGGAGGTATCATAATCGGCGCGGTAACATCGATTGTAGGCGTGCACGATTAGATCTTAGTCGTATATTCTATGGTTGGATTACTAGCGTACATGCGCGTACCTTCTCTCACTAATCTTCAGTTTGAGGTGCAATATGACATTGGCTATCGTTAGTACTTAGTGCTCTTTGCACTCGTCTCTGTAATACTGAGACGTACTAGCCTTTATGTTTATGGAGATAATGCTTGTCATCCGTGTCTCTAGGTGGTTTTGTTCCGGAGTAATGCATTTGTTGTATTTCTTTGCTACCTACTTCGTGTTTTCTACCAGGGAAATCCATTTGTTGTGCTTGTATTAGAGTTCTACCTCTTCAGCCTTCATTTTGCTTCCCTCTATGCGAGGTTTACTCGACTATTTCCACCCACATATTTCTTGCTAACAACTGTTCATGATGGTCGCTTCCGTGCGCACCATATCTTAGTCGGTTCGACGGTTGTTAGTTATTATAACATTTGTTTCTCGCTTAAGGCGTCCGCTAGTATACGAGCTCTTCCTTCCTTTATTGTGTAGTCATGTGTTTATGTTCACATCATTTAGCAGGTTCCTCTGGACGTCGAGAATTTGCTTGATCCCTATGAGCTTTTCACATGTTAGTCACCCTTTTAATGGGTTTGCATGTCTATGTCATTAGCGTTCACGACTTCGAAAAGTTTCCTTTGTCTTCACAGTGCATTTACCACTTCACTGTAGAGTTACGACGCTGGTCGTATTGTATTCAAGGTTCTTGGCTCCTCTAGCCCCGTTGTTTAACTGAGGCTCTTCTCGTCCATATTCGAGGTAATTGGATGCACTGGACCGGGTTTGTATTACTGACCTTGGCACAAAATTGACTACTTCTTGTGTTCCTTACCCTACTTGTCAACATGCATGGGGTACCCTACTGATACATTACTACTTACCTGACTAACTCACAAATGAGTCTGTCAGGCCCACATGCTCCTATCGGAGTGCGGTCGTCCCACGTCTCATTTTGTACACTTGTAGTGTCCGTCACACGGTTAGTGAAGTATTCTATTGTCAATCGCCCTTTTAATGGATATCCTTGGTGTCATCTGATGTTGATTAGTTCATGTTATCAATGATTTTGTCGTAGGTGTTGTTGCCCTAGTGGCATGGATTGGAAAGGTGGTTAGAGGCAATACTTCACTCTCCTAGACTGTGTGCTTCTAATGGCGTGTTGGTTGTGGTACTCCTTCCTGAAGGTAGTACTTTGGGTGTTAATTGGTTACACATTCTATAACGATTCGCGTTTACAGTTGTAATCGGTTTAGGTAAAACTCGTGTTAAAGTATGGCATCTTCAGTCTTCTATACATCACTTTCTATAATTTGCGGTTGAAGGTGTTCGGATTTTAAGTTAGTACTAGAGGTTAACAAAACTTTCTTTTTGATTGATCAACGGGTCGCCGATCCGCGGTATCGGTATTTGTTTAACTATCACCGTAGTCGGTTCATGTATTTAGTGTAAGATTTGAGTTATGAACTCGTCGTGTATCCTTGAACATAACGTGGAAAGGTTTCTTGCCTTTGTCAGTATGTTAGTCACTGATCATACAGGTACGATTTTAATCGCCTGTTCTTTAGGTGCTATGCGATAGGATTTCCGCTATGGTTCCTAGTTGAAAGTATGTGCTCCTCACAACGAAATTTGCTCTTGTGGACTTGGAGACAACTTACCTTAGTGTTGATATAAAATTTCTATTCTTCAACTCTACCAAGTCTATAGGTAGGTTCTCATTTCACACACTCATCAGGGGTTTATTGTAAAGATTTGGGCACTACTCTTTCCTTACAGATGGCGGTGTAGTTATAGTTTAGAAAATTGATTGAGGATACCTTCAATTGTATTTTTAGGTGTGTATTACTCAATTTGTAATCAATTGCTTAACATGCACCATGTTATAGTTATCCCGAGTATTCTCTTATAATTGACTATAATCCAATATTTGTGGAGTCGTTCTAACCATCTATCCTCTATAGGATACCATAGATAATCTTCCTATCAATTTACACAATACACACCATATACACATTATATATATATATATATATATATTTGGTCTAACTCTATGTCAAGGCTAGAAATAGGCACCTATTTAATTCAGAATTATTCGTGACCACTTGTAGGGAGTTTCAGGAACTTTCCAACCCCGATGTGGTCAGCATCGATGTTGAATTATCCCTTCACTCCAATTTGTGTTTGGTTTTCCCTTGACCTGACCAGGGTCAAGTTTGACCTCCCACGTCAAATATCAAACAACCTCAACTTTTTCCTATTCCAAATTTTATCTTATCGAGACTTTCATTACGTAATGAATACTCCTTCTAAAGCTAATCTCCTTACTATATAACCACCCACGGTCATATAGTTCACTCACAAACAACCCATCTCACTATTCGTGGAACTAGGTCCCATTGGTTATAATCGATTAGTTTATCGGGAAACTAATTCTCTTACTTGATCCCACGTCGGTTTCACACCAAGTAATATATTACATTACTTGTATTATAGTTTATATTATATTGGGGGTTTAATTCTATTCAAATTTATACATCCCTATTACACCTATTCACGTACTTGAGCCATCGAGATAGACATACGCTCGTACATGTTCATGTGAATGGAGTAGGGCATGTGCCTCATAATAAGTCGAGTATCAGTTTGTTATTTGGATAAGAGTATATGGCTATATCTCCCAACACGTAGCCCTACGGAAATGCTTTCATACTCGTAAATTTCTAGGTTTTCAACCTCTAGGATGTATATGGGTGGCATTTAGTAATGCCCATAGTGCGGTATTTAGTTGAATCCTCCTACCATGTAGTATGCTTGCTTCTGTTTTTTGACAATTCAGTCCTTCTCTGGGCTTCTGAACCTCTTGTTAGCTATACTCGTTCTCTCCCATCATAATTTAGGAAATCTAGATGTTATACCCAAAATTTCAACCCCCCCGGAAGAGAGTCTCTACCAATAGGCTAGTAGTGAGGGTTCCCAGTTCGATCGGCACATTTCAGAGTACTAGGGACAGCTTAGTCATCTCTAGGGGCATTTTCGTAATTTTTCACGGCTCCTAAGCCCCCTATAGGCTTTCTCTCTCCTCCAAATAAGGGTTAAATCAATTCAAAATGCTTTGAAATTTAAAACCATGATAGAGGATGACATTTGATGCATAATGGCATTGGAAGTTTGATTTTTCCAATTTCCAATAATTTTCTAGTAATTTTTGATTGAATCTGACGAGAAATTGAATTTAAAAATATCCCAATATCCAAAAAATTTGATTCCACTTTAGAAAAATCAGAAATATCATCCTTTACCCATGTGTAAAATTTTATAATCAAATTCCTTTTGGAAGCCCTTGAGCTTAAACGTCGGTAAATCTCGGTTTTTATCGGATTTTCTATCTTTAAGGAAGCCTATATAAGAAACTTACCCCATGATCAAATCAGAACCTCAAGAACCCTAAGCAACCTGAAAACCTAGCCGTCACAAGTTCCCCATGTTTTTACACATCCAAGCACCAAAATCACATCAAAAATCCCTCGAAATCACCACCTAAACACACTTTTCAACTCCCAACACATCAACAATCACCAAACATCAACCAAACCACCTCCAAAACGTGAAGAACATCATCAACAATCAACAACCAGAAGCTCGGGTCGAACTCAATCCGGAACCAGCATCATCGGAGCCTCTGAAGAATCCCAACGTGAAGAGTCATCTTGAATTCAAAGGTAAAACAGGTTATAATTCTACTTTTATAACTCCCCATAACCTTATTAACTCTTTGTTAAATTTTGGGCTCAAACCAACCCTTTTTCAGCTTCTGCATTGCCAATTGCTTTTGCTTCTGCCTTGTTACTTGTTTGTCAAGTTTCGTACATAATTCGACTTCAAACTTCAATCTTTCAATTACTAACTAATTGTATACCTTTCAGGCTACGCGTACATAATTTTTTAGCCGAAAACACCGTCAGGAACCACCAGAAAACCCCTGTCCGTGGGTGGTCCGGGACCACGGACGGCGGCGGGATTTTAAATTTTTCAAATTTTAGGTTTTCTCTAAACAATGTCCGGGCCCACGGACATCCTGTCTTTGGCCCCGGACTTTTCAAATTTCCGTTTTCTATTTAATTCGACTTTTATTTCCACATAGATTAGCTAGGGTCCGTGGGTATGGACATTGGGTCCGTAGTCACGGACGGAAACAAAATTTGACCTATTCTGCCTCCGAAACCCTAGTTTAGGTAATTTCAACTTTCACTTTTATTTTCAGTCAAAAAATGCTAAAAAACACAAAAAAACAGAAACTCGCGCACTTAGGTTAAAATGACTCGTAATAAGCTGTAATTAAACTAAGTAGAGGAAAAACGACTTCTAGGGGTAATGAAAGTAATTGAACCCTAAATAAGTCGAATACCAAGCCCCCGAACCCGAACTCTACCTTTCCTAATTTACTCTAGGTTAAAATTAGGTGGCGACTCATAATAGGTTCCAATGAGCTAGCTTAGGTTTTAATAATTATTGTTATATGACATAGTTATTAATCTTAGATTATAAGTGGACCTAAAACCCGAATTGATCCTAATCAGCTTAATCAACATAGGGTAGGGTTTAAAAATCGAGGCTCACAGACTGGCGACTCTGCTGGGGACAACTTCTTAATATTAACTTGTTTAATTTTAAGAAAGAGGGCTTAAGTCGAAAATTGTTTATTTATGGCCCATAAAAAGAAATCGACCTGAACTTGGAATAACTCACAAGTCCTGAAATAAAATCTTTTTTGGCTTAGCAACCATCTTCTCTGACCCAAAGAAAGTTAGGCCCATTTGTGATTTGGGGACCATTCCAGCCCATGCGCTTTACTTCAAGCCCAAACACATTCCGGCCCAAGGGCTCATTCTAGTCTAGGTAGACTTCTTATCATGACCCTAACCCAAAACCCTAGATCTAGATGTCACCTCTCAGGCACAACCAAGGCCGTCCAGTCCAAATTCTAGTTTGCAGTCTGAAAAATACCCCGGCCCAAACACCTCATTTTCTGGATATCTTAGCCCACTTGCTTTCAGTCCAAGCCTGTTCCGGTCTTCGATCTACCTTGTGAAGCGCCATTCTCACCCTAGTTCATTCAGCCCACTTCCTCTTGTTAGCTAATAATGGACACCTTGGAAACAGGTAGGCCCGAATTCCAAGCATGGCAGAAGGAGGAAGTCTAATCAATACGAATGCCCAGTTAGCCGTAGAATTCAATGGGATGCTGAAAAAGATTGAGCGCATGGAGGAGGCTAACAAGCCAGCCGGTTTCGACTACTTTTCCACTGAACTGTATCCCGAGATTGATCTCCCGCCAAAGTTGAAGTTGCCAACACTTCCTCTGCACAAGGGTTCCTCCGACCCACAACTTCATTTGGCAATGTTCGATGGAGAAATGTCTATCCTTATGCTTAACGATATGCAGAAGGCCAAGGTATTTGCTCGCTATCTTGATGAGACTTCTCGGCGTTGGTACATAACTCGAGGGATGAATACCAAGACCTACGAGGAGGTCTGTGAAGCTTTTCTACATCATTTTGAGTACGCTAGAAGTTTTGGAGTCACCAGGACTGATCTTGCAAGCACACAACAAACGGGAGGTGAATCAATGACCGACTTCGTCAAGCGTTGGAGGACGAAGGCAGCCGCTATGCTCACAAAGATGGATGAACAGGAGCAAATCCGAATGGTATTCGAGAATATGTAGAAGCAATACAATGACAAGCTGAAATTCACATACTTTCCTAATTTCGACTTGCTGATGGGACAAGTTGGTGTTCTAGAGGAATTAATCCATAAGGGAGAATTAAAGCTTGGGAACTCAGAAAACGCCGGAAATGGATCAAGGACAGCAGCTTGCATCCAAAGAGGCATCCAAAAGAGAACCAGGTAGCATGAGGTAAACACCGTTCGACGGCTAAGAGATTCAGGTTGGGCCATTGGAGCATCAGAGCCACCTAGAAAGAAACTCCGTCAGAGAGAGTTCACAGACATTGGTCAACCGTTGAGCCAGGCTTTTAAAAGGCTCCAGGAGCGAAGCATACTACAACCTCTCACCCCCCGGCCTGGGGTCCCTCAGAAAGGAAGGAATTTAAGTCAGTTTTGCCAGTACCACCAATTACCCGGTCACGACACCGATGATTGCAAGGCTTTGAGGCACACGATCCAGGACCTCCTTAACCAGGGATTTCAATGCAATGGTATTTAGGAGAATGTTTTTGTTAGAAATCACTTTAAATTCACAGTTCTTAGTTTAAACTTTAGAATATTTCGTTTCCATTCTGTTTTCCTTTTTAGTATACTTTGAGTAGCTTTTCGATGTATGTACTCAGTATTGTTCAATTTATTTGCCATTAATAAAGCTTCTGCATCCTTCACATCTTTAAGAAAGTCATGTACAAATGTTTCGTAATAAAATGATTTTCCTTTAACAAAACAAAAAATGATTTGAATAAGTCATTGATCATCTCCTGGTAATAGAACAAAACGATTCGTCTTTTGCTTCCAAAAGGGTGAGCATGCCTGTCCAAACACCACACCACCCTGTTTACTTTCATCACTACATCACTCCACCAAAACAGTAAAACCCCGTCATCACTTACCACTACACAAATAACCTGGGTATTCAAAAGGCTTGTCAAAAAACCCCAAATCAATACTGGGGGCAATCTGAGCTCGGAATCGTTGACTTTAACCTTTTGTTTAAGCGTGTGAACTAGTCTCTGAGTGAAATTCACGAGAGTGTCTTGAGCGGAAAAACCATGAGTGAGCGAACGTGTCATTTTTACATGACTCTAGTGTGACCACATTCAAAGGTAAGGTAAACGGCATAACTCCGACCGAAAGAGATATTTTGTAAATTTATGCTTAGATCTGTGAAGAGTAACAAAGAACGGATACACAACTATTAGGGATGACGAAGCACCTAGGTACAACACCACACAGCCAAAAGCTTGTGAACCCTAAAATTACACCCTAGGCACCCCCGTTGAGCTTTTCGTATACGTCCTCTTTTACAACACTACAAACTCCACAAACAAGCCATCCAATGATGAATAACTGACCCGGTGACCAAAGGAAGCAAGGAGACCGACTTCCGAACAGCAACTTCACAAGTCCAAAGAAGCAAAACTGCTACCAGCATGACGAAACGATCCGGAAATGGTCTCAAAATGACACAGGATCCAATTGAGCTAACATCAAAAGCAGCTCTCAAAGTTCAAAACCGGGAAACACAAGAACCCCGAAGGAAAAAAGATTCAAAGAAAGGCAAACCTGAAAAAGCCTCGAAGAAATCCAAAATTGGAAGAAAGAGAAAAGGTGCAAGGAACAACCCAAAAGTTCCAAGTTCCAAGCTCCTAAGCGAAGTCATCATGAAGTAGCCAAATGACTTCAAGGCAAAGAAGACAAGTCCGAGAGACGGTGCAAGTTGCAGCTTTGGTCACCCTTATAGCTCCACATATCCTAAACATTCCTCCATCGTCCCATTGTCTTTCGTCACACCCCATAACCACGTTATAAGCTTAAAAGACTTCCGACTTAGTAGTTGTGTATCCAATCACGTGAAAGTAGCAGATTGAACGCGTAAATCTAACAAATGTCAAATTCAATGGTTGAGATGTTTTGACCAAAAGGAGAGCACGAGTGCAAGCATCAAACACTTTGAGTGTAGGATAGAAAGCACCACATCAAGACATAATCCTTGACCATGTGAGGATAAGACTTGTTTGCATGTTTAACCAAAGGAAATACTGGGGGCGATCGATCGTTCCTATCGATTGCCATGAACCCTAGCTCTGATTGTCTTAAAGGAAAATACTGGGGGCAATTGTTGGTTCCAACAATTGCTATGACAACACCAATCAAAACCCAAACATTAAGCACCACCGACACCATTACACCACATGCCCAATATAAGCCTTTACCTCCACATCACACCACAGGCCCATATAAGCCTTTAGCTCCACATCATATACCACGGGCACTTCATAAGCCTATACCTCCACATAAATTCCATGGCCCTTCATAAACTTTGATCACCATTTAAGAGATCTCCACATCAAACATCACACCACACCAGTGGCATGTTCATCTCCTAGGAGATAAATTACGAATCTGAAATCTTTAGTCAGGAAACGATAATTTCACTTTCCTTTTCAGTAGACAGAACTTTATTTAAATATTGCCATGTTTGGCACCTTTTCAGCAACTTCTTGTCCTGGACAATATCCTTCAAACACTTCGGTTTCATAAATCTCATCATGGTCGTGTTTGGCATAGTTCCAGCAATTTCTTACTTTGGACAATTTTCATTCTTTTCAAGCAATTTCATTTTGCAATACCCACGTAAACCTCTTCATTTCCATGTTTGGAACTTTGACAATTTGCTTTTTACCACAATCATTTGCATAAAGCATACTTCACATCCTTGCATCATCAAACATACTGCATTCCTCAATTAGCCTAGTTAAGAGTAGAACGGATCTCAGTCTCCATAAGCAACCGAGTAGAATGGATCTCGGTCTCCATAAGCAACCGAGTAGAACGGATCTCAGTCTCCATAAGCAACCGAGCTAAATGGATCTCGGTCTCCATAAGCAACCGAGTAGAATGGATCTCGGTCTCTATAAGCAACCGAGTAGAACGGATCTCTGTCTCCATAAGCAACTAAGCTAGATGGATCTCGGTCTCCATAAGCAACCGAGTAGAACGGGTCTCGGTCTCCATAAGCAACCGAGTAGAACAGGTCTCGGTCTCCATAAGCAACCGAGTAGAACGGGTCTCGGCCTCCATAAGCAACCGAGTAGAATGGATCTCAGTCTCCATAAGCAACTGAGTTAGATGGATCTCGGTCTCCATAAGCAGCCGAGTAAAATGGATCTCAGTCTCCATAAGCAATTGAGTCAGATGGATCTCGGTCTCCATAAGCAACCGAGTTAGGTGGGTCTCGGTCTCCATAAGCAACCGAGTTAGGATGGGTTTCACCTCCAAACCTTAGGCACACATAAGTCCTATCACCATAAAAAATTTTAGGCACTCATAAGACCTCCCTTACATTTAATCCTTTAGGCTCGTCATAAGACCTAGTCCCAACCTTTAGGCTCGTCATAAGACCTAGTTCCAACCTTTAGGCTCGTAGTAAGACCTAGCATCACTCTTCGATTTACCTACTTCCATCAAACAATTTGCATACATTCATTATAGGTAGTCAACGCCTTATAATAGCTTGACATCATTTCATTCATTATAGGTAGTCAATGCCTTAGAATAGCTTGACATCATTTCATTCATTATAGGTAGTCGGCGCCTTATAATAGTCTGACATTACTTCATTTTTACCTTTAGGTGGTCGACGCCTTAGAATCGCTCGACATCCTTCGACTTTACTCATACATAGTCAGCGCTTTAGAACAGCTCGACACAACTTGTTGGATTTCAATTGCATGTGGGGTCTTTTAAGATCCAAAATTTTGGGGTATCACTCAAGCATCAACTAGCCTTTTCATTACCATTATAAAGTCTAGTCGACGGGGGGCAATCTGTTATACCCAAAATTTCAACCCCCCCGGAAGAGAGTCTCTACCAATAGGCTAGTAGCGAGGGTTCCCAGTTCGATCGGAACATTTTAGAGTACTAGGGACAACTTAGTCATCTCTAGGGGCATTTTCGTAATTTTTCAAAGCTCCTAAGCCCCCTATAGGCTTTCTCTCTCCTCCAAAGAAAGGTCAAATCAATTCAAAATGCTTTGAAATTTTAACCCATGATAAAGGATGACATTTGAAGCATAATGGCTTTGGAATTTTGATTTGTCGAATTTTCAATAATTTTCTAGCAATTTCTGATTGAATCTGACGAGAAATTGAATTTAAAAATATCCCAATATCCAAAAAATTCCATTCCACTTTAGAAAAATCAGAAATATCATCCGTTACCCATGTGTAATATTTTATAATCAAATTTCTTTTGGAAGTCCTTGAGCTAAAACGTCGATAAATCTTGGTTTTTACCAGATTTTTCTATCTTTAAGGAAGCCTATATAAGGAACCTTATCCCATGATCAAATCAGAACCTCAAGAACCCTAAGCAACCAGAAAACCTAGCCGTCACAAGTTCCCCACGTTTTTACACATCCAAGCACCAAAATCACATCAAAAATCCCCCGAAATCACCACCTAAACACACGTTTCAACTCCCAACACATCAACAATCATCAAACATCAACCAAACCACCTCCAAAACGTGAAGAACATCATCAACAATCAACAACCAGAAGCTCGGGTCGAACTCAATCCGGAACCGGCATCATCGGAGCCTCCAAAGAATCCCAACGTGAAGAGTCATCTTGAATTCGAAGGTAAAACAAGTTATAATTCTACTTTTATAACTCCCCATAACCTTATTAACTCTCTGTTAAATTTTGGGCTCAAACCAACCCTTTTTCGGCTTCTGTATTGCCAATTGATTTTGCTTGTGCCTTGTTACTTGTTTGTCAAGTTTCGTACATAATTCGACTTCAAACTGCAATATTTCAATTACTAATGAATTGTATACCTTTTAGGCTACGCGTACATAATTTTTTAGCCGAAAGCACCGTCGGGAACCACCAGAAAACCCCTGTCCGTGGGTGGTCCGGGACCTCGGACCTATGGTCCGGGACCACGGACGGGTTGTCCATGGCCACAGACACCCACGGACGGCGGCAGGATTTTAAATTTTTCAAATTTTAGGTTTTCTCTAAACAATGTCTGGGCCCACGGACACCCTGTCCGTGGCCCCGGACTTTTCAAATTTTCGTTTTCTTTTTAATTCGACTTTTATTTCCACATAGATTAACTTGGGTCCGTGGGTACGGACATTAGGTCCGTAGTCACGGACGGAAACAAAATTTGACCTAATTCTGCCTCCGAAACCCTAGTTTAGGTAATTTCAACTTTCACTTTTATTTTCAGTCAAAAAATGCTAAAAAACACAAAAAAACACAAGCTCGCGCACCTAGGTTAAAACGACTCGTAATAAGCTGTAATTAAACTAAGTAGAGGAAACATGACTTCTAGGGGTAATGAAAGTAATTGAACCCTAAATAAGTCGAATACCAAGCCCCCAAACCCGAACTCTACCTTTCCTAATTTACTCTAGGTTAAAATTAGGTGGCGACTCATAATAGATTCCAGTGAGCTAGCTTAGGTTTTAATAATTATTGTAATATGACATAGTTATTAATCTTAGGTTATAAGTGGACCTAAAACCCGAATAGATCCTAATCAGCTTAATCAACATAGGGTAGGGTTTAAAAATCGAGGCTCACACTAGAGTTTTCACATTATGATGTTATCTGAGATCTTTGGGATTGATTTGGGTGTTTGTCCCGTGTTTATCAATGATATATGCGTCATCCTTTACATGTGATAATTGGTATTCTCTAGACATCGTATCCGGCTCAATCTATCAAGCTATACTAGTTGTCAGCTTCTCCATGGATGGGGATCGGGTTAGTATTTGAGGCACCCGTCCCATGTCCCATGTCCCTGTCATATCTTGGGGTTCCTAATTTGTGCATTCATTGTTCTCTTAAGCGCATTGGGTGTATTTAATCATTACATCTTCTTCGATCTCCATCTTTGGCATTTCAAATTCTCTCGCGATGATAGTTCGCTTGTTAATGGTTAGAGCTTTTCTTGAGTGGGGTTTTGCTCGGTCAAATCTTTTAGTGTAGCTCTACCCGTATACTCTCGTCTTTCGTTCGTAGGCTTAATGGGTGTGTGTTGAAAGAACGGTTAAATGACACGTAAAATGGCTTTGAAGGTGCGAAAAGGTTTTGAAAATATGGAAGGTTTACCCAAGGTAAGTCAATTTAACAGGCTTTATCTATCATTTATTTTCCAGTTTGGGTATGTGTAGTGTGATATTTATTCTTCTTATGAAGTCAATGTAAAATTTGTAGGATTATCTATCCCGCACTGAGCGTTAGGCTCAGTGCCCGGGTATCCCAAAAATTCAGGTTTTTGCTCCTTCTGAGGGGGTTTTCATTAGGCTTCCTTTCGCCTTTGTTCATGTATTCGTCCATCTCGCATTGTCAGGGTTATGTGACCCTTTTTCCTCTCTAGGTATTTACTTATTGTAGTCCCAGAGGACTTGGTCCATATGCTCTCACAGTTGTCTACCGTTGCAGGTCGTCGTCGTCTTCCTAAATTAATTTATTATGGCAGCACTTGTTGTAGCAAGTGCACCATGCAGGTTGGATTATTATACCATGCATGTCTATTGCGGTATATATACGCTCATATCTTCGCATATTCGTTAATCTTGCTGGATCTTTTTATTGCCGATGGTATGGTATTCCCTCGCTTAGTAGGGTTCCATTAAATTGTTACTGAGTTCAAGTAGATCCCTTTAAATAGTTTACCGTTGTCGGGTTTATCTAGTCCTTAGTATCTTGCATTTAAGTTCTGGTTCCGTGTTATTGGTGTAGCGCTCCATAGCGGCCAGGTCGGGTCTTCTCGATTTGGTGGAACTTTTCATCTCTATGTGGTCCTCATTTGTCATTAGTTCCCCGGGATGAGGAGGGTGGGGTTAGGCATCCAAGATTGCCTATTGCAAGTAGTTTACTGGTCATAGTTATGGACATAGATGATTGGTATAATGGGAACGACAATCCTCTCGTGACTTCGTACCCCTCATCACCACTTTGTTCGTCTACATAGCGACGGTGGTTTTCCTAATCGTGTAATTAGACGTATACCTTTCGTCTTTCAGATAGTACCTCCAGGGTAATCGATATGTATATATAAGGAGTTTGTGATTTGCATATTCACAACCTTCCTACATTTACAATGCCTTTACAGGCCAACACTCAAGTATATTTTGCATTTCTAGGAATTTCCTAGTGACGGATCCTCACCACGTTTCCCATGTTTCCCCATGATAAGTCCTATGCTCACTGTTCCTTAGTCCTCATCCTAAACAACGCATTATCGTTACTAGTCTCGTCATCAGAGCGGTATATCGCTCTGATACCACTTTTTGTAACACCCCCGTCTATTAATCCTAACTCTCACCGTAATCGCTTCGTAACAGTAATTAAAAATACATTAATCGCAACATTCGCAGCGGAACACTCTCACTAACTAGGAGGGTGTCACAACCATCCATCCATCTGCTTAACCACCCATCCGCAGTGATGACAAGGTTAACACAACTCATGATGAATCCACATAACTCTAAGAACTAGTGAGCAGCTATCAAGATTCAATTATACATCGATCATCACTTGACGTATCTATTACAATGACATAATCCATGATTCCTCCTACACATATAGTCTAGTCAAATTTAAAGCCTTACCCAATCCCGCACTCCAGCGTCAATCATAGTATACCTGCAAAAATGTGGTTGCCAAAAGGCTCAGCACGAGGCTGAGTATGTTGAACTATATGATCCTAATTGCCTTTAGGCCACATGAGTTAATTAGCTATCTTGATTAGCATGCTATTCAATTTTCATGTTGTTCCAGTTTACAAGTATATATAAAAGACTGTAAAAGCGGAATGTAAACACGCAACAAATCACCAAGTAATCATCACAAACAACATATTAATAACCTTGCACAATAGTCGCCAGATCGAAATCGTAATCGCAAGTTCGTTATTCAATCGTCTGGAGCCCCGCTCCCACCAACTCTCTCATCATCCTTTGGGTGTCACGTTAGATGGACAATTCCCCATTAACACCTCGCCAAGTTTTAGTTATTATTGGACAGTAGTCCTATTGCCAATGATTCGAGATCATTTGGCTTCCCCAACGTCTCGTGAGAAACGTCTGTGTGGCCCGAAGCCGTGTACCTACGTTAGTACCCAACCCCAACGATCTAAGACGATCATCGGATTCCTCAACGAGGGGCTTCATGCATGGACTCCCCTCTGGTGATCACACTGTGCAATCTGCTGGAACGGATGCAGACCAGGATTTATCCGTACATATATCACACCACCTCGTCAACCACCATTTCTCCATAGTTAAGTGTTTTAACCGACTCATCATTATTAGTTGTAAGTTCATTGGAGAATACCTTTTTTATTTATTCGATGCCCTGTAGGGTCTTACACATACCTATGAGAGATCTAGGTTATATACATGTTCTGTGCCAATGCTCTAAGGTTGGTATTACCGAACCTTTCTTCCTAAGTTTTAAGTCTTAGGTAAAGTGAATATTATAGACAGTGTCGTACTTTATTGTGTTACCATCCTTGCTCGTATCGTAGTCGATTAATAATTGATATCCATACCCAAAGGCATTCGCGCACCGGTAATAAGACGCTAAATAATCGAGCATATAACATTTCATAAGCACATGCATTTTCAACCATATCATCTTAAGCAATTAGCACACAGATGTCTGAACTCAAAGAATCCATCAGGGTTCAGACCATAGAATCCAACATACCTTACACCGTTGTTGCCCGCGTGATAACCCCCGCGTAAACTCTAGCGCTCACAGTGCTCGTCTCTACCCACTCGTACCTCTGGTATACACGTTCTTCTAATATCAGTACGTATATACATATCTCGTATTTACTTAACTAACCTAGACCAACCCGTACTTCCAACCCGTGTATAAGTCTTAATTGATCTCTTGTTTGTCTCAATGGTCGTTAGCCTTAGGGGTTCAATTTCAGCTACCTGTTATAGTTTACGAGTGTGTGATTGTTGCTACGGTAGCATTATTTACCACGTGGAAGTTTTGTTCACGTTTTGTTTACGTAATTATCGGTTTACATGCATACGGGAATAACGTTACGTTGTATGCATGACGTTTAAACATTTCGTTATACAAACTAATTCGCGTAGTTATATTTGCGTAAGTATGCGGCTTATCTATACATATATATATATACAAACAATTACATATATATTATAGTTGTAACTATACGTCATTGTTTACGTACTATTCGCGTGTATGTAAAATATTACCCCACTGTAAACATTTACAATACGGTTGTCGTTACATTTACGTTTCCACTCGTAGTAGCACAATCTCGTATGTGGCTTGTTATTCATACTATATCCTCATGCTATGTTACAAGCTCACATGATAAAATTTTATAGAGCCCCTCTTATAATATATTCTTTCATACTTGATATAATGTCTCATTATATCATCCAAAACTTTATAATATATTATGTTCAAACTTTAAAATTCCCTAAACAACCTGTATATACTTTCGGTAATAACAATCTTTTCCCCACATATTTTGATTATTTATAAAATCAACCCATATATTATAACCACTACACTTCTAGTCTTATTAAGTTATAAACCAAGGTTCTCAAACACTACTATATACACATAGTGTGTATACAATTTCCTAATGGCCCAATATTCTTCCAAAAATTCCTATGTCATCTTATATGTTTTGTTTATTTACAAAACCACCCCATATTCCATACTTGTTATATTATTTACCTTATTAATTTATAACATAAGGTATCTTAACATCATAATATACATGCATATGTATATTTGTATTTACGGGTAACCCTTAGCTTATTCAAATTTGGTTGTTCACCCACAGCTTCCTCATAATTACATTATAGCCCCCTTTATTTTGTAAATTTCCATTTTAAGTACTTAAAACCTTATATTATACACCTTAATTATTTAAACCTCACTTTAACCCAAAACTTCACCGAATTTACAAGCTGACCCCTAAGGTCTTTAAGTTCCATTCTTATACCCAAATATTTCAGTAATTAAGTTTTATACCCATAGATTTTATAATTATTACCCTTAATACCTAAACCATATATTATAATCCTTCTTTAAATTATATCATCAATTAATTTCCAAAACCTTTCCAGAATTTTATACTAACCCCTTAAATATTAAAATTTCTGTTTTACGCGTCAAAGCTTTCGGTAATTACCTTACTTACCCCTAACTTTATAAAATTCATATTTTATACTTATAAAAATCCCTAAAATTGTCCTTTCCGGTTTCAATTATCATTTACCACATACATACAGTTGGGTGGTTAATTATCTATAATCAACCTTACTTATTACTTCCCTAACACTTTCCGGTTTATACTTACTAACTCATTGTTATTCAAATCCATTTACTTATGTTACTTACTTAAAATTATTTCATAAGCTTGTTTATAGCGTTAATGACCTTTAAAAATCATTAATCAAGTCTTAATTACCTTATACCATCATTACCTATCAAGCCCATATCTTAAAATGGCTTTAAAATAGTTTTTGTGAAGAAAATGGGGTGGTTCGGGTTTGTGTCCGGGTTTACAAACCCGGACCAACATGTTTGGTCACTCTCGGGTAAGATTTATGGGTGGTCCGGGTGTGTGTACTTGTTTACAAACCCGGACCACATGGTCTGATTGCTCTCAGGTGTAAAAATGGGGTGGTCCGGGTTTGTGTCCTAGTTTATAAACCCGGACCATCCATTTTGCACTACATTCGGCCTAGTTTTATGCCTGGTCCGGGTTTCTGTACTTGTTTACAAACCCGGACCAGGTGCAGTAATGGTTAATTTGCTTGTTTTTTATTATGTTTCAACTCCAAACTTTTACCAACTTCTTCCCCAATCTTCCTACATATATCCTAGCATGTTTTGACACTGATTAAGCACTTAAAACCAACTTAATCCAACCTCTATCATAATCTGTCAACTAACAAATTTTCACTGCTAGTTTTTCTTCTTCAACAGATGCTACAGATTTTTCCTTTCTTCTTCCCACTAGCTAAATGATTCTCAATCTAGCATAAACTAGTTAAACACCTCACATTACTCCATTTCTAGTTATACTCAACTACACCCCTTCCTCCTAAATACAAACCAAGGTGAAAATCTCATTTTTTTTCTTCTCTGTACAACTCCACGTTCTATCCTGTCAACAGCACTCAAGTTCCTAAATTCCTAACCAAAATTTGACAGAGTTTCCCTACATTATTCTCACTCAACCAAAATTTGCTCACTCAACACAGTTTACAACCTACTCAATATATACATTATTCTCACATGTTCTAAATACTTACCACACACTTAACACTCACACTTAGTATTTTATTTACTTGTTTTCAAAAGCTTTAAACCACCAATACAGTCCGCATTAATATACCCCATTCCTTTCCTACTGTTATAGTGGTCTAAGCATTAATAAGCAATTCACTTATACATATATACAAATATTAAAATCTGTACAGAGGCATTTCATTACAGTAAGTTTCTTGATTCTTTTCCTTTCTCTCCTTCTCCTTTCTTGCTACTCTTTCCTTCTTAGCTCTTGTTTCTTTGTTTTCTTGATTTTATTTAGGCCAAGCTTCAGCCACGTAACAAGGCACACACATATGTTATACCCAAAATTTCAACCCCCCGGAAGAGAGTCTCTACTAATAGGCTAGTAGCAAGGGTTCCCAGTCCGATCGGCATATTTCAGAGTACTAGGGACAGCTTAGTCATCTCCAGGGGCATTTTTGTAATTTTTCAAGGCTCCTAAGCCCCCATATAGGCTTTCTCTCTCCTCCAAAGAAGGGTCAAATCAATTCAAAATGCTTTGAAATTTTAACCCATGATAAAGGATGACATTTTAAGCATAATGTCTTTGGAATTTTGATTTTTCGAATTTCCAAAAATTTTCTAGCAATTTCTGATTGAATCTGACGAGAAATTGAATTTAAAAATATTCCAATATCCAAAAAATTCGATTCGACTTTAGAAAAATCAGAAATATCATCCTTTACCCATGTGTAAAATTTTATAATCAAATTCCTTTTGGAAGCGCTTGAGCTAAAACATCGGTAAATCTCGGTTTTTACCGGATTTTTCTATCTTTAAGGAAGCCTATATAAGGCACCTTATCCCATGATTAAATCAGAACCTCAAGAACCCTAGACTCTCAAAGAAGGCAGCCGTCTCTCTCTCTTCACGTTTTGAACTCCAGAGCCACAATCAAACACCGAAATCTCACCAAAATTAACACCAAAACACATTTTTCAACTCCCACAACATTATCCATCATCAAACCCTCACCAAAACAGCACCAAAACGTGAAGAACATCAAGAACAACAAGGAGTCAGAAGCTGGGTTCGAAGTTCTTCCGGATCTGCCATCAACGAGGCCACCGAAGAATCCCGACGTGAAGAAACACCAGGAATCTGAAGGTTATAAAGGTTATAACTCTAAACACACCTCATTAAAAACAAAACTCTCTTGCTAATTTGGGCCAAACCAACCCTTTTCGGCTTCTGTATAGTAAACTTTTGCTTCTGCCTTGTTACTTGTTTTATCACGTTTCATACAGAATCGACTTCAAACTGCGATCTTTCAATTACTAACATATTGTACAGCTTTCAGCTCCACGTGAATTTAAATTATGAGCCGAAAAACCCTTCGGTGAACCACCATAAAATCCCCGTCCGTGGGTTGTCCGGGATCTCGGATAATACGGTCCAGGGACCACGGATCGGCGGCGGGATTTTAAAATTAATTAAAAATTAGGTTTTGCTAAACTATGTCCTGGCCTGATACGGACACTGTCCGTGGCCGGACTTTTCAAATTTGTGTTTTCTGTTTTTTTAATTCGACTTTTATTTTCACATAGGTTAAATAGGTCCGTGGTTACGGACATTAGGTCGTGGCTACGGACGGAAACAAAATTTGACCTAATTCTGCTCCGAAACCCTAGTTTAGGTAACTTTCAATTTCCTTTATTTGTTCTGTCAAAAAACGTTAAAATAAAAAAAAACAGAAGCGCGCACCTAGGTTAAAAACAACTTTGTAGAAAGCCGTAAATAAACCAAGTAGAGGAAAAACGACCTAGGAAGGGTAATGAAAGTAATTTGAACCCTTAACAAGTCGTATACCAAGCCCCCAAACCCGAACTCTCCTTTCCTGATTTGATCTAGGTTAAAATTAGGAGGCGACTCATAATAGGTTCCAGTGAGCTAGCTTAGGTTTTAATAATTACTGTTATATGACATAGTTAATTAGGTTATAAGTGGACCTAAGACCCGATTAGATCCTAATCAACTTAATCCACATAGGATAGGGTTTAAAATCTTGGCTCACAACATACACAAAAGCTAGTAAAATTTCTAACGTAGTATTAAACCCTAACTTGTGTGAAACCACTTAAAACTCTTAGGAAGTCTTACCTAGAGCTTCTAATGGAGTTTTGGATAGAAAAATGACAATGCTTCAGCTCTCAAGATGGAACACCAAAACCGGCTGAGCAAGGGAATAATGGTGTTCACGTGAGTTTTTCATTTTGCAAGGGAAAAGATGGAAAAAGAAGAACTTGGTCCCTTTTCTTACCTTAGAACAAGAAGAATAATATGGAGCTTCAAATGGTGTTCCTTAGGCTCCAAAAACGGTTTCACCCATGGAAATGAAGTTGGAGATTTTTGATTTTTGAAAGGTGGAAACTGATCTCCTTGACAAGAGGATTCCAACGGTATATTTTTTGTAGGTTTTGGAGGTAATTTAGGCTTTCAAATGTGAAATGAAAGTGGGCTGCTGTGAGGGGATTTCACTAATCGCCATTACTGTGAAGAGAGGAAGAAGAAAGAGTGCTGGGCAGAGAAAAACGTGAGAGAGCTAGTAAGGGAGGAGAGAGGGTTTATTTTACTTTTTGTTACTTTATTCATTTGTCCTTTAGTACATAAGAAGGAAATAAAAGAGGGGAGTGTAGGCTACACTCACAAAACATGCCCAGTTATAAAATAAGGGGCAGGTTACATATTTACAAGGGGAAGAATTAATTTTCTGCTTTATTACATTTACACCCCATAACATCCCAATTTCTTTGCACTATTCACTCCCGGGACCCGTTTTCCGGAATTTCTCGTTTAATTAATTTTGTTGGTTCTAGTCCTTCATTAATTTTTGAAAATGACTATTTGGTTGACCAAAATTATTACGAGTCTATTTGACCCGGTTAAAGTCACGTTTTCCTGGTTTCCTCAAAAAACACGCTTTAAGGTTCATTTGTGTTTTTAATTCATTTTAAGGATCCGTTTTCTTCGGGATTTGTTCCCTAATATTTATTTAGGCATAATTAAGCTTCTGAAAATTTTATTAGCCTAATTAATCACTATTTTTAATTTCGAGGTATTTCATATTCATTAGCAAAATGAATATTCTTTAATAATAAAATGAACCTTATTAATTAACAAAATGAATCTTACCCCAAACACTCTAAAAATCAACCTAGCAAAGTTAAAAACGTTGAAGGCATTTTTATGGTTTGTCTTGCAGTGAAATACCCCGAACTTAATTAGGGTGATTAAATTACTCTAATACGATATTGAGGGCCTATTAGTGCCTATAGAATTTTGGTAAAAAGAATAAAGCCAAAAGAAACAAGGAAAACGCTTAGAAAGCGAAAAACGCTAAAGTGAGCATTAAGTGACACTAAGAGGAATACGACCTCGACAAGAGTATTAAACGGATTTGGAAGGCTTAATGAGGCCTAGATAATATATGGGAACAATTCTCGAAGAAAACGGATCCAAATAATGTATTAAAACGCTAATAAAGATTTAGCGCACGTTTTTTGACAAAACCCGAAAATGTGACATTAAGTGGTCAAACGAACCCGTAAAAATTATAGTTCATTAAATAACTATAAATAAACATTAATGGGAGCTTAATAACCATTAAAATTAAAGAAACGAGAAAATTCTGGATAACGGGCCCGGTTAGTGAATAGTGCTAAAACCGGGTAAATAAACAAGCGTTTTCTGTAAAAGACGAAATACACTCCAGCTTACGTATACATGTGGGCCGGTTTTAATTAGTGAGACAGCCCCTCACACACACATCAAACTAGTAAAGAAAGAAAGAAGGAACAAGTTAAAAAGGTAAAACACTCTCTCTCCTCTTCACTTTTCTTTTTCCTGTTCTCTTTCCTCATTTTCCCTCCTTCCTTGCGATTTCTCCCCTCTCCCTCTGGTGCAGCTGATTTTGAAGCTCTCTCCCCCTCCTTCCACGGCTTCTCTTCATTCTCCTCCATGCCCAAGCTTTGATAAAGCTCCAAATCAAAAATAAATTACATATTTGAACTCCTCTTATCATTCCATACACTTCTCTCTTTTCAAAATCCAAAAATAAAGAAGTTCATCTCCATGGTTTTTCCCCATTTGAAGAGAAAATAGCATCAATGGGTGATAAGCCGCAGACTTATCATATTTTATGCACTAGATTTAGTATTATATTTATCTAAATAAAGTTATATTTATGTTATTTATGCTTATTATGTGTTAAAATATATTATTTGTACAGATTTATGTTTTTATGAGTTTTATGTGCAAGGAATGATTTTCTAGGCAAAAGTTCAGTTGAAGCCGGACTCCATGCCGGGTAGTTTCTGCACGGCAGTACAGAACAGAAAGAAGCCTTGCCGGATGTGATGCCGGGTAAATGCTATCCGGCATGAGTGTAAAATCGCCTCGATTGACCATACGACAGCACATGTGATCCACGTGTTTTCCAACCGCTGCCGGGTGTGATGCCGGGTAATTCCTACCCGGCATAAGCACTGTTTCGCACGGACATCGACGGTTTCGACCGTTAACAGTTGGGCGCATTTAACACGTGTGCCGGCTATTGGGGACCCGGCACGACGCCCGGCAAAGACACAATTAATGCCTATAAATAGGCCGAGGAAGGCAGCAATTTGACACATTTCAACACACCAAATACACTCCATTCACACTCAGTTTCTGCCCCACTCCAAGTGTTGGTGTCCAAGGAACGTTGCAGATCCATCCACGCAAGAGAAGAAGAAGACCTTGTCAGGGTTAAGGCTATTAACATCTCCTTCTCCCCCTTTGTATTCTCTTCTTGTAGTTGTGTGGATGGTGATGCAGAATCCTTGTTAGGTTTTGGTTAGGGATGATTTCCTTGTAAAACTCTTATGATCATTTATGGAATTTTCAAGTTTCTTAACCCGAGTTCTAATCTTCTTACAAGTAGAATGAAGTAGCTATTCATTCTCTTATCTCTAAGTCCTATTTGATGTTCACAAGACAAGAATAGGATAGATTAGGATTTTGGTAATCTTTAACATTGTCTTCTGCACCTCAGCGGGAGCAAGACTTAAGGTTTAGGGTTTATCTCTTATTTCCCATTATTCTGTTGTATTCGCGGCATTGGCTATGCACGATGCAAGTATGAATATTGAGTTCCTTTTGTCAGAACCGAATCTGGAAGTGTTGTTTACGAAATGTATGGTGCCGGATGGCATGCCGGGTATAAGTTATCCGGCACGTTCAAGGCCATGAGTATGCCGGGTAGCGAGGATCCGGCATCACATCCGGCATATGCATTTTACGAGACCTAATCCTCTTTGAGACTTGCCACCTTTGATCATTGGTCATACGAACCTTTTGCATTGATAATCTTCCCAAATCAAAGTTAGTTTATTTATTTATTTATCTAGTTTAGGATCACATTTTCAATTCCCCCTTGTTATTATAGAATAGGCTTTTGCCCGGATTAGGACTAATTTTCTATAAGTCCCTTGGGTACGATACTCTCGGTCGTAATATATTTACACTATACTCCGACCGGGTTTTATTTTGCTACCCGTAGTAGAGTTGTAGGATTAAGAGTATTATTAGTTTAATTATTTTGTTCTTTTGTATATAGTTTATCCTAACAATTTTTCTGTTAGCAAATTGGCGCCGTTGCCGGGGACATGGAATTAGTCCAAGTCCTAAGTTCGGTAAAACGCCCTATTCTTTATTCTTTGATTCTTGATTCTTGATTCTTTAATTTATTTTCGCCCTTAGTTTTGCAGACTTGAATGTGCCATGCTTGGTGCCTGGCGTCTGTCACCCGGCCAACCCGGAGGAAGTCTGATGCCGAATACGATTTACCCGGCACTGCGTCCGGCACGTTCAAAGTTTTTCAAAATTTATTACAGTATTGAGTTCTCGGCAATTTAAAGTTGTTCTTGCTTATTCTCTTTCGTAATTTCCCTCTCTTAGTAGTCCCTTTATCATGATTCTTTAATTTAGATTTCGAGTTTGAACTTGCCGGGTAATATGCCGGGTTTTCTCCACACGGCATTTCGGAGGAAGTCCTATGCCGGACGGGTTGTACCCGGCATGTCACCCGGCATGTTCAAATTCTCTCATTATTATTGTCGTAAATAGGAGGGAAAGTTAGGTATGATCTCCTCTTGTATCGTTATTGATTATCTTCTTCACTTAAAGTTAATTTTTCGATTTTTGTTCACGCCGGGCACCATGCCGGGTTGTATGAACCCGGCAATAGTGGAGGAAGTCCACTGCCGGGTAAGAGTCACCCGGCACTATGTCCGGCAGATCCAAAACTTTATTTCTCCTTGTACTTTCGTAAGTCTAAATATGTCTAAATATTAATTCTTTTATTTTTACGAAGATTATAACATTTTCTCTTGCTCTTCCTGAAGTTATCCAAGTGAATGCTTCTTCGGTCAACTAGTACTCCTGACAATTTAACCAACCTTGATCCGGAGATCGAGAGAACCTTGCTTCATACTTTATGGCAACAACGAATTCTACAAGAAGCAGATCCTACACCAATGGCAACACCTACCGTCCGTAACATAAACCGGCCTTCTAACCAAGGCCAGAAACCAGCAATCGACCTTCCTCTCCTTCCTCAAACTGAATACGATGAATGGCAAAAACTTAAGCCATATCATCAAATTAGATGCATAAAAGAGTTAGGATTGTTCGATGGTACGAATCCGGACGATGCTTTGCTCCACGTCACTAAATTTCTACAGCATACAAACAGCCTAACCTCCACAAATAATGTCCTCCAATACGCCAGACTTTCCCTCTTTCCCCATAGCCTTACGGGGAACGCCAGCAAGTGGTACCACAGTCTAACCCCCAGTACCATCACCACTGGGAGGACATGGCAACCAAATTTTATGACAAATTCATGCCCCCTAGTCGCACCCTGGAGATGATCGCCGACATTTACAACTTCAGACAACCTAGCTCGGAGAACATCTGTGAGACTTGGGACAGATTCAAAGGGTTGCTGCGCACATGTCCACACCACGGCCTCACCAAGGAACAACTATCCAGTTGTTTTACAAAGGATTGGTCAATCAATGCAAGACATGATCTTTCCTCCCTTGGTGCAGATATATTAAAGAAGCCTGGAGATCAATTCCTTAGTGGGGTTGAATCTCTTTGCGAAGAGATTAGGGAATGGGCCACCGGTGGAACCAGGGGTAGTACCGCTGGTTTATATCAAGTGGGAGAGGGGCGCTAAATTGACAAATTGATGCAAAGTCATGAGCAGTTGTTGGAGAGAGAGCAATGCTCAACTTCCAAGGTTAGCGCTCTACAGAAAGTGGTGGAGCAATAATAGATGAAAAACTTCCTCAACAGGCGAACGTGGTTAGTGCACGACCGCACGCTCCAAGCCCTGACATGCCCAACTTTCAGAATGTTGAGGAAGTCAATTATGTGAGTAACCAAGGGTATCGGCAGCCATGGCAACAGGGGAACCAACCCCCTCAACACTTTCAGAGTCAAGCCGGCTACCAGGGAGGTCCAAGACAATTCAGACCATCCCATCCTGCATCATCATCAGAGGCTGAAATGGCTGAACTTCGTGACATGATGTCAGCCCTGATGAACAAGACCCAGGATACTCAAAATGAGATCTCGACCATTCGCAAGGAGCACAAATCGTTGCAGTTGCAATTACAGCAACTTCTGACGCAACCAAGACAGCAAGGTCAACTCCCGTCCCAAACACAAACAAATCCACGGGAGCATGCGAATTCGGTCAAAATTCTACCTAGGATCTCCAAGGATGCCAAATAGCCTAAAAGGCTAAGTGTAGGGCGGTTCCTCCTCACACCTTCACTATCAAACAGGGGAGCCCTTCGTATCATTTAATTTTTCTCTTTTACATTTATGTTATTGTTTTTAAATTACTTTCATTATGGTTGTTTCAAGTTATATTAAAAAAAAAAAGAGTTTTGCTTATTCGTTTTCTTTCGAACACTGGGGACAGTGTTCCTGCCAAGTGTAGGGCAGGGACCTCCCTTTAAAAAATAAGTTTTTTAGCAGTATGCATAAGTTTTGCGTTTTATCAATGTTTTTACTAAAACTTTTTGCATGTTTTTGATCGAGATAAGATTAGGAATGACTAAAAGCTTGTTCTCTCAAGAGGTAAGCTTTCTAATGACTTATAGATTCCTGTTTTTAACTTTTTGATTCTCTTTATTAACATGAGTACATGATCTTGCTCCTAATTCTTTCCTTTATGTACTTATGGGTGTTATACTTTTCTTTCCAAATTGTGAAAACATCTTTTGGGTGAAAATCTTAAAAAGGGTTTTTGTGCAAAAGAAAGAAGAAGAAAAAAAGAAAAAAAGAAAGAAAAATCTTCTTCTAAAGGAAAAGCAATATATTCCTAGAGGTTACATAAAGTGCCTCAGAATAAAAGCAAGAAACGAGAGTTTTTCCTTTTATTTTTCTCCTAAATTCCCCGTTCTTCAATGCAAAAAAAAAATCATGGTTGATTCAGAAACTCTTGCAAAATAGGGCTGATTCATAAAACCATTGATGAGAGTCTTGGCCACATTCAGAAACTCTTGAAAAATAGAGCTGAATGATGGAAACCGGAAAAAGGAGAGATTACAAAAATCCCTTATGCAAAATAGCCCAAAAGTTTTTGATCGATTTTGAAATTCCTTGTTTTATACCCATTAGTATGTTTTGACAAGATAAGGTAGATTAAGTGATACTTATGAATTAGAGTCATATAGTTGGAAATATTTATCTACATTTTCATTCTAGAGTTTATCTGTTTTGTGCATAAGTAATTAGTCCGTTCTAATCTTGTTTTGCTCGAGGACTAGCAAAAGGTAAGTGTAGGGCCTTGATAAGCCGCAGACTTATCATATTTTATGCACTAGATTTAGTATTATATTTATCTAAATAAAGTTATATTTATGTTATTTATGCTTATTATGTGTTAAAATATATATTTGTACAGATTTATGTTTTTATGAGTTTTATGTGCAAGGAATGATTTTCTAGGCAAAAGTTCAGTTGAAGCCGGACTCCATGCCGGGTAGTTTCTGCACGGCAGTACAGAACAGAAAGAAGCCTTGCCGGATGTGATGCCGGGTAAATGCTATCCGGCATGAGTGTAAAATCGCCTCGATTGACCATACGACAGCACATGTGATCCACGTGTTTTCCAACCGCTGCCGGGTGTGATGCCGGGTAATTCCTACCCGGCATAAGCACTGTTTCGCACGGACATCGACGGTTTCGACCGTTAACAGTTGGGCGCATTTAACACGTGTGCCGGCTATTGGGGACCCGGCACGACGCCCGGCAAAGACACAATTAATGCCTATAAATAGGCCGAGGAAGGCAGCAATTTGACACACTTCAACACACCAAATACACTCCATTCACACTCAGTTTCTGCCCCACTCCAAGTGTTGGTGTCCAAGGAACGTTGCAGATCCATCCACGCAAGAGAGAAGAAGACCTTGTCAGGGTTAAGGCTATTAACATCTCCTTCTCCCCCTTTGTATTCTCTTCTTGTAGTTGTGTGGATGGTGATGCAGAATCCTTGTTAGGTTTTGGTTAGGGATGATTTCCTTGTAAAACTCTTATGATCATTTATGGAATTTTCAAGTTTCTTAACCCGAGTTCTAATCTTCTTACAAGTAGAATGAAGTAGCTATTCATTCTCTTATCTCTAAGTCCTATTTGATGTTCACAAGACAAGAATAGGATAGATTAGGATTTTGGTAATCTTTAACATTGTCTTCTGCACCTCAGCGGGAGCAAGACTTAAGGTTTAGGGTTTATCTCTTATTTCCCATTATTCTGTTGTATTCGCGGCATTGGCTATGCACGATGCAAGTATGAATATTGAGTTCCTTTTGTCAGAACCGAATCTGGAAGTGTTGTTTACGAAATGTATGGTGCCGGATGGCATGCCGGGTATAAGTTATCCGGCACGTTCAAGGCCATGAGTATGCCGGGTAGCGAGGATCCGGCATCACATCCGGCATATGCATTTTACGAGACCTAATCCTCTTTGAGACTTGCCACCTTTGATCATTGGTCATACGAACCTTTTTGCATTGATAATCTTCCCAAATCAAAGTTAGTTTATTTATTTATTTATCTAGTTTAGGATCACATTTTCAATTCCCCCCTTGTTATTATAGAATAGGCTTTTGCCCGGATTAGGACTAATTTTCTATAAGTCCCTTGGGTACGATACTCTCGGTCGTAATATATTTACACTATACTCCGACCGGGTTTTATTTTGCTACCCGTAGTAGAGTTGTAGGATTAAGAGTATTATTAGTTTAATTATTTTGTTCTTTTGTATATAGTTTATCCTAACAATTTTTCTGTTAGCAATGGGTAGCTTGGAGCCTTCTCTCTCTCCTAAGGTAAAAAGATTCATGAAAAACTCATTCTTTCTCCATCTTGTAGAGCTGGCCGATTTTGCCCTCTCTCACACCATGTTTTCTTCTTGATTTTGAGCTTCAATTAAACCCTCCAATGGTGGTGGAGTTTCCCCTTTGATTCATGGGTGCAAGCCCCTCTTAAAAAAGCTCCAAAAGGTAAACCCTAACTATGGTGTTTCAAGTCTTTCATTGAATTAGTGTGTTCCCAAGGGTTTAGAATTTTAATTATGTTGAACTTTGTGTTCCTTGGGTTTTGGCATGGAGTTGGGCAACTCCATTGCCATTTGATCAATTTTGATCAAGAAAGAGAGGAGGAGGAGGAGATTGGAAAAGAAAAGGAGAATTTATGAGCTTAAGGTAGGAAACTCACCTTAATGCTTATTTTGATTATTTAAGAACTTGGGACGGGTAATTAAAGAAATGAAACCAAAAACTTGTGTTAGTAATGTGTTTGGATGATATGAGAGAAAATTGTAAATTGTGCAATTAAAGGCCTAAGTGCCATTGTATTTGAGATTTGGAGCTATATTGTTAATGTGGTGAATTTTTGGTTGAGCTTATGTGCTGGTAGGACCCTTGTAAGGGTGTGGCTACTTTAGGATTGAAAATGGTGAAAAAGATGTGTTTGGACATGTAAGGTTTATGGGGAGGTTATGGCAAATTTTTGGTAGAAAAACAAGTGTTTAAAGATGACTTAGTGTATTGGAGAACCTAGGTGTTTGTAGTGTTGTTTAGAGTTGAGTGATAGCCTTGAATTGGCATTTGGAGAACTAGAGGGAAGGAGGTAAAAATCTGTAGCAAATAGGTATTGAAATGCATTGGAAAAACTAGGAAAAAGAGCTAGTGTGCAAGGCTTAAGAAATGAGAGTTGGACATGGGTTTTAGAAGTGCAAAGGTATGAGAATGATTGGGAATGGTCATTAGGTGATTTGGTAAGGTTGGTAAGAGGTAGGAATTACCAAAAAGAAGTAGAAATGCACAAGTGTGCAAAATGCAAGAATGTGGAAATTGAATTTGTTGAATTTGAGCAAGAATTGGGTAGTGGATTTAACCAATGATTTGGAGTGATTTAGTGCTTGTTTTAAGGTGTTTAATTATGTAGAAAGCTTGTGGAAAGATTAGGGAAAGTTTGAGTGTGGTTTAATGGTGGATTTGGGGCTTAAACAATACCTTAATAGCAATTTTTAGTAGGGTCCAGGACTTATGATATGTACCAAGTCCCGGACCGCCTCAAAAAATGGTCGAGACTGAAAATTGACATTGGTCCGAGACCTAGGTCCTGGACCAGGTCCCGGACCACAAGCAAAAATAGGCCGAGAGTTCACTGAAACATTGGTCCGGGACCTTGGGTCCAGACCAGGTCCCGGACCACCCTTAGAATTCACCAGAGAGTGTTTTTAAGGGTTTTAAAGATGGGGGTTTGAATGGTATTGGTTTTAGATGATGTTTAAGAGTTGTTTGTTGACTTATAAAGGTCCTAAGAAGTATAAACAAGTATTGGAAGTGAGTGAGTAAGTTAAGGAATTAAGTACACTAAGTTAAACCAAAATAACGGGATAACGGGGTAAGTATGGGAGTAGCAATTATGCACCTACCGTAACGCCTTAATATTAATTGAACCATTTGACATGTAACTAGTGGTTCAAGAGTAAGACACGAGGAACGAGTGTGAACCGAGGAACGTGGGAACACCCGATAAAGTTAACCCCGGTGAAAGGTATGATTTCCTCAAGCTCTGTATCCTAACTTGGTTACCCCGATTTGTGTGCTTGTTGGATTGTGTGATCACCTAACAAGATAAATGCACGAATCGGATTATTTGTACTTGTTGGTGCTTGCATTGTGTTGTTGCTTGTTGGTGTGCAATTTGCACCGAAGTTTGTATAATTCATGAAATGTGAATTTGAATGAATTGTTTGAAAGTTGAATGTGTATGGTAGTGTGACTCATAGTTGAGTCTTGTGTGAAAGAGACTCGTAGAAATAGTCAAGTGCAAACTAATAAAACGTGGTAACACACTAAAGCTATTGAACCAATAAACGATAACGTAAACCGGTGAACTCACTAGAACGTGAGAGAATTATACGAGAGAAGTAAACCCCCAATAACGGTTAGAGAACCGAATTGATTTAATCCACAAAACAATTATTAGTGGAACTATATAAGGAACCTCTTCTTAGAGGACTTGATAAATGTTCAAACAATGAACCTTGATAAAAGTAAAGAATGGTAAGGGATCACCAAACCCCTTAGAGTAATAGTCGAACCCCAATGAGAGGATCCGACTAAAATGAACAATGTCACGAACATGAGAGTATTCGATAAGTTGGGTAAGACCTTAAATCTTAGAATACTAGACATTGAGGAATTCCCTAAGCTAAAAGATGTTATCGAGAGAGATACTTCTAGGCTAATCTTTGAGATTGTGAAATGACTCCGAGAGAGGAGTTTTGGGAATTTGAGTAGTCCGGTAGAGAACTAGACATTTGTGAACTTGAAGAGCTAAATACATAGCTCCTTTTGGTATTTGTAAGCCCGGTGGTGGGTCTTGTGTATGACCCTACCCAGAGGTCGCGACTAAGACTTAAAAGATGCCTTTAAGGATAGAGTATTGGTTTGAGTACTTGATTTGAGAATTTGATTGAGGTGCCTAATTGAGTATTGTGTATTGAGTTGTGATTGTTAGTAACAGTACCCAAGAGAGTGGGTAAGACAATGAGCAAGTGAGTAAGGCATAGTGAGGCAGAAACCCTCAAGCCTAAGTAAAGAACATAATAAACTAACCCCTTGATGTGTGTGTTAGTGTTTGTGTTCGTTGTGAACTTTGATTGTGAATGTACATATATAATGTATGTTGTATGCATGTTGATTGAAATAAAATGAATTGCATGCTCTCGACCAAATAGTCGGCGTACCCTCACTAGTACGCGGGGTATGTGGAAGTCATATGCAGCAATTTTGCTGAGCCCCTAGGGGCATCGTTTTTATTTTACAGGAACATTGAAGCCGACCGACCGTTCAAGAGTAGGACGGGGTTGTAATAAATATGGGTAGCTGTTTGAGAATTGTATTTGGGTTGTATTGTGGAATTGTAAGACCGACATGTGGTCAATAAGTTTGGGAATTGTAATAGATACTCGGTATAGTATTGAACGGTGGTTGTATTTGTATAATATGGGATTGAAGTAGTATTTGGTTGAGATTGATTAGGTAATGGAAGTAACATTTGTATAGTGTACTCGGTATAAGACCCATCAGACCGATATTGTAAATGTTGTTCTATTTGATCACGTGGGTGACTAACGGCATTGTAATACCCGCCGTTGGTAGTTTGATTCCGCTGCTTGAGTATTGGTAAATGAGACGGGTTAGGAGTTAATGGTTGGATTAGCGGCAGGGGAGTTACAAAAAGTGGTATTAGAGCGATACAAAAAGTCTTACAAAATGGTCTAAATACCGAGTTTAGGAAAATACTGAGTTAAGAATTAGAGACTTACGGCTAAGGGTTGAGTGTTAGCGTGTGAGGTACGCTAGATAGGAACTTCCAGTATGATCTGGATACCTACATAACCAATCCCGCCCTCCACAACCCCCGTTTTAAAGTTAGGGAAAGAACGCTAGAGAGATGGAAAGACCTCTCATACCAGGAAAACCCGATCTGGCAGTTGTAGAATAAACTTTGTAAAGAGAAAGAACCTGTCATACGGTAGATTCCAAGAATTGGAAATCCCGAAGACGGTTCCCGTTTGAACGACAATAACCGTACAAAACGGCAGAAGATTGAAGATCTTAAATATAGGATAAGGAAATTTGCGGCACCATGGGGCGACATGCTTCGTAGTCGCGAGAACCATGCGCAGCCAACAAGAAGGAAGCATAACTACGCAATGAAGCGAAAAGGCAGAGTAACAAGACCGAGATAAGAGAGTCTGCAGACTACAAAGCTTGACAATACTGACAACGGTATACTAACCGACTATGGATATAGTCAGGGTTGGACAACTCCAAACCTACAACGCCAGAGGGCGGTAATACCCAAATAACATAGTTCGGACAACTATGAGAGTAATCATTAAGCTTACACTAACAGGACTACCACGTAGTTCCTAAGGATCCGATAAACCTCGGTAACCATCGCAAAATGTGGGAACGAGCTATGGAGCAAGGTACATGGAGTACCACAAGGATCGGGAAGCACCCGAATTAACAACAACCATACCAAGAACACTGAAAATTACTCAGGGAATTGATCACTAAGATCAAAGGACTGAAGAAAGACCCAATAAACCACCAAATACGGATATAAACAATACCGCAACCGGTATATGGTAACCTAAAAACTGACGTACCCACGCACTTGCCAAGGCAAGTGCAGCAACAATATGACAAGTTGGAGGACGTTTAACAACTAACAAGTACTTACTAAAGTACCACCATGGAGATGGAAGCAATCATAGGATTGCCAATCCTAAGAACTTGAAGAATCAAACCTTGGAAAGGCCTAACGGCCCGACCATTATATTTACGAACATACCAGTCAGCAGGAAGCTGTGCTTGGTCAAAGACCTCAAACATGGCAACGCCATGAATATTTCCTTTCAAACTCAAGATTTTTATTTCAAAACCCAGAACTTTTCTTTTAAAACCACAAACCTTTCTTTTTAACCTTCAGATTTTTTTTTTAAAAAAAAAAAACCAAACCAGAACAATCACGGTGAGTATCATAAAATGATACAAGCGGAGTTGACAATAGAATACTTCACCTAGGCGTGTGACGAGCACTACGAGTGTACCCAAATATGGGATGTGGGACGACCGCACTCCGAAGGAGCTTGCGGGCCTGACAGACCCCGTTCTATGGGTTAGTCAGGTAAGTGGTAACGTACCAATACGGTACCCCACGTATGTATACATGTAGTGTACGAAACACGGGAAGTAGTCGACTCCATTCTACGAACCATAAGGTAAACTCAAACTGAAATAGTTGGACACCTCGAATGATCGAAGAACTCAGATAAGCTTACAAGCTAAAGGAGTCAAGAACTCACTCCAGGAGTATAATTAAGGGTTAAAAAGTGCGAGAAACACTAGCAATTAATCAAAGACATTGGATATGTCTCAAGGATATTGAAACAAATGCATGATAGCTGGAATACTCACCCAGCCTAAAATCGGTAAGGCGAATGCCTAATGAGAACACACCAAAGTGTAATGAGCTGGATAAACACCCAAAGTGATCATCTAAGGTACCGGTAGATACCGTTCACCACTGAAGGAAATACCAAACTGGTTAAAACCATAAGAGAAGTACCCATAGTCTACCCTAAGAACAGGAGACGTTTAACCCTAAACGGGATAACTTGAAATCCGAAACCGCAATGCGGAGAAGATAGAACATACTCATATGTTAGCCGGATGTAACGGCATAACCAACAACACCCAGAAGCAATCCATAAAGGGTATCAAAGTCAACCTAGTTGAACGAAGTGTCGTAATAAGAGCACCAGAGCTATAACGAACACTCGGTTAGAACACCGAAGGGATCCCACTTACCCAGGGGATACCCTGAATTATTAAAAGGTACCAATTAATACCAAGACACTTAAAGGGCATCCAACAGACGGAAGCGGGATGCGATGATCTTATCACGGAGCCCAATGCTACCTCCAACCATTTAATTGTATAAGGAGAAGTGATTATATGTAAACCGCCTTAAGTGAGCAGAGCTCTAGGCAACAAGGCTAGTATGCCATGAAACTATTACAATGCATAATCCAACGGTTGCAAAACCCACAGAAAACCATATGGAGAGTTGCCAGGAACGACACCGATAAGTGGTTTAATAACTAACGGGCAAAGATAACCCTCGTTAATGTGAGACCACGAGAGCGGTGAACACATAGATTCCAAGAAGGGAATACCATCAGTGAATAACTGATAATACATCTCTTTCAGAACTACTATTGTAGTGAAGCTTGAGCATCAAGTCATTGCCAAGCGGAAATTGTAACAAATAAAGCTAAGGAAAGCTTAGATAGCAACCGAGGAGTGATCGGTTAAGAAGAAATAAGTGAAGTACGAACCTGAAGTCTAAAAACCAATAATGCTCAAGGAGCTCAGAGATGTAAAAGAATGTCATATGCTATAACCAGCCAAAGAAATGGCGAACCATTGTCTAATGGTAGAGATACATAAGCGGAAGCTAATGAAATAGCGAATGCCATGGAAACCGAAGTTGTAAACAAATACGAACATGGTGCGCAGCAAGCGACCAATACATGTGAATACGTCATACAATGAGAGGGAGTTAATGAATAAAGATGGTAGACAGTCCGAGAAACAAGAAGGAAACATTGTTTATTCCTATTGTAATCTCACAAGATATTTACTGCCCAGGGGTTTACGCCTCTGCACTCTGTACGACTGAGTGTTTTGGTATTGCATTTGTGAAGTGATGACCGAGTGGGATGGCTAGGAAGTTGGGAAGATGACGATTGTGGAAAAAGTAAAAAGAAACTTACGAAGCCGTAAAGACCGATGCATAGGAAACGCAAGGTCGTACGAGTAAGAACACTTGTACAAACCAGTTTAGTGGGCATAATTCAGATGCTACTAACAATAGAGGAAGCACTACAACTAAGTAGTGACTTAACCTCAACTGATAATAAGTCGGAGGAACCTAGTGAATAATCATGGGAGTACGAACAGTATGTACATTGATTTCAGAGAGCTGGATAGAAAACTTGTAACTCATTGAGTTTGCGTACGGTAAAAAAAAATACCACGCTTGAGTAATAAACCTTATTCCCAAGATAAAAATGGATAAAAGGATATTGTATCACACCTTAAGGATAACGAGAAGGGTAAATAAACCCTAGGTTATCAGGGTCGCGCAGCAGAAGCTAGTGGGCCCAAATTCTAAGGTTTAATACACCTAGTAAATGAATGCATAATTATCAATGCCTTGAAGCCTCTAAGGCTAGAACCAAACCCGGTTAAGAGTTAAACAACTCCGATGAAAATTCTTGGTGCAGGGACTAACCAACAATATGGTTAAGACCCTTTGACCAGAATACATTGTACAATAGAATGCATGGAAGTTGAACCACTCCATGACGGCTGAATGCCTTAGACCTATGTCCAATGTTGACACATTGTAGATTACGTGGGCGTAATCCCTTTTTAAGGGGGGTAGGGCGAAAACCACGAAATGTATGTTTCACGTGATAGTGCGTAAACTACAATGCGCTTAGCGCAAAAGAATTTGTTTGATGATTGGTACTTATGTTACATAAACATATGTATGCCATTCATAATGTAATTAAAGTTGATTGTGAAATTTGAGGTGGAAATGAGTATTGATTGTGAGAGATTTAAGGTGAATGGAGTAGAGAAACTCAATGGGGAATGAGGACCCCGATTGGTAATGGTTTTGGGAAATGAGTATGTTTGAGGAGTTTGATGAGTATAAATCGGTATGAAACCGATGTTGAACCTAGTGGGAAGTGAGTCCCCTAGGTAACTTGATTTGATTGTATTTGAGGATAGAAATTGATTTAACTTGTGAACTATTTGAGGATAGGAAAACTAATCGGAGATTAACTTGGAATTTCTTAGGTAAGTATTGTGGGATAAAAATGAGTAGTAATTGACGGGATGACTAGTAAATGTGTAAAGAATGTTATAAATTGGTAAATGTATTGATGGGTGATTATGACTAGAAAGATTAAGAAGATAGAAAATGAAGTTAATGATTGACTATTTGATTGGGTGAATTGGGGTGGAAGGTGGAACTTGGTTTGCTAGCGATCAAGGGAAACCGAACACCAAAGTGGGGTGGATGGATAGTTTCAACACCAATGCTGATCACATTGGGGTTGAATGACTCTTGAAGCTCCGTACAAGTGGCCACAAGTAATCACACTAGTAATAGGTGAAACAGACATAAATTGGAACTTGGAGATGCATTGAGTTTTCAAAATGAATTTCCAAATTGGTTTTGGCACAAATGATCTTCTTCAAACTTGAGAATGAGGAACGGTTTTGAAACCGCTCCCATGGGCGCTAGTGAATCTTCCATGACTAGGCACGGGTATCCGGTTGAAACCATGGAGGTGAAGCTAGTTGTGAGTCGGTGGAAGTGATGAATAGTTTTGAAACCACTACAATGGACGAGCAAGGGTACTAAGTGACCTGTAGGACGTTTGTAGTGTGTGTTTTGTATTTGTCCAAGGGCCACCGGATATGAGTAGTCCGGTCAGGGAAGAGTACCCACTTTGGAGCCTGAGGATTCACTAGAGGTGCAAATGAATTTGATCAGAACCAAAGGACCGTAGAGCCAGAAAGAGTAAGTGCTCAATGTCATGACGGCCGTGAACCAGAGAGCGTAAGTGTTCAAACATGCCCGGTACCTGAGGGATCACTCGATATGGGGGGAGGACTTAGTGCCTAATTGTCCGTGGATAGACCCCCAATGAGAGATTGGATAACAGATATTTTTGGTTGCTATGCATGGTTGACATGTTGTTTGGATGTGTGGTATACATCGAGTCAGATATGGAGACTGTCGGGTTATATATAGTTTGTAACCTTAGAATTGAGTACCTTGGAGACTAACAACCTTAGACTCACTAACTTTATGGGCAAAGTTCTTTAAGGGGGGTTGATTGAAGTACCCCAAACTTAATTAGGGTGATTAAATTACTCTAATACAATATTGAGGGCCTATTGGTGCCTAATGAATTTTGGTAAAAAGAATAAATCCAAAAGAAACAAGGAAAATGCTTAGAAAGCGAAAAACGCTAAAGTGAGCATTAAGTGACCCTAAGAGGAATACGACCTCGACAAGATTATTAAATGGATTTGGAAGGCTTAATGAGGCCTAGATAATATATGGGAACAATTCTAGAAGAAAAAGGATCCAAATAATGTATTAAAACGCTAATAAAGCATTAGCACACGTTTTTTGAGAAACCAGAAAACGTGACTTTAAGTGGTCAAACGAACCCGTAAAAATTATAGTTCATTAAATAACTATAAATAAACATTAATTGGAGCTTAATAACCATTAAAATTAAAGAAACGAGAAAATTCTGGAAAACGGGCCCGATTAGTAAATATTGCTAAAACCGGGTAAATAAACGAGTGTTTTCAGTAAAAGACTAAAAACGCTCCAGCTTACATAAACATGTGGGCCGGTTTTAATTAGTGAGACAGCCCCTCACACACACATCAAGCTAGTAAAGAATGAAAGAAAAGAAAGAAGGAAAAAGTTAAAAAGGTAAAACACTCTCTCTCCTCTTCACTTTTCTTTTTCCTCTTCTCTTCCTCCTTTTCCCTCCTTCCTTGCGATTTCTCCCCTCTCTCTCTGGTGCAGCCGATTTTGAAGCTCTCTCCCCCTCCTTCCATGGCTTCTCTTCATTCTCCTCAATGCCTAAGCTTTGATAAAGCTCCAAATCAAAAATAAATTACATATTTGAACTCCTCTCATCATTCTATACACTTCTCTCTTTTCAAAATCAAAAAATGAAGAAGTTCATCTCCATGGGTTTTCCCCATTTGAAGAGGTAATAGCATCAATGGGTAGCTTGGAGCCTTCTCTCTCTCCTAAGGTAAAAAGATTCATGAAAAACTCATTCTTTCTCCATCTTGTAGAGCTGACCGATTTTGCCCTCTCTCACACCATGTTTTCTTCTTGATTTTGAGCTTCAATTCAACCCTCCAATGGTGGTGGAGTTTCCCCTTTGATTCATGGGTGAAAGCCCCTCTTAAAAAAGCTCTAAAAGGTAAACCCTAACTATGGTGTTTCAAGTCTTTCATTGAATTAGTGTGTTCCCAAGGGTTTAGAATTTTAATTATGTTGAATTTTGTGTTCCTTCGGTTTTGGCATGGAGTTGGGCAACTCCATTGCCATTTGACCGATTTTGATCAAGAAAGAGAGGAGGAGGAGGAGATTGGAAAAGAAAAGGAGAATTTGTGAGCTTAAGGTAAGAAACTCACCTTAATTCTTATTTTGATTATTTTAGAACTTGGGATGGGTAATTAAAGAAATGAAACCAAAAACTTGTGTTAGTAATGTGTTTGGATGATATGAGAGAGTATTGTGAAATTGTGCAATTAAAGGCCTAAGTGCCATTGTATTTGAGATTTGGAGCTATATTGTTCATGTGGTGAATTTTTGGTTGAGCTTATGTGCTGGTAGGACCCTTGTAAGGGTGTGGCTACTTTAGGATTGAAAAAGGTGAAAAAGATGTGTTTGGACATGTAAGGTTTATGGGGAGGTTATGGCAAAATTTTGGTAGAAAAACAAGTGTTTAAAGATGACTTAGTGTATTGGAGAACTTAGGTGTTTGTAGTGTTGTTTAGAGTTGAGTGATAGCCTTGAAATGGCATTTGGAGAACTAGAGGGAAGGAGGTAAAAATCTGTAGCAAATAGGTATTGAAATGCATTGGAAAAACTAGGAAAAAGAGCTAGTGTGCAAGGCTTAAGAAATGAGAGTTGAACTTGGGTTTTAGAAGTGCAAAGGTATGAGAATGATTGGGAATGGTCATTAGGTGATTTTGTAAGGTGGGTAAGAGGTAGGAATTACCAAAAAGAAGTAGAAATGCACAAGTGTGCAAAATGCAAGAATGTGGAAATTAAATTTGTTGAATTTGAGCTAGAATTTGGTAGTGGATTTAACCAATGATTTGGAGTGATTTAATGCATGTTTTAAGGTGTTTAATTAAGTAGAAAGCTTGTGGAAAGATTAGGGAAAGTTTGAGTGTGGTTTAAGGGTGGATTTGGGGCTTAAACAGTACCTTAATTGCAATTTTTAGCAGGGTCCGAGACTTAGGATATGTACCAAGTCCCGGACCGCATCAAAAAAATGGTCGAGACTGAAAATTGACATTGGTCCGAGACCTAGGTCCTGGGCCAGGTCCCGGACCACAGGCAAAAATAGGCCGAGAGTTCACTGAAACATTGGTCCGGGACCTTGGGTCCGGAACAGGTCCTGGACCGCCCCCAGAATTCACCAGAGAGTGTTTTTAAGGGTTTTAAAGATGGGGGTTTGAATGGTATTGGTTTTAGATGATGTTTAGGAGTTGTTTGGTGACTTATAAAGGTCCTAAGAAGTATAAACAAGTATTGGAAGTGAGTGAGTAAGTTAAGGAATTAAGTACACTAAGTTAAACCGAAATAACGGGATAACGGGGTAAGTACGGGAGTAGCATCTATGCACCTACCGTAACGCCTTAATATTAATTGAACCATTTGACAGGTAACTAGTGGTTCAAGAGTAAGACACGAGGAACGAGTGTGAACCGAGGAACGTGGGAACACCCGGTAAAGTTAACCCCGGTGAAAGGTATGATTTCCTCATGCTCTGTATCCTAACTTGGTTACCCCGATTTGTGTGCTTATTTGATTGTGTGATCACCTAACAAGATAAATGCACGAATTGGATTGTTTGTACTTGTTGGTGCTTGCATTGTGTTGTTGCTTGTTGGTTTGTAATTTGCACCGAAGTTTGTATAATTCATGAAATGTGAATTTGAATGAATTGTTTGAATGTTGAATGTGTATGGTAGTGCGACTCATAGTTGAGTCTTGTGTGAAAGAGACTCGTAGAAATAGTCAAGTGCAAACTAATAAAACGTGGTAACACACTAAAGCTATTGAACCAATAAACGATAACGTAAACCGGTGAACTCACTAGAACGTGAGAGAATTGTACGGGAGAAGTAAACCCCCGATAACGGTTAGAGAACCGAATTGATTTAATCCACAAAACAATTATTAGTGGAACTATATAAGGAACCTCTTCTTAGAGGACTTGACAAATGTTCAAACAATGAACCTTGATAAAAGTAAAGAATGGTAAGGGATCACCAAACCCCTTAGAGTAATAGTCGAACCCCAATGAGAGGATCCGACTAAAATGAACAATGTCATGAACATGAGAGTATTCGATAAGTTGGGTAAGACCTTAAATCTTAGAATACTAGACATTGAGGAATTCCCTAAGCTAAAAGATGTTATCGAGAGAGATACTTTTAGGCTAATCCTTGAGATTGTGAAATGACTCCGAGAGAGGAGTTTTAGGAATTTGAGTAGTCCGGTAGCGAACTGGTCATTTGTGAACTTGAGGAGCTAAATACATAGCTCCTTTTGGTATTTGTAAGCCCGGTGGTGGGTCTTGTGTATGACCCTGCCCAGAGGTCGCGGCTAAGACTTAAAAGATGCCTTTGAGGATAGAGTATTGGTTTGAGTACTTGATTTGAGAATTTGATTGAGGTACTGAATTGAGTATTGTGTATTGAGTTGAGATTGTAAGTAACAGTACCCAAGAGAGTGGGTAAGACAATGAGCAAGTGAGTAAGACATAGTGAGGCAGAAACCCTCAAGCCTAAGTAAAGAACATAATAAACTAACCCCTTGATGTGTGCGTTAGTGTTTGTGTTCGTTGTGAACTTTGATTGTGAATGTACATATATAATGTATGTTGTATGCATGTTGATTGAAATAAAATGAATCGCATGCTCTCGACCAAATAGTCGGCGTACCCTCACTAGTACGCGGGGTATGCAGAATTCAAATGCAGCAATTTTGTTGAGCCCCTAGGGGCATCGTTTTTATTTTACAGGAACATTGAAGCCGACCGACCGTTCGAGAGTAGGACGGGGTTGTAATAAATATGGGTAGCTGTTTGAGAATTGTATTTGGGTTGTATTGTGGAATTGTAAGACCGACATGTGGTCAATAAGTTTGGGAATTGTAATAGATACTCGGTATAGTATTGAGTGGAGGTTGTATTTGTATAATATGGGATTGAAGTAGTATTTGGTTGAGATTGATTAGGTAATGGAAGTAACATTTGTATAGTGTACTCGGTATAAGACCCATCAGACCGATATTGTAAATGTTGTTGTATTTGATCACGTGGGTGACTAACGGCATTGTAATACCCGCCGTTGGTAGTTTGATACCGCTGCTTGAGTATTGGTAAATGAGACGGGTTAGGAGTTAATGGTTGGATTAGCGGCAGGGGTGTTACAAAAAGTGGTATCAGAGCGATACAAAAAGTGTTACAAAAATGGTCTAAATACCGAGTTTAGGAAAATACTGAGTTAAGAATTAAAGACTTACGGCTAAGGGTTGAGTGTTAGCGTGTGAGGTATGCTAGATAGGAACTTCCAGTATGATCTGGATACCTACATAACCAATCCCGCCCTCTGCAACCCCCGTTTTAAAGTTGGGGAAAGAACACCAGAGAGATGGAAAGACCTCTCATACTCGGGAAAACCCGATCTGGCAGTTGTAGAATAAACTTTGTAAAGAGAAAGAACCTGTCATACGGTAGATTCCAAGAATTGGAAATCCCGAAGACGGTTCCCATTTGAACGACAATAACCGTACAAAACGGCAGAAGATAGAAGATCTTAAATATAGGATAAGGAAATTTGCGGCACCATGGGGCGACATGCTTCGTAGTCGCGAGAACCATGCGCAGCCAACAAGAAGGAAGCATAACTACGCAATGAAGCGAAAAGGCAGAGTAACAAAACCGAGACAAGAGAGTATGCAGACTACAAAGCTTGACAATACTGACAAAGGTTATACTAACCAACTATGGATATAGTCAGGGTTGGACAACTCCAAACCTACAACGCCAGAGGGCGGTAATACCCAAATAACATAGTTCGGACAACTATGAGAGTAATCATTAAGCTTACACTAACAGGACTACCACGTAGTTCCTAAGGATCCGATAAACCTCGGTAACCACCGCCAAATGTGGGAACGAGCTATGGAGCAAGGTACATGGAGTACCACAAGGATCGGGAAGCACCTGAATTAACAACAACCTTACCAAGAACACTGAAAATTACTCAGGGAATTGATCACTAAGATCAAAGGACTGACGAAAGACCCAATAAACCACCAAATACGGATAGAAACAATACCGTAACCGGTATATGGTAACCTAAAAACCGACGTACCCGCGCACTTGCCAAGGCAAGTGCAATAACAATAAGACAAGTTGGAGGACGTTTAACAACTAACAAGTACTTACTAAAGTAACACCATGGAGATGGAAGCAATAATAGGATTGTCAATCCTAAGAACTTGAAGAATCAAACCTTGGAAAGGCCTAACAGCCCGACCATTATATTTACGAACATACCAGTCAGCAGGAAGCAGTGCTTGGTCAAAGACCTCAAACATGGCAACGCCATGAAGATTTCCTTTCAAACTCAAGATTTTTATTTCAAAACCCAGAACTTTTCTTTTAAAACCACAAACCTTTCTTTCTAACCTTCAGATTTTTTTTTAAAAAAAAACCAAACCAGAACAATCACGGTGAGTATCATAAAATGAAACAAGCGGAGTTGACAATAGAATACTTCACCTAGGCGTGTGACGAGCACTACGAGTGTACCCAAATATGGGATGTGGGACGACCGCACTCCGAAGGAGCTTGCGGGCCTAATAGACACCGTTCTATGGGTTAATCAGGTAAGTGGTAACGTACCAATACGGTACCCCACGTATGTATACATGTAGTGTACGAAACACGGGAAGTAGTCGACTCCGTTCTACGAACCATTAGGTAAACTCAAACTGAAATAGTTGGACACCTCGAATGATCGAAGAACTCAGATAAGCTTACAAGCTAAAGGAGTCAAGAACTCACTCCAGGAGTATAATTAAGAGTTAAAAAGTGCAAGAAACACTAGCAATTAGTCAAAGACATTGGATATGTCTCAAGGATATTGAAACAAATGCATGATAGCTGGAATACTCACCCAGCCTGAAATCGGTAAGGCGAATGCCTAATGAGAACACACCAAAGTGTAATGAGCTGGATAAATACCCAAAGTGATCATCTAAGGTACCGGTAGATACCGTTCACCACCGAAGGAAATACCAAACTGGTTAAAACCATAAGAGAAGTACCCATAGTCTACCCTAAGAACAGGAGACGTTTAACCCTAAACGAGATAACTTGAAATCCAAAACCGCAATGTGGAGAAGATAGAACATACTCATATGTTAGCCGGATGTAACGGCATAACCAACAACACCTAGGAGCAATCCATAAAGGGTATCAAAGTCAACCTAGTTGAACGAAGTGTCGTAATAAGAGCACTAGAGCTATAACGAACACTCGGTTAGAACACCGAAGGGATCCCACTTACCCCGGGGATACCCTGAATTATTAAACGGAACCAATTAATACCAAGACACTTGAAGGGCATCCAACAGACGGAAGCGGGATGCGATGATCTTATCACGGAGCCCAATGCTACCTCGAACCATTTAATGGTATAAGGAGAAGTGATTATATGTAAACCGCCTATAGTGAGCAGAGCTCTAGGCAACAAGGCTAGTACGCCATGAAACTATTACAATACATAATCCAACGGTTGCAAAACCCACAGAAAACCATATGGAGAGTTTCCAAGAACGGCACCGGTAAGTGGTTTAATAACTAACGGGCAAAGATAACCCTCGTTAATGAGAGACCACGAGAGCGGTGAACACATAGATTCCAAGAAGGGAATACCATCAGTGAATAACTGATAATACATCTCTTTCAGAACTACTATTGTAGTGAAGCTTGAGCATCAAGTCATTGCCAAGCGGAAATTGTAACAAATGAAGCTAAGGAAAGCTTAGATAGCAACCGAGGAGTGATCGGTTAATAAGAAATAAGTAAAGTACGAACATGAAGTGTAAAAACCAATAATGCTCAAGGAGCTCAGAGATGTAAAAGAATGTCATATGCTATAACCAGCCAAAGAAATGGCGAACCATTGTCTAATGGTAGAGATACATAAGCGGAAGCTAATGAAATAGCGGATGCCATGGAAACCGAAGTTGTAAACAAATACGAACATGGTGCGCAGCAAGCGACCAATACATGTGAATACATCATACAATGAGAGGGAGTTAATGAATAAAGATGGTAGACAGTCCGAGAAACAAGAAGTAAACAATGTTTATTCCTATTGTAATCTCACAAGAGATTTACTACCCAGGGGTTTACGCCTCTGCACTCTGTACGACTGAGTGTTTTGGTATTGCATTTGTGAAGTGATGACCGAGTGGGATAGCTAGAAAGTTTGGAAGATGACAATTGTGGAAAAAGTAAAAGGAAACTTAAGAAGCCGTAAAGACCGGTGCATAGGAAACGCAAGGTTGTACGAGTAAGAACACTTGTACAAACCAGTTTAGTGGGCATAATTCAGATGCTACTAACAACAGAGGAAGCACTACAACTAAGTAGTGACTTAACCTCAACCGACAATAAGTCGGAGGAACCCAGTGAATAATCATGGGAGTACGAACAGTATCTACATTGATTCCAGAGAGCTGGATAGAAAACTTGTAACTCATTGAGTTTGCGTACAGTAAAAAAAAATACCACACTTGAGTAACAAACCTTATTCCCAAGATAAAAAGGGATAAAAGGATATTGTATCACACATTATATTTAACGAGAAGGGTAAATATACCCTAGGTTATCAGGGTCGCGCAGCAGAAGCTAGCGGGCCTAAATTCTAAGGTTTAATACACCTAGTGAATGAATGCATAATTATCAATGCCTTGAAGCCTCTAAGGCTAGAACCAAACCCGGTTAAGAGTTAAACAACTCCGATGAAAATTCTTGGTGCAGGGACTAACCAACAACATGGTTAAGACCCTTTGACCAGAATACATTGTACAATAGACTGCATGGAAGTTGAACCACTCCATGACGGCTGAATGCCTTAGACCTATGTCCAATGTTGACACATGGTAGATTACGTGGGCGTAATCCCTTTTTACGAGGGGTAGGGCGAAAACCACGAAATGTATGTTTTACGTGATAGTGCGTAAACTACAATGCGCTTAGCGCAAAAGAATTTGTTTGATGATTGGTACTTATGTTACATAAACATATGTATACCATTCATAATGTAATTAAGGTTGATTGTGATATTTGAGGTGGAAAGGAGTATTGATTGTGAGAGATTTGAGGTGAATGGAGTAGAGAAACTCAATGGGGAATGAGGACCCTGATTGGTAATGGTTTTGGAAAATGAGTATGTTTGAGGAGTTTGATGAGTATAAATCGGTATGAAACCGATGTTGAACCTAGTGGGAAGTGAGTCCCCTAGGTAACTTGATTTGATTGTATTTGAGGATAGAAATTGATTCATCTTGTGATCGATTTGAGGATAGGAAAACTAATTGGAGATTAACTTGGAATTTCTTAGGTAAGTATTGTGGGATAAAAATGAGTAGTAACTAACGGGATGACTAGTAAATGAGTAAAGAATGTTCTAGAGGTGCAAATGAATTTGATCAGAACCAAAGGACCATAGAGCCAGAAAGAGTAAGTGCTCAATGTCATGACGGCCGTGAACTAGAGAGCGTAAGTGTTCCAACGTGACCGGTACCAGAGGGATCACTCGATATGGGGGAGGACTTAGTGCCTAATTGTCCGCGGATGGACCCCCAATGAGAGATTATATAACAGATATTTTTGGTTGCTATGCATGCTTAACATGATGTTTGGATGTGTGGTATACATCGAGTCAGACATGGAGTCTGTCGGGTTATATATAGTTTATAACCTTAGAATTGAGTACCTTGGAGACTAACAACCTTAGACTCACTAACTTTGTGGGCAAAGTTCTTTAAGGGGGGCAGATTGAAGTACCCCAAACTTAATTAGGGTGATTAAATTACTCTAATACGATATTGAAGGCCTATTGGGGCCTAATGAATTTTGGTAAAAAGAATAAATCCAAAAGAAACAAGGAAAACGCTTAGAAAGCGAAAAACGCTAAAGTGAGCATTAAGTGACCCTAAGAGGAATACGACCTCGATAAGATTATTAAATGGATTTGGAAGGCTTAATGAGGCCTAGATAATATATGGGAACAATTCCCGAAGAAAACGGATCCAAATAATGTATTAAAACACTAATAAAGCTTTAGCACACGTTTTTCAAGAAAACCCGAAAACATGACTTTAAGTGGTCAAACGAACCCGTAAAAATTATAGTTCATTAAATAACTATAAATAAACATTAATTGGAGCTTAATAACCATTAAAATTAAAGAAACGAGAAAATTCCGGAAAACGGGCCCGGTTAGTGAATAGTGCTAAAACCGGGTAAATAAACGAGTGTTTTATGTAAAAGACTAAAAACGCTCCAGCTTACATAAACATGTGGGCTGGTTTTAATTAGTGAGACAGCCCCTCACACACACATCAAGCTAGTAAAGAAAGAAAGAAAAGAAAGAAGGAAAAAGTTAAAAAGGTAAAAACACTCTCTCTCCTCTTCACTTTTCTTTTTCCTCTTCTCTTTCCTCCTTTTCCCCCCTTCCTTGCGATTTCTCCCCTCTCCCTCTGGTGCAGCCGATTTTGAAGCTCTCTCCCACTCCTTCCATGGCTTCTCTTCATTTTCCTCCATGCCCAAGCTTTGATAAAGCTCCAAATCAAAAATAAATTACATATTTGAACTCCTCTCATCATTCTCTACACTTCTCTCTTTTCAAAATCCAAAAATGAAGAAGTTCATGTCCATGGGTTTTCCCCATTTGAAGAGAATATAGCATCAATGGGAAGCTTGGAGCCTTCTCTCTCTCCTAAGGTAAAAAGATTCATGAAAAACTCATTCTTTCTCCATCTTGTAGAGCTGGCCGATTTTGCCCTCTCTCACACCATGTTTTCTTCTTGATTTTGAGCTTCAATTCAACCCTTCAATGGTGGTGGAGTTTCCCCTTTGATTCATGGGTGAAAGCCCCTCTTCAAAAAGCTCCAAAGGTAAACCATAACTATGGTGTTTCTAGTCTTTTATTGAATTAGTGTGTTCCCAAGGGTTTAGAATTTTAATTATGTTGAATTTAGTGTTCCTTGGGTGTTGGCATGGAGTTGGGCAACTCCATTGCCATTTGACCGATTTTGATCAAGAAAGCGAGGAGGAAGAGATTGGAAAAGAAAAGGAGAATTTGTGAGCTTAAGGTAAGAAACTCACCTTAATGCTTATTTTGATTATTTTAGAACTTGGGATGGTTAATTAAAGAAATGAAACCAAAAAACTTGTGTAGTAATGTGTTTGGATGATATGAGAGTGAATTGTGAAATTGTGCAATTAAAGGCCTAAGTGCCATTGTATTTGATATTTGGAGCTATATTGTTAATGTGGTGAATTTTTGGTTGAGCTTTTGTGCTGGTAGGACCATTGTAAGGGTGTAGCTAGTTTAGGATTGAAAATGGTGAAAAATATGTGTTTGGACATGTAAGGTTTATGGGGAGGTTATGGCAAAATTTTGGTAGAAAAACAAGTGTTTAAAGATGACTTAGTGTATTGGAGAACGTAGGTGTTTGTAGTGTTGTTTAGAGTTGAGTGATAGCCTTGAAATGACATTTGGAGAACTAGAGGGAAGGAGGTAAAAATCTGTAGCAAATAGGTATTGAAATGCATTGGAAAAACTAGGAAAAAGAGCTAGTGCGCAAGGCTTAAGAAATGAGAGTTGGACTTGGGTTTTAGAAGTGAAAAGGTGTGAGAATGATTGGGAATGGTCATTAGGTGATTTGGTAAGGTTGGTAAGAGGTAGGAACTACCAAAAAGAAGTAGAAATGCACGAGTGTGCAAAATGCAAGAATGTGGAAATTGAATTTGTTGAATTTGAGCAAGAATTGGGTAGTGGATTTAACCAATGATTTGGAGTGATTTAGAGCATGTTTTAAGTTGTTTAATTATGTAGAAAACTTGTGGAAAGATTAGGGAAAGTTTGGGTGTGATTTTAGGGTGGATTTGGGGCTTAAAAAGTACCTTAATAGCAGTTTTAGCGGGGTCAGAGACTTAGGATATGTACCAAGTCCTGGACCGCATCAAAAAAATGGTCGAGACAGAAAATTGACATTGGTCCGGGACCTAGGTCCTGGACCAAGTCCCGAACCACAAGCAAAAATAGGCCGAGAGTTCACTGAAACATTGGTCCGGGACCTTGGGTCCGGACCACCCCCCAGAATTCATCAGAGTGTTTTTAAGGGTTTTAAAGATGGGGGTTTGAATGGAATTGGTTTTAGATGATGTTTTGGAGTTGTTTGGTGACTTATAAAGGTCCTAAGAATTATAAACAAGTATTGGAAGTGAGTAAGTAAGTTAAGGAATTAAGTACACTAAGTTAAACCGAAATAACAGGATAACGGGGTAAGTACGGGAGTAGCAATTATGCACCTACCATAACGCCTTAATATTAATTGAACCATTTGACATGTAACTAGTGGTTCAAGAGTAAGACACGAGGAACGAGTGTGAACCAAGGAACGTGGGAACACCCGGTAAAGCTAACCCCGGTGAAAGGTATGATTTCCTCATGCTCTGTATCCTAACTTGGTTACCCCGATTTGTGTGCTTGTTTGATTGTGTGATCACCTAACAAGATAAATGCACGAATCGGATTGTTTGTACTTGTTGGTGCTTGCATTGTGTTGTTGCTTGTTGGTTTGTAATTTGCACCGAAGTTTGTATAATTCATGACATGTGAATTTGAATGAATTGTTTGAAAGTTGAATGTGTATGGTAGTGCGACTCATAGTTGAGTCTTGTGTGAGCCTAGATTTTAAACCCTATCCTATGTGGATTAAGTTGATTAGGATCTAATCGGGTTTTAGGTCTACTTATAACCTAAGATTAATAACTATGTCATATAACAGTAATTATTAAAACCAAAGCTAGCTCACTAGAACCTATTATGAGTCGCCACCTAATTTTAACCTCGATCAAATCAGGAAAGGAGAGTTCGGGTTCGGGGGCTTGGTATACGACTTGTTTAGGGTTCAAATTACTTTCATTACCCTTCCAAGGTCGTTTTTCCTCTACTTGGTTTATTTACGGCTTTCTACAAAGTTGTTTTTTACCTAGGTGTGTGTTTCGTGTTTTTTTTATTTTTTAACGTTTTTTGACAAAAAATTAAAGTGAAATTTAAAGTTACCTAAACTAGGGTTTCGGAGGCAGAATTAGGTCAAATTTTGTTTCCGTCCGTAGCCACGGACCTAATGTCCGTAACCACGGACCCTAGTTAACCTATATGAAAATAAAAGTCGAATTAAACAAAAACAAAAATTTGAAAAGTCCGGGGCCACGGACAGGATGTCCGTAGGCCCGGACATAGTTTAGCAAAACATAAATTTTTTAAATTTTAAAATCCCGCCGCCGTCCGTGGGTGTCCGTGGCCACGGACAACCCGTCCCTGGTCCCGGACCGTAGGTCCGAGATCCCGGACAACCCACGGACGGGGGTTTTATGGTGGTTCCCGAAGGTGTTTTCGGCTCAAAATTTATGCACGTGTAGCCTGAAAGATGTACAATATGTTAGTAATTGAAAGATCGCAGTTTGAAGTCGAATTATGTACGAAAAGTGATAAACAAGTAACAAGGCAGAAGCAAAAGTAATTAGCTATACAGAAGCCGAAAATGGTTGGTTTGAGCCCAAAATTTAGCAGAGAGTTAATGAGGCTGTGAGGAGTTAGAAAAGTAGAGTTATAACCTGTTTTACCTTCAGATTCGTGGTGTTTATTCACATCGGGATTCTTCGGTGGCCTCGTTGATGGCGGATCCGGAAGAACTTCGAACCCAGCTTCTGACTCCTTGTAGTTCTTGATGTTCTTCACGTTTTGGTGCTGTTTTGGTGAGGGTTTGATGATGGATGATGTTGTGGGAGTTGAAAAATGTGTTTTGGTGTTGATTTTGGTGAGATTTCGGTGTTTGATTGTGGCTCTGGAGTTCAAAACGTGAAGAGAGAGAGACGGCTGCCTTCTTTGAGAGTCTAGGGTTCTTGAGGTTCTGATTTGATCATGGGATAAGGTTCCTTATATAGGCTTCCTTAAAGATAGAAAAATCCGGTAAAAACCGAGATTTACCGACGTTTTAGCTCAAGGGCTTCCAAAAGGAATTTGATTATAAAATTTTACACATGGATAAAGGATGATATTTGTGATTTTTCTAAAGTGGAATCGAGTTTTTTGGATATTGGAATATTTTTAAATTCAATTTCTCGTCAGATTCAATCAGAAATTGCTAGAAAATTATTGGAAATTCGAAAAATCAAAATTCCAACGCCATTATGCTTAAAATGTCATCCTTTATCATGGATTAAAATTCAAATCATTTTGAATTGATTTGACCCTTCTTTGGAGGAGAGAGAAAGCCTATATGGGGGCTTAGGAGCCTTGAAAAATTACAAAAATGCCCCTAGAGATGACTAAGTTGTCCCTAGTACTCTGAAATGTGCCGATCGGACTGGGAACCCTTGCTACTAGCCTATTAGTAGAGACTCTCTTCCGGGGGGTTGAAATTTTGGGTATAACAGATTGCCCCCCGTCAACTAGACTTTGTAATGGAAACGAAAAGGCTAGTTGATGCTTGAGTGATACCCCAAAATTTTGGATCTTAAAAGACCCCACATGCAATTGAAATCCGATAAGTTATGTCAAGCTGTTCTAAGGCGCTAACTACCTAAAGGTAAAAATGAAGTAATGTCGGACTATTCTAAGGCGCCGACTACCTATAAGGATGAGATGATGTCAAGCTATTCTAAGGCGTTGACTACCTATAAAGGAATGAAGTACGCCGAGCATTCTAAGGTGTCAAGAACCTGAAATCGAATGAAATACGCCGAGAATTATAAGGTGTCGGGAACCTGAAGTTGAATGGAATACGTCGAGCATTATAAGGTGTCGGGAACCTGAGCTTGAATGGGATACGCCGAGCATTATAAGGTGTCGGGAACCTGAGATTGAAAGAGACACGCCGAGCATTATAAGGTGTCAGCAACCTGAGATTGAATGAGACATGCCGAGCATTATAAGGTGTCGGGAACCTGAAGTTGAATGGAATACACCGAGCATTATAAGGTTTCGGGAAACTGAAGCCGAATGGAATACACCGAGCATTATAAGGTGTCGGGAACCTGAAGTCGAATGGAATACGCCGAGCATTATAAGGTGTCGGGAACCTGAAGTTGAATGGAATACGCCGAGCATTATAAGGTGTCGGGAACCTGAAGTCGAATGGAATACGCCGAGCATTATAAGGTGTCGGGAACCTGAGATTGAATGAGACATGCCGAGCATTATAAGGTGTCGGGAACCTGAAGTTGAATGGAATACGCCGAGCATTATAAGGTGTCGGGAACCTGAAGCCGAATGAAATACGCCGAGCATTATAAGGTGTCGGGAACCTGAAGTCGAATGGAATACGCCGAGCATTATAAGGTGTCGGGAACCTGAAGTTGAATGGAATACGCCGAGCATTATAAGGTGTCGGGAACCTGAAGTCAAATGGAATACGCCGAGCATTATAAGGTGTCGGGAACCTATAGTCGAATGGAATACGCCGAGCATTATAAGGTATCGGGAACCTGAAGAGAGATGTGATGAGATTGATGTGATGTGTGCCTAAATTGATAAATGTAAAGTATGACCTATGGGTTCCTAAGTGGAATGGTAGGAAATTAGGTTCATGACGAGCCTGAGGTTGAGTTCATCTATTCTGGTGAATCCGAATCTTTGGCTGAGAATCTGTATCTCTGAAGAGTTTGTATCTTCGGCTGCGAATCTGTATCCCTGAAGAATCTGTACCTTCGGCTGAGAATCTGTATCCCTGAAGAATCTGTACCTTCGGTTGAGAATCTGTATCCCTGAAGAATCTGTACCTTCGGCTGAGAATCTGTATCTCTGAAGAATCTGTATCTTCAGCTGAGAATCTGTATCTCTGAAGAATCTGTATCGGCGGTGAGAATCTGATCTCTGAAGAATCGGTATCTTCGAGTGAGAATCTATATCTCTGGTCTATGTCGAGGAGCCTCGTACGGCTGGATGCAAGGAAAATTTTTATGCATATGATCATGATGAAAGTTGATTATGAAGTGCTAAACGTGGCAATGATGATGTGCATGTCAAAAATACAATCAAAGTGTATGTAGGAAACTTGTCCAAAACAAGAAAACACTGGAAAATGGGCCAAACATGGCAATGTTAAGGATCGAAAATTGTCCAAAGCAAGACATTGCTAGAAAGTGTAACAAATGTGGCCATGGAGGTTTATGAACCCGAAGTGTTTGAAGGAAAGTTGTTCAAGACAAGAAATTGTTGAAAGAGGTGCCAAAAGTGGCAGTGTTGTAGAAAATTCTATTTAGTGAAAAAGGAAAGTGAAATTATCATTTCCTAACTATAGACTTCGGACTTGTAGTTTATCTCCTATAAGATGAACATGCCACCGGTGGGGTATGGTGTATGATGTGAAGGTAAGGGCTTATGTGGGACTGTGGTGTTTGATGTGCAGGTAAGGGCTTATGTGGGCCTGTGTAGTGGTAGCATGAGGTAAGGGCTTATATGGGCCGGAGGTATTTGATGTGGAGGTAAGGGCTTATGTGTGCCTGTGGTGGAATGGTGGTGGTGATGTTTGAGCTCTGGGTTCCAATTGGTGTTGTCATAGCAATTGTTAGAACCAACAATTGCCCCAATATTTTTCCTTTGGACAATCAGAACTAGAGTTCATGGCAATCGATCGGAACGATCGATTGCCCCTAGTATTTCCTTTTATTTAAACGTGCGAATGAGTCTCGTCCTCATAGGGTCAAGGCTTATGTTTTTATGTGGTGCTTCCTAACCTACACTCGGCGTGTTTGGTGCTTGCACTCGTTCCTCACCTACGGTCACAACTTCTCAACCATTGAATTTGACACTTGTTAGATTTACGCGTTCAACCTATTACTTTCACGTGATGGATACACAACTACTAAGTCGGAAGTCTCTTAAGCTTATAACGTGGCTATAGGGTGTGATGAATGACCAAAGGATAATGGAGGAATGTTAGGATATGTGGAGCTATAAGGGTGACTAAAGCTGCAACTTGCACCTTCTCCAGGACTTGCCTTCTTTGTCTGAAGTCGTTTGGCTACTTCGTGATGACTTCGCTTATGAGCTTGGAACTTGGGACTTTTGAGTTGTTCCTTGCACCTTCTCTCTTTTTCCAATCTTGGATTTCTTCTAGGCTTTTCAGGTTTGCCCTTCTTTGAATCTCTTTTCCTTCGGTTCTTGTGTTTCCCGGTTTGAACTTTGAGAGCTGTTTTGATGTCAGCTCATTTGGATCCTGTGTCACTTTGGGACCATTTGCGGAATGTTCATCATGCTGTAGCAGTTGCTTCTTTGGACTTGTGAAGTTGCTGTTCGGAAGTCGGTTCCTTGCTTCCTTTGGTCACCGGGTCAGTTTCATCATTGGATGGGTTATTTTGTGGAGTTCATAATATCGAAAAGGGATATATGAAAGGCTCAGCGGGGGTGCCTAGGGTTTAATGTCAGGGTCACAAGCTTTTGGCTATGTGGTGTTGTACCTAGGTGCTTCATCATTCCTGATAGTTGTGTATCCGTTCTTTGTTACTTTTCGCAGGTCTAAGAGTAAATTTACAAATTATATCCTTCGGTCGGAGTTTATGCCGTTCACCTCACCTTTGAATGTGGTCACCAAATCGTGTAAAAATGACACGCTCGTTCACTCTTGGTCTTACTACTCAAGGCACTCTCGCGAAATGTTCACTCAGAGACTTGTTCACACAATTAAACGAAAGAAATAATCGTTATTGGTCTTTAAACTTAGATTGCCCCCAGTGTTGATCTGAGGTTTATGACAACAACTAAATAGATGTCGAATTTGAGCAGCTTTGTGGGTTGTTTTGGATGATGGTGTTGGACGGACATGTTCAACTTTTGGAGACAAAAGACAAATCCTCATGTTCCATTGTCAGAAAATGTAACCTCATCTTAAAAGGCATTTTGAAATCGGTCTTGAAAAAGTCGTTGTTGTGAAGATGGTTAGTAAAAAAACCATTGTCTTCTATTACTAATTTGGAAAACAGCCATTCTTTGAAGACTTTGAATGATACATTTGAAAGATGAATGTTATGGCAGGTTATGCATGTGGAGATTTTCATTGCTGAAGACTCGAGCTCTCGACCGTTGGGACGTTGCTGAGATGACTGTGACCGCCTTCTTCTGGACTGTGAGTAGGCTCTACAAAATGCCTGAACTAGGAGTGCCCTTGCATGAAGCACTTGGGCCTGAATCTTTTACGAACTGAATGATGCCGTCATGGATGTGGATAGGCATTTGGGCCTAGATAAATTGAAAGTGAGGCACATGGGCCAGAAATATTTTGAGGATGTGGCGCTCGGGCCGGAGTGTTATGAGAATGTGGCACTTGAGCCGGAATGTTGTGAAGAGGTGGCACTTGGGCCAGAATGTTTAAAGAATGTGGCACTTGGGTTAGAATGTTGTGAAGACGTGGCGCTTGGGCCAGAAAGTGTTGAAAGTGTGGCGCTTGGGCCAAAATGTGTGTTAGGAATTGGGCGCTGGGGCGGAATGATTTGGGATTGTGGCTCTTGGGCCGGAATGATTTGGGATTAAAGTGAGACATATGGGCCGGAGGGACTTCTAGACTAGAATGGATGTGTGGGCCTAAATGCCCTTAATCTGGAAGTGATGCATACAGGTGAAGGAAGCCACATGAACTGTGAACTGGGCCGAGAGAGAAACTTTGAAGTCTAAGATTTGTTTGATGTTCCCGTTGGGCCTTGAGGCCAGAAACTAGAACGAATGAGTTACGAAAACTATCTTGAATTCGAATGGGTTGAAACCCAAACAAACGGGTTGAGTGGGCCTAAAAGGTATGACACCTAGATCTAGGACTTTGGGCCAGGGCCCGAACAAAAAGTTTACCTAGACTAGAATGGGCCTTGGGCCGAAATGGAAAAGCCTGATTGATTTTCATGTCTTATGGACTGCTTTAGGTAGATTTATTCTTTCATGGGCAAGAACTAAATTGATAATTCAAACTAGGCTGAAAGAGAAATCACCTAAGTTTAAACATTTGGGCCGAAGCCCAAATGACTCGTATACCAAACCAAACAGGGCCTCTGGGCTGCAAACAATAAAGCTGCCAATTCGGGTTGGGCTGAGTTGATGTAGGAGAGGTTCCTATCAATCTCTAGGCTGGGTAGTGGGCCGATCATACAAGCAAACAAGGCCCACACAAATTCAACATGTCCTCACTAGACGTTCAAATCAAACCGGGTATGGATCGATCCGGAGAGGTGCTTGGGGCATGGGCCCAGGTCACCACAAAGGAATAGGGCTTGCACACTATTCTCTTTGGGCTTCCCCACTCTTTTCACATCACCTGAAGGTGTGCGTCTACGGTCGGGTCTTTGACTGACCAAACAATGGGCTAGGTAAGGGCACTGCCAGGAAAATGCTAGGGGCTAAAGCCCAGGTATTAAGGGGGTGTGGTTAGACGACACCCTCCTCTTTTCCCCCACTTATTCATCACCTAAAAGGTGGGAGTCCCTGACAGGGGACCCTCAAACGGGTCCCAGTGTGAAATGAAATCGGTTGTGTGGACCCTCGCTCTCATATGATGCAAAGGTGCAGGGAATAATAAAGTGGCACAAAGGTAAACAAACAATGTAATAAAAGCCAATAAATAACATTTTTTCAAGTTAAGCCCTCTTTCTTAAAATTAAACAAGTTAATATTAAGAATTTTGCCCCCAGCAGAGTCGCCAGTCTGTGAGCCTAGATTTTAAACCCTATCCTATGTGGATTAAGTTGATTAGGATCTAATCGGGTTTTAGGTCCACTTATAACCTAAGATTAATAACTATGTCATATAACAGTAATTATTAAAACCTAAGCTAGCTCACTGGAACCTATTATGAGTCGCCACCTAATTTTAACCTAGATCAAATCAGGAAAGGAGAGTTCGGGTTCGGGGGCTTGGTATATGACTTGTTTAGGGTTCAAATTACTTTCATTACCCTTCCTAGGTCATTTTTCCTCTACTTGGTTTATTTACGGCTTTCTACAAAGTTGTTTTAACCTAGGTGCGCGCTTCTGTTTTTTTTTATTTTAACGTTTTTTTACAGAAAATTAAAGTGAAATTGAAAGTTACCTAAACTAGGGTTCAGAGGCAGATCTAGGTCGAATTTTGTTTCCGTCCATAGCCACGGACCTAATGTCCGTAACCACGGACCCTAGTTAACCTATGTGAAAATAAAAGTCGAATTAAACAGAAAACAAAAATTTGAAAAGTCTGGGGCCACGGACAGGATGTTCGTAGGCCCGGACATAGTTTAGCAAAACCTAAATTTTTAAAATTTTAAAATCCCGCCGCCGTCCGTGGGTGTCCGTGGTCCCGGACCGTAGGTCCGAGATCCCGGACAACCCATGAACGGGGGTTTTATGGTGGTTCCCGAAGGTGTTTTCGGCTCAAAATTTATGCACGTGTAGCCTGAAAGATGTACAATATATTAGTAATTGAAAGATCGCAGTTTGAAGTCGAATTATGTACGAAACGTGATAAACAAGTAACAAGGCAGAAGCAAAAGTAATTAGCTATACAGAAGCCGAAAAGGGTTGGTTTGAGCCCAAAATTTAGCAGAGAGTAATGAGGTTGGGGGAGTTAGAAAAGTAGAGTTATAACCTGTTTTTACCTTCAGATTCGTGGTGTTTCTTCACGTCGGGATCTTCGGTGGCCTCGTTGATGGCGGATCCGGAAGAACTTCGAACCAGCTTCTGACTCCTTGTTGTTCTTGATGTTCTTCACGTTTTGGTGCTGTTTGGTGAGGGTTTGATGATGGATAATGTTGTGGGAGTTGAAAAATGTGTTTTGGTGTTGATTTTGGTGAGATTTTGGTGTTTGATTGTGGCTCTGGAGTTCAAAACGTGAAGAGAGAGAGACGACTGCCTTCTTTGATAGTCTAGGGTTCTTGAGGTTCTGATTTGATCATGGGAGAAGGTTCCTTATATAGGCTCCTTAAAGATAGAAAAAATCCGGTAAAAACTGAGATTTACCGACGTTTTAGCTCAAGGGCTTCCAAAAGGAATTTGATTATAAAATTTTACACATGGGTAAAGGATGATATTTCTGATTTTTCTAAAGTGGAATCGAATTTTTTGGATATTGGAATATTTTAAATTCAATTTCTCGTCAGATTCAATCAGAAATTGCTAGAAAATTATTGAAAATTCAAAAAATCAAAATTCCAACGCCATTATGCTTAAATGTCATCCTTTATCATGGGTTAAAATTTCAAAGCTTTTTGAATTGGTTTGACCCTTCTTTGGAGGAGAGAGAAAGCCTATAAGGGGCTTAGAGCCTTGAAAAATTACAAAAATGCCCCTGGAGATGACTAAGTTGTCCCTAGTACTCTGAAATGTGCCGATCGGACTGGGAACCCTTGCTACTAGCCTATTAGTAGAGACTCTCTTCCGGGGGGGTTGAAATTTTGGGTATAACATCTTGTGTGAAAGAGACTCGTAGAAATAGTCAAGTGCAAACTAATAAACGTGGTACACACTAAAGCTATTGAACCAATAAACGATAAACCGGTAAACCGGTGAACTCACTAGAACGTGAGAGAATTGTACGGGAGAAGTAAACCCCCGATAACGGTTAGAGAACCGAATTGATTTTATCCACAAAACAATTATTAGTGGAACTATATAAGGAACCTCTTCTTAAAGGACTTGATAAATGTTCAAACAATGAACCTTGATAAAAGTAAAGAATGGTAAGGGATCACCAAACCCCTTAGAGTAATAGTCGAACCCCAATGAGAGGATCCGACTAAAATGAAAAATGTCACGAACATGAGAGTATTCGATAAGTTGGATAAGACCTTAAATCTTAGAATACTAGACATTGAGGAATTCCCTAAGCTAAAAGATGTTATCGAGAGAGATACTTCTAGGCTAATCCTTGAGATTGTGAAATGACTCCGAGAGAGGAGCTTGGGAATTTGAGTAGTCCGGTAGAGAACTGGACATTTGTGAACTTGAGGAGCTAAATGCATAGCTCCTTTTGGTATTTGTAAGCCCGTTGGGTGGGTCTGTGTATGACCCTGCCCGGAGGTCGCGGCTAAGACTTAAAAGATGCCTTTGAGGATAGAGTATTGGTTTGAGTACTTGATTTGAGAATTTGATTGAGGTACCGAATTGAGTATTGTGTATTGAGTTGAGATTGTGAGTAACAGTACCCAAGACAGTGGGTAAGACAATGAGCAAGTGAGTAAGGCATAGTGAGGTAGAAACCCTCAAGCCTAAGTAAAGAACATAATAAACTAACCCCTTGATGTGTGTGTTAGTGTTTGTGTTCGTTGTGAACTTTGATTGTGAAAGTACATATATAATGTATGTTGTATGCACGTTGATTGAAATAAAATGAATCGCATGCTCTCGACCAAATAGTCGGCGTACCCTCGCTAGTACGCGGGGTATGCGGAAGTCATATGCAGCAATTTTGCTGAGCCCCTAGGGGCATCGTTTTTATTTTACAGGAACATTGAAGCCGACCGACCGTTCGAGAGTAGGACAGGGTTGTAATAAATATGGGTAGCTGTTTGAGAATTGTATTTGGGTTGTATTGTGGAATTGTAAGACCGACATGTGGTTAATAAGTTTGGGAATTGTAATAGATACTCGGTATAGTATTGAATGGAGGTTGTATTTGTATAATATGGGATTGAAGTAGTATTTGGTTGAGATTGATTAGGTAATGGAAGTAACATTTGTATAGTGTACTCGGTATAAGACCCATCAGACCGATATTGTAAATGTTGTTGTATTTGATTTGTTGTGTTTAGTTGACCTTGTTAATCACGTGGGTGACTAACGGCATTGTAATTGAAATACCCCAAACATTGATATGTGTTTAAATATTAGAATATGGTATATAAAGGCTAAAAAGTGCCTTAGAAATACTATTAAGTACATTAAACCATAGTAAACACAATAAAGTACTATTAAGGCAGTTTGAGCAAAAACATGCTCTAAGCTTGGAATGAACTTGGTTAGGTCCCAAAGAGCCTACCAAGACTTAATAATATTCAATTATGATTTGATAAGGCTAATTAAGTCCTTAGGAAACATTGGTAGACAATTAAACCAAAGAAAACACAAGAAAACACCATAAAGTCAATTTAAGCAAATACTTGCCCTAGACTTGGTATAACCTTGTATAATACCTAAAGGTCATTCCTAGACCTTATTAACATGTAATTAACATTTAAATCAATTACTAAAGATAACCAAGCTTGAAAACAAGTTAAAACACAAAATGTGCTTTAAGAAGTCTTAAAGCACATTTTTGAAAAATTATCTTGGAAATGAGTTTTGATTGCTAAATGTCCATCATTACTCTTTAATTAACATTTGTACTACTTATTATCACATTAGGAAGCCTAAATCAATGGGAAATCAAAAATTTTACAATTATGTGCCTTAATTTGTGAATAGTGCTCAAATAGTGCTAGTTTAAGTTATAAGTCAACATAAGTCAATTATTTGGTCAACAAAGACCATAAATATCTCTAATATGTAAGGGGGCACGGTTTTAGTGGTGTGAGTCATCACACCTGGCCAGCCAACTAAAGAAAGTAAAAGAAAACATGGTAAAAGTTACTTTTTGCCTTAAAACATAAATATCTCCAAATCTTACCTCTCTCCTCACTTTTCCTTCATTTATCCTTGCTCCCACCATCACTTACCTTCATCCTCCCAAGCAAAAACCGTTCTCCTACAGTACCACTCCATTATTCATCTTCTTTTGCTTATAACTTATGATTTCATGCTCCAAAATCAATCTCAAGACTACCTTTGTCTTAGTTAGACCAAGCTCTTCACTTCTATCTTTTCAAATCTCCAAGAACTCCAATTCGGTGCCATGAAGAATCACCATTGTAGGAGCTTGAGCTTATCTTTTCATGCCTTGTCATTCTCCTTTGCTTCATGGTAAGGAAAATCAAAGAAAATCCAAGTTTCCCTTCATTTTTGTGTATAGCCAAAAATTCACCTCTTAATGGTGCATTATCTTGCTCTTCATTTAGCTTGAATCAATCTTCAAAGGACTAGGAGGAGTCCTATCTTGCTACTTATTCAAGTTCTCTTTCAAATTCCAAAGGTAAACTTCTATTTTAAGTGTTTAAGACACTTATGTAAATCTAGAGTTTAATTATGAGTTTGAGTATTAAACTTAATGCTCATTACCCTTATATGTGTATTGGTTAGAAGATTGACAAGTGATAAAAGCTCCTTGCCGATTTTCAATCAAGAAAGAACAAGAGAAAAGAAGTGAGAAAACTTGGAAAACAAGAGGTAAATGATCTCTCTTAATGTAGTTTTGTGTACTAGGGAATTGAGCTATATTTTCTTAATAGTTAACCTAAAGAGCCAATGGGAAATGAGCTAGAAAACTATCCTCAAGGTGGACTAAAAAGACATGGGAGCCTTGTTGTGTGTATTTGCAGGTTGAAGGCATTTAATGTGGAAATTCAGTGTTTAAGTTTAATGTTATTTAAGGGCCAAAGTGCCAAGCAATTTAAGTTTATACACTATATTTTGATGTAGTGGAGTTTAATGGTTTAGTGGTGTGTAAAGAACATTCCTTGTGAAGGTGAATGTCTTTGATGGTTAAAGGATGAAAAACAATATGTTTGTGTGTAAGGATTGTGTATTAAGGGATTGAATCTTATTGGATTGTATAAAAGTGGAAAACTATGTGTTTTGATGTAAGGTGATACAAGAGAAGCTATGGCAAAATTTAGGTGAGTAAACAAGGAGTTTTAGGTGTTAAAATGAAGTTTGGTGACCTAGGTTGTACTAGGAATGGTTAAGATTTAAATTAGTGAAAGTGAGTGAGTTAAGGTGTTCATGGGTCCTAGGATGACCTAGGAATGTTCTTGGAGGATTTAGAGATCAAATGGGTGTTTTATACACACCAAAGTTATGTTATGTGAAGTATTTAAGACTTGTGCAAGTTTTGGAAAAAACAAGGGAAAATAATGTATTGTAAGGATAAGAATGAACTTATGAGGGAGACTTGGGAAGTTTATGAAAAAGGAATGATAGGGATGCAAAATAATGCTTTTGCAGTAGTTATTATGTGGTGGAGAATACTTTGGTTAGTAGATGTAATAGGTACAAAATTACCACTTAGAAACTTAAGGAAAAACATTACAAATGTTAGGAATTTTGTTATGTAAATGAGTAATTGTTTGAGGAGATTATAAGTGAGTTAGAAAATGAGTTGGTGGATGTTATATGAAGGTTTAAGTGTGCCAAATGATGTTAAAACACATTGGAAGGCTAGAGGAAAAGTTTAGAGAAAGTTAGACAAAATTTGAGAAAATTCTGCAGTCGACCGACCCAGGGGACCGACCCTGGATGGGTCGGTCAGACTGTAATGTTCTGGGCGAAATTGTTTCTGGAATCGACCGACCCAGGGGGTTGGGGGTCGGTGGGTCGGTCGGTCGGGCAAAAATCAGAAAACCCAAATGTTACTGGAATGGACCGACCCAAGAGGTTGGGTCGGTCGGTGGGTCGGTCGACCCATACTTGTTAAAAAAAACAGAAAAGAAAATGTGGTTTAAGTGGTGAACCCTAGTGGGTGTAATGGGGATGAACAAGTGTATGTTCAAATGGAAAGATAAATTATGGTGAGTTGTTATGACAATTAAAAGAGTGGAAAATTGTAATCATATGTGAAAGTAAAACAGGTTGTAATATGGAGTAGTTTGTTAACCGGGAAGTAAGAACGGTAATTAACCATTCGATCAAATGGATATAGGAACGAGAACTAGTACAGATGGCAGCCGGGACTAAGAGGTCGCCATGTAAGGCTAGCTATCCTCAAGGTGACAGGTATGGTTTTCTTGTAACCTGTGTCCTACTGGATTACACCGGCTTGTATGCCAACGTGTTTTTCTGAATGTTTGCCACCTTATAAGATAAAAACATGTAACGAGTTTACAGTAATTCAACTATGTGGCATGTTTAGTTCCGATACCGTTTAACCTCGAAAGTGCTATACCGTAGCTAACCAAATCTAGGATCACATAAGAGATCGGTATTCGCATTTAACCACCCAAACCATGGGAACGTTCTAACCACGGCTATGCGTGAGTTAGTTGTGTGTTGTTTGTGCGTGTAAGTATGTTTACTACCTTTGTGAGTGTCTAACTGGACCTAAACACCTAACTGTGAATTAATGTACTATGTTTCAATAATGGGACTTCTAACAAGTTCTAACCGGGGAGTGAAGAGTCCGGTTGTACCGGCCACGCGTGTGTAGTATGGGGGTTGTTGTCATATCAGGTTCGATCCTCTCCGTATGTTATGGTTGTTTTCCTTTTTGGTTTCACCCTCCCTTTAGCTTATCCAGGGCTATTTTACTGATTCACGTCGGGCCATAGGGGCATACTATGTTTAGTGTGCTTGGATCACTATATCTGACGCACCTTGGGATTAAGTTATCCGTTCATCTAATAGGACGGTAACGAGTTATGTAACGAGCTTAGCATGAGTTTGGCAGCATTCTCTAGGCTCTACAAGTGGACTAACTATGTTTGGTTCGGTACCTAAAGAGCACCGTTCCCGTTATGTTATGTGTTAATGTTGCGCTGCAATTCTTATTGCGATGTTATGATGTATGTAGGTTTAAGTGTGGAATGAGTTGTGTGGAGAATGAGGATCATGGATATGAGTCCCCGGTTATTATAAGACGATTTGGAGTAAAACCCGACTAGTGGGTATGTGTCGTCTATTAAGGAAATAGCTCCAATAGAGGAGAAACGCTATAGGGTTGAGGAACACCATGAGTGATTTAACGAGTATATATGTGTTGACTGTTTTTGTTGAGCCCATTGTTGTGGGTGTGTAATGTGTTATGTGTTTATAGTTTACATGCATGATTTAAATATAATCAACCGCATGCTTAGACGACAATTTGTTGTGCGTGGCCCAGTAGTATGCGGGCTGCACGATTACCATACCAGCAAAGGTGCTGAGCCCCCTGAGGGGCCACCCTTTCTTTCCTATTTCATGTACAAGGAGCCGGCAGCCGTTCGAGAGTAGGACGGGGTAGTTGTTTGTACATCGGTAGCCATTTAAATTGAGTTTGCATTGTTGGTGTAGTAAGACCGAAATTGTTGTCGGCATTAGTTTGTAAATACTCGGTACAGTTGGAATGTATATGTAACACCCCTACTCTAATCGGCTCCTAATCATCTTATTTAACACTGTAATCGCAGCGGTCATCTCAACAATTGAACTACTGGTGTCACACGTTTTCACTCGCCCATACGAGTAATAACGTGCTTACTGATATATTCATAAATACGAAACAATTTCCCACAGTGACAACAAGAGATAGATCTAACCTTCCCGAACCAATATAAAATACATTCACAGTGAGCATTCTAAGTAACCCAATCCTATACACGTTTCTAAGTTCGTATCAAAATGCAACAGTGCATATTAAAATAACTGTAAATAAACTACCCAGCGCGTCCCTCTCTTTGTCGACACCGGAAGCTGCATACCTACAAAAATGGTTGTTTGTGGTATGGAATCAGCCCCTGCTGAGTATGTTACTACATGACTGTCATGCCCCCTCGGACCCTCAGTTAATTGGTCGAGAGCATGCAAGTAGTTTAATGTTAAAACTGTAAAGCAACAATATATATTGCAGTAAACTCAAATAACAAACAAGCCCCGGTTTCACACATCGCATCGTAATAAACCACTGAAAGCGTTACAACGCTTATATGAGTGCAGAGACTCCATTCCAACAAATACTTGATAATTCATAATTGAGTACGGCGACTCACTCGACCAAACAATCCACCATAATCTACACATGAGTACAGCGACTCGACTCAACCAGTTCACAACATACAATATGAGCACAATGGCTCGTTCAAACAGATCCACCAACATACCACACATAATTACAAAGCATAACCACTGAGCAACAAGGCGAAACAACGAGAATTATAAACAAGTATAATTTCCCGTCTTTGGCATACAAGCCCAAATAATGTTCGCCTAATGTACGAGCTAATATAGTCGTTTGTAATTGTTCAGTCATGCCTAATGACAACGTCTCGTAAAACGACGTGTCTCTAAGTTACCCATCTCCTATGGCGGGTCACCCACGGCAGTAGCCACTCCAGCGGTAGAGTCTCTGACCGACGAACCATCTGTAGTCCATTGGAAATTTATCCAGATACTTACGGTAACCACACGGTATCCTGGTATCGTTAATTGATCACAGTTCACAGCAAGAGCCACATCCTCTTGATAAACTTATCTATACCATCGCATCGTTTTACTATTTTTTTCCTAACACAGCAGACTAAGGTCGTAGTCCAATCCTGAGTATGTCGACTCGGGATCCAGTGCTAGATACGAGAGCGGCGTTAAAGAGGCCAATGCTCCGTATGTAAGTCTCAGATATTATATATATCTCAATATCCTAATGCTACAACGTTTTACTTATGTTCCTTATTACACATATAAGATAGCATCATTGCCGCTAGTTCGTTTTATAATATGTTCATATATACGAACGGTAATGTTATCATACAACAGTAATAATAATAAAGCAGCATTAATACGCAACTCAAGCATATTAATTCACACAAGCAGACATTCAATCTTATCACAGATTTTCACACAATGTCTGAACTGAGGAACCCTCAGAGACAATCAAGCCACATAAATAACATACAGTGCACCGGGATTATAAGACCGTGGAGTATGAATCTGCTAAATTCTCTGGTGATCCTCGAGACGCCTCTTACAATCAATTATTATGCATCACACTATGCATCAGCATCTCGTACTAACAAAACACTACGGCCCCGTACCGTTACTAATCCATCCCGGTTTATTCCCCGTTGTTAACTATAAACGTTTGTCGGGTTTTCGGTTTAACTCGGGATTTAGAAAAATGTTATATTTCATGCGTGTTTACGTCGAGTATATTAATATACTTAACTTTAAACGTTTATTATCGCACGTAATTTAATACGCATTTGTATATCATATAGTTTATCACTATATTGCATGTATATATATTAATCTTATACTATACATTTCACCTTAGTATTTATTTTCCTAAGGTTTTGTTTTTCCACCATCCATCATAATACATTGTATTATATAATTCATTATCTTTAGCAAATTATATTTGCATTCCAATACTATAACTTGTAGTTTGTAACTATTTTTTGTAATAACCACCACCATCACATTATATGGTTTCTAACCATAATATATATTCATCCTTATATACATTTTCATTTATATGTATATATTTACCACGTAGGTAAGTTCCATGAGTTATAAACTCTTATATTATATGTTACATTATTTAATGGGAATATCCTTACTTATATTAATTCCATTAAAACCACCTTTATACCATATAATTGTTATAACACTTATAACATAGTAGACCATAGTCTAAAATTCATTTTCCAACTCTTATTAATTCGGTACACCCCTTGAATTTATTTAAATTCCGTTTTGACCACATAACATCATGTAATGTTATACCATATGTTAATATCATATATATGATATCTTTATTTCCTTTAATTTATAACCTATAGTTTTTATGCAAAACTATTATATATTGCCGCATAGGAACATATATTAAACCTTATTCTTTTTTCCATAATCCATAATTTCCTTTATTTACAAATTCACCCCATTATATATAACATGTTATATATTCCATATAATATAACATTTTTAACTTATAAAATGGTATAACCTATGGTTATATTTTTTGTAAATTCCGAACAGACCCATAATTGTTCTATAATTGTTATTTGGCCCCATTTATAACATATAGTTTTATAATACCATTAAAACTATATATTATACACATGTCTTATTAAATACCCTTATATATTCTAAAAATCACCAAATTTCACCAAAGGGTTATAAATATCCTTATTAACCCATATACTTTGGTATTTGGTATATCGCCACATATATTTCTCCAAAGTGTCATAATGACATAATAACTATATATTATACATATATAGTTTATTTAAATTCCAAAAACAACCCAATAAATTCCTAAAAATTCCTAATAGCCCATGGATGTTATAATACCATTATACACCCTATATTTTCGGTAATAACATATATACCACTTATGTTATAAAATTGTAACAATTAAATACATAACTTATTATAAAACCATAAATAAGTTATCTAACTTATTTAATTTGGTCAAAATCCACCATATGGTCAAGGTTGACCACCTTAATATTTCTTTGACCATCAATCTCCATATATTACGACTTGTACCCCAATTTTTCCAGAAATTACAATTTAACCCCAAAACTTTATATAATCTTATAATTGTTATTTAAACTCCTTTAAACCTCTAATTTTCGGCTTTATTAATACATAGCCCCCAAATTTAATTTATTTACACTATAACCCCAATAATATGCGGTAATGCATATTTAGCACCTAAACTTAATTAAAAGCTTATAAATGCATAAATAAAATGGCCTAAAGTACATGGCCTTATTACAAACATTAGCTTATAAAATAAATTACACATAAATGCCCATAAAAGCCTTAAACTCTCGGCCTTACACCAATATTTTCAATAATTACCAATTTTCCACATAATGTCTTAAATTTGACAATTATGCTAATTAATTAGTTATAAAATTTACTAAACCATTCCTTAATCACCTAAGGTCAAAATAAGACCTTAATACCTTGTTCACTCACGACACATATTATACAAATATGTATAAGCACATATTAATATACCAAGTGATGGTTTAAGTGATTTATACCTTAGTTTTGCCAAGTATAAGCCTTGTTTGGCCACGGCTGTATGGAGATTTATTTCCACAGCTTAGTTTACATGTTTCAAACAACAATTAAGGCATGATTAGTCTCCAAGCAAGATCTAATCATAAGAAGTGTTTAATGTCAATTTTCAAGGTAAAATTACCTTAAAATACCAAGGTAACCAAGGTTGAATTCGGCCTGTATTTACAGTAGGTAAATATCATCAAAAGAGCTACTAAAAACAAGCTTTAAACTGGTATAACTCAGATTAGAAGATGGCTAATTTTTACCTTGTTTAAAATGCCTAAAATGGTGTTTTTGGCTTGGATCTGGCTATACCTTGAAGCTCTTGATGTACCAACTGAATAAGTATGTTAATATGAAGATAATAAGGCTAGGAACAAAGTTTCATTGCCTAATTTGAAGGGAATCAAAAGATATGCTTAAAGCACATTTTTATACCTTAAGAACAAGATTAGCTTTCTCCACCTCTTCCCTTGTCAATGCCGAGATACACCCTCCATTTAACCTCCAAAACAACCTAAGAACATTGATGGAAGTAATTGATGCTTTGCTCTATGGAAAGAGGAAAGAATTGTGAAGAAAATGAGCATAAAATGACTAATTAAGCTTACCTAGGTACCAAGGTGTTCTTCTCTGTTATTGGTGACTTAGCCACGGTTTGGAGAAGCCAAAGTGAAGTTGAAGATAGGTGGTGTCGGCTGGGAATGAAAGTAATGAGCAAATAATGCTAGTTTTGTCCTTATAAGTTAATTAATGATATTTTAGCAAATAGTAAATGATGAGTCATTAGATTGATTGCATAATTGATTGAAGATTGATGAATGAGTGGGCTTGCCAGCTTTAGGAGGTCGGCAATGGTGGTCTTGGTCAATGGGTGACCTTTGACCATAGTTAATATTAAGTAACCAAATGTTATTTTTGGGTACTATTCATACTAAATTGCCCATTTTGATTTTTATTTTCAAACTTAGATTTAGACTTTATAATATAGTCTATCATGTCAAATTAATGATATAAATGATATACTCCAGTCTTTAAAATCTTGACAAAAAGTCACTATATTAGAGCTCATACACAAAACGTGCTTTAAGGTGTTTTAGCGCACATTTTGTGTCGTAAGGTGTTTCTGAGCTCCGTTTTCTTTGAACAACAGTTTTTTTGTGTTCCTTACTTCATTATAATACTTAGGAATCCACTTAGGATCCTATTTGAGGTCATACAATCTTTATGGTGTCTTAAAGCACATTTTTGGCCTTACCGATCTTAAAGCATGTTTTGCCTTGTTGAGATCTTTTAGATTGTTCCCCAATGGTATTTAGGTTTATTAACCATCTTAGAACATTAATAGATCATTTAATAAAGTTTTTAAGGTTAGGGGTATTTCAGTCTACCCCCCTTAAAAAGCTTCGTCCCGAAGTCCTTACTCATCTTACAGTTCACCTAAGGAATCAAGTTCCACTAAGTAACAAAACAGACCATCGCTAGGGAGTAACTCCCACTAGGTCAGACCTAGTCTATATGTATCACATTTGATACAGCATCAATCTCATTCCATATAGTCAATAATCATGACACATTCATTCATAAACAACACTAAACAAGGTGCAAAGCTCATTCATACACATCACTAGACAAGGTGCAAAACTCAATCATACACAACACTAGACAAGGTGCAAAACTCAATCATACACAGCACTAGACAAGGTGCAAAACCAACAAGAAGTACTCAAAGGTGTCTCACAAGGGGTACTCCACGCACCCCTATTCATATGCCAGTATCTCGCGAGGATACCTCTATCACTCCGCGTGTATGTGTGTGCATATATTTAACGATGGCAAATCACAGGGAAGCAGTCATAAAGACCAGGACTTGACGATCCCCAACCCCATGCTAACCAACGTCAACCACCCGTGGACACACCGGTTTAGTAACGAAGGACACTGCGGTCCACGGCTCCTCGGACAGTATCACCTAACTTCCTTAATCACCCGCAGACACACCGGTCTAGTGACAAAGGGCTCTGCGGTCCACGGCTCTTTGGGTGATGTCACTCGTAGACACACTGGTCTAATGACGAAGGACTCCACGATCCACGGCTCTTCGTGAGTGATGCCCTAATTCCAATTTCTATTCATATCTGTGTCCACTTATAGGAAGCTTCAAGAGTCATTCAACCCCGACGTGGTCGGCGTCAATGTTGAACTATCTCTCACCTCAATTTGTGTTAGGTTTCGCTTGATCGGACCAGGATCAAGTTCAACTTCCCACGTCATTTCAATCAATTAATTGTTTTATTCATTCCTAATCTTGTTTCCTCTTGATATTTGCCACCTTGTGTTCTATAGATACACAAGTCAACTAGTATAATTAATCTAGTCCTTGGCATGTAGGATCATGTATCCTAACCATGTACCATTCTCTTGACTTATGATTATTCATACAACTCCTAAAGGATTTACTTCCACTAGGTACACATCGGTCTCATGCCGATTCACTCATCGCATTTCAACAATCGGTTTCATACCGAGTCACAAATCACATAATACGGAGCTTTCTACTCCTTCTATCTGAAATCCCTCATCAGAGCTACAGATAGTCCTACTTGAATTCTCACATCAGAGCTAACAAGCTAGGCGATTATGTTGTAATGTTCGCAACGTTTGCATAATAATTGGAAATAGGATAAGAACACTCTATCTGTTCTCTCTTTCCCTATTCACCACAACTAATGCGAGCTAAAATATATATATATATATGTTCATACACATAATACATCACAATATTACCTCGAGTAATATAACACAGTCATAATACTTGTACTCTACGTACAATAATAGTTGCAGCATGTGTACCATGCGCTACGTACTCCTACGTACGGTATATTTTAAGCATGCACAATCGCTCTACCCCCCTTAAAAGGGATTACGCCCACGTAATCTACGAATATGTCATCTTGAAGTAATAAGTACAAGATGTTCCACTCATATGGAATATTCGTGCACTATGTGCTACGTATACATTACCCTTTCCTCTCGGGTCGAGCTCTAGCCACTCTGGCTATACTACCTATGTCGGTTAGGTGTATGTATGTTCATGTATGGTTTGATCGGGAGATGTAAACACATCGTTTATTTTCCCAAATCTGTTAGGTATGTCTAATCTATGCACTATGGGCCCACTCGCTCTGCAAGCAGTATGCCCAACTACTTTAGGGTTAAGTTACCCTTTTAAGTAGCAGCTTCATGCCGGTTTCTACTCCACGTGACGGTGTTTTCTACACGGTCTTCCATTATTATGGTCATGGAGGAAACTATATCGCTGCGTGGTATCATCATTACACACGCTAATTATTTTGACTAGCTTTTTTTCTTTTTTTATTAGTCTTCTGAATTCTATACATGCTCATGGTATATTCCCAAGAGTTCATGTCACCCTACCGAACTAACCTTCAGTGTAAGGGTTGTCGAGCTTTGCTCTAGCGCCTAGTGCTCGTAGTAGTCGTATCGAAAATCTCAAGACAAGTCTGATATGCGCAACTAACTGGCGCCTCATGACTCCAAGTTATTTCTCTCTTGGATGAGTTCGTTCCTTAGGTACTTGTAGGTCCTCTTTTGCTAGTGTGAACTCGTATCCCTCGTGTGTTGGTATTTTAGTACCCACACATATGGTTCATCCCTCTTCTCGATTAGGGGAATCCATTGGTTTATCTGATCTTCCACGTTCTACTTCTCACCAACATAATTCTGATAACAGTTATCACAATGGCCGCTTTTGCGCCATGTATCAGTCGATTAGACGGTTATCCGCTATTGCGGTTTGCATGGAGTATCTAATCTCCAGCTTAGAGTATCTCTTATAATAGTCGCTTTTGCCCCTTCTGTTGTAAACATACAATACGACTATGGGTTCTAGCTTGGCATTCGTTTTCTGTTCAACCCTAATTGGTACTAACATACTAACGTTTTATGGCTTGAGCATATGGTATTATTGTTTCATGCGACATCATCGCAGCGCTCTCAGCGCATTATATAATTCTTTCTGTGCCCCCCTTTTTGGGTAGCATCTATTACCCTCAAAGGTTTCTTTGGTATAACTTCCTAAGATACCACAATTCCTCTTCTCATTCATGGGTTCACCTCGCCTTTACCATAAAATAGGCCTTGGCTTCCTCGTTTACTAAAATCCTCAAAACTTATATTCTAACTCATTCACTATGGAGTTGTCCTTATATCATTTTATTATCAAGCTATCCTTGATTTTTTTTCCTAACCTTGTTAGTTTGACTGATATCTCTCGTCAATTCATGGTTTACCTAGTTAGGATTCCATTCACTAACTTAGACACAGAGTTGATTACCTCTGGGTCCTTACACTACTCGTTTACATACATGGGGTACCATATTGATACATTACTACTTACCCAACTAACTTAATGTAAGTTTTGTCAGGCCCACAAGCTCCTAGGAGTGTGGACGTCCCATGTCTCGTTTAGTGCACTCGTAGTGTTCGTACCGGTGATTATCATGCTCTTAGTCCTGGTAATTCATGTTAGAGTAACTAGACTTCCAATTCTTAACTTTTAGTGTTAGAATGTCCTAGAGGGTTCTCTGGGTTCCCTTATTAATGTATTTCCTTACCTTCTCTAAGATAGTTCGGTGTTCGCTGATACTAATACTGGTTTTCCACATGCTCGTCAACTGGTATGTATGAGTGGGGATAAGTAACTACTTACTATTTCTCCCGTTCACTCCTAGGTTGTTAACGCCTTCAGATATGAGTTTTCAGTTCTCAAACTCCATCCAATTCATGGGGTTACACCCTCTGTTGTAATATGGACTCGATGACAAAGGGTTGACACATCGTGTTTCTCCTGCCTTATGGTAGTCCCTTTTTAGCCTGATATTAATCAGCATTTGTGATTCATCACCTTTGTTCTCCTAGTTTTGGGTCATTTTGGTGGTACTAAGGGTATCCTTCCGTAGGCCTATGCCATATGATATTCAGGTACCGTGCTTATTCTGATAATTAAACGATTGTTGGTCTTGCTATTTAATTTAATCCTAGTTGGTTCTAATACTTTCTTCTAAGGTTATAGTTGGATACCCACAACTTAATGGGTCCCCTAATCATCGCTTTCCATTGTGTAGTCCTTACTCTTAGTAACTCGTATCCCCTCCATCCTCTTCGAGGTAACGGTATCCTCCGCCCTCGACAAATTCATTGTTTAGTTAATATCCACTGCCCTCCGTACGGGAGTCTAGCAGCACTATGGATACACAACACATCAGGTGTGTGTGGTGCGGGCATAACATCGGCCCCTTTATTGCACGTTCGCATCTGCCTAATCTTTTTTTTTTCAACTCCAAATTAGATTGCCATAACGATACTTGTCTATTATTTTCATTCACTCAATCGGATAGGTTTTATTTAGATTCTTGGCTCATATAGCTCACTTCTTGCCCTCTGGAAATGTTCAATGGTAGTGGTTTAACCACAAGTGTCGCGCACACCCTAAATATGGTTATGCTGGTCCCGAAGACCCGACACTCCCCACCGGTAATGATTGACGTTTAATGTCCATACCGGCACTGGGGTTAGGCTCGTAGGCACTAATTATCGTTATTCTCATTTACTCCCCTTTTAATACTCTACTAAATGGTGTATTATTTCAGGTTTAATGGTCAGACCGGCTAGGTCTTCCGAGGTTTATCGACCTCCAACCCAAGGGTTTCGTACCCTGCCTTTAAGAAGGCTATGTCCCACTACATTGCATTACGGACTCACATAAAAGTTTAGTGTTTATTGGTAACTGCCTGGACCGCTCGGTCCTTTTAGGGTTAGTTTACCGTTGCTACACTTGCTGTAGCAAGTGCGTAAGGCAGGTTCAAATTTAATACTTTGGTTAATGTGGCACTTGCAGTGGCAAGTGCGCCATGCAGATTGAGCCACCAGTACGGTGTGTCAGTGCAGTGCTATTCCCTAATCGGGTTCCTGTTCTAGTCAGAAGTTCTTATTCAAATTAATACAGTATCACTCTCGCACTCGTTCCCACAAGTTTACCGTGGTAGTAAGGTCTTACTTTCCTCACAAGGCGTTGCATGATAGCGACTTAGCGAGTTCTTGTTTCTACAGTTCTCATGATCTCTCCTCATGCACGTCGGGCCATCTTGAACCTTCAGTGTTGCATGGTTTTAGAGTTACTCGCTTCGGGTGAGACTTCTAAAGGTAATTCCTTCCATCTGTTACATATCTCATAAACTAATCATTACTCGTCGTTTCTACCTCTTTCCCCCAAGTGCACCATCGGTGCTTTCCTGGATGTAAGACAGGGTCGCCTTGTTTATAGCAAGCTGGCCCCATTAGTCCTACAGGAATTTTCTCCTCAAACTCGGTTTATTATTTATCTCATCCTCGTATGGTAGACATTATGTCATTACCAGGACCCCGGTCCTAAACATACATCAAAACACAAAGTCTTATTTTCTACATTTTACATAGTCCTCTTAGCATCCACATAGGGTCTTCCCGATCAGGAGAGTTATCTCCGTGGTGTTTCCCATTTCATTGTCTCACTAGATAGTACTCGAGGTACGGGCTGCGGCGGGGGGGTACCATTGCAAATTTCCCGGGATGTTCTCCCATCAAGTGCGAGCGGTTCCTACCGTCCTCGCGTTACTTGGGGTTGCTGAACCTTCACCACCATCCGCTGCTCCGTGTTCTTCCTTAGTACTGTTACTCAGACCTCTCCTTGACATACGTCAAGAGGACGGGTTAGACCTTACTCGGTCAAATACCGTAGTCTCGGTCGTTTAATATTGAAGTGCCTCTACGGCCATGGTGTGCAAGCCTTAAGCATTGCATCAACCCCGCAAGGTCACCTATCCTCACATCGTTTCCCGTATTCCCAAAACCTATGCTCACTGTACAAATCCTACTATCTCTTGTTATCAGAGTGGTACTCCGCTCTGATACCACTTTTGTAACACCCCTACTCTAATCGGCTCCTAATCATCTTATTTAACACTGTAATCGCAGCGGTCATCTCAACAATTGAACTACTGGTGTCACCGTTTTCACTCGCCCATACGAGTAATAACGTGCTTACTGATATATTCATAAATACGAAACAATTTCCCACAGTGACAACAAGATAGATCTAACCTTCCCGAACCAATATAAAATACATTCACAGTGAGCATTCTAAGTAACCCAATCCTATACACGTTTCTAAGTTCGTATCAAAATGCAACAGTGCGTATTAAAATAACTGTAAATAAACTACCCAGCGCGTCCCTCTCTTTGTCGACACCGGAAGCTGCATACCAGCAAAATGGTTGTTTGTGGTATGGAATCAGCCCCTGCTGAGTATGTTACTACATGACTGTCATGCCCCCTCGGACCCTCAGTTAATTGGTCGAGAGCATGCAAGTAGTTTAATGTTAAAACTGTAAAGCAACAATATATATTGCCGTAAACTCAAATAACAAACAAGCCCCGGCTTCACACATCGCATCGTAATAAACCACTGAAAGTGTTACAACGCTTATATGAGTACAGAGACTCCATTCCAAGCAATACTTGATAATTCATAATTGAGTACGGCGACTCACTCGACCAAACAATCCACCATAATCTACACATGAGTACAGCGACTCGACTCAACCAATTCACAAATACAATATGAGCACAATGGCTCGTTCAAACAGATCCACCAACATACCACACATAATTACAAAGCATAACCACTGAGCAACAAGGCGAAACAATGAGAATTATAAACAAGTATAATTTCCCGTCTTTGGCATACAAGCCCAAATAATGTTCGCCTAATGTACGAGCTATTATAGTCGTTTGTAATTGTTCAGTCATGCCTAATGACAACGTCTCGTTAAAACGACGTGTCTCTAAGTTACCCATCTCCTATGGCGGGTCACCCACGGCAGTAGCCACTCCAGCGGTAGAGTCTCCGACCGACGAACCATCTGTAGTCCATTGGAAATTTATCCAGATACTTACGGTTACCACACGGTATCCTGGTATCGTTAATTGATCACAGTTCACAGCAAGAGCCACATCCTCTTGATAAACTTATCTATACCATCGCATCGTTTTACTATTTTTTTCCTAACACAGCAGACTAAGGTCGTAGTCCAATCCTGAGTATGTCGACTCGGGATCCAGTGCTAGATACGAGAGCGGCGTTAAAGAGGCCAATGCTCCGTATGTAAGTCTCAGATATTATATATATCTTAATATCCTAATGCTACAACGTTTTACTTACGTTCCTTATATTACACATATAAGATAGCATCATTGTAGCTAGTTCGCTTTATATTATGTTCATATATACGAACGGTACTGTTATCGTACAACAGTAATAATAATAAAGCAGCATTAATACGCAACTCAAGCATATTAATTCACACAAGCAGACATTCAATCTTATCACAGATTTTCACACAATGTCTGAACTGGGGAAACCCTCAGAGACAATCAAGCCACATAAATAACATACAGTCGCACCGGGATTATAAGACTGTGGTGTATGAATCTGCTAAATTTCTCTGGTGATCCTCGAGACGCCTCTTACAATCTATAAATATGCATCACACTATGCATCAGCATCTCGTACTAACAATACACTACGGCATCCCGTACCGTTACTAATCCATCCCGGTTTATTCCCCGTTGTTAACTATAAACGTTTGTCGGGGTTTTCGGTTTAACTCGGGATTAGAGAAAAACGTCATATTTCATGCGTGATTATGTCGAGTATATTATATACTTAACTTTAAACGTTTATTATCGCACGTAATTTAATACGCATTTGTATACCATATAGTTTATCACATATTGCATGTATATATATTAATCTTATACTATACATTTCCCCTTAGTATTTATTTTCCTAAGGTTTTTGTTTTTCCACATCCATTATAATACATTGTATTATATAATTCATTATCTTTAGCAAATATATTCGCATTCCAAAACTATAACTTAGTTTGTAACTATTTTTTGTAATAACCACCACCATCACATTATATGGTTTCTAACCATAATATATATTCATCTTTATATACATTTTCTTGTATATGTATATATTTACCACATAGGTAAGTTCCATGAGTTATAAACTCTTTATTATATGTTACATTATTTAATGGGAATATCCTTACTTATATTAATTCCATTAAAACCACCTTATACCATATAATTGTTATAACACTTATAACATAGTAGACCATAGTTTAAAATTCATTTTCCAACTCTTATTAATTCGGTACAGCCCTTGAATTTATTTAAATTCCGTTTTGACTAATAACATCATGTAATGTTATACCATATGTTAATATCATATAATATGATATCTTTATTCCTTTAATTTATAACCTATAGTTTTTATGCAAAAACTATTATATATGCCGCATAGGCACATATATTAAACCTATTCTTTTTTCCATAATCCATATTTTCCTTTATTTACAATTCACCCCATTATTTATAACATGTTATTTATTCCATATAATATAACATTTTTAACTTATAAAATGGTATAACCTATGGTATATTTTTTTGTAAATTCTGAACAGACCCATAACTGTTCTATAATTGCCATTTGGCCCCATTTATAACATATAATTTTATAATACCATTAAAACTATATATTATACACATATCTTATTAAATACCCTTATATAATTCTAAAAATCACCAAACTTCACCAAAGGGTTATAAATAACCTTATTAACCCATATACTTTCGGTATTTACTATACCACCACATATATTTCTCCAAAGTGTCATAATGACATAATAACTATATATTATACATATATAGTTTATTTAAATTCCAAAACAACCCAATAAATTCCTAAAAATCCTAATAGCCCATGAGTGTTTATAATACCATTATACACCCTATATTTTCGGCAATAACATATATACCACATATGTTATAAAATTGTTACAATTAAATACATAACTTATTAAAAAACCTTAAACAAGTTATCTAACTTATTTAATTTGGTCAAAATCCACCATATGGTCAAGGTTGACCACCTTAATATTTCCTTGACCATCAATCTCCATATATTACGACTTGTACCCCAATTTTTCCAGAAATTACAATTTAACCCCAAAACTTTATATAATCTTATAATTTTTATTTAAACTCCTTTAAACCTCTAATTTTCGGCTTTATTAATACATAGCCCCCAAATTTAATTTATTTACACTATAACCCCAATAATATGCGGTAATGCATATTTAGCACCTAAACTTAATTAAAAGCTTATAATGCATAAATAAAATGGCCTAAAGTACATGGCCTTATTACAAACATTAGCTTATAAAATAAATTACACATAAATGCCCATAAAAGCCTTAAACTCTCGGCCTTACACCAATATTTCAATAATTACCAATTTTCCACATAATGTCTTAAATTTGACAATTATGCTAATAATTAGTTATAAAATTTACTAAACCATTCCTTAATCACCTAAGGTCAAAATAAGACCTTAATACCTTGTTCACTCATGGCACATATTATACAAATATGTATAAGCACATATTAATATACCAAGTGAAGGTTTAAGTGATATACCTTAGTTTATCCAAGTATAAGCCTTGTTTGGCCACGGCTGTATGGAGATTTATTTTCCACAGCTTAGTTTACATGTTTTCAAACAACAATTAAGGCATGATTAGTCTCCAAGCAAGATCTAATCATAGGAAGTGTTTAATGTGAATTTTCAAGGTAAAATTTACCTTAAAATACCAAGGTAACCTAGGTTGAATTCGGCCTGTATTTACAGTAGGTAAATATCATCAAAATAGCTACTAAAACCAAGCTTTAAACTGGTATAACTCAGATTAGAAGATGGCTAATTTTTACCTTGTTTAAAATGCCTAAAATGGTGTTTTTGGCTCGGATCTGGCTATACCTTGAAGCTCTTGATGTACCAACTAAATAAGTATGTTAATATGAAGATAATAAGGCTAGGAACAAAGTTTCACAGCCGAATTTGAAGGGAATCAAAAGATATGTGCTTAAAGCACATTTTTATACCTTAAGAACAAGATTAGCTTTCTCCACCTTCTTCCCTTATCAATGCCAAGATACACCCTCCATTTAACCTCCAAAACAACCTAAGAACATTGATGGAAGTAATTGATGCTTTGCTCCATGGAAAGAGGAAAGAATTGTGAAGAAAATGAGCATAAAATGACTAATTAAGCTTACCTAGGTACCAAGGTGTTCTTCTCTGTTACTTAGCCACGGTTTAGAGAAGCCAAAGAGAGGTTGAAGATAGGTGGTGTCATCTGGGAATGAAGGTAATGAGCAAATAATGCTAGTTTTGTCCTTATAAGTTAATTAATGATATTTTAGCAAATAGTAAATGATGAGTCATTAGATTGATTGTAATTGATTGAAGATTGATGAATGAGTGGGCTTGCCAGCTGTAGGAGGTCGGCAATGGTGGTCTTGGTCAGCAATGGTGGTCTTGGTCAATGGGTGACCTTTGACCATAGTTAATATTAAGTAACCAAATGTTATTTTTGGGTACTATTCATACTAAATTGCCCATTTTGATTTTATTTTCAAACTTTGATTTAGACTTATAATATAGTCTATCATGTCAAATTGATGATATAAATGATATAATCCAGTCTTTAAAATGACAAAAAAGTCACTATCTTAGAGCTCATACACAAAAACGTGCTTTAAGGTGTTTTAGCGCACATTTTGTGTCGTAAGGTGTTTCTAAGCTCCGTTTTCTTTGACAACAGTTTTTTTGTGTTCCTTACTTCATTATAATACTTAGGAATCCACTTTGGATCCTATTTGAGGTCATACAATCTTTATGGTGTCTTAAAGCACATTTTTGGCCTTACCAATCTTAAAGCATGTTTTGCCTTGTTGAGATCTTTTAGATTGTTCCCAATGGTATTTAGATGTTTATTAACCATCTTAGACCATTAATAAATCATTTAATTAAGTTTTTTAGGTTAGGGGTATTTCAGTCTACCCCCCTTAAAAAGGCTTCGTCTCGAAGTCCTTACTCATCTACAGTTCACCTAAGGAATCAAGTTCCACTAAGTAACCAACAGACCATCGCTAGGGAGTAACTCCCACTAGGTTCAGACCTAATCTATATGTATCACATTTGATACAGCATCAATCTCATTCCATATAGTCAATAATCATGACACATTCATTCATAAACAGCACTAAACAAGGTGCAAAGCTCATTCATACACAGCACTAGACAAGGTGCAAAACTCAATCATACACAACACTAGACAAGGTGCAAAACTCAATCATACACAGCACTAGACAAGGTGCAAAACCAACAAGAAGTACTCAAAGGTGTCTCACAAGGGGTACTCCACGCACCCCTATTCATATGCCAGTATCTCGCGAGGATACCTCTACATCACTCCGCGTGTATGTGTGTGCATATATTTAACGATGAAAAATCATAGGGAAGCAGTCATAAAGACCAGGACTTGACGATCCCCAACCCCATGCTAACCAACGTCAACCACCCGTGGACACACCGGTTTAGTAACGAAGGACACTGCGGTCCACGGCTCCTCGGACAGTATCACCTAATTTCCTTAATCACCCACAGACACACCGGTCTAGTGACAAAGGGCTCTGCGGTCCATGGCTCTTTGGGTGATGTCACTCGTAGACACACCGGTCTAATGACGAAGGACTCCACGATCCACGGCTCTTCGAGTGACGCCCTAATTCCAATTTCTATTCATATCTGTGTCCACTTATAGGAAGCTTCAAGAGTCATTCAACCCCGACGTGGTCGGCGTCAATGTTGAACTATCTCTCACCTCAATTTGTGTTAGGTTTCGCTTGATCGGACCAGGATCAAGTTCAACTTCCCACGTCAATTTCAATCAATTAATTGTTTTATTCATTCCTAATCTTGTTTCCTCTTGATATTTACCACCTTGTGTTCTATAGATACACAAGTCAACTAGTATAATTAATCTAGTCCTTGGCATGTAGGATCATGTATCCTAACCATGTACCATTCTCTTGACTTATGATTATTCATACAACTCCTAAAGGATTTACTTCCACTAGGTTACACATCGGTCTCATGCCGATTCACTCATCGCATTTCAACAATCGGTTTCATACCGAGTCACAAATCACATAATACGGAGCTTTCTACTCCTTCTATCTGAAATCCCTCATCAGAGCTACAGATAGTCCTACTTGAATTCTCACATCAGAGCTAACAAGCTTGGCGATTATGTGTGTAATGTTCGCAACGTTTGCATAATAATTGGAAATAGGATAAGAACACTCTATCTGTTCTCTCTTCCCTATTCACCACAACGAATGCGAGCTAATATATATATATATGTTCATACACATAATACATCACAATATTACCTCGAGTAATATAACACAGTCATAATACTTGTACTCTACGTACAATAATAGTTTGCAGCATGTGTACCATGCGCTACGTACTCCTACGTACGGTATATTTTAAGCATGCACAATCGCTCTACCCCCCTTAAAAGGGATTACGCCCACGTAATCTATGAATATGTCATCTTGAACTAATAAGTACAAGATATTCCACTCATATGGAATATTCGTGCACTATTGTGCTATGTATACATTACCCTTTTCCTCTCGGGTCGAGCTCTAGCCACTCTGGCCATACTACCTACGTCGGTTAGGTGTATGTATGTTCATGTATGGTTTGATCGGGAGATGTAAACACATCGTTTATTTTCCCAAATCTGTTAGGTATGTCTAATCTATGCGCTATGGGCCCACTCGCTCTACAAGCAGTATGCCCAACTACTTTAGGGTTAAGTTACCCTTTTAAGTAGCAGCTTCATGCCGGTTTCTACTCCACGTGACGGTGTTTTCTACACGGTCTTCCATTATTATGGTCATGGAGGAAACTATATCGCTGCGTGGTATCATCATTACACACGCTAATTATTTTGACTAACTTTTTTTTCTTTTTTTATTTAGTCCTTCTGAATTCTATACATGCTCATGGTATATTCCCAAGAGTTCATGACACCCTACCGAACTAACCTTCGGTGTAAGGGTTGTCGAGCTATGCTCTAGCGCCTAGTGCTCGTAGTAGTCGTGTCGAAAATCTCAAGACGAGTCTGATATGCGCAACTAACTGGCGCCTCATGACTCCAAGTTATTTCTCTCTTGGATGAGTTCGTTCCTTAGGTACCTTGTAGGTCCTCTTTTGCTAGTGTGAACTCGTATCCCTCGCGTGTGTTGGTATTTTAGTACCCACACATATGGTACATCCCTCTTCTCGATTAGGGGAATCCATTGGTTTATCTGATCTTCCACGTTCTACTTCTCACCAACATAATTCTGATAACAGTTATCACAATGGCCGCTTTTGCGCACCATGTATCAGTCGATTAGACGGTTATCCGCTATTGCGGTTTGCATGGAGTATCTTGTCTCCAGCTTAGAGTATCTCTTATAATAGTCACTTTTGCCCCTCGTCTGTTTGTAAACATACAATACGACTATGGGTTCTAGCTTGGCATTCGTTTTCTGTTTAACCCTAATTGGTACTAACATACTAACATACTATGTATTATTGTTTATGGCATCATGCATATGGTATTATTGTTTCATGCGACATCATCGCAGCGCTGCTCCAGCGCATTATATAATTCTTTCTGTGCCCCCCCTTTTTGGGTAGCATCTATTATTCAAAGGTTTCTCTTTGGTATAACTTCCTAAGATACCACAATATCCTCTTTCATTCATGCATTCACTCGCCTTTAATCCATAATAATAGTTTATTGGTTTACTTCCTCAAACTTTTATACTACTCATCTCATTCATGGGTTAACTTTACCATATGGTCCTAGTTCGTCTCTATCATTATTCAGTTGCTTATATCCTATGCAAGCTATCTTGATTTTTTCCTAACCTTGTTAGTTTGACTGAGATCTCTCTCGTCATTTCATGGTTTACCTAGTCAGGATTCCATTCACTAACTTAGACACAGAGTTGATTACCTCCTAGGTCCTTACACTACTCGTTTACATACATGGGGTACCATATTGATACATTACTACTTACCCAACTAACTTAATGTAAGTTTTGTCAGGCCCACAAGCTCCTAGGAGTGTGGATTCCCATGTCTCGTTTAGTGCACTCGTAGTGTTCGTACCCGGTGATTATCATGCTCTTAGTCCTGGTAATTCATGTTGGAGTAACTAGACTTCCAATTCTTAACTTTTAGTGTTAGAATGTCCCTAGAGGGTTCTCTGGGTTCCCTTATTAATGTATATTTTCCTTACCTTCTCTAAGATAGGTGTTCGCGACTTATCGCCCTAATACTGGTTTTCCACATGCTCGTCAACTAGTATGTGTGAGTGGGGATAAGTAACTACTTACTATTTCTCCCGTTCACTCCTAGGTTGTTAACGCCTTCAGATATGAGTTTTCAGTTCTCAAACTCCATCCAATTCATTGGTTACACCCTCTGTTGTAATATGGACTCCATGACAAGGGTTGACACATCGTGTTTCTCCTGCCTTATGGTAGTCCCTTTTTAGCCTGATATTAATCAGCATTTGTGATTCATCACCTTTGTTCTCCTAGTTTTGGGTCATTTTGGTGGTACTAAGGGTATCCTTCCGTAGGCCTATGCCATACGATATTCAGGTACCGTGCTTATTTTGATAATTAAACGATTGTTGGTCTTGCTATTTAATTTAATCCTAGTTGGTTCTAATACTTTCTTCTAAGGTTATAGTTGGATACCCACAACTTAATGGGTCCCTCTAATCATCGCTTTCCATTGTGTAGTCCTTACTCTTAGTCAACTCGTATCCCCTCCATCCTCATCGAGGTAACGGTATCCTCCACCCTCGACAAATTCATTGTTTAGTTAATATCCACTGCCCTCCGTACGGGAGTCTAGCAGCACTATGGATACACAACACATCAGGTATGTGTGGTGCGGGCATAACATCGGCCCCTTTGTTGCACGTTCGCATCTGCCTAATCCTTTTTTTTTCAACTCCAAAATAGTTTGCCATAACGATACTTGTCTATTATTTTCATCCACTCAATCGGATAGGTTTTATTTAGAGTCTTGGCTCATATAGCTCACTCAACGATTCTTGCCTTTTAATTAGTTTCATACTCCTTCTAAGTATCGTTGATAGGTCTCCCTCTATCATCGTCTTGTGTCGTCACTATAGCTCGTATCATTCTTGCCCTCTGTCAATGTTCAATGGTAAGTGGTTAACACAAGGTCGCGGCACACCCTAAATATGGTTTATGCTGGTCCCGAAGACCTAGACACTCCCACCGGTTAATGATTGGCGTTAAATCGTACATACCGCACTGGGGTTAGGCTCGTAGGCACTAATAGGCCACTTAATTACCGTTATTCTCATTTACTCCCGTTAATACTCTAATAAATGGTGTATTATTTTCAAATTTAAGGGTTAGACCGGCAAGGTTTCCCGAGGTTTTATCGACCTCCAACCCAAGGGTTTCCTACCCTTCCTTTAAGAAGCTATGTCCCACTACATTGCATTACGGACTCACATAAAAGTTTAGTGTTTATTGGTAACTGCCTGGACCGCTCGTCCTTTTAGGGTTAGTTTACCGTTGCTACACTTGCTGTAGCAAGTGCATAAGGCAGGTTCAAATTTAATAACTTTGGTTAATGTGGCACTTGCAGTGGCAAGTGCGCCATGCAGATGGAGCCACCATACGTGTGTCGTGCAGTGCTATTCCCTAATCGGGTTTCCTGTTCTAGTCAGAAGTTCTTATTCAAATTAATACAGTCTCACTCCCGCACTCGTTCCCACAAAGTTTACCGTGGTAGTAAGGTCTTACGTTCCCTGATGAGGGTGCATGATAGCGACTTAGCGAGTTCTTGTTTCTACAGTTCTCATGATCTCCTCATGCACGTCGGGCCATCTTGAACCTTCAGTGTTGCATGGTTTTTTAGAGTTACTCGCTTCGGTGAGATTCTAAAGGTAATTCCTTGCATCTGTTACATATCTCATAAACTAATCATTACTCGTCGTTTCTACCTCTTTCCCCCCAAGCGCACCATCGGTGCTTTCCTGGATGTAAGACAGGGTGCCTTGTTTTATAGCAAGCTGGCCCCATTAGTCCTACAGGAATTTTCTCCTCAAACTCGGTTTATTATTTATCTCATCCTCGTATGGTAGACATTTATGTCATTACCAGGACCCCCGTTCCTAAAACATACATCAAAACACAAAGTCTTATTTTCAACATTTTACATAGTCCTCTTAGCATCCACATAGGGTCTTCCGATCAGGAGAGTTATCTCCGTGGTGTTTCCCATTTCATTTCTCACTAGATAGTACTCGAGGTACGGGCTGGGGGGTGGGTGGTACCATTGCAAATTTCCGGGATGTTCTCCCATCAAGTGCGAGCGGTTCCTACCGTCCTCGCGTACTTGGGGTTGTGAAACTTCACCACCATCCGCTGCTCCATGTTCTTCCTTAGTACTGTTACTTGATAAGCCGCAGACTTATCATTTTATGCACTAGATTAGTATTATATTATATCTAAATAAGTTATATTTATGTTATTTATGCTTATTATGTGTTTAAAGTATAATATTTGTACAGATTATGTTTTTGTGAGTTTTTCTGTGCAAGGAATGATTTTCTAGGCAAAAGTTCAGTTGAAGCCGGACTCCATGCCGGGTTTCTGCACGGCATAAGCACAGAACAGAAAAGAGGCCTTGCCGGACCTAATGCCGGGTAGATTCCCATCCGCATAAGTGAAGAGTCGCCACGGTTGACCAAGCGATAGCAGTTATTGACCGTTGGTGAAAAGGATGCTGCCGGGTGTGATGCCGGGTATATCCTACCCGGCATATGCACTGTTTCGCGCGGAATTGACGTTTCGACCGTTAACAGTTGGGGCATTTATCACGTGTGCGGCTACTGGTGATCCGGCACGACGCCCGGCAACGACACAATTAATGCCTATAAATAGGCCGGGAAGGGAACAATTGAACACACTTCACACACCATACTATACTCCATTCATTACTCCATTTCCGCCCACATTCCAAGTGTTGGTGTCCAAGGCGTTCTACAGATCCATCCACGAGACGAAGAGAAGATCTTGTCAGGGTTTAGGCTATAACCAATCTCCTTCTCCCTTATGTATTTCTTCTTTATTTGAGTGGATGGTGAAGTAGAAATCCTTGTTAATTCTTGGTTAGGATGAATTCCTTCTTGTAAACAATATGATCTTCTTAATAAATTTTCAAGTTTATTAAGAGTAAGGTTCTTATTGAAAGAGAATTGGTTGATCTCTTTTACTCTTCATGCAATTTTTACTTGTGGACGATAAATCCTAAGTAAGATAGGTAGACTCTCTTAATGATCTTCCACTCTCTTCTTATGAATTAAAGGGTTAGTGGTAAGAGTGAGAATTAATCCATCTTCCCCCATTTCCTTCTTCATTTCGTGGCATCATATATGCTCGATTTGTTAATAGGGATGAGTTTCTTGTTATCAGACTTGGAGCAAGAGAGTGCATTTACACTTTGAAGGTGCCGGGTGTGTGGAATGCCGGATCTCGGTTCCGGCACATTCAATGTCTTGAATGTGCCGTGCATCTGGTGCCCGGCAGGATGTCCGGCGCATTCAATTGTTGGTTAATTCGAAGGCTTGTGTATGTTTCGAGTTCATATTGATACTAGATGGTTTTAAGCCCTAGATCAAAAATAATTCCTTGTAAACACCACTTAGTGTAGTTACTTTTAATTAGGGTTAGAAAATATTTCAATTTCCCCCCCTTGTCTTAGAATAGGTTATTACCGGATTAGGACTAGTTTTCTATAAGTCCCTTAGGTTCGATACTCTCGGTCGTAATATATTTACACTATACTCCGACCGGGTTTTATTTTGCTACCCGTAGTAGAGTTGTAGGATTAGTTTATTTTATTCTTTTATGTATATAGTTTATCCTACCAAATTCTCGTTTAGCAAATTGGCGCCGTTGCCGGGGACTTGGAATTAGTCCAAGTCCTAAATTCGGTAAAACGCCTTATTCTTTATTCTTTGATTCTTTGATTCTTTAATTTATTTTCGCCCTTAGTTGTGCAGATTTGGATATGCCGTGCATAATGCCGGAAGTCATTTATCCGGCATAACCGGAGGAAGTCCGATGCCGGACAGGAGTTGCCCGGCATCATGTCCGGCATGTTCAAATTGCTTCCAAAATTTCATACGCTGTTGAGTTTTACAAATTTAAATGTATTATCGTCTACCCCTCCCGTTATTTCTCTCTTATATTATTTCCTATACTATAACTCTTTATTTTGAATTTCGAGTTTGCATTTGCCGTGTATTGTGCCGGGTCTCTATACCCGGCATTCCGGAGGAAGTCCGATGCCGGACGGGTTGATCCGGCATGTCACCCGGCATGCTCAATTTCTCTCAATATTTTTGTCGCAAATTGTAGGAGCAATTAGGAGTAATCTCCTACAATCTCTTATTTACTCTTACATTTATTTTGATTATCCTTTACATTATCTTTTAATTAAGTTATGTTCGATTTTGGTCACGCCGGGCAACATGCCGGTTTGTACACACCGGCATTAGTGGAGAAGTCCATTGCCGGGTAAGAGTCACCCGGCACTCTGTCGGCATAACCAAAAATTTGTTCATTCGTGTATTTTCATAATTTTAATTATGTAATATATTTTTCTTTTATTATTACGAATATAATAACGTTTTCTCTTGCTCCTCCTGAAGTTATCCAAGTGAATGCTTCTTCGGTCAACGAGTACTCCTGACAATTTAGCCAACCTTGATCTGGAGATCGAGAGAACCCTACCTCATACTTTAAGGCAACAACGAATTCTACAAGAAGCAGATCCTACACCAATGGCAGCACCTACCGTCCGTAACATAAACCGGCCTTCTAACCAAGGCTAGAAACCCGCAATCGACCTTCCTCTCCTTCCTCAAAACGAATACGATGAATGGCAAAAACTTAAGCCATATCATCAAATTAGATGTATAAAGGAGTTGGGTCTTTTTGACGGTACAAATCCAGACGATGCTTTGCTCCACGTCACTAAATTCTACAGCATACAAACAGCCTAACCTCCACAAACAATGTCCTCGAATACGCAGGCTTTCCCTCTTCCCCCATAGCCTTACAGGGAATGCCAGCAAGTGGTCCCACAGTCTAACCCCCAGTACCATCACCACATGGGAGGACATGGCAACCAAGTTTTATGACAAGTTCATGCCTCCAAGTCGCACCCTGGAGATGATCGCCGAGATATACAACTTCAGACAACCCACCTCGGAGAACATCTGTGAGACTTGGGACAGATTCAAGGGGTTGCTGCGCACATGTCCTCACCACGGCTCACCAAGGAACAACTATCTCAGTTGTTTTACAAGGGATTGGTCAACCAATGCAAGACCATGATCCTTTCCTCCCTTGGTGCAGACATATTGAAGAAGCCTGGAGATCAATTCCTTAGTGGAGTTGAATCTCTTTGCGAAGAGATTAGAGATTGGGCCACCGGTGGAACAAGGGGCAGTACCGCTGGTCTATATCAGGTGGATGAGGGCGACTCCAAATTCGACAAATTGATGCAAAGTCATGAGCACATTATTGGAGAGTAATGCCCAGACATCAACGAAGGTTAGTGCTCTACAGAAAGTGGTGGAGCAAATAGCAATGAACAAACTCCTCAACAAGCGAACGTGGTTAGTGCACGACCACACGCTCCAAATCCTGACATTCCAGACTTTCAGAATGTTGAGGAAGTCAACTATGTGAGTATCCAAGGGTATCGGCAGCCATGGCAACAGGGAACCAACCCCTCAACCCTTCCAAAGTCAAGCCGACTACCAGGGAGGTCCAAGACAATACCGACCACCCCATCCTGCATCATCATCAGAGGCTGAAATGGCTGAACTTCGTGACATGATGTCAGCCCTGATGAATAAGACCCAGGATACTCACAATGAGATCTCGACCATTCGTAAGGAGCACAAATCGTTGCAGTTGCAATTACAGCAACTTCTGACGCAACCAAGACAGCAAGGTCAACTCCCGTCCCAAACGCAAACAAATCCACGGGAGCATGCGAATTCGGTCACCATTCTACCTAGGATCTCCAAGGATGCCAAATAGCCTAAAAGGCTAAGTGTAGGGCGGTTCCTCCTCACGCCTTCACTATCAAACAGGGGAGCCCTTTGTATCTTTTAATTTTTCTCTTTTAATTTTATGTTATTATTTAAATTGCTTTCATTATAGTTGTTTCAAGTTCTAAAAAAAAAAAAGTTTTACTTATTCGTTTTTCTTTCGAACACTGGGGACAGTGTTCCTGCCAAGTGTAGGGCAGAGACCCCCCTTTTAAAAAAAATACATAAGTTTTTATTAATATGCATAAGTTGTGAGTTTTATCGATGTTTTACTAAACTTTTTGCATGTTTTGATTAAGATGAGATTAGGAATGAATAAATACTTGTTCTCTCAAGAGGTAACCTTTCTAATGACTTGTAGATTCCTGTTTTTAACTTCTTGATTCTTTTTATTTAAACATGAGTATATGATCTATCTCCTAATTCTTTCCTTATTGTACTTCTGGGTATTTGTTTTTTTTTCTCAATTGTGAAAAATCTTTTCGGTGAGAATCTTAAAAAGGGTTTTTTGAAAAAAGAAAGAAGAAGAAGAAAAAGAAAGAAAGAAAAAAATCTTCTTCTAAAGGAAAAGCATATATTCCTTGAGGTTACAAAATGCCTCAGAATAAAAGCAAGAAAGAGAGTTTTTCCTTTTATTTTCTCCTAAATTCCCCGTTCTTCAATGCAAAAAATTCATGGTTGATTCAGAAACCCTTGCAAAATAGGGCTGGAATAATAAAAATCAATGATGAGAGTCTTGGCCACATTCAGAAACTCTTGAAAAATAGAGCTGAATGATGAAACCGGAAAAAGGAGAGTAGAGTTACAAAAATCCCTAAACGCAAAATAGCCCAAAGGTTTTTGATCGATTTTGAAAGTCTTTATTTTATACCCATTAGTATGTTTTGATGGATAAGGATGATTAAGTGATACTTGTGATATAGAGTCAGAAAGTTGAGAATATTTATTATTGTCATTCTAGAGTTTATCTGTTTTGTGCATAAGTAATTAGTCCTTTCTAATCTTGTTTTGCTCGAGGACTAGCAAAAGGTAAGTGTAGGGCCTTGATAAGCCGCAGACTTATCATATTTTATGCACTAGATTTAGTATTATATTTATCTAAATAAAGTTATATTTATGTTATTTATGCTTATTATGTGTTAAAGTATAATATTTGTACAGATTTATGTTTTTGTGAGTTTTCTGTGCAAGGAATAATTTTCTAGGCAAAAGTTCAGTTGAAGTCGGACTCCATGCCGGGTAGTTTCTGCACGGCATAAGCACAGAACAGAAAAGAGGCCTTGCCGGACCTAATGCCGGGTAGATTCCATCCGGCATAAGTGAAGAGTCGCCACGGTTGACCAAGCGATAGCAGTTATTGACCGTTGGTGAAAAGGATGCTGCCGGGTGTGATGCCGGGTATATCCTACCCGGCATATGCACTGTTTCGCGCGGAATTGACGGTTTCGACCGTTAACAGTTGGGCGCATTTATCACGTGTGCCGGCTACTGGTGATCCGGCACGACGCCCGGCAACAACACAATTAATGCCTATAAATAGGCCGAGGAAGGCAACAATTGAACACACTTCAACACCATACTATACTCCATTCATTACTCCATTTCCGCCTACATTCCAAGTGTTGGTGTCCAAGGCGTTTCTACAGATCCATCCACGAGACGAAGAGAAGATCTTGTCAGGGTTGAGGCTATAACCAATCTCCTTCTCCCTTATGTATTTCTTCTTTATTTGAGTGGATGGTGAAGTAGAAATCCTTGTTAATTCTTGGTTAGGGATGAATTCTTCTTGTAAACAATATGATCTTCTTAAATAATTTTCAAGTTTATTAAGAGTAAGGTTCTTATTGAAAGAGAATTGGTTGATCTCTTTTTCTCTTCATGCAATTTTTACTTGTGGACGATAAATCCCAAGTAAGATAGGTTAGACTCTCTTAATGATCTTCCTACTCTCTTCTTATGAATTAAGGGTTAGTGGTAAAAGTGAGAATTAATCCATCTTCCCCCATTTCCTTGTTCATTTCGTGGCATGATATATGCTCGATTTGTTAATAGGGATGAGTTTCTTGTTATCAGACTTGGAGCAAGAGAGTGGCATTTACACTTTGAAGGTGCCGGGTGTAATGTCGGATCTCCGGTGTCCGGCACATTCAATGTCTTTGAATGTGCCGTGCATCTGGTGCCCGGCAGGATGTCCGGCGCATTCAATTGTGGGTTAATTCGAAGGCTTGTGTATGTTTCGAGTTCATATTGATACTTAGATGGTTTTAAGCCCTAGATCAAGAATAATTTCCTTGTAAACACCCACTTAGTGTAGTTACTTTTAATTAGGTTAGAAAATATTTCAATTTCCCCCCTTGTCTTAGAATAGGTTATTACCGGATTAGGACTAGTTTCTATAAGTCCCTTGGGTTCGATACTCTCGGTCGTAATATATTTACACTATACTCCGACCGGGTTTTATTTTGCTACCCGTAGTAGAGTTGTAGGATTAGTTTATTATTTTATTCTTTTATGTATATAGTTTATCCTAACAAATTCTCGTTTAGCATTACTCAGACCTCTCCTTGACATACGTCAAGTGGACGGGTTAGACCTTACTCGGTCAAATACCGTAGTCTCGGTCGTTTAATATTGAAGTGCCTCTACGGCTATGGTGTGCAAGCCTTAAGCATTGCATCAACCCCGCAAGGTCACCTATCCTCACATCGTTTCCCGTATTCCCAAAACATATGCTCACTGTACAAATCCTACTATCTCTTGTTATCAGAGCGGTACTCCGCTCTGATACCACTTTTGTAACACCCCTACTCTAATCGGCTCCTAATCATCTTATTTAACACTGTAATCGCAGCGGTCATCTCAACAATTGAACTACTGGTGTCACCGTTTTCACTCGCCCATACGAGTAATAACGTGCTTACTGATATATTCATAAATACGAAACAATTTCCCACAGTGACAACAAGAGATAGATCTAACCTTCCCGAACCAATATAAAATACATTCACAGTGAGCATTCTAAGTAACCCAATCCTATACACGTTTCTAAGTTCGTATCAAAATGCAACAGCGCATATTAAAATAACTGTAAATAAACTACCCAGCGCGTCCCTCTCTTGTCGACACCGGAAGCTGCATACCAGCAAAAATGGTTGTTTGTGGTATGGAATCAGCCCCTGCTGAGTATGTTACTACATGACTGTCATGCCCCCTCGGACCCTCAGTTAATTGGTCGAGAGCATGCAAGTAGTTTAATGTTTAAACTGTAAAGCAACACATATATATTGCAGTAAACTCAAATAACAAACAAGCCCCCGGCTTCACACATCACATCGTAATAAACCACTGAAAGCGTTACAACGCTTATATGAGTACAGAGACTCCATTCCAACAAATACTTGATAATTCATAATTGAGTACGGCGACTCACTCGACCAAACAATCCACCATAATCTACACATGAGTACAGCGACTCGACTCAACCAATTCACAACATACAATATGAGCACAATGGCTCTTTCAAACAGATCCACCAACATACCACACATAATTACAAAGCATAACCACTGAGCAACAAGGCGAAACAACGAGAATTATAAACAAGTATAATTTCCCGTCTTTGGCATACAAGCCCAAATAATGTTCGCCTAATGTACGAGCTATTATAGTTGTTTGTAATTGTTCAGTCATGCCTAATGACAACGTCTCGTTAAAACGACGTGTCTCTAAGTTACCCATCTTCTATGGCGGGTCACCCACGGCAGTAGCCACTCCAGCGGTAAAGTCTCCGACCGACGAAAAATCTGTAGTCCATTGGAAATTTATCCAGATACTTACGGTTACCACACGGTATCCTGGTATCGTTAATTGATCACAGTTCACAGCAAGAGCCACATCCTCTTGATAAACTTATCTATACCATCGCATCGTTTTACTATTTTTTTTCCTAACACAGCAGACTAAGGTCGTAGTCCAATCCTGAGTATGTCGACTCGGGATCCAGTGCTAGATACGAGAGCGGCGTTAAAGAGGCCAATGCTCCGTATGTAAGTCTCAGATATTATATATATCTTAATATCCTAATGCTACAACGTTTTACTTACGTTCCTTATATTACACATATAAGATAGCATCATTGCCGCTAGTTCGTTTATAATATGTTCATATATACGAACGGTACTGTTATCGTACAACAGTAATAATAATAAAGCAGCATTAATACGCACTCAAGCATATTAATTCACACAAGCAGACATTCAATCTTATCACAGATTTTCACACAATGTCTGAACTGAGGAAACCCTCAGAGACAATCAAGCCACATAATAACATACAGTGCACCTGGATTATAAGACCGTGGAGTATGAATCTGCTAAATTCTCTGGTGATCCTCGAGTCGCCTCTTACAATCTATAAATATGCATCACACTATGCATCAGCATCTCGTACTAACAATACACTACGGCACCCCGTACCGTTACTAATCCATCCCGGTTATTCCCCGTTGTTAACTATAAACGTTTGTCGGGTTTTCGGTTTAACTCGGGATTTAGAAAAACGTCATATTTCATGCGTGATTACGTCGAGTATATTAATATACTTAACTTTAAACGTTTATTATCGCAGGTAATTTAATACGCATTTGTATATCATATAGTTTATCACTATATTGCATGTATATATATTAATCTTATACTATACATTTCACCTTAATATTTATTTTCCTAAGGTTTTGTTTTTCCACCATCCATTATATACATTGTATTATATAATTCATTATCTTTAGCAAATTATATTCGCATTCCAAAACTATAACTTGTAGTTTGTAACTAGTTTTTGTAATAACCACCACCATCACATTATATGGTTTCTAACCATAATATATATCATCTTTATATACATTTTTCTTGTATATGTATATATTTACCACATAGGTAAGTTCCATGAGTTATAAACTCTTATATTATATGTACATTATTTAATGGGAATATCCTTACTTATATTAATTCCATTAAAACCACCTTTATACCATATAATTGTTATAACACTTATAACATAGTAGACCATAGTCTAAAATTCATTTTCCAACTCTTATTATTCGGTACAGCCCTTGAATTTATTTAAATTCCGTTTTGACCACATAACATCATGTAATGTTATACCATATGTTAATATCATATAATATGATATCTATTTCCTTTAATTTATAACCTATAGTTTTTATGCAAAACTATTATATATTGCCGCATAGGCACATATATTAAACCTTATTCTTTTTTCCATAATCCATATTTTCCTTATTAACAAATTCACCCCATTATTTAAACATGTATTTATTCCATATAATATAACATTTTTAACTATAAAATGGTATAACCTATGGTTATATTTTTTGTAAATTCTGAACAGACCCATAACTGTTCTATAATTACCATTTGGCCCCATTTATAACATATAGTTTTATAATACCATTAAAACTATATATTATACACATATCTTATTAAATACCCTTATATAATCCTAAAAATCACCAAATTTTACCAAAGGGTTATAAATATCCTTATTAACCCATATACTTTCGGTATTTACTATACCACCACATATATTTCTCCAAAGTGTCATAATGACATAATAACTATATATTATACATATATAGTTTATTTAAATTCCAAAAACGACCCAATAAATTCCTAAAAAATCCTAATAGCCCATGGGTGTTTATAATACCATTATACACCCTATATTTTCGGTAATAACATATACCACATATGTTATAAAATTGTTACAATTAAATACATAACTTATTATAAAACCTAAACAAGTTATCTAAATTATTTAATTTGGTCAAAATCCACCATATGGTCAAGGTTGACCACCTTAATATTTCCTTGACCATCAATCTCCATATATTACGACTTGTACCCCAATTTTTCCAGAAATTACAATTTAACCCCCAAACTTTATATAATCTTATAATTTTTATTTAAACTCCTTAAACCTCTAATTTTCGGCTTTATTAATACATAGCCCCCAAATTTAATTTATTTACACTATAACCCCAATAATATGCTGTAATGCATATTTAGCACCTAAACTTAATTAAAAGCTTATAAATGCATAAATAAATGGCCTAAAGTACATGGCCTTATTACAAACATTAGCTTATAAAATAAATTACACATAAATGCCCATAAAAGCCTTAAACTCTCGACCTTAGACCATATTTTCAATAATTACCAATTTTCCACATAATGTCTTAAATTTGACAATTATGCTAATTAATTAGTTATAAAATTTACTAAACCATTCCTTAATCACCTAAGGTCAAAATAAGACCTTAATACCTTCTTCACTCACGGCACATATTACACAAATATGTATAAGCACATATTAATATACCAGTGAAGGTTTAAGTGATTTATACCTTATTTTTGCCAAGTATAAGCCTTGTTTGGCCGCGGCTGTATGGATATTATTTTCCACAGCTTAGTTTACATGTTTTCAAACAACAATTAAGGCATGATTAGTCTCCAAGCAAGATCTAATCATAAGAAGTGTTTAATGTCAATTTCAAGGTAAAATTTACCTTAAAATACCAATGTAACCAAGGTTGAATTCGGCCTGTATTTACAGTAGGTAAATATCATCAAAAGAGCTACTAAAACCAAGCTTTAAACTGGTATAACTCAGATTAGAAGATGGCTAATTTTTACCTTGTTTAAAATGCCTAAAATGGTGTTTTTGGCTTGGATCTGGCTATACCTTGAAGCTCTTGATGTACCAACTGAATAAGTATGTTAATATGAAGATAATAAGTCTAGGAACAAAGTTTCACAGCCGAATTGTAGGGAATCAAAAGATATGTGCTTAAAGCACATTTTTATACCTTAAGAACAAGATTAGCTTTCTCCACCTTCTTCCTTATCAATGCCGAAATACACCCTCCATTAACCTCCAAAACAACCTAAGAACATTGATGGAAGTAATTGATGCTTTGCTCCATGGAAAGAGGAAAGAATTGTGAAGAAAATGAGCATAAAATGACTAATTAAGCTTACCTAGGTACCAAGGTGTTCTTCTCTGTTACTTAGCCACGGTTTGGAGAAGCCAAAGAGAGGTTGAAGATAGGTGGTGTCAGCTGGGAATGAAGGTAATGAGCAAATAATGCTAGTTTGTCCTTATAAGTTAATTAATGATATTTTAGCAAATAGTAAATGATGAGTCATTAGATTGATTGCATAATTGATTGAAGATTGATGAATGAGTGGGTTTGCCACCTGTAAGAGGTCGGAAATGGTGGTCTTGGTCAGCAATGGTGGTCTTGGTCAATGGGTGACCTTTGACCATAGTTAATATTAAGTAACCAAATGTTATTTTTGGGTACTATTCATACTAAATTGCCCATTTTGATTTTTATTTTCAAACTTTGATTTAGACTTTATATATAGTCTATCATGTCAAATTAATGATATAAATGATATACTCCAGTCTTTAAAATGAAAAAAGTCACTATCTTAGAGCTCATACACAAAAACGTGCTTTAAGGTGTTTTAGCGCACATTTGTGTCGTAAGGTGTTTCTGAGCTCCGTTTTCTTTGACAACAGTTTTTTGTGTTCCTTACTTCATTATAATACTTAGGAATCCACTTTGGATCCTATTTGAGGTCATACAATCTTTATGGTGTCTTAAAGCACATTTTTGGCCTTACCGATCTTAAAGCATGTTTTGCCTTGTTGAGATCTTTTAGATTGTTCCCCAATGGTATTTAGATGTTTATTAACTTAGACCATACATAAATATATCATTTAATTAAGTTTTAAGGTAGGGGTATTTCAGTATATGTATATTAATTGTTGTAAATGAATGAGAATGTATTGCGTAGTTGCTCAGGAATCTGGTCTATCAGACCGATACAATGTATATGTATTAGCCTTGTTAGCCACATGGGTGGTTAACGGCGTGTAACACCAGTGAGTTAAGTAATGTGATTAGTATGTTTTGCTGCTGTAAATGGTTGTTAAATGTATTGTTGTAGTTGGGGTGTTACAAAAATTGGTATCAGAGCGGTATCGCTCTGATGACTGGAATTACCGAGCTTAGGAAGTACTGAGTTAGGATTTTTATACTTTTGGTTAGGGTTGAGTGATAGCGGGAGGGATACGTAGTTAGGAATTACAGTGAGTACTGAGAACCTGTACAATATATCCACTCCCACCCTCCACAAACAAACCCTGTTTTATAACTCAGGAACAATGCCAGAGGATGAAGAAGAACCCTCTCTTCACCTCGGGAATACCCGATCTGGCTGCTACTAAGTCTTTGTTACTACCTGTACCTCGTAAGTACGGACACATACAGTAGATCTGAAAGGTGAGAATCTCGGAGACGGTTTCCACCTAAAATGTTAACCGCATTTCAATGAGAAGAGAAGGAAGAATGAGAATCATAACATAGTGAATTGAATAATTCCGGAACCTAGGTCGACATGCCGAGCAGTCAAGAACACACCAGCTTGCAACGCTAACCGTGCAACAGGGAAGAAGTGAAGTAATGGAACCGGGACGCGTGTCTACGGGACCACATTAAATAAATATGTCGCCAACGGTACCACCAACCAACTAAGGACAAAACACGTAGTACCCCCAACAAGAGACATGTCTTAGTAACCACGACAAATGCGTGGGAGGATGCTACGAAGAGATACAATACTAAGAAAAAGGGACTCCAAGAAAGGGAAAACCCTAGTAATGATTACCCCGTAACTGACAGTGAGAAGTCACCCAGAAGATTTATTGTTAAGATTGTAAGATCAAAAAAGTAAGGGCCAACAAGGCCGCTGATTTTACCAGTGAAGAAAGACAAAATACCAACAACCTGTGTGTGTGAGCCGATAGCCAGTTAGCATGGCGCACTTGCATGGCAAGTGCTGCTATAACAGGGCTGTTCGGGAAAAAAAATAAAAAAATTAACTACTACAAAGTACTTAGTAAAGTACCACGAAGTTAAGTGAGATCATAATAACTGTGGAAGGGCTTAGCAGCCTAACCTCTGTATTGGAAATACACCAGTCAGCAAGAAGCTAGACTTGGTTAAGGCAAGAAAACGTTGTAATACCATGAGAATTTTTCTTTCAAACTTGGATTTGTTTCAACTCTTTTTCAAAACCAAATTTTCTTTCAAACCAATACTTATTTCTAACCTTCTTTTGAACCGAACTAGAGGACCTACGCCGGCCTCAGCACCACACAGTAGGTAAGTTACACCCAGTTCACTTTTGAATAACTGGACAGAAATCGGATAACCCGAGGGTATTAACCCGAAGGAGAAGACCGAACCTATGTTAAATACAATGAGAAGTAGGACATGCCTAAGAGCAACAACGGATAAAATTTCCCTTGATTAAGTCCGGGAAGTACTGAATGCATATCAGTATGCATATTATCAAAGGACGATATAAGGGAGTTGACAACAGAATACTTTACTTAGGCGTGTGACGGACACTACGAGTGTACCAACTGAAATGTGGGACGACCGCACTCCGATAGGAGCATGTGGGCCTGACAGACCTACTTATGGGTTAGTCGGGTAAGTAGTAATGTATCAGTAGGGTATCCCACACACGTATACGAGTAGATTTGGGATCACGGGAAGTAGTCGACTCCATACTACGGTCAGCAGTAAAAGTCAAACAAGAGCTAAGGATTACCACAAATGGTTGGAGTAAAAGAACTCAGTTAAGTTAACAAGACTAAAGGAATTAGAGAATTTATTTCAAGGAAATGTTTGAGAGTCAGGAAGTGTGAAGCGCACCGACTAGTAAGTAAAGACATCGCATGTCTCAAGAATCTTGATGGATAAACATGATAGCTGGAACGAATACCCAACCTATACATGGTAAGGCAGATGCCTAATATGGACACATTAATGTGCAACAAACGGGATGTAACTCCCGGAATGATCACCTAGACTACCGGGGAATATCGACCTTCACAGAAGAGGATAGTAAACCCAGCTAAAAACGCAAAACGACGTAGTTAACTAAACATACCAATAAGTGCAAGCCTGATGTAATGGCATAACTTAGCAACACCCAGGAGCAATCCTTGAGGGGTGTTTGGATCAACAACAGTTGAACGAAATAACGTGACAGAAACGCAATAGTTGAAACAATTACTCGGTTAAACACCAGGGAACCCACTTAACAGTAGGACCCTAAGTTGCCAAAGAGACAACTGGAAGGAATCGTGCTGCAACGACCTTGTCATGGAGTCAATACTACCTTCAAACCACGTAAAGTTGTACAGAAAAGTAAATGTGTGTGAACAGCCTACAATGAGCAGAGCTCGGGTCATTAAGGCTATAGGCCACAAAAAAAAACGTGTTGTGTAAATTTGATCGATTGTAGGAGTTTATGTTATACAAGTAAATAGAACGGAGAACGAACCACTGCTTAAGAGTAGGGATACCTCTCGATATTGTGAAACCGCGGGAGTGGTAGTTATGTGAACCTAGTTCAAGAAATATGTTAAGGGCTGACCATATTGTTACTACCCAAGAAGGATTTGAGTAGTCGTCTTACGAAAAGAAATGTTTGTACCAGTTGTGGAGACCGGAAGAGTAATAAGTCTAATAGCCACCACCATAGGTGTGTGATGCTAAATGTAGAGTGAACAACGCTCAAGGAGCATAAAGACTCGAAGAATAGCGTATTCAGCAATCAGCCAAATAAGTGGCGAAACACAGTGTAATGGCGGAAGCTAATATAATAGCTGATGTAGTGTAAGTTGATGCAGTATAATGAGTAAGGATACGGTGCGCAATAAGCGACCGTTGTATAAGTATTGTTAAACGATAATATGGCAACTAAGCACGGTTATGAGTTAAACCCAGTGGAGATACAACGGTAAGTGATAGCAAATGAACCAGACAGTAAGCAGTAGCCAGTATTATGAGATAAGAATCTCAGTGAAACACAGTGTGAATTCCATTGCGAATCGCATAAGAGATTTACAGCCAAGAGTTGACGCCTCTGTACTCTGTATGACTGAGTGTTTTGGTATTGCTCTCGCAGTAATGATCGAGTGAGATAGCTAGGAATTTGGGAAAATGTTAATTGTAGTAAAAGTAGAAAGAGGCTTATAACGCTATAAGGACCGAGGCATAGGAAATGCAAGGTCGTACCAATGAAAGAGTACTTGTACAGAACCGAATGTGGAAGCGTGATTAGCAATAAGTGACTGCAGTAACATGGGATACCAAATGTCGGTATGGAATATACCTCAAGTGTGGGAAATAACCGAGAGAGCACTACACATTAGGTGGTAGCTCAACCTCAACCGACAGTAAGTCGGAAGGAATCAAGTCAATCATTGTGAAATACATGGCAGTATACACAGCAAATTATCATGGAAGTGGATAGAAAGTTTAATAACTCACCGAATTCGTGCACGGTAAGAAATGCCACGCATCGGTTGAGAAATCGTTATTATACCAAGATAAAGGTGATAAATCAGCATTGTATAGAACAGTAACAATAACGAATGAGGCAAATAAGCTCTAAAGTTATCAGAGTTGCGCAGTAGAGGCCAGTGAACCCATCCTTCAGATACCGAACATGCATTATTAATACGAAATGGCTAATTATTAACGCCTAGAAGCCTCACAGGCCAGAGTCGAAACCGATTATGAGTTAAACAAACTCCAATGAGAATTCTTGGTTTAAGGACTAAACCGCCAATATGGTTAAGATCCTCTAACCAGAATGCATTGTATAACAGACCGCGTGGAAGTTAAAACACTTCACGGTGGCAGAACATTTTAAACCAATGTTTAGTGATTGATTACGTGGGCGTAATCCCTTTTAAGGGGGGTAGAGCGCAAAAACCGCTTAGTGTGTTTTACCGTACAAGTGTACGTGAACTATGTTGTGCATTGCACAAAATAATTTGTTTGGATGATTCGTGCTTGCGTTTCATAAACATACGCATTCATTCATGGTTTAATTGTGGTGATTACACACAGAAGATGCGAATACCATTGTGATAAGTGTGTATACTTTGTTAACTGTTGTGTACTTTGTTAACTGTTGTGTGAGAGTACAGGGTAAGGGAGTAAAGAAACTCCCGAGGAACTAAAACCCCGACAGTATATGTTCACATAATACTAAATGTAAAACCGTGTATTGTATTTTGATAAAAATATATATAAAATACAGTATTGTGACCTATGAAGAGGTAAGAAATCGACATAGAACCTAGTGAGAATTAAATTCCCTAGGTAACTTGATTAAAGGTGAAATGGAGATAACTGATAGACGGAGTTCTATCCCTTGGAGATGTAATGATTATGACTAGAATGACTAAAAAGATAGAAAATTGGAAATGAGTGAGTGTATATTTGAAGCTTGAAAATGAAGTGGGAGGTGGAACTTGATTTGCATGTGATCAAGGGAAGCCAAACACAAATTGGGGTGGAAGGATAGTTCAACACTGATGCTGATCACATCAGGGTTGGACGATTCTTGAAGCTCCCTATAAGTGGTCACGAATAAGCACACTAAGGAAAGATGCAAAGAGCATAAATTGGACTTGGAGTTGTATGCGTTTTCAAAAGGACTTTCAATTAGTATTTTCAAAACCTTCGATTGATACTTTAATTAAAGAAAGTTCTTCTACTTAACCTTATATAGAATATGTTTGTAGTACTTGCTCATGAGTTGAGGACGTATGAGCCTTTGTCTTCGGACCGGTGGCATGGGAAGAATATATGTTAAAGATTAAGTGATGTTTTGATCTCCCAAAGGAATCTGCGGGATAACAGGGTATATAAAAGGTATTTTCGGTTGCTATACATGCTAAGAAATGTTGTGTGGTATGTGTAATAAATATTATTTTGACCTTGAGTCCTAATGTGGTTGAGTTCTGAATTGGATATGTTACCCAGACCTTTGAGTCTGAGGTTGTTATGCAAAGTATGGTATGTTATGGATGTGGTTATGTTTGTTATGTGAAGGTATGTTTGGTTATGGAAGTTTTATCGTGTAAGTAATACCCGGTTTCTATGGAAGGATACAAGGGAAACTGTGAACTTCGAGGACGAAGTTCTTTAAAGGGGGGTAGATTGAAATACCCCAAACCTTGATATGTTGTTTAAATATTAGAATATGGTATATAAAGGCTAAAAAGTTCCTTAGAAATACTATTAAGTACATTAAACCATAGTAAACACAGTAAAGTACTATTAAGGTAGTTTGAGCAAAAACATGCTCTAAGCTTGGAATGAACTTGGTTAGGACCCAAAGAGCCTACCAAGACTTAATAATATTCAATTATGATTTTATAAGGCTAATAAGTCCTTAGGAAACATGGTAGACAATTAACCAAAGAAAACACAAGAAAACATCATAAAGTCAATTTAAGCAAATACTTGCCCTAGACTTGGTGTAACCTTGTATAATACCTAAATGTCATTCCTAGACCTTTGTAACATGTTATGAACATGTTAAATCAATTACGAAAGAAAAAAAGCTTGAAAACAAGTTAAAACACAAAATCTGCTTTAAGGAGTCTTAAAGCACATTTTTGAAAAATGTCTTGGAAATGAGTTTTTTTTTGATAAGTATGGCCTATAGCCTACATTGATATTAAAAAAAAAAGCACACGCCAGTCACACCAAATCCATATTACAAGACCTAACTATCTTAAGAGGAATATCTTCCCCTTTCCAAACTTTAAAATCTAAAGAGCTATTATACAAACTAGATATTAGCATCAGATTGAAGTCTGAATCTGAAATATCAAAAGAAAGTTTAACACCAGAAAACTGATTACACATCATAAACAAAATTTCCATCCCTCGAACAGAATGGAGATCAAGAGCAGATTCATGGTTTATATGCTTCCTCATCAGTTCATAAATCTGTAGATTCTTAACATCTATCTCCACTTCTTCCCAACCTTCCTCTCGTGCTGTCTTCATACCAAAAAGAATGCCAAAGAGTTCTGCTTCTTTTTCAGTGGAATGGTATTCCATTGTCTTGTTGTAAGCCACTGATATGGAGTAATCTCTCTCCTGATTGATCCTGCTATCACCAGTTTTTTCCCTTTCTTCCAAAAGCTTCTGCAGTTGATTTTAATTGAGCCCTGCACCGGTGGAATCCATGTATGTATAGAGCTAGAGTTAATAATACTAGCTTTCTTTTTGTTTTTGTAAGTCTCAGCAAAAGCCAAATTGTAATCAATAAGAGCAAGCAGAGGTAATTGCTGATTGTGTCTAACAGTGTTTTTCGCATCATATATAGCCCACATTGTGTTTAAGACCTTTTCCAGTTTATCATCAGTCCACTTCTCTACATTAGAGAAGATCCAGTCTTGAATTCCTCTTTCTTCAGTAGGTAGAGAACCCTGCATGTTAATCACCCCTGTCCGGAGATATCTAACCATGACACACTCAAAAAAAGTGTGAAACATAGTATCAGTTTTAGAACAGAAACAGCAGACATGAGAAACCCCTATTCTTCTTGCTATGTTTGCCACACATGGAAAATATTCTTCACAAATTTCCAATGTAATAACTTCACTCTAGGACTACAATTGGTCTTAGTAATTCTTTTACTCAAAACTGAAGTATTACTACTTCCAGAAGCTTGAGTAGCTTTACTCGAATTGTAATCCAGATTGTAAGCAGACATCACAGAAAAACCTGCCATCTTTCGTCTCATTCCAGATCCAAGTATCTTTCCTCTCCTTGTAATTTTAGTACTAATGATGTCTTCAATATCTATATTCCAACAGTTTTGTTCTAGAAGGCTATTATTCCAATCTGAAGTGTTAGGAATAATATATCTAGCAACTGTCTCTTCCTGAAGCCCTTCAGGAGGATTAGTAAACATTCTGCAACCAGAAGATCTAGTAATCCAGGGATCCAACCAAAAACTGGTATCCTGACCATCACCGATCTGTCTTCTAATTCCTTTCTTAACCAGAGACAAAGTAGAAATCATAGAAGACCAGATAGGACTGTCTTTCTTGCCTTTCCTAGCCTGAATAATGGAGTTGTTAGGGAAGTAAATCCCTTTCAGAGTTCTTGCTACTAGAGAAGAAGGATTGGACAGAATGTTCCACACTTGTTTTGCAAGCATAGCCCTATTAAAAGAGTCTAAAGCTTTAAAACCAATCCCACCTTCACTCTTAGGTTTACACACTTCTTTCCATTTCATCCAGTGAATACTCTTTTTATCCACTGCTCCTCCCCCCACCAGAAAGAGGCTAGCATGGAATTGATCTTCTTAATGATTCCTTTAGGAAGCAGGAAGAGAGACATAGAGTAGATAGGGATAGCTTGAAGAACACTTGAAACTAAAAACAGATCTTGCCGCCTGAGATAAAGGAGTTTTCCAGCTAGCCACTCTCTCCTGATTGTCTCAATAATATAATTAAAAAACTGATTTTTGTTTCTCCCCATCTTTAATGGAAGACCCAGATATTTGTTAAAAGAAGAACTCTCTTTAAACCCCAAGGTATTACAAATCTGAGATTTGATAATAGGATTAAGTTTCCTACTGAACACTATCTCTGACTTGTCTGCATTTATCACATGACCCGAGGAACTGAGGAAGGAGTCTAAAGTTCTCTTAAGATAGTCTGCATTCTTGACTGTACTACTACCACAAAAGAGAATGTCATCTGCAAATGCAAGATGAGTTAAGCTAGGACCTTCTTTAGACAATCTGATTCCATGGAAATGGCCATTTACATCAGCCTGATTCAAGACACTTGTCAAAGCTTCCTGGGCAAGGATAAAAAGGAAGGGAGAAAGCGGATCTCCTTGCCTTAATCCTCTGGTAGGAGAAAAAAACTTTCCTGGAGCACCATTAATAAGCACCGAATAGTTGACTGACGAAATACAGTTAAGAGCTGGCTTTAACCACTCAGCAGGAAAACCCATCGAGGTAAGGATTTCTTTTATGAAGCACCACTCCATCCTATCATAAGCCTTGCTAAGATCAATCTTAAGAGCAAAGTACCTTTCTTAGCAGCTTGACTTTTGGCTAAAGAATGCATTATCTCACTTGAAATATAACATTATCAGTAATCAATCTTTCTTTGACAAAACCCGACTGACTGGAAGAAATTATTTCAGGAAGAAAGTCCTTAATCCTATTAGCCAGAACCTTAGTCACTATCTTGTAAACAAAGTTACATAGTGCTATAGGTCTAAAGTCTTTGATGTTAACAGCCCCTTTCAATTTTGGAATCAGAGCTATATAAGACTTATTAAGAGAAGCAGACAGAGTGTTACCTTGAAGAATCTGAAGAACAGTCTCTGTTACTTGAGGACCAACCTTGTTCCAGAAAGTTTTAAAGAAACAACCGTTGAACCCATCAGGTCCTGGAGATTTATCCGCATTGAGATCTTTCATGGCCTTGACAATCTCTTCAACTCTGTAAGGCAGTTTCAGGCTAGAAACATTCTCTGGACTAAGTCTGTTCCTAACTGCATTAGCAAAAATCTGATCAATCTTAGGTGAAGAGGTCTGGGCCATATTCTGAAAGTGTCTCCTGGCTATACTCTCTATTTCCTTCCACGAGTAACAGAGAACATCATACTGATTGTTGAGCCCATAGATATAATTGCTTCTTCTTCTTGCATTAGCTCTTGAATGAAAATAATAGTGTTCCTATCCCCATCATAATCCATTGGTCTCTTGACCTCTGTTTCCACCAGGATTCCTCCTTGTAAGCAAGAAGCTCAATTTCCATCAGCACTCTTTTCCTGTTGTTGACAGTGCCCAAGGAAGGATAAGCAGATGTGAGCACTTTCTAATTCCTCTTTTTTTTTTTTGATTTTCTACTGCAATTTGCCAAAAGACCACTTTTTCCATCGAGATAAAGCTTTTTGACTATCTGAAATTTTGTGATCATAATCTCTATGATTTGAACCCCAAATCTCTGAAACTATGCTGTGACATTTCTGATCCTGAATCCAATATTCTCGAATCTGAAACACCTTCTTGGTTTAGACTGAACACCAAAGAATCTTATCAACAAAGGATTATGATCTGAGTTTCTCTCCTCAGATGTTCCACCGACAGACAAGGAAAAGTTTTTGCAGCATTACTACAGATCAGCACTCTATCGAGCCTACTGATAGAGTGTTTCTCCTCAAGTTGACCATTAGTAAAAGTACCCGGTTCCCAAAGAAACCAGCGTCTAACAAATCACTGTTATCAACAGCTTCTCTAAATAAAACCATCTGACTATCCCTTCTTTTCCTTCCTCCTGTTTTTTCATGATTCCACATAATCTGGTTGAAATCTCCAGCAACAACCCAAGGGAGAGTAAGTTTGTTTTCTCAGCACTGACAGAAGCTTCCATGACAAATACTTCATAGACCAATCTGCCCATCCATAGAAACCGGTGAATGAAATAAGATTCCTCCATGTAGCTAGCTCAACTTCAACAGCTATATGGTGCTTAGACATATTAATACACAGGAAACTTTCACCTCCTTATTCCACAATAAAGCTAAACCTCCACTTTTTCCAACACTGGAAACACTAAGACTTTCATAACCTCTGAAATTCTGATTAATACTATCCATCTCCTCCTTCGTTCTGTGGGTCTCCATAAGAAAAACCAGCTCAGGATTTTTAGATCTCAGAAGACCTTTAACCCAAGCTACTGCCTGAGGGCGACCCAGCCCTCGGCAGTTGTAGCTTATGCAACTCATTGGGACGGCAGCCTTGCCCAGAAGCAAGGTCTGCCTGAGACTGAAAAACAGTGTCCTCTTGAGAGTCCTTGATCTCCTCTTCTTTGTTAGAAGATTTGATCTTGGGAGACTTAAGGTTCTTACTCTTCTTCTTACTGATTTTAAAACTTAGCTTAGATGACAGCTTATCATCTTTTCCTGGGTGAAAAAGAATTCCTTTTCCTTCCTTTTGCCCAGATATATGAAATTCTTTCTTTGTAGCATCCTGGTTGGTTGTATCCTGTTTGTGCTTTTCCTTTGGAGTCTGCTTCTTTCATTTCTCTCTGATATCGACATGTCAATGTCCACCTGAGGCATAGAAATACTCTTATGTTTTTTAACGGTTGAGAGCTAAACTTCTCTCAATTGCTTCAACCCAGTTGAAACTGTTGTACAGATTCCTCTTGTCTGTGATCTCATATCTGTTGTAATATGTTCAAAACCAGGAGGTCGAATAGGATCAAGACTGCACATTTCTTCTTCTTGTTCTTTTTCTTCTGCTCCTGTCCCATTACCAGCATCTCCTTCAAAAGCTTTTTCACCAGAAAGAAAACCACCAGAGCTCTGGGGTTCATTGATACATATACCTTTGTTAGAGAAGATCTGAATTTCTTTCGAAGCAAGAGCTGTTTCCACCTTTTTTTGTTTTCCTTTCTCCTTTTCCTTGCTACTAATCTGGATATCAAGAGCTCTTCCTCTTAAAGCCTCCTGCTGATTGTTCTCTTGCTCTGAGACCTCCATAATCGAAATAGAATTTTGGAGTTAATAAATTCTTTAGACTGTAACAGTTACAGTTCTGGTCTAGAAGGAACTCTTCTGATAGAGCAGCAATAGACCCAGCATATTCAGCTCTTAACCAAGCTCCATATCTCTCTACCGAATCTTTTTCCTTTTTCTTCCTTTTCTTCCATTTCCACTGTCGAATGATCCAGTCTACCACACCTAAAACAGAAGCTTGGGAGATTTTCGTATGACAGTCTGCATGGTCTGTCCCTTTGACCATCATTCACCACCAAGACTCTACATAGAGGCTCTGTGGTATCTATCTCTACTCTGATGCGTAATATCTTTGAAGTAAGAGGGTTTATCTTTTCTGCACACAACCCACAAAGGTGCCTATTTTATTCCCTAGGATAATCAGATGTTTTATTGAAAAACATCATTGGCAAGTTATGAACTCCTGCCCAAATCTTCACTTTCTTTGGGTTGTGTTCATCTATATGCATCGAAGGGTTGAAAGGCATCAAGACCAGAAGTCTATTATTGAAATGCCAAGGACCATTAGCCAGTATAAACTTCATGTCTGCTGAAGAAGTGAAGAATATAGTGTACTTATTCTTTTTTCCCCATCAGAAACCTTAATGTAGCTTTTCGGCTTCCAGAGGTGAACCAGAAAAATTCTGAAGAGCTTTAGCTTGGACTTTGTTGGAGTGCCAGATCTTTCCAAAGAGAGAGTTACCAATATCAGAACTTACAGTATCAAAGCGTAGAAGATCTCCATCTACTTTCTCCAGCTCTCCAGGGTGTATCTTCATCTCATCCATTTATTTACAATTCCTTCCATTCTATACGTACTGGAGCTTTTCTTTTTCTTCTTTCTAACTCTTTTTTTCCTGCTTGACAGTTCTGTGAAGAGTAGAACAAGAAGGAAGAAGATCTTCCAGCAGCAATGAGTAATGACCGTAAGATCGATTAAGGAACTGAAGATCCTCCGGTTACTGCTCGTGGTCAAATCAAGATACTTGCTATTATCTAGTCCAAGATCAAAAGGATTAGTAGTCTTAATCGAGAAAAAAAGACTTTCTGTCGACTCCCATTACTCTTAAAACGGTAGTTGAGAACCTCATAACTGCTTTCATCATTACCTTCTTCATACGTGGCTTCTCTTATATAGTATTTCTAACTAAGAAAGTGAGACTTACACTCTCCTTACTATCTAGTAGTACAACATAGAGTATACTGTCACTCGCATTAAACTTCCAACACTCACGTCTAATCCCACCTTTAATTTCCATACCCATACTTCCCATGCGGAAACTGGAATAGGAGAAGCCTAACAGCTTCAAAGCAAAGTCGCCTTTCAAATCGCTTTGAAATCGCCTTTGCTAACAGGGACTTTTTTTGGATGTGTTTTATCTTGGAAATGAGTTTTGATTGGCTAAATGTCCATCATTACTCTTTAATTAACATGTGTACTACTTATTATCACATTAGGAAGCCTAAATCAATGGGAAAACAAAATTTTCACAATTATGTGCCTTAATTTGTGAATAGTGCTCAAATAGTGCTAGTTTATGTTATAAGTCAACATAAGTCAGTTATTTGGTCAACAAAGACCATAAATATCTCTAATATGTATGGGGTCACGGTTTTAGTGGTGTGAGTCATCACACTTGGCCAGCCAACTAAAGAAAGTAAAAAAAATAAAGTAAAAGTTACTTTTTGCCTTAAAACATAAATATCTCCAAACCTTACCTCTCTCCTCACTTTTCCTTCATTTCTCCTTGCTCCCACTGTCACTTACCTTCATCCTCCCAAGCAAAAACCGTTCTCCTACAGTACCACTCCATTCTTCATCTTCTTTTGCTTGTAACTTATGATTCCATGCTCCAAAATCAATTTCAAGACTACCTTGTCTTAGTTAAACCAAGCTCTTCCCTTCTATCTATTCAAATCTCCAAGAACTCCAATTCGGTGCCATGGAGAATCACCATTGAAGGAGCTTGAGCTCAACTTTTCATGTCTTGTCATTCTCCTTTGCTTCAAGGTAAGGAAAATCAAAGAAATCCAAGTTTCCCTTCATTTTTGTGTATAGCTGAAAATTCACCTCTTAATGGTGCATTATCTTGCTCTTCATTTAGCTTGAATCAATCTTCAAAGGACTAGGAGGAGTCCTATCTTGCTACTTATTCAAGTTCTCTTTTAAATTCCAAGGTAAAACTTCTATTTTAAGTGTTTAAGACACTTATGTAAATCTAGGGTTTAATTATGAGTTGAGTATTAAACTGAATGCTCATTACCCTTATATGTGTATTGGTTAGAAGATTGACAAGTGATAAAAGCTCCTTGCCGATTTTCAATCAAGAAAGAACAAAGAGAAAAGAAGTGAGAAAAACTTGAAAAACAAAGAGGTAAATGATCTCTCTTAATGTAGTTTTGTGTGTACTAGGGAATTGAGCTATATTTGCTTAATAAGTAACCTAAAGAGCCAATTGGAAATGAGCTAGAAAACTATCCACACGGTGGACTAAAAAGACATGGGAGCCTTGTTGTGTGTATTTGCAGGTTGACGGCATTTAATGTGGAAATTCAGTGTTTAAGTTTAATGTTATTTAAGGGCCTAAGTGCCAAGCAATTTAAGTTTATGCACTATATTGTGATGTAGTGGAGTTTAAAGGTTTAGTGTGTGTGTAAAGAACATTCCTGGTGGTGAAGGTGAATGTCTTTGATGGTTAAAGGATGAAAAACAATATGTTTGTGTGTAAGGATTGTGTATTAAGGGATTGAGTGTTCTTGGATTGTATAAAAGTGGAAAACTATGTGTTTTTTGGTGTAAGGTGATACAAGAGAAGCTATGGCAAAATTTAGGTGAGTAAACAAGGAGTTTTAGGTGTTAAAATGAAGTTTGGTGACCTAGGTTGTACTATGAATGGTTTAAGGTTTAAATTGGTGAAAGGGAGTGAGTTAAGGTGTTCATGGGTCCTAGGATGACCTAGGAATGTTCTTGGAGGATTAGAGATCAAATGGGTGTTTATACACACCAAAGTTATGTTATGTGAAGTATTTAAGAATTGTGCAAGTTTTGGAAAAAACAAGGGAAAAATAATGTATTGTAAAGGATAAGAATGAACTTATGAGGGAGACTTGGGAAGTTTATGAAAAAGGAATGATAAGGATGCAAAATAATGCTTTTGGAGTAGTTATTATGTGGTGGAGAATACTTTGGTTAGTAGATGTAATAGGTATAAAATTACCACTTAGAAACTTAAGGAAAAACATTACAAGTGTTAGGAATTTTGTTATGTTAATGAGTAATTGTTTGAGGAGATTAGAAGTGAGTTAGAAAATGAGTTGGTGGATGTTATATGAAGGTTTAAGTGTGCCAAATGATGTTAAAACACATTGGAAGGCTAGAGGAAAAGTTTAGAGAAAGTTAGACAAAATTGAGAAAATTCTGCAGGGGACCGACCCTGGATCGGTCCGGTCGGACAGTAATGTTCTGGGCAAAATTTTTTTGGAATCGACCGACCCAGGGGGTGGGTCGGTCGGTCGGGCAAAATCAGAGAACCCAAATGTTACTGGAATTGACCGACCTAAGAGGTTGGGTCGGTCGACCCATACTTGTTAAAAAGAAGAACAGAAAAGAGAATGTGGTTTAAGTGGTGAACCCTAGTGGGTGTAATGGGGATGAACAAGTGTAAGTTCAAATGGAAAGGTAAATTATGGTGAGTTGTTATGACAATTAAAAGAGTGGAAAATTGTAATCAGATGTGAAAGTAAAACAAGTTGTAATATGGAGTAGTTTGTTAATCGAGAAGTAAGAACGGTAATTAACCATTCGATCAAATGGTTATAGGAACGAGAACTAGTAGAGATGGCATCCGGGACTAAGAGGTCGCCATGTAAGGCTAGCCATCCTCAAGGTGACAGGTATGGTTTTCTTGCAACCTGTGTCCTACCGGATTACACCGGCTTGTATGCCAATGTGTTTTTCTGAATGTTTGCCACCTTATAAGATAAAAACATGTAACGAGTTTACATTAATTCAACTATGTGGCGTTTAGTTCCGATACCGTTTAACCTTGAAAGTGCTATACCGTAGCTAACCAAATCTAGGATCACATAAGAGATCGGTATTCGGATTTAACGACCCAAACCATGGGAATGTTCTAACCACGGCTATGCGTGAGTTAGTTGTGTGTTGTTTGTGCGTGTAAGTATGTTTACTACCTTTGTGTGTGTCTAACTGGACCTAAACACCCACTAACTATGAATTAATGTACTATGTTTCAATAATGGGACTTCTAACAGTGCTAACCGGGGAGTGAGGAGTCCGGTTGTACCGGCCACGCGTGTGTAGTATGAGGGTCGTGTGCATATCAGGTTCGATCCTCTCTGAATGTGTTATGGTTGTTTTCCTTTTTGGTTTTCAGCCTCCCTTTATCTTATCCAAGGTTATTTTACTGATTCACGTCGGGCCATAGGGGCATACTATGTTTGGTGTGCTTGGATCACTATTTCCGACGCACCTTGTGATTAAGTTATCCGTTCATCTAACAGGACAGTAACAAGTTATGTAACGAGCTTAGCATGAGTTTGGCAGCATTCTCTAGGCTCTACAAGTGGACTAACTAGTTTGGTTCGGTACCTAAAGAGCACCGTTCCCGTTATGTTATATGTTAATGTTGCGCTGCAATTCTTATTGCGATGTTATGATGTATGTACGTTTAAGTGTGGAATGAGTTGTTGTGTGGAGAATGTGGATCATGGATAGAGTCCCAGGTTATTATAAGACGATTTGGAGTAAAACCCGACTAGTGGGTATGTGTCGTCTATTAAAGAAATAGCTCCAATAGAGGAGAAACCCTCTAGGGTTAAGGAACACCATGAGTGATTTAACGAGTATAGATGTGTTGACAGTTTTTGTTTAGCCCATTGTTGTGGGTATGTAAGTGTTATGTGTTTATAGTTTACATGCATGATTTAATATAATCAACCGCATGCTTAGATGACAATTAGTATGCGTGGCCGGTAGTATGCGGGCTGCACGATTACCATACCAGCAAAGGTGCTGAGCCCCCTGGGGGCCACCCTTTCTTCCTATTTCAGGTACAAGGAGCTGGCAGCCGTTCGAGAGTAGGACGGTGGTAGCTGTTTGTACATGGGTAGCCATTTAAATTGAGTTTGCATTGTAGGTGTAGTAAGACCGAAATTGTTGTCGGCATTAGTTGTAAATACTCGGTAATTTGGTACGTGGAATGTATATGTTAATATGTTGGAAATGAATGAGAATGTATTGTGTAGTTGCTCGGGAATCTGGTCTATCAGACCGATACCATGTATATGTATTAGCCTTGTTAGCCACGTGGGTGGTTAACGGGTGTAACACCAGTGAGTTAAGTAATGTGATGAGTTACGTTTTCCGTTGCAAATGGTTGTAAATGTATTGTTGTAGTTGGGGTGTGTTACAGTAATACCCGCCGTTGGTAGTTTGATTCCGCTGCTTGAGTATTGGTAAATGAGAGGGTTAGGAGTTAATGGTTGGATTAGCGGCAGGGGTGTTACATGCAGGGTTAGGTTCTAACGACCCTAAACCCTACAAACCCTAAAAACCTGTCGAGTCAGTAACGACAACATAAAACTGTAGAACTAATACCAAAAAGATTACCCAACCCTCAAACACCCTAAAACCACCCTAGGATAGCTAAAAACGGCGAAGGGATTTTTAGGGTTAGTAGTGCAGGTTTAGGGTCGCTGTAGGTGTACGTTGATATGTAACGTGATATAAAGTGTATAACCAATGCCAAAAAGATTACCCTACCCCCCCCCCCCCAAAACACCCTAAAAACCACCTTACGAATGGTAAAAACGTCAAAGGCATTTTTAGGGTTTGTAGTGCAGACCCTAAACACAAACCAAAAAACCTGCCGAGTCAGTGATGACTAAAAAAGTGTAGAACTAGTGCCAAAAAGATTACCCTACCCCTGTGAGCCTCGATTTTAAACCCTATCCTATGTTGATTAAATTGATTGGGATCTAGTCGGGTTTTGGTCCACTTATAACCTAAGATTAATAACTATGTCAAAAACAATAATTATTAAAACCTAAGCTAGCTCACTGGAACCTATTATGAGTCGCCACCTAATTTTTACCTAGATCAAATTAGGAAAGGAGAGTTCGGGTTCGGGGACTTGATATTCGACTTAATTAGGGTTCAAATTACTTTCATTACCCTTCCTAGGTCGTTTTCCTCTACTTGATTCGTTTACGGCTTTCTACAAAGTTGTTTTTAACCTAGGTGTGCGCTTCTTTTTTTTATTTTTTAACGTTTTTTTTTGACAGAAAATTAAAGTGAAATTGAAAGTTACCTAAACTAGGGTTCGGAGGCAGAATTAGGTCAAATTTTATTCCGTCCGTGGCCACGGACCTAATGTCCGAACCCACGGACCCAGTTAACCTAATTACACAAAAAGGTCAAATTTAAACAGAAACGAGATTTTGAAAAGTCCGGGGCCACGGACAGGACGTCCGTGGGCCCGGACATGTTTTATAAAACCCTAACTTTTGAAAATAAAAATATCCCGCCACCGTCCGGGGGCGTCCAGCTTTCGGACATAGCGTCCGTGGGTGCGGACCGACCTCGGACGGCGGCGTTAAGGCTGTTCCCGGCGGTGTTTTTGGCTCAAAATTTATGGGTACGTAGCCTGAAAGATTCTAAACATGTTAGTGATCAAAAGTTTTCAATTTGACTACGAATTAAGGACGACGAAACTTATTGAACAAGTTAGTGGACAGAACGCAAACAAACTTTAATTCAGAAGCAAAGAAAAGTCAGTTCGAATAGGAATTTCAACCAGAAACGTATTGTGATCAGTGGAGTTAAAGAATTCGAATTCTAACCTGTTTTGGCTTCGGGATTTGGTTGTTCCTTCACGTCGGGAAACTTCGAACGCGTCGTTGGTAGCCGATCCGGTTCAGCTTCGACCCGAGTTTCTGATTTCTTCTTCCTTGTATGATTAAGGACGGTTGCTGCTTCTGTTTTTGTGATGTTTTGGTGCTTGGAAGTTCAATAGGAGAAGAAAGGATGAGTTTTTGGTGATTTTGGGGTGATTTCTGCAGTGTTTCGGAATTGATTTGAGGCTTGGAAGTGTAAAAACGTGGGAAGAAGGAAGGTTTGTCGCTGTGTTCTCTGACTTTGGAGGTGTTCTCCTCTGCCCTAGTTCGTTTTTTTGGGGGTCCTTTTATAGAAAGAGCATGGTCAAATTGATAGAGCAAGATCTTTATCTAAAACGCTGATTTCGTGCTCTAAAGGAATCTGATTTTGTAAAATATGTTTCAGGCCGAGATAAATTATGAAATTTTAACTGAAGATAAAGGATGATTTTTAGGAATTGTGAGAGTTGGAATCGGGTTATTTTGATAAATAATCGATTAGATAAAAATCTTGCAATCTGGAATCTCCCATAATTCATAACTTATTATTGGAAAGTTGTGAAATAACGAAATTCCAACGGCATTAGTCTCTAATAAACATCCTCTATCTTGTGTTAAAATTTCATGACATTTTGTTTTAATTTCAGTATTTTCCATAGGAGAGAGAAAATTGCAAAAATGATTGAATTTCTCTTTTAAATTTTGGGCTAAGGTACCAAATAAAATAATTTCAGGTTTATGACTGTATGTAGTCATGCTAACCATGTGACAATTTTATTTTAATTTTGGAAACCTTTTATTATTTCTATTTTGAGGTTATTTCATGTGTTAGTTAAAGAAATTAGCTTATAATATGAATTAAAAGCTAAATTTCCAGAATAAATATTATCAGAGAATCATGAAATACCTTTCATAATGACTATGATATTTGGAAGTGTTTGGAGATAATGAACAAGTCATATAAAAATAGAAAATCCCGATAATGTCCTTGGAAAATCCCTCCTTGGTGCTTTTTGACCCCTTTTGCCCTTTGTAACACGTATGCCTTAGAGACTACTCCGGGGGTTGAAATTTTGGGTATAACAGATTGCCCCCCGTCAACTAGGCTTTGTAATGAAGATGAAAAGACTAGTTGATGCCTGAGTGATACCCCAAAATTTTGGATCTTAAAAGTCCCTATATGCAGATTGTGTCGAGCTATTCTAAGGTGCTGACCACCTAAAGTGATGAAAATGATGTCAAGCTATTCTAAGGCATTGACTACCTAAAATGATGAAAATGGAGTAATGTCAAGCGGTTCTAAGGCGTTGACAACCTAAAAGATGAAGTAATGTCAAGCGATTCTACGGCGTTGACAACCTAAAAGACAAAGAAGTAATGTCAAGCGATTCTAAGGCGTTGACAACCTTAAAGACGAAGTAATGTCAAGCGATTCTAAGGCGTTGACAACCTAAAAGACGAAGTAATGTCAAGCGATTCTAAGGCGTTGACAACCTAAAAGACGAAGTAATGTCAAGCGATTCTAAGGTGTTGACAACCTAAAAGACGAAGTAATGTGTAGATGCAAGAATGTTGATGATGCTTGGATGCTTCTGGGGACCGAAACCCGTGCCAATGCTCCTGGCTGGACCCAATGTGGACTTATTGCCATCGCCCCCCAAGCCGGTGTGCAGGGATAACTCCTGGTAAAAACCCTGGGGACTTATTGCCATCGCCCACCATTCGTTGATCCCAAAATAAGTTGACATCGCACAGGAGGATTTATTGCCATCACCTCGCCAACTTTTCTGTCGCCAGGTCTTGTGACGCGCCTGGATAATGCAGATAGATGATATGAAGATGACGCAAATGAAAGTGATGCAAATGTAGATGATGAAAATGATGCAAATGATATGGATGATATGAAAATGATGTAAATGAAAGTGATGCAAATGTAGATGATGAAAATGATGCAAATGATATGGATGATATGAAAATGATGTTCGGATGCTTCTGGGGACCGAAACCCGTTCCAATGCTTCTTGTTGGTATACTATGGGGACTTATTGCCTCTGCCCACCAACTGGGGTGCTGGGATAACTTCTAGATTACCAAGGGGACTTATTGCCACTGCCCACCAGTTGTTTCTCCCAAGAAGTTGACATGAAGATGGGGACTTATTGCCTCTGCCCCGCCAACTTAGATCACACTCTGTCTCGTACCTGTCTCGCACTGAAGATGATACTAGGTCTCGTACTGGTCTCGCACTAGATGATGACGCTCGGTCTCGCACTGATGAAGGTGATGGGTCTCGCACTAACGAATATGATGGTCTCGCACTGATGAAGATGCATGGTCTCGCACTGAAGTCTCATACTAAATGGATGAAGAAAATGTCGGATTTCGCATTGATTCTGGGTCTCACGCTGAATGAAGATGTCGGGTCTCGTACTAAAGTGCCAAACACGGCGATGATGATAAGATGTATGCAATCAAAATATACGAAGGATACTCGTTCAAAACAGGAAACTGTTGGAAAAGGTGCCAAACTTGGCGATGTTGAGGATGCAAAAGTTGTAAAATGCAACTAAAGTGTTTGTTGGAAGCTTGCCAAAACAAGGAACTGTTGAAAAATATGCCAAACATGGCAATGCTTGAAAAACTCTGCTGAAAAGGAAAGTGAAATGATCATTTCCTGACTAAAAATTTCATATCTACAATTTGTTTCTTAAGAAAATGAACATGCCGCTGGTGGAAGTGTGTGGTGTTTGTTGTGGTGTTAAAGGCTTTTCCGGTGTTCAGGATTTGCGATAGACCTGGGATCAGGCTATGATTTGGGATGGTGGTCTGGGTTATGACGGGCCTGATGTTTTTGTGGAGGTAGGCCAATGACAATGAGGCTTGAGGTGGAATGGTGGTGGTGATGTTTGAGCTCTGGGTTCGAATTGGTGTTGTCATAGCAATTGTTGGAACCAACAATTGCCCCCAGTACTTTTCCCTTAAGACAATCTGAGCTAGAGTTCATGGCAATCGATCGGAACGATCGATTGCCCCCAGTATTTTCTTTTATTAAACGTGCGAACGAGTCTCGTCCTTACAGGGTCAAGGCTTAGTTTTTATGTGGTGCTTCCTAACCTACACTCGGCGTGTTTTGATGCTTGCACCCGTTCCTTACCTACGGTCACAACTTCTAGACCATTGAATTCGGTATTTGACGGATTTACGCATTTGATCTGTTACTTTCACGTGATTGGACACACAACTATCAAGTCGGAAGTCTTTAAAGCTTATAACGTGGCCATGGGGTGTGATGAAGGACAACGGGACCATGGAGGGATATTTGAGGTATGTGGAGCTTAAGTGGGTGACCAAAGCTGCAACTTGCGTCTTCTCTCGGATTCATCTTCCTTGTCTTGAAGTCGTCTAGCTGCTTTGTGCTGACGTTGTTTTCGAGCTTCTGGACTTGGACTTTTGTCCTTCACACCATTTCTCTTCTCTTTGTCATTTGAATTTCTCCGAGGCGCTTCGGGATTGCCTTTTTGTTTTATCTTTCTTGACTTTGCCTTCGGGGTTCTTGTGTTTCCCGGCTTTGGGCTTCGAGAGCTATTTGATGTGAGCTCTTTTGATCCTGTGTCACTCTGGGACCATTTGCGGATCGCTTCGTCATGCTGATAGTAGCATTGCTTCTTTGGACTGATGAGAATGTTATCTGAGAGTCGGGCTCCTCGCTTCCTTTGGTCACCGGGTCGGACATTCATCATTGGCTGGATTATTTTGTGGAGCTCATAATATTGAAAAAGGGATATACGAAGGCTCAACGGGGGTGCCTAGGGTTTAATGGTAGGGTTTACAAGCTTTTGGCTATGTGGTGCTGTGCCTAGGTGCTTCGTCATCCTTGATAGTTGTGTATCCGTTCTTTGTTACTTCTTCGCAGGTCTAAGAGTAATTTAAAGTAATCTCCTCGGTCGGAGTTATGCCGTTTACCCCACCTTTGAACGTGGTCTCACCGGAGTCGTGTAAAAATGAACGCTCGTTCACTCATGGTTTTTTCCACTCAAGACACTCTCGTGAGATTTTCACTGGAAACTCGTTCGCCACTTTAAACCAAAGATAAAAGACGACGAACTTAAACTTAGATTGCCCCTGGTATTGATTTTGGGGTTTGTGACAACAATTCGATAAATGTTGACCTTGAACTTCTTTGTGGGTTTGAGCTGTGGTGTTTGGTTAGGCTGTTCAAATTTTCAGAAACAAAATGCAAGTCTTTGTATCCCATTGCACGTCAAAAATGATTACCTTCGTGATCCTTGAAGACGTGAGTGCTCTTTTTCAGTTTTTTGAATTATGAATAATGCTTTGTACAAAAATTAAGAAAATGGAACTATGTTTTATTCAACAAAAGAATAATGTTGGAAATTACAAACTCAAGAAACTACCGAAAATGATCAAGGGACTAACCCTACAAAAGTTGAAAGACAACTAATCACGAAAGAAATGCATTAATGAGAAAACACTAAAAAAAACACATTTCTGATGATGCTTGGGCACGCGTGCTCGCGCTCTCCACCATGTTCTCATAATTGGAGCCTTGTCAATTAGATCCTGGATTGTGTTTATAGGGCCCTGCAGTGGTCAGTGTCGTGACCGGGCAGCTGATGGAAGTACAAAATTGAGTAATCCTTCCCCAAATGAGTAGTTCCTGGCCTCAGGGCGAGCGGTTGCATCGGATATCTTCCTCGAAGCTCTTCAAGTGCTTGTCTTGGCGTTCGACCGATATCTGTAAACTCTCTTTGTCGAGAATTCCGTCGGGGCGGTTCTACTGTCCCAACGCTCCAACCAGGTCCTCTTGACTGTCGATCACTGTCTTCCTCATGTTGCCTGGTCCTCTTACGGGTGCAGCTTTGGATGCAAGTTGCTGCTCCTGGTTGCCTAATTACTTTCCTGAGTTTTGTAGCAATTTCTTTCACATCTCCTCGATCCTCGGACCCTAATGGAGCCAACTTCAATGCAGTCAAAAAGGGTGTTGAGAAGCTTGTCCACCAACTCATCCCGAGCTTGACGTTCGGACTCGAGGAAAGAGCCTTTGCTTTCAACTCTTCGATAACAGCAACGTAGTTAGATTCCACGGCGTCCATGGCAGCACTATGCCTCTGCTCCATAGCTTCATGGTGGCCATGTGCTTTTTTTCCAAAATTGCGAGCTGGGCTTCCATGTAAATTGGACCGCACTTACACTTGAGTCTACCTGTGTCCAGGTGTCCATTATTAGCTAACCAAAGGAAGTGGGCTGAAACATGACCGCTTCACAGTATAGATCGAAGCAGACTTATGCTGAAAGCGAGTGGGCCAGGATACCCAGAATGTCTGGGCTGGAGTATCTTTCAGGCTATGAACTGGAACTTGGACTAAAACCTAAACAGATGGCTTTGATTGGGCCTGAGAGGTGACACCTAGAGCTAGGGTTTTGGGGCTAGGGCCAGGATAAGAAGTCTACCTAGTCTTAATGAGCCCTTAGGCCGGAATGTGTTTGGGCCTGGAGTAAAGCACATGGGCTGGAATGGTCCCTAAATCACAAATGGGCCCAACTTTCTTTGGGCCAGAGAAGATGGTTGCTAAGCAGAAAAAGATTTTACTTTCATAACTTGTGGGTTATTTCAAGTTCAGGTGGATTTTCTTTTTATGGGCCTAGAACTGATTGCATAATTCAAATTGGGCCAGAAGAGAAATAACCTAAGTCTAAGCTTTTGGGCCGAAGCCCGAATGACTCACATATTAAACCAAACAGGACCTCTAGGCCGCAAACAAGCAGAGCCGCCAATTCGGTTTGGACTAGGTTAATGTAGGAGAAGTTTCTATCAATCTCTAGGCTGGGTAATGGGCCGATCATACGAGCAAACAAGGCCCCACAAATTCAACTGTCCTCACTAGACGTTTAAATCAAACCGGGTATGGATCGATCCGGAGAGGTGCTTGGGGCCTGGGCCCAGGTCACCTCAAAGGAATAGGGCTTGCACGCTATTCTCCTTGGGCTTCCCCACTCTTTTCACATTACCAGAAGGTGTGCGTCTACGGTCGGGTCTTTGACTGACCAAACAATGGGCTAGGTAGGATACTGCCGGGAAATGCTTGGGGCTAAAGCCAGGTATTAAGGGGGTGTGGTTAGACGACACCCTCCTCTTTTCCCCACTTATTCACATCACCTAAAAGGTGTGAGTCCCTGACAGGGGACCCTCAAACAGGTCCCGGGGTAAAATCGGTTTGCATGGACCCTCGCTCTCACATGATGCAAAGGTGCAGAAATTAAAGTGCGCAAAAAAGTAAACAAACAGAGTAATAAAGCCATAAATAAACATTTTCGAGTTAGCCCTCTTTCTTAAAATTAAACAAGTTAAAATTAAGAGTTTGTCCCCAGCAGAGTCGCCAGTCTGTGAGCCTCGATTTTAAACCCTATCCTATGTTGATAAATTGATTGGGATCTAGTCGGGTTTTAGGTCCACTTATAACCTAAGATTAATAACTATGTCATAAAACAATAATTATTAAAACCTAAGCTAGCTCACTGGAACCTATTATGAGTCGCCACCTAATTTTTACCTAGATCAAATTAGGAAAGGAGAGTTCGGGTTCGGGGGCTTGATATTCGACTTAATTAGGGTTCAAATTACTTTCATTACCCTTCCTAGGTCGTTTTTCCTCTACTTGATTCGTTTACGGCTTTCTACAAAGTTGTTTTTAACCTAGTGCGCGCTTCTATTTTTTTTATTTTTTAATGTTTTTTTTTGACAGAAATTAAAGTGAAATTGAAAGTTACCTAAACTAGGGTTTCGGAGACAGAATTAGGTCAAATTTTTATTCCGTCCGTGGCCACGGACCTAATGTCCGAACCCACGACCCCAGTTAACCTAATTACACAAAAAGGTCAAATTTAAACAGAAACGAGATTTTGAAAAGTCCGGGGCCACGGACAAGACGTCCGTGGGCCCGGACATGTTTTATAAAACCCTAACTTTTGAATAAAAATATCCCGCCACCGTCCGGGGGCGTCCGGCTTTTGGACAGAGCGTCCGGGACCCCAGACATAGCGTCCGTGGGTGCGGACCGACCTCGGACTCCGGCGTTAAGGCTGTTTCCCGACGGTGTTTTTGGCTCAAAATTTATGGGTACGTAGCCTGAAAGATTCTAAACATGTTAGTGATCAAAAGTTTTCAATTTGACTACGAATTAAGGACGAAACTTATTGAACAAGTTAGTGGACAGAAACGCAAACAAACTTTAATTCAGAAGCAAAGAAAAGTCAGTTCGAATAGGAATTTCAACCAGAAGCGTATTGTGATCAGTGGAGTTAAAGAATTCGAATTCTAACCTGTTTTGGCTTCGGGATTTGGTTGTTCCTTCACGTTGGGAAACTTCGAACGCGTCGTTGGTAGCCGATCCGGTTCAGCTTCGACCCGAGTTTCTGATTTCTTCTTCCTTGTATGATTAAGGACGGTTTGCTTCTGTTTTTTGTGATGTTTTTGGTGCTTGGAAGTTCAATAGGAGAAGAAAGGATGAGTTTTTGGTGATTTTGGGGTGATTTCTTCTGCAGTGTTTCGGTATTGATTTGAGGCTTGGAAGTGTAAAAACGTGGGAAGAAGGTTGTGGCTGTGTTTCTCTGACTTTGGAGGTGTTCTCCTCTGCCCTAGTTCGTTTTTTTGGGGTCCTTCTATAGAAAGAGCATGGTCAAATTGATAGAGCAGATCTTTATCTAAAACGTTGATTTCGTGCTCTAAAGGAATCTGATTTTGTAAAATATGTTTTAGGCCGAGATAAATTATGAAATTTTAACTGAAGATAAAGTATGATTTTTAGGAATTTTGAGAGTTGGAATCGGGTTATTTTGATAAAGAATCGATTAGATAAAAATCTTGCAATCTGGAATCTCCCATAATTCATAACTTATTATTGGAAAGTTGAAATAACGAAATTCCAACGGCATTAGTCTCTAATAAACATCCTCTATCTTGTGTTACAATTTCATGACATTTTGTTTTAATTTCAGTATTTTCCATAGGAGAGAGAAAATTGCAAAAATGATTGAATTTCTCTTTTAAATTTTGGGCTAAGGTACCAAATAAATAATTTCAGGTTTATGACTGTATGTAGTCATGCTAACCATGTGACAATTTTATTTTAATTTTGGAAACCTTTTATTATTTCTATTTTGAGGTTATTTCATGTGTTAATTAAAGAAATTAGCTTATAATATGAATTAAAAGCTAAATTTCCAGAATAAATATTATCAGAGAATCATGAAATACCTTTCATAATGACTATGATATTTGGAAGTGTTTGGAGATAATGAACAAGTCATATAAAATAGAAAATCCCGATAATGTCCTTGGAAAATCCCGCCTTGGTGCTTTTTGACCCCTTTTGCCCTTTGTAACACGTATGCCTTAGAGACTACTCCGGGGGGTTGAAATTTTGGGTATAACAACCCCCAAACACCCCTAAAACCCACCCTAGGAGTGCTAAAAAACGTTGAAGGCATTAAGGTGAATCTTATTCATTAGCAAAATGAATATTCTTTAATAATAAAATGAACCTTATTCATTAACAAAATGAATCTTACCCCAACCACACTCTAAAAATCACCCTAGGAAAGTTAAAAGCGTCAAAGGCATTTTTATGGTTTGTCGTGCAGGGTTTAGGTTCTAACGACCCTAAATCCTAAACCACAAACCCTAAAAACCTGTTGAGCCTGTAACAACGGTTAAAAGTGTGAAACCAATGCCAAAAAGATTACCCTACCCCCAAACACCCTAAAACCACCCTAGGAATGCTAAAAGTTTTGTAGTGCAGGTTTAAGGTTCACTTTAAAAAACACAAAGGATTCACATTATTTTATATGAAATGTTCACTTTTCTTAAATAAGATTCACTTTTTTAAAACAAATGATTCACTTTCAATAAATAAAAGGTTCATACTATTCTCGCATAATTTTGTGGTATGATAAATTTTTATTAGTATTAAACAAAATATTCCCTTTTCTTAAACCTTTGATTCACCTTTTAAAAACCTTTGATTCACTTTTCTTAAACCTTTTTTTCACTTTTCTTAAACCTCTTATTCACTTTAGTTAAACAATCTATATTTACGAGAATCACTTTTCTTAAACTCTGATTCACTTTTCTTAAACCCATGATTCACTTTATAAAAACCTCTGATTCACATTTCTTAAACCTCTTAATCACTCTAGTTAAAACATCTATGATTATGAGATTCACTTTTCTTATTACTCTGATTCATTTTGTACCAACCTTTGATTCACTTTTCTAAAACCTCGATTCACACTAGTCAAACAATCAGAATCACTTTAGTTAAACAATCTTTGTTTATGAGATTCACTTTTTTAAAACCTCTTATTCACTTTTACACAACTCTCTGATTCACTTTTTAACAACCTTTGATTCACTTTTTAACAACTTTGATTCACTTTTCACAAACTTAAGATTCACAATGAATCTTAAAACATATGTACATAAAAAAATAAAATAAAATAAAATTTATCAAAACATACTCATGTTTGGTCTTATTTTGAAGAGCTCGAATTATGGTGAACAATGGTATAAGATTTATGTTATTTTGACTTATATCTAATAAATTACAACATTTTAAAGTTTTACAAAATTATAAAGCACAAAAGGACAAAATAAATTGAAATACCCCAAACCTAAGTATGCTAAGTAAACATCAAATCATGATGTAGTAAGGCTAAAATATGCCTTAGAAAGATTGGTAGACAATTTAAACAAGGAAAACACAAGAAAGTGCCTTAAAGGCAATCAGGGCAAAAACGTGCTCTAAGCTTGGAGAGACTTGGGTGAGTACCCAAATATCATGATAAGACCTTAGTAATATTCTAATGGTCATTTTAAATCAATTAGCAAAGAAAACCAAGCTTGAAATCAAGTTAAAACACAAAATGTGCTTTAAGAAGTCTTAAAGCACATTTTTGAGAAATTGTCTTAGAATTGAGTTTTGAGTGGCTAAATGTCCATCATTACTCTTTAATCAACATGTGTACTAATTAGTATCACATTAGGAGGTCTAAATCAATGGGAAATCAAAAATTTCAGAAATATGTGCACTGATTAGTGAATAGTGCCAAATAGTGACTAGTTTAAGTTTTAATCAAGATAAGCTAATTAGTTGGTCAACAAAGACCATGACTAGCCTTATTTAATATGGGGGCCGGTTTTCTAAGAGATGAGTCACCATAGACTTCATCAAATAAGGAAGAAAAGAAGAGATAAGTAAAGAAGTTACTATTTGCTTTATTAAAGCAAATATCTTACCTTAGCCTACCTTCTCTCCTCTTCTCCATCCATTCTCTTCTTCACACGGTTTTCTTCACCTCCTCTCTTCTCCATTCACGTAAGAGAAGTCTCATTGTTGCTTCACCTTGCTATGTCCATAACTTGCTCATTTTAGCTCCAAATCAAAACTAAACACATATTATTCTTAGTTAGGTCACGACCTATCTTTCTATCTTTTCAAATCTTTCAAAGCTCCATTTTGGTGCCATGAGGAAACTTCATTGATGGAGGAAAATCAAGTTTGAAGAGCTCATTAGCTTCTTCTCATTCTCTTAAGGTAAAGAATATGTAAGAAAAATCAAGTTTCCACCATTTCTTCTACATGGCCGAAAATTTCTACTCATGGGGCCTTGTTTTTATGCCTTGTTCTAGCTTGATTTATTCACCAAGGACTAGTGGATGTCCTATTTCATTCAATGCCAAAGTCTACCTTGAGACTTCAAAGGTAATCATCCACTTTTATGCCTTAGAACACATTTCTAACCTAGGTTTTATTCCTTGAGGTTAGTGCATTGTTTAGTACTCATATGAGTCCTTAAATATTGATTAGAACAATGGCAAAAGGAATTTAAGTGGTGGCCGAGATCTATGCAAGAAGAAGGCCTAAGGAGGAGATTAAGATAAGCTTGAGAAAACAAGGTAAAATGCTTACCTAATGGTGGTTTAAGATTAAGGAATGAGTTTTAGATAAATACCAATGTGGCTTAGAGTTTACATTGTGTATTGGGATATATAACCTAAGAAAAAGAACTTAAACAAGCTTGAGAACTTGAGACTAAGGAGCCAAAGGAAATGAGTTAGTAATATAAGTTTAAGATGAGCTTTAAGAGCATTATAAATACTATGAGATTGATGAGTGTATTTGCAGGTTGAAAGCTTTTATATGTGGGAAATTCAGTGTTTAAGTTTAAGCCATTTAAGGGCCTAAGAGCCATGTCATTTAAGAGCCTTAGTGCTATGCAATTTAAGGTTATTGCAATATATTGAGTATGATGTGAATAAGTTGATTTGGGTGAGAAAATAAGATGAGAAAGGACTTGGTGTGTGTGAGATTATTGTGTGAGAAAAACAATGCTTATGGGCATGATAAAATACTAAAGGAGCTATGGCGAAATTTGAGTAGAAAACAATGTGTGTGGTGGTAGTGGTGAGTTAATGTGACCAAGGGTTTATTAGGAGTCATTAGGAGGAATTTGGGTGGAAATGAGTAAATGAAGGAGTTCTTGAGGTTTAGAATGCCCTAGAGTTGTCTAGGAAGAATTAGAGGATTGGTGGGTGTATTGAACACACCAAGACATGGTATGAGGAATGTTAAGACTTGAGCAAAAATCTAGAGGGAAATGTGTGGGAGAATGTGGTCAGATGTCAAGGAAAATGACTTGGGAATGAAAAAGGGAGTATGATCATGAGAATGGTGAGTAAGATGCATAAAAGAGGTGGAAAAGTCTAAGGAGGGTGTTGCTTGGTCAAGGTAAATGAAGGGTAGTGTTTAAGGTGTTCTAAGGAGATTTTATGACTAAGGATGTTCTAGGAAACAGTAAGTGTTGTTTTGGTGAGAATGAATAAACTATGAAGTTCTTGAGTACTAGGAAGACCTAGGGATGTCTAGAGGGACTAAGGGTTACAATGGTGAATTTAAGGCACCAAACCATGGTTAAGGAAGCTAGGAAGCTTGTACAAGTTGAAAGAAAAATAAAGTATAATGACTTGTGAAGATGTAAGCGTGTACTAGATTACATATAGCTTTGAGAAGTTTGTGTAAGCAAATGGATATGCATAAGGATGCTTGGGAGGTGATGTTAAGGTGATGAAGAAACACCTTGGTATAATGGTTACATAGGCATGAGATGCCATTTAGAAACCTGAGGATAAAACATAATAGATGTTAGGGATTGTGGTAAGATTTGAGTAAGAGTTTAAAGATAAGGAAAATGGGTGTTTGGGCACGTCCGAACTTACGTCCGAACTTGGACGTTCGGACATGCCCTGGAGCGCGTAAGTCTTCTGAACTTCGACTGGCGTCCGAACTAACCGTCCGAACATAGAAGTTCGGACACATCTATTTTTATTTCTGGTTTGGCCTCGAACAACGTCCGAACTTTGGAAGTCCGGACGCATGTTCGGACATTCGACAATCTGCACCCTTAGAGTCTCGAACAGTGTCCAAACTTGGGAAGTCCGGACACAAGTTCGGACAAGGTGCTGTATTGACCAAAAATTTTGTTTAAGGTTGGGAAATGATGGGGAATATTAAGTAATGATGATATAAGGTTGTTTAAGACATGTTTGTTGAGTAACAATGATAATTAGTGGATGAATAAGTATAAGTTATGGGGAGAAGTGATTCACTTAAGACTAAGTTTATAAGAACTTAAGTGGTGTAAGATGGGGATCATTAGTGACTAAGTGAGTTAAGTAAGTTAGCCTTATTGGAAAGGTAATTAACAACCTAAAATTGAATGAATGTTTTAGGGTTTGAGAATTTGGACTCCAGTGGAGAAATAAGCAACCGAACGACCAACGGTGAACGGTACAGTTGTTTCCTCTCTTGTGACCTGCTTGCTAACGAGGTGTCCCTCGGCTTGTGTGCTATTTGTTTTGTGTGCTCACTAAACAGATAAAGCATGCAACCGGAACATATTATATATATATTGTATTGTTGTGCGATGTTTGAAAACTAACACAACATACGGTGAGAACTTACTAACCAATATTTAGTAAGGAATTGAGTGAGACTAAGGAACGCCCCCTAATGAGGGACGATATGAACCGAAAGAGGTTAACCAACAAACAGAGTCTTGAGATAACTACTAACTGGAACTTGAGTGAGGAAACCCGGGACCGATCTCCGGTCATGCATGCTAAGGAAAGGGGGTCGTTATCTATAGCAGATTCGACCTCCGATTAAGGACTAGTCCTCGGACTAGTAGCCTTGGGTCGGTTGACCGGCTCGGCTACATTGGACATCCAGTCCAAGGTAGGTGGCTTTAAGATGGCGTGGGGGGATCAAGCCTACATCCCCAACAATTTGAGAATGTTTTTATTGCCGGTAAGTGTCCTGCTGCTGGCTAGGGTTAACCAAGCCCTACAAAAATAAACAACGAACTAAGGGCTAACCTGTTCCCAATGAGAGAACGGTTAGCATACATAAGGTAAGGTTAAGATAAGTTGCAACCATTCCCTTTTAAAGGATGGTTTGTATTATTAAGATTAAGATAAGCTACATCCACTCCTTATTAAAGGATGGTTGTTTCTAAGATTAAGATAAGAATCAGATTGAGGTAAGATAAGGATGGACTAAGATTAAGAGGGAACATTAATTAAGGAGTTAAATAACTAACTCTCTAATTAAGGGAACGCATTTAAGTCGTTCATTGTGTGTGAACTTTGATTGTTCATATCTGAGTTGTTGTTTACTGCACTTTCTATTATGTTGTGCATCTAATCAACCTCCATGCTATCGACAATTAGTCGTCGTAGCCACGTTAGCTTGGGGGCCATGAGAGGATCGTACCAGCATTCGTGCTGACCCCCTCGGGGCTTTTTTTACTACACAGGTGAACATCAGGAGGCGGCTGTCGCGAGAGTAAGAAGGAGTACAAGTGTTAAAGGTTAAGAGTGGCCTACGAGTTGTGCATGTACACTCGTATGGCAATATGAGTTAGTAAGATGTATAGGTTGTGAGAGGATTGTAAGAAGGATATGTAAATGGTTAAGGTTGTTAGACTAATGTTCGGTATATTCTGTAGTCAGACCGTGGCAAGGTCCTGGATTGTAAAGAATTCCGCTGTGACATGTTTATATATATACTGTTAAGTTGCGAGACCACATTTGGATTGAGTTGGGGTGTTACATAAATGACAAATACCATATTTACCCATCTCCATAGAACCTAGCGTAAGAGCCAGGTTTGAATTCGCGTAATGAAATAGGTACCAATTGTCATAAATTCAGACATAATTAATTTTGTAGTCAATATACATTGGTTATATAATTCATATAATTTAGTTAGAAGTGTAACACCTCAACTGCTAATCCCGTCATTACCGTCAAATCATCTCGAACTTCTCTACCAACGCAGCGGATATTCCACACTCAATAGCGGGTGATACAATGCCGTTAGTCACCCACGTGACTATCAAGGCCTACTCCCAATACAGAATCGGTCTGATGGTCCGGAATAACCGAGTACAAACCAATACAATCCAAACTCCAAGTCTAAACAAATATACATGATTCTCCATTCAAACCGTACTTAAGTTTACAATCCGAGATACCGAGTTTCTAAGGTACAAATCCAAATACAATACTCTTACGAGCTTATACAAACTTATCACGAGTCTAACATCTTACCCATGTTCTCACAATACCACTTTCTTACCAAATACATATGATAAGTGTCCAAATGAGTATGTTTTATAGGTGTATTTCATATATAATATTAGCACTTTTCTTGCTCAATTCTCCACTTCGGTTAGTTTTCCTCTAGTTTATGTTTTATTGTTATCTCACAAATTTATTGTTTAAACATAAGGAAAACCAAGCTGGGAGTAAAGTAGACGAAGAGACGAACGCATAGACGCAAACGGCTCAGAAAACGGAGTCCAAACGAAGAATCTAGAGCTGGTCAAAATTCGTAGAAGAAAATACACTTGCAACCGCCTGGACGAGATGCGGACGTGATGCGGACAGGAATGTGACCGGGCGGACGTGAAGCGGACGAGATGCGGACGTGAGTGAAGACCTCAGGCGGACGTGAAGCCGACGCTCGGGCGGACAGAAAAAAAAGACAGAGACGTCCGCTTGAGCCTTAGGCGGACGGCTGTGCGGACGACACAAGTGACCGGGCGGACAAGGCAAGGACGTGTGAGACGTCCGCGTGGGATTTAGGCGGACGCGACTAAAATCGAACGCAAAACAGTTTTTCTTCTTCGCTCGTCGACTTCGCTCGTCGACTTCGCCCGTCGACCTGTCTGCAACTTATCCATCTACTCTTCACGCGTTCTGTCCCCTGAGCAATCAATGCTCTTCCACCTCTATCTGCAGTCGTTCTTCTTCTTCCTCTCCTCTATAAAAGCCACTGCTACTTCAATCAAATACATACGTTCTACCCCAAACTCAACACTCAAAATCTCTCATTCCATTTACAGAAATCCTACGTACTCGCTCCACTCTTCTTTCTCTTCATTTTTCCATACACCATCCACACCTCCGTATTATTTTTACGTCCAACCTCTTTCTGACTTATTACCAGTTAATATGTCAGGCTAAGGAGGATTTACTCCGGGTGAAGGTTTAATTATGTATTTGTATTAATTATGCAATATTTCTACCGGTTAAAATAAATTCAGTTTGTTACGATTAAAGTTTTGTTTCTCTCCCTTTTTAATAAATTTCATCGATTTATTAAAAAGCCTTACTAAATCTGTTTTTAATCTGATCAGTGACGAACAGACAGGTTAATTAAGCCGTAAAACTCTAGGAACTTATTTTCATCGTTTAAGTTAATACAAGTTGCAAGAATAAAATTCCTCACACTCCTCTGCCGTTTTCACGCATTTTGCTTGAGTTTTCATCGGACCTTGCATTTTCAGGTAAACGAGTTCTTATGAGTTTTCATCGGACCTTAAGATAATAACAGGAATCTTGCCAAATTATTTCATTAAACCGGTAGAGATAGCATAATATATTATTATATCATATTAACCTGAACCCGGAGTTCCGTTTAATTTAACTTCAGTTCACTAAATTAATCTGTTATTTACTTTTCAGGAACAAGTCAATTAACTCCCCCCTTTTGTGACAAGCTTAGGTACTACTTATTTCACTATAAGTCCCACGGTTCGATATCCGGTCGCTTACACTTAACTATACTACAACGACCGGGATTTGTTTGCAGCCCGACGGATATTTTGAGTTTTAATTTCTTTCCTTTTATTTTAATAACTCCAGTTCTAACCACTCACGATAACACGTCTGCAACATAAGGGTGTACCACTTGGTACACCGGTAGTTCAAATGGGCTACAAGCCCATATACAACAATTCACTATCCAAGGTAATCCCTAGCTAACTATGCATGACTGTCCGATCTCACACTCGACTTCTTAGCTTTGTCGGGTACCTGAAATAAAAACAGTGCCCTAAGGGGCTCAGCAAAAAAAGCTGCATATGACTTCTGCATACCCCGCGTACTAGCGGGGGTACGCTAACTATTGGTCGCCAACATGCGGTTGTTTTATAATAACAACGTGCTAATATAATTGAAAGCACAAGCAAGCAAGGCAACATACAACCAAGGCATATCAATCATCAGCACAAGTGAAATACCCCATACCTTGATATTTTTTGAACTATTAAACTATGGTATATAAGGCTAAAAAGTTCCTTAGAAACATTAGTGAACAATTTAAACCATAGTAAAACAATAAAGTACCATAAAGACAATTTGAGCAAAACATGCTCTAAGCTTGGATGAACTTGGTTAGGACCCAAAGAGCCTACCAAGACTTAATAATATGCAAATATGATTTGATAAGGATAATTAAGTCCTTAAGAAACGTTGTAGGACAATTTAAAAAACCAAACAAAACACAAGAAAACATCATAAGTCAATTTAAAGCAAATACTTTGCCCTAGACTTGGTGTAACTTTGTATAAGACCTAAAGGTCGTTCCTAGACCTTATTTACATGTTGAATGAACATGTTAAATCAACTTCCCAAAGAAAACCAAGCTCAAAAACAAGTTAAACACAAATTGTGCTTTAAGGAGCCTTAAAGCACATTTTTGAAAAATTGTCTTTGGAAATGAGTTTTGAGTGGCTAAATGTCCCATCATAACTCTTTAATTAACATGTGTAATACTTATTATCACATTAGAAGCCTAATCAAGGAGAAATCACAAATTTCACAAATTTGTGCACTAATTATGAATAGTACCCAAATAGTGCCCAATTTAAGTCTTTAATCTCCTTTAAGTGGTCAATGGTCAAACTAGTACCTAAATAACATAAGGGGGCCAGGTTTTTCAAGGTGACTCATCACCTAACTCATCAGCAAGTTTAAAATAAAGGAAAGAGGAGGAAGTTCACTATTTGAAAAGTAACATATAATTTACTTTCACTTTACTCTCTTCTCTCTCGCTTCTCTCCTCCTCATTTCTTTTCCTCCCAACCAATCCCCACCTTCATCCTCTCTTCTTCCTCACTTAAAGGAACAGACCCCCATGGTTCTTCATCTTCTCCAACTTCAATTCCTTGCCAAATCCAACTCCATGCTCCAAATCAAAATCTAAGACCATATTTGTGTTAGTTAGATCATGCTCTTCATTTCCCTCTTTTCAAAATTCAAAAGCTCAAGTTTGATTCCATGGAGAATCTCCATTGAAGGAGGAAAATCTCAAATTCTTACACCTTGGTTTCTCCTTTGTTCCAAGGTAATAAAAGTAAAAGAAAAATCAAGTTTCTTCCATTTTTGTACATTACCGAAAATGGGCTTCTCATGGGTTTTGTTTTGCTCCTTGAATTAGTCTTGTTTTAATCTCCAAAGGAGCTAGAAGGAGGTCTTGCCTTGTTTCCATGTCAAAGTCCATTCCAAATTCTAAAGGTAAACATCAATTTTAGTGTTTTAAAACACTTATGTAAATCTAGGGTTTAAAGTGTTTTGGTGAAGTATTGTGACCTAGGTTGTACTAGGAATTGTGTAAGTGTTAAATTGGTGAAAACAAATGAATTTAAGTGTTTCATAAGTATTAGAATGACTTAGGCATTGTTCATGGACATTTAGAGTCTAAAGGAGTGATTTGTGGTATAACCAAAGTTATGGTAAGAGTGTGGTTTTAATCTTGTGCAAAGTTTGGTGAACAATGGAAGTGTAATACCTTGTGAGGTTTTAACATTATGAACTTGTGGGAAAGACTTGAGGAGTGTGTGTAAAGGGGATGAGTGTGATGCAAAATGATGCTTTAGGAGTGGTCTCTTGTTGTGGAAGAACACTTTGGTTAGTGGAAGTCTTAGGCAAAATTACAAGTTACAAGTGTAAGAAAAATGTTCTAAGTGTTAAGGAGTTTAGTAAAAGTTTTGAGTAAATGTTTAAGGAGTTTGAGGGATGATTAGAGAGGGTTTTAGTGTGCCAAAAAGATGTTAAAACCTGTGGGAAACATGTGGAATGCTTAGGAAAAGATTGGGGTGAATTTGGAGTGAAATAAGCACTTAAAAACAAGTTTCTGGTTTTGACCTACCTTTGGACCGACCTTTGCAAGGTAGGTCGGGCCCAGAATACCATCAGGAAGCTTTCTGACTTCGACCGACCTTGGCAAGGTCGGTCGGGTAAAATTTTCAGACGGGAATGTTTTCTGGTTTCCGACCAACCTTGGGACCTAACCGTGCAAGGTCGGTCGGACCTTAAAAAAATAAATAAATAAATAAATTTAAAGAATGTTAAGTGGTATTTAGACCTGGAAATTTTGGACCCAACCTGAAACCCAACCCATACTTTTGCGGGTTAGGGTCTTGATTATTGACCCCATCAATTTTGTGCGTTGGGTTAGGGTAATAAGCTAATTTTGTGGGTTGGGTTAGGGTAGAGATCATAACCCATGACCCAACCCGAAACCCAAAAAATATTTGTTAATAATGAAAAATAAAAATATTAATTCACAATTATATATATATGTAACACCCCTACCGTTAATCCTATGCTTACCGTCCAATCATCCCATTATCCTATCAGTTCGCAGTGGGAAGACTACTACTAACAACGGCGGGTGGTACAACGCCGCTAACCGCCCATACGGCTAGCTAGGCTTACCTTACTTACAGTCATGGTCTGATGCCTAAGTATACCGAGCTACTACAATTCATACCGGTTACAAAAGATAACATACTTGCATTACTGGATTACCGAGTATTTAAAGTATTTGATTACATCCCTTTCCAATCTTCTCAAAAGAATGAGTTTCTACCAACTTACTCATCTATACCAATTTCCATCCTCTCATTATCCAAAAGGGTGTACCCTATGGTACACCGGCCAACAAAAAAACCACAGCCGTGTACAACATAGTACACCTTTCACCACTTCATTGTTTACAGACAAAAAGAATTCAAGCTAAGTCTTCATCATCTTCACCCTTCTCTTGTACCTGCATTCATATTAAAAACGGTGCCCCAAGGGGCTCAGCAAAAGCTGCGCATAAACTCCGCATATCAGTGCAAACAAGGGCACGCCGACTAATTAAGGTCAGATAGGCATGTGGTTCATTAATTTCATACAAACATGCTTTGCATACAACATACATGCATGTACAATACATTACAACAATTCAAGGCAACATTGCAATAACATACACATTACCTTACCTTCACGGTGTTAGCCAATTACGCATCCGGGTTAATCGGAATGCTATTTACTCTTTTACTCATCACACATTACTTACTCTTACTTACTTACTTACTTTCATTTACTTACTTACTCATTCTTACTTACTTACTCTTACTCATGTTAAGTCGGTATGACCTCCGGCCCGGGGACTACACCGTCCCACCACCGGGATTTACTTGACTCACCAATCCGGGATGCTACCATTTAAGGGATTTGGGCCACGGACCAGTTTAAGAGTCAAGACTTGGATCCAACCTCTTGTGTCTCCGCATCCTCACGCGTGGCCGAAACTATATCGGACTTCTACTCATTCCCATTTAATTACCAATTTAAGTTAGATTGGTTAGCATGTAGGAATCAGTTAGAAGTCCAATCACAATCACATTCGGTCACAATACAATACATCATACATACACACACTCATATTCACCCATACATTTCATGAATTATACAAACTATGATTTAAAGAGAGTATTCAACAAGATACAACACTATATATTCAAAAGTAAGCATAATAACTCCGATTCGTGCATTTATCTTATTTGGTGATCAATTAGCACACAACACCACAAATCAGAGTAACCAAGGTAGCATACGGGGCATGAGGAATTCATACCGTTCACCGTTGTACTTGTCTATATCCCAACTTTCCTTCGGTGCTCACAAATCAAGTCCTTAACATACATGTGATCGAGTGATTAATTATCTACAATTAACTTAACTCGCATCCCTATTACGTCTTAACTCTTACTTACTAAGTCCCTACAATTCTTATACTTACACATTGTTTACTTACTCTTTATTACTTCAAGTTTCATTTACCTACTTAGTAATGGTATACTTATATATTGTACATATGTATATGTAGGCATACACATATATATATATCTTCTTATTATAATTATAATAATTATTATTTATTATCTTTATTTTATTTTATTTTGTGACTCGACCGACCTTACCCAGGTCGGTCCCAAGGTCGGTCGAAGTCAGTAGGGAATTACGCGCTGGAAATTTCAGGGCCGACCGACCTTGCAAGTCTGGTCCCAAGGTCGGTCCATTCCAGTGAGTTACATGACGGAAAAATTTTGAGTCGACCGACCTTGCAAGTCGGGTCGCAAGGTCGGTCCATTCCAGTAGGTTACATTACGGGAAATTCTTCTGACCGACCGACCTTGCATGTCGGTCTCAAGGTCGGTCCATTCCAGAAGGTTTCCGTCCTTTGTAAATCTGGGCTCGACCGACCTTGCAAGTCTGGTCCCAAGTCGGTCCGGCCCAGTATTTGCATTTTTATTTCTGTTTTCAGTCCCTCTTCTTACCCATTACTTACCCATTGTTCCTACACTTATTCCCACATGTTCTAACACTAATTTAAACCTCTTAATACACCCTAGTTCATTCATTAACTCTTTACACATTTCTATACTAATTCATACACTTGTTTCCTAAATTCATTCCAGCACTTATACTATCTTACCTTAGTTGCTTTTGCTACAGATTTTGACTCCAACACTCCCCATCTATAGCTCCCTCTTCTAATGTCATTTCTAACACTTCTAATGCATTACAATACATTAACTATCTCTCCCAACCTACCCACTAAACAGCTCATATTAAAATCTGTTACAAGGACATGCTTTTACCTAGTTTTCTAGTTATTAAGTGTTCTAGTTCTAGGTAAATTTTGCCATAGTCTCCCCTATTTTATACACTCTCACCACATTGTTTCACTCACATATATGACGCATACCACCTGTTTATAACCAATATCAATATACTAAACTCTCATACACAAAACTACACTTAAGCACTCAATAAATTCCTGCACTCAACATCCCATTCCCAACTATGTTTACACAAGTTTTACATGTCTTTTAAGGGTTCAAAACATTTGTATCTCCTACACATTACACAACTACTACTACACCATTTTAACAACACACCCATTTTAAACTTCTAAAATCTGTTACATACAAGACTACACAAGTGAGTATCATTACCTTGTTTTTTTTCTAGTTTTCCTTCTCTTCTTCCTTCTTCTTTCTTTTCCTCTTCCACCGGGTTTGTAACACAAATCCTCTCACACTACAACCCATTCATTTAACACTTCAATTATAAACTAACCTTAATTATTCTTTAAAGCATTAATGCATATTTTGGGTTTAGAAATTTCATTACCTTACAAGGGTATGGGTGATGTGCTTGGAATGGCTCAAGAACAAGATTTTCCCACTCTCCAAGGAAGCCAAAATCGGCTAGAGTACAAGAACAACAAGGGTTTAGTTTCCCAAATTTCGTTTTGCCCACAAGGGCTAGAAAAGGTAAGGTTTCAAGAGATTTTTACCTCAATCAAATAATAAGAGAAGAGGTGGTTCTAATGGTGGTCTTGAAGCTCCAAATGCTACACACCCATGGAGATGAAAGTTCTCGTTTTTGGATTTTGAAAAGAGGCTAGTGTTCTCCTTGATGAGAGGAACACAATGGTATACTTTTTGTGATTTTTGGTGATGGTTTGATGGGTTAACAAGAGGAGAGAAGTTGAGTTTTTGTGTGGGTTTCTCATTTCTCCATTGCTGTCCGGTTGAGGAAGAAGAAGAGAATAGAGAGTGAGGGAGAAGGGGTGTACATGAGTGAAGAGAATGAGGGTAGGAGAGAGAGTGTGAGATAGGTAAATAGCTTACTTTTATTGCTTTTTAATTCTTTGTCCTTTTTGTACATAAGAAGGGAATTAAGGGGTGTGAGTGGGGGCATGGAATCGGACACACACACAGCCCATATGGGTTTGTAAAAATTTTATTTACAATATTGGACACACTAGTTTGGGTTATTTATGTTTCCACCCCACAACTTCCCGTTTTTGACAGTTTTTACTAATGTCTCGTTTTATTGATTTTATTGGTTCTAAAAGCTTCACTAATATTTATAATGACTATTTAGTTGACCAAAATTGTTACGAGTCTATTTGACCCGCTTAAAGTCATGTTTTCCCGGTTTCCTTGAAAAAACACGCTTTAAGGTTCGTAAGTGTTTTTTAATCCGTTTTAAGGGTCCGTTTTCTTCGGGATTTGTTCCCTCATGATTATTATGCAATAATTAAGCTTCTAAATTATTTATTAGCCTAATTAATCACTATTTTTATTTACGGGTATTTCAATCTACCCCCCTTAAGAAACTTTGCCCTCAAAGTTGCTCAAGGTTAATAGTTTAATATTTCTACTCATTAGGCAAACCAATTCCCGTAATGTGTCTTACTTACCACCTATGAGGTTTTACTTCTTCCAAATTGCAAACATACACGATTCAAGCACAATACGAATTCACATACACCATGCACCATTTCCATACATACAATCACATCCACTTACACAATACACACACCACTACATTCACAATACACATTACGCATACATCACACAATCGTACATACACATCCATACACTACACATTACACATACATACATTCATATACCAACTACACTCTGCACTACATATGCCATCAAAACCTACTACAACACATATACACTATACAATGCTCACTCGAAGCAATGTAGAAGCAAAAAGGCTCTACCCCCCTTAAAGGGGTACGCCCCGTACCCGTATTTACTAAATACTAGACTATCTAGTATATGAACAACTGTGGGTGCTTCGCCTTCATGGCATCTTCCAACTCCCATGTCGCTTCTTCGACATCATGGTTTGACCATAGGACCTTCACCATTCGAATAGACTTATGGCGAGTGTCTCTGGTCTTCCTATCAAGGATTCTTACGGGAGTTTCAACATATCTCATGGTCGGCTCAATGGATAGTCTCTCGGGCCTAGGACATGAGAAGGATCAGCGATGTACTTCTTGAGTTTGTGACACATGCAAGACATCATGTACACGCCCCAAGTCCTCAGGTAGTGCTAACCTATAGGCTACGGATCCAACTCTTTCGTGATGTGTACGGCCCTACAAATTTTGGGCTCAGCTTGCCCTTCTGACCAAAACGGAATACGCCTTCATAGGTGAAACGCGCAAGAACACTTGGTCGCCCACGCGAACTCAAGGTCGCGTCGTCTCACATCCGCATAGGATTTCTGTCTATCTTGGGCTGCCTTCATATTGGCTCGGATTTGTTGCACTTCCGCTTGGACTTGTTCTAGGTACTCCGGTCCTATGATGACCGCTTCGCTTGACTCATCCAACACAAAGGTGTACGGCAAGGTCTACCGTATAGGGCTTGGAAAGGCAACATCTTAATCGAAGCGTGATAGCTATTATTGTACGAAAACTCGATAAGATGAAGCTTATCTAACCAACTCCCCTTAAAGTCTAAGGCACATGCCCGAAGCATGTCCTCCAGTGTCAGGATGGTCCTTTCTGTCTGACCGTTGGTCTGAGGATGGAAGGCGGTACTCAGCTTCAATTCTGTACCCAGCGCTTCCCGTGTAGCTCTCCAGTATCTCGAAAGAAATCTGGTGTCGCGGTCAGATACTATGGTCTTTGGGACTCCGTGGTGTCTGATAATCTCCATGTCAAATAGTTCTGCGAGCTTCACTACCTTCCAGGTGTCCTTCATTGGTACGAATCTGGCCACCTTGGTAAGGCGATCGACTACAACCCAGATCATGTTGAGTCCTCCCCTAGCAGGTGGGAGTCCTACAACAAAATCCATGAAGATATCATGAAACTTCCACTCCGGAAATGGCATCGATTGTACCATTCCGCCCGGTCTATACGATGTTCAAATTTCACTTTCTGGCATGTTTAAGCATCTCAATACATACTCTGTCACATCTGACTTCATCCCAGACCACCAGAAGTACCTCTTCATGTCTTTGTACATCTTGGAGGCTCCTGGATGGACTGATAATGTAGAACTGTGTGACTCTCGCAGGATGCGATCCCTTAGCTTAGCATTGCTTCGGGGGACGCATAGCCTGCCATTCAGCCGAATCAGACCATCTTCATGTGACTTAAAATCATATTTCTTCTTCTCAAATGTACCATCTGTGATCTTCTGTCTGATTTCGGTTAGGTAAGGGTCGCTCAACTGAGCGTCTCACACCTCGTCAACCAAGCTAGAAGAAGCGAGTAGCGAATGGAGCGAGTGTGCTCGACGACTCAGGGCGTCGGCTACCACGTTTGCCTTCCCTTCCTTATACTGTAGGTCGATGTCGTAGTCTGAGAGAAACTCCATCCACCTTCTCTGTCTCAAGTTCAATTCTTTCTGTGTGAATACATACTGTAAGCTCTTGTGGTCGGAGTAGATGGTGATGCTTACCTCATAGAGATAGTGTCGTCATATCTTCAAGGCGAAGACAATGGCTCATAACTCTAAGTCGTGTGTCGGGTAATTCTCCTCATGCTTTTTTCAGCTGGCGGGAGGCATAAGCTACAACCTTGCCATGCTGCATGAGTACGCATCCCATTCCTTTGCCTGATGCATCACAATATACCTCAAATCCCACTGTACCCTCTGAAGAGTAAGGATGGGCGCTGAGGTCAATGAGTCCTTTAGGCTCTGAAATGATATTTCGCACTCGTTTGTCCATACAAATGGTGCATCTTTCTTTATCAGTGTAGTCATGGGCTTAGCGACTTTCGAGAAGTCCTTTACAAATCTCCGGTAGTAACCGGCTAGACCAAGAAAGCTCCTAATGTCGGTAACAGTCTTGGGTCTAGGCCATGATCGTACAGCTTCTATCTTGGAAGGGTCAACTGAGATACCTGCTCTCGAGATGACATGACCGAGGAATGATACCTAATCTAGCCAGAACTCGTATTTGGAGAACTTCGCATACAGCTGGTTCTCGCGCAGTGTCTCAGCCACTTTCCTTAAATGAAGTTCAAGCTCTTCTGCTGATTTGGAGTATACAAGGATGTCGTCAATGAAGGCAACAACCGAAGTGTCCAACTGCTCTCTGAAAGTCGATTCATGAGGTCCATGAATTTTGCTGGTGCGTTTGACAAACCGAATGGCATGACGGTGAATTCGTAGTGGCCATATCTGGTACGGAATTCCATTTTCTTGATGTCTTGCTCATTGATAGCAATCTGATGATACCCAGAACGGAGGTTGATCTTGGAGAAGACTGAGGCACCTTTCAACTGGTCGAATAAGTCGTCGATGCGTGGCAATGGGTATTTATTTTTTACTGTGACCGCATTCAGCTCGCGGAAGTCAATACAAAGTCGGAGGCTACCGCACTTCTTCTTCACGAAGAGAACCGGTGCTCCCCAAGGTGATACGCTCGGGCGTATGAACCCTTTGTCGTGTAGATCACGTAATTGCTCCTTCAGTTCTGTCATTTCAGCAGGTGCCATGTGGTACGGTGCCCTAGTGATGGGACCGGTACCTGGCAAGAGGTCAATCTCAAATTCTACTAACTACCTCTGCTCTCTGAGGTGGCATACCGGGTAACTCCTTAGGGAATACGTCGGGAATTCGGATACAACGGGTACTTCATCATTGAACTCTGGATCTCTCTCCAGGTCTTGCACATAACACAAATACACTTCTTTGCCCTTTCTGAGCTCCCGGTACATGGCCATGGCGGAGATAACTGTGGTCGAAGGCTCTCTCGGTCTCTCTGCGGTAAGATACAGTAACCCCAGAGGACTCTTGAGCAGCAATCGGTGCTCGGCGCAGAGGATTCTACCCTTGTGCCACTCCAACCAATTCATTCTGATTATCAAGTCGAATCCCAATCCATTAAACTCGATGAAGGTGTTGGAGTAAAAGTGTGTTACAAACTTCTACAACTTAGGCAGTGTACCTAATCGTTTTGCGGGATAGTGGATTCGTGGGTTGTCGTACTCTTGGGGACCTCGCTGTGGATAACTGATAGTGGATTAAAGTTACTGAGAATTCTAGTAAATATATTTTATCATTTTAAGGAGAGGAAATAATTGAAAACTTAATTTAAACAAAACAGTAATAAAAACAATTAAAACAGAATAAAAATAGAAGTTAAAAAACCTTTTTGTTTTTGAGAAGCACCCCGGGTTCTTTTGCTCACCTATTTTATCCAATCATATTAATATAAACTTTACCACTTTAAGTAATAAACTCAGAAACTATAAATAATTCGTTGACGACTAAATCTAACGAACCCTAACCAGTTGCTAGAACTAGCAGTAGACTAATGCTCTAATCCGGACACAACCATCGCATAAAGAAAACTTCTCTATTTGAGACCGATTAATCTATAGGCGGGATCACGCTTCTAGCTGTTAATCAGGTTTAATTTCCCATGTCTTGTTATCTATCTCAGCTCTCGCATGTTGATTAGAAAACTACAAATATTGCTTTAATAATTAGCTAGAGAATTAAAGCACATGAAGGACAAGAATTAAACTATTACTTTAGATAAAAATCATAGTGGAAAGCTTAACATAACATAATTATATAAAATAGGCTCGCATCCCAAACCTGGGAGGGCTTAAGTTTATTATTCAAACATAATTATAAAGACACATAACAATAATAAGGTAGAACGAAGAAAACCGAACAATTGGGCAATTCTTGGTCATGTCCGGGTGTGGTTAGCCGGACAGAAAGCCGGACGTGTCTTGTCGTGATCTCCGTTGGGTCGGACAAGGGTCGGACATGGCCAAATTACTGCAGATCGTCTTCTTCTTCTGGAAACCGGAAAATTAACTGCTACAGCTAAATTAACAAGGGAATGACTATAAATGAAGTAGGGATAGTTTATATAGGTGGAATTCGTGCAGAGGAACAAAAAACAGAGTTTTCTGTGCCTCTGTATGAATTTGGAATTTCTGAACGTGGAGGTGGTGTGGTGGTCTGATGAACTAATGGTGATGAGCTTTGGATTGAAGAAGATGCCAAATACTGAAGAAGGACGTGGGTTTTTATAGGAATTTGAGGAGGTGTGAAAGGTAAATGAGAATGGAATATTTAGGCAGTCAAAGACGGTGGATTTTGATAATGACTGGAGCTGAAGCGTCAATGGCGGTGCCTAATTAGGCACCGTCTTCACCGTCGTTGATTTTCTGAATCTGGGCTCCGTTTACACACGTCCGGAATTGGTCCGGCTAAGTCTCAGCCGGACGTGTCTTGTCCGGATTGCGTCCGGGTCTGTTTGGCCGGACACGTGTATTTCCTCCTCGTCTTGTCCTGTAAACTTTGACTGGCTCTAGATTCTTCGTTCGGACTCCGTTTTGGTCCCCGTTTGTTGCGTTAGAAAGCTCATGAGATTATCTATCCATTTATAGCTTTTTCCTACATTTAACACATATAATACATCAGTTCATATCAAAACATAAATCTAGGAAAAATGTAAGATAAGTGAGAAATATTACTTAAAATACTGCAAATTATAAAGTAATTAAACCCTTAAAAGTCTATATATTTCGCACTTATCAAACTTCCTCACACTTATCTTTTGCTTGTCCTCAAGCAAATAAAGAACAAACTTTCTCTAAGGTCACAGTATCAAACTCCGGGATTCAACAATCGTGGAAGGAAATCAAGCTAAATGGCAATCAAAAGAATAATCCTGCTCTTAGATGTAGGTTTTTGTAAACAGTGAAACATAAATTTTTTAATAGGAGCATGGATAAGTTAGATTGCAAAGATTGAACATAGATTAGCTCGGAACCTTCCACCAATTTCTTTTCTCTAACCTTTGGATGACAAGGGGTGTGAAGTAACACCTTATTCCGTGATACCTTTCAACACCACGTACTCATGATCAAAATATGAGAAATTGCGACAATCATTCAGCATTAAGAGATTTGCGTGTTCATTTTTTTTTTTGTTCGCACAATTTGTTTCATCATCCCCACACTTTTCTCTTCACCCATGTAGCGGCTTTGGGCCTTCTATCCCAGATCACAAGATCTTAGGTAGATGGGTGATGAGGCACCCCAAGGACTTAATAACCAAATGAAGAGGGCCTGTTTGGTTCAGAAAACTTCATTATATGATCAGAGGAGCACCTTGCCTTATCCTTTCCATACCAAACTTTCACCTAGTCCCATGATTACCGAGCTAAGGTAGTTCAATTTCCACAATCAGCTTATCCACCAGATTTCAGTGAAAATAGATTTAATTTTGAAGAAAGAATTTGATACATACAAAACATCGTCAAGCAGAACGATTCTTGAGGTTGTCATCAGGCTTGATCTCAAAAACTTCCACAAAAAATTTTAGCCCGAGAATTCAACATGTATTGGCATTTAGAGAAGCTTACTATCATAATTAGAGAACAATAAAAATCAAGTGTGGCATTAGGTGCAACTTGGCATATTTTCAGGGAAAGGTCTAAACTTCCTCACAGCTTAAGAGGAGCAATGTCCTCATTGTTCGAAAATAAAAATCAAGAAAAGACCTTTCAAAATATGCCAGATTGATGAAGAATTTCATTCAGGACAATCATGGACTGATATAATAATAATCATTAAGCGTGATAGACTGGACACAAACATTTAAAATAAAGAAACTGAAACTCCCCTGATATCGTAGATTGAGGAAGGTGTCCTTCCTCACACTTAAGTGCGAACAATGGGGGTAGTAGCGTTCCTCACACTTGCGTTCAAGCAAGTGTCCAGCCTTGGAGTTCTTCAGATACCATGATAAGAATTTCACCTGCACACACTACCCAAAAATAAACGCTAAAAAGCGTTGCGTGAAAGCATAGACACCATTTCCACTTCTTTTTGTTAAAATTAAAATAAAATAAAATCATAAATAAAAATAAAAAAAACCATATGCTCCTCTATTAATTGAAAATTTTTGTTAAATTTTTTTTTAAAAAAAAAAACACGTTCCGGGGTAAGTGGTCCGGACGTAGATCCGGATTTTAATTTTTTTTTTTTTACGAAGTGGCCGACCTATGTCCGGATCCGGACATTTTGTATTTTGCACGTGTCCGGGTCTATAGGGTCGGACGTAGACCCGGACATGTGTAAATATTTTTTTTTTTTGAAAAACATAATATAGAAATAATGTGGAGTACAAAATTAAAATAATAATAATAATAATAATAGGATATAAAGTTTAACCACTGGGTTGCCTCCCAGTAAGCTGCCCGTAGTTTTAGTCTTTGGCTAGACTCCTGCTTCGTTATCCTGGATCAAAAATAAAAGTAGACAACACCTTCGCCAGGAAAACGAAGTTAGTAATAATAAAAAGCAAACCACCTGGATCAAAACAAAACGTTACTTCGGTAAATAAAATAGGAAAATGAATACTCCACAAAACCTGGTGTTTGAGGAGGTACTGCCGGTAACGTAGTTGTAACAGGAGACCAGGTGGTGATGACTTTTCTTCCTCAAATTGGAGGATGTAAACATCCTCCTCTTGCTGTTGAGGCTTATGGAGGCAGGATGGAAGTTGATGAGAGACCAGTGGTAGTGGTGTTCCTTCCTCAGATTCGAGGATGTAAATTTCCCCCTCTTCTGGTTGGTGAGGTCAACTGGATAGCGCTCTTCCAGCTGGTTGACCGGCTCAGACACACTATCTCGAATTTTAATTGCTCCTCCTGTGTTGGGATGGAGATGGAGGAAGATTGTAACTCTCAGACATTTGTTCTAACTCGGCGTCGGAGAAAAATGTCCTGAGAAGTTTCTTTATCTCCTCATCAGAACTTGTAGCTTCAAGATTATCTGGCTCGAGTCGATCTTCACTCCTTGGGGTCACCACTGGAATTTCTTCTAGCGGCTCGTCCATATTTGGGAGGAATTCGTCTGGCCTCTGTGTAGATTGTTGCTTGTTCTGATTGAAGTAGTAATACCCAACTGAGCTTCGTTTACTGTGTATTAGCCTGGTCGATTTCCCACCAATACGGCTCTCGATTTGATTGTTGAGGTGGTTGATAATCCTTGACCAACCTTCGATATGAGGATATTTCCTCTTGCATTCACGTCCATTCTAAATCGATCAACAATCTTCTCACCTCGTCATAGCCGCTCTCCATTATCAGTAATTAACCTATAAAAACAAAATAAAAAATACCGAGTAGAATAGAACTAAAAATAGAAAATCAAATAAGAACTAAAACAGAAATACAAGAAATATTTTTTTTGTAAGTAAAATAAAATAAAGCGAAAATAAAATAAATTAAAAATTAATGAAAATAGAAATTTCAATAAAATTAAAAACACCATCAATTAACCTGTCGGAGGTCCCCGGAAAGGCGCCAAAAACTTGTTGGAGTAAAAGTGTTTGTTACAACTTCTACAACTTAGGCAGTGTACCTAATCTTTTGCGGGATAGTGGATTCGTGGGGTTGTCGTACTCTGGGGACCTTGCTGTGGATAACTGATAGTGGATTAAAGTTACTGAGAATTCTAGTAAATATTTTTTATCATTTTAAGGAGAGGAAATAATTGAAAACTTAATTTAAACAAAACAGTAATAAAAACAATTAAAACAGAATAAAAATAGAAGTTATAAACCTTTTTGTTTTTGAGAAAGCACCCCGGGTTGTTTTGCTCACCTATTTTATCCAATCATATTAATATAAACTTTACCACTTTAAGTAATAAACTCAGAAACTATAAATAATTCGTTGACGACTAAATCTAACGAACCCTAACCAGTTGCTAGAACTAGCAGCAGACTAATGCTCTAATCCGGACACAACCAATCGCATAAAGAACAACTTCTATTTGAGACCGATTAATCTATAGGCGGGATCACGCTTCTAGCTGTTAATCAGGTTTAATTTCCCATGTCTTGTTATCTATCTCAGCTCTCGCATGTTGATTAGAAAACTACAAATATTGCTTTAATAATTAGCTAGAGAATTAAAGCACATGAAGGACAAGAATTAAACTATTACTTTAGATAAAAATCATAGTGGAAAGCTTAACATAACATAATTATATAAAATAGGCTCGCATCCCAAACCTGGGAGGGCTTAAGTTTATTATTCAAACATAATTATAAAGACACATAACAATAAAGGTAGAACGAAGAAAACCGAACAATTGGGCAATTCTTGGTCGTGTCCGGGTGTGGTTAGCCGGACGTGTCTTGTCCTGATCTCCGTGGGTCGGACAAGGGTCGGACACGGCCAAATTACTGCAGATCGTCTTCTTCGTCTGGAAATCGGAAGAAAATAACTGCTACAGCTAAATTAACAAGGGGAATGACTATAAATGAAGTAGGGATAGTTTATATAGGTGGAATTCGTGCAGAGGAACAAGAAAACAGAGTTTTCTGTGCCTCTGTATGAATTTGGAATTTCTGAACGTGGAGGTGGTGTGGTGGTCTGATGAACTGATGGTGATGAGCTTTGGATTTGAAGAAGGGATGCCAAATACTGAAGAAGGACGTGGGTTTTTATAGGAATTTGAGGAGGTGTGAAGAGGTAAATGAGAATGGAATATTTAGGCAGTCAAAGACGGTGGATTTTGATAATGACTGGAGCTGAAGCGTCAATGGCGGTGCCTAATTAGGCACCGTCTTCACCGTCGTTGATTTTTTGAATCTGGGCTCCGTTTACACACGTCCGGAATTGGTCCGGCTAAGTCTCAGCCGGACGTGTCTTGTCCGGATTGCGTCCGGGTCTGTTTGGCCGGACACGTGTATTTCCTCCTCGTCTTGTCCTGTAAACTTTGACTGGCTCTAGATTCTTCGTTCGGACTCCGTTTTGGTTCCCGTTTGTTGCGTTAGAAAGCTCATGAGATTATCTATCCATTTATATAGCTTTTTCCTACATTTAACACATATAATACATCAGTTCATATCAAAACATAAATCTAGGAAAAATGTAAGATAAGTGAGAAATATTACTTAAAATACTGCAAATTATAAGGTAATTAAACCCTTAAAAGTCTATATATTTCGCACTTATCAAACTTCCTCACACTTATCTTTTGCTTGTCCTCAAGCAAATAAAGACAAACTTTCTCTAAGGTCACAGTATAAAACTCCGGGATTCAACAATCGTGGAATGAAATCACGCTAAATGGCAATCAAAAGAATAATCCTGCTCTTAGATGTAGGTTTTTGTAAACAGTGAAACAGAAATTTTTTAATAGGAGCATGGATAAGTTAGATTGCAAAGATTGAACATAGATTAGCTCGGAACCTTCCACCAATTTCTTTTCTCTAACCTTTGGATGACAAGGGGTGTGAAGTAACACCTTATTCCGTGATACCTTTCAACACCACGTACTCATGATCAAAATATGAGAAATTGCGACAATCATTCAGCATTAAGAGTTTTGCGTGTTCATTTTTTTTTTGTTCACACAATTTGTTTCATCCCCCAGACTTTTCTCTTCACCCATGTAGCGGCTTTGGGCCTTCTATCCCAGATCACAAGATCTTAGGTAGATGGGTGATGAGGCACCCCAAGGACTTAATAACCAAATGAAGAGGCCTGTTTTGGTTCAGAAAACTTCATTATATGATCAGAGGAGTACCTTGCCTTATCCTTTCCATACCAAACTTTCACCTAGTCCCATGATTACCGAGCTAAGGTAGTTCAATTTCCACAATCAGCTTATCCACCAGATTTCAGTGAAAATAGATTTAATTTTGAAGAAAGAATTTGATACACACAAACATCGTCAAGCAGAACGATTCTTGAGGTTGTCATCAGGCTTGATCTCAAAAACTTCCACAAAAAATTTTAGCCCGAGAATTCAACATGTATTGGCATTTAGAGAAGCTTACTATAATAATTAGAGAACAATAAAAATCAAGTGTGGCATTAGGTGCAACTTGGCATATTTTTAGGGAAAGGTCTAAACTTCCTCACACTTAAGAGGAGCAATGTCCTCATTGTTCGAAAATAAAAATCAAGAAAAGACCTTTCAAAATATGCCAGATTGATGAAGAATTTCATTCAGGACAATCATGGACTGATATAATAATAATCATTAAGCGTGATAGACTGGACACAAACATTTAAAATAAAGAAACTGAAACTCCCCTGATATCGTAGATTGAGGAAGGTGTCCTTCCTCACACTTAAGTGCGAACAATGGGGGTAGTAGCGTTCCTCACACTTGCGTTCAAGCAAGTGTCCAGCCTTGGAGTTCTTCAGATACCATGATAAGAATTTCACCTGCACACACTACCAAAAATAAACGCTAAAAAGCGTTGCGTGAAAGCATAGACACCATTTCCACTTCTTTTTGTTAAAAATTAAAATTAAAATAAAATCATAAATAAAAATAAATAAAACCATATGCTCCCCTATTAATTGAAAATTTTTGTTAAATTTTTTTTTAAAAAAAAAAACACGTGTCCGGGTAAAGTGGTCCGGACGTAGATCCGGACATTTGTAATTTTTTTTTTACGAAGTGTCCGACCTATGTCCGGATCCGGACATGTTTGTATTTTGCACGTGTCCGGGTCTATAGGGTCGGACGTAGACCCGGACATGTGTAAATATTTTTTTTTTTTGAAAAACATAATATAGAAATAATGTGGGGTACAAAATTAAAATAATAATAATAATAATAGGATAATAATGTTTAACCACTGGGTTGCCTCCCAGTAAGCTGCCCGTAGTTTTAGTCTTTGGCTAGACTCCTGCTTCGTTATCCTGGATCAAAAATAAAAGTAGACAACACCTTCGCCAGGAAAACGAAGTTAGTAATAATAAAAAGCAAACCACCTGGATCAAAACAAAACGTTACTTCGGTAAATAAAATAGGAAAATGAATACTCCACAAAACCTGGTGTTTGAGGAGGTACTGGTACTGCGGTAATATAGTTGTAACAGGAGACCAGGTGGTGATGACTTTTCTTCCTCAAATTGGAGGATGTAAACATCCTCCTCTTACTGTTGAGGCTTATGGAGGCAGGATGGAAGTTGATGAGAGACCGGTGGTAGTGGTGTTCCTTCCTCAGATTCGAGGATGTAAATTTCCTCTTCCGGTTGGTGAGGCTCAACAGGATAGCGCTCTTCCAGCTGGTTGACCGGCTCAGACACAATATCTTCGAATTTTAATTGCTCCTCCTGTGTTGGGGATGGAGATGGAGGAAGATTGTAACTCTCAGACATTTGTTCTAACTCGGCGTCGGAGAAAAATGTCCTGAGAAGTTTCTTTATCTCCTCATCAGAACTTGTAGCTTCAAGATTATCTGGCTCGAGTCGATCTTCACTCCTTGGGGTCACCACTGGAATTTCTTCTAGCGGCTCGTCCATATTTGGGAGGAATTCGTCTGGCCTCTGTGTAGATTGTTGCTTGTTCTGATTGAAGTAGTAATACCCCAACTGAGCTTCGTTATACTGTGTATTAGCCTGGTCGATTTCCCACCAATACGGCTCTCGATTTGATTGTTGAGGTGGTTGATAATCCTTGACCAACCTTCGATATGAGGATATTTCCTCTTGCATTCGCGTCCATTCTAAATCGATCAACAATCTTCTCACCTCGTCATAGCCGCTCTCCATTATCAGTAATTAACCTATAAAAACAAAAATAAAAAATACCGAGTAGAATAGAACTAAAAATAGAAAATCAAATAAGAACTAAAACAGAAATACAAGAAATATTTTTTTTTGTAAGTAAAATAAAATAAGATAAAATAAAGCGAAAATAAAATAAATTAAAAATTAATGAAAATAGAAATTTCAATAAAATTAAACACCATCAATTAACCGTGCCGGAGGTCCCCGGCAACGGCGCCAAAAACTTGTTGGAGTAAAAGTGTGTTACAACTTCTACAACTTAGGCAGTGTACCTAATCGTTTTGCGGGATAGTGGATTCGTGGGGTTGTCGTACTCTTGGGGACCTCGCTGTGGATAACTGATAGTGGATTAAAGTTACTGAGAATTCTAGTAAATATTTTTATCATTTTAAGGAGAGGAAATAATTGAAAACTTAATTTAAACAAAACAGTAATAAAAACAATTAAAACAGAATAAAAATAGAAGTTATAAACCTTTTTGTTTTTGAGAAAGCACCCCGGGTTGTTTTGCTCACCTATTTTATCCAATCATATTAATATAAACTTTACCACTTTAAGTAATAAACTCAGAAACTATAAATAATTCGTTGACGACTAAATCTAACGAACCCTAACCAGTTGCTAGAACTAGCAGCAGACTAATGCTCTAATCCGGACACAACCAATCGCATAAAGAACAACTTCTATTTGAGACCGATTAATCTATAGGCGGGATCAGCTTCTAGCTGTTAATCAGGTTTAATTCCCATGTCTTGTTATCTATCTCAGCTCTCGCATGTTGATTAGAAAACTACAAATATTGCTTTAATAATTAGCTAGAGAATTAAAGCACATGAAGGACAAGAATTAAACCATTATTTTAGATAAAAATCATAGTGGAAAGCTTAACATAACATAATTATATAAAATAGGCTCGCATCCCAAACCTGGGAGGGCTTAAGTTTATTATTCAAACATAATTATAAAGACACATAACAATAATAAGGTAGAATGAAGAAAACCGAACAATTGGGCAATTCTTGGTCGTGTCCGGGTGTGGTTAGCCGGACAGAAAGCCGGACGTGTCTTGTCCTGATCTCCGTGGGTCGGACAAGGGTCGGACACGGCCAAATTACTGCAGATCGTCTTCTTCGTCTGGAAATCGGAAAATTAACTGCTGCAGCTAAATTAACAAGGGGAATGACTATAAATGAAGTAGGGATAGTTTATATAGGTGGAATTCGTGCAGAGGAACAAGAAAACAGAGTTTTCTGTGCCTCTGTATGAATTTGGAATTTCTGAACGTGGAGGTGGTGTGGTGGTCTGATGAACTGATGGTGATGAGCTTTGGATTTGAAGAAGGGATGCCAAATACTGAAGAAGGACGTGGGTTTTTATACGGAATTTGAGAGGTGTGAAGGTAAATGAATGGAATATTTAGGTTAGTCAAAGCGTGGGATTTTGATAATGACGGACTGAAGCGTCAATGGCGGTGGCCTAATTAGGCACCGTCTTCACCGTCATTGATTTTCTGAATCTGGGCTCCGTTTACACACGTCTGGAATTGGTCCGGCTAAGTCTCAGCTGGACGTGTCTTGTCCGGATTGCGTCCGGGTCTGTTTGGCCGGACACGTGTATTTCCTCCTCGTCTTGTCCTACAAACTTTGACTGGCTCTAGATTCTTCGTTCGGACTCCGTTTTGGTCCCCGTTTGTTGCGTTAGAAAGCTCATGAGATTATCTATCCATTTATATAGCTTTTTCCTACATTAACACATATAATACATCAGTTCATATCAAACCATAAATCTAGGAAAAATGTAAGATAAGTGAGAAATATTACTTAAAATACTGCAAATTATAAGGTAATTAAACCCTTAAAAGTCTATATATTTCGCACTTATCAAATTCTCACACTTATCTTTTGCTTGTCCTCAAGCAAATAAAGAACAAACTTTCTCTAAGGTCACAGTATCAAACTCCGGGATTCAACAATCGTGGAAGGAAATCAAGCTAAATGGCAATCAAAAGAATAATCCTGCTCTTAGATGTAGGTTTTTGTAAACAGTGAAACATAAATTTTTAATAGGAGCATGGATAAGTTAGATTGCAAAGATTGAACATAGATTAGCTCGGAACCTTCCACCAATTTTTTCTCTAACCTTTAGATGACAAGGGGTGTGAAGTAACACCTTATTCCGCGATACCTTTCAACACCACGTACTCATGATCAAAATATGAGAAATTACGACAATCATTCAGCATTAAGAGTTTTGCGTGTTCATTTTTTTTTTTGTTCACACAATTTGTTTCATCCCCCAGACTTTTCTCTTCACCCATGTAACGGCTTTGGCCTTCTATCCCATATCACAAGATCTTAGGTAGATGGGTGATGAGGCACCCCAAGGACTTAATAACCAAATGAAGAGGCCTGTTTTGGTTTAGAAAACTTCATTATATGATCAGAGGAGTACCTTGCCTTATCCTTTCCATACCAAACTTTCACCTAGTCCCATGATTATCGAGCTAAGGTAGTTCAATTTCCACAATCAGCTTATCCACCAAATTTCAGTGAAAATAGATTTAATTTTGAAGAAAGAATTTGATACATACAAACATCGTCAAGCAGAACGATTCTTGAGGTTGTCATCAGGCTTGATCTCAAAAAACTTCAACAAAAAATTTTAGGCCCGAGAATTCAACATGTATTGGAATTTAGAGAAGCTTACTATCATAATTAGAGAACAATAAAAATCAAGTGTGGCATTAGGTGCAACTTGGCATATTTTCAGGGAAAGGTCTAAACTTCCTCACACTTAAGAGGAGCAATGTCCTCATTGTTCGAAAATAAAAACAAGAAAGACCTTTCAAAATATGCCAGATTGATGAAGAATTTCATTCAGGACAATCATGGACTGATATAATAATAATCATTAAGCGTGATCGACTGGACACAAACATTTAAAATAAAGAAACTGAAACTCCCCTGATATCGTAGATTGAGGAAGGTGTCCTTCCTCACACTTAAGTGCGAACAATGGGGGTAGTAGCGTTCCTCACACTTGCGTTCAAGCAAGTGTCCAGCCTTGGAGTTCTTCAGACACCATGATAAGAATTTCACCTGCACACACTACCCAAAAATAAACGCTAAAAAGCGTTGCGTGAAAGCATAGACACACCATTTCCACTTCTTTTTGTTAAAAATTAAAATTAAAATAAAATCATTAATAAAAATAAAATAAAACCATATGCTCCCCTATTAATTGAAAATTTTTGTTAAATTTTTTTTTAAAAAAAAAAAACACTTGTCCGGGTAAAGTGGTCCGGACGTAGATCCGGACATTTGTAATTTTTTTTTTTTGAAGTGTCCGACCTATGTCCGGATCCGGACATGTTTGTATTTTGCACGTGTCCGAGTCTATAGGGTCGGACGTAGACCCGGGACATGTGTAAATATTTTTTTTTTGAAAAACATAATATAGAAATAATAATAATAATAATATGATAATAAAGTTTAACCACTGGGTTGCCTCCCAGTAAGCTGCCCGTAGTTTTAGTCTTTGGCTAGACTCCTGCTTCGTTATCCTGGATCAAAAATAAAAATAGACAACACCTTCGCCAGGAAAACGAAGTTAGTAATAATAAAAAGCAAACCACCTGGATCAAAACAAAACGTTACTTCGGTAAATAAAATAGGAAAATGAATACTCCACAAAACCTGGTGTTTGAGGAGGTACTGCGGTAACGTAGTTGTAACAGGAGACCAGGTGGTGATGACTTTTCTTCCTCAAATTGGAGGATGTAAACATCCTCCTCTTGCTGTTGAGGCTTATGGAGGCAGGATGGAAGTTGATGAGAGACCGGTGGTAGTGGTGTTCCTTCCTCAGATTCGAGGATGTAAATTTCCTCTTCTGGTTGGTGAGGCTCAACAGGATAGCGCTCTTCCAGCTGGTTGACCGGCTCAGACACAATATCTTCGAATTTTAATTGCTCCTCCTGTGTTGGGGATGGAGATGGAGGAAGATTGTAACTCTCAGACATTGTTCTAACTCGACGTCGGAGAAAAATGTCCTGAGAAGTTCTTTATCTCCTCATCAGAACTTGTAGCTTCAAGATTATCTGGCTCAAGTCGATCTTCACTCCTTGGGGTCACCACTGGAATTTCTTCTAGCGGCTCGTCCATATTTGGGAGGAATTCGTCTGGCCTCTGTGTAGATTGTTGCTTGTTCTGATTGAAGTAGTAATACCCCACGGAGCTTCGTTATACTGTGTATTAGCCTGGTCGATTTCCCACCAATACGGCTCTCGATTTGATTGTTGAGGTGGTTGATAATCCTTGACCAACCTTCGATATGAGGATATTTCCTCTTGCATTCGCGTCCATTCTAAATCGATCAACAATCTTCTCACCTCGTCATAGCCGCTCTCCATTATCAGTAATTAACCTATAAAAACAAAAATAAAAAATACTGAGTAGAATAGAACTAAAAATAGAAAATCAAATAAGAACTAAAACAGAAATACAAGAAATATTTTTTTTTGTAAGTAAAATAAAATAGATAAAATAAAGCGAAAATAAAATAAATTAAAATTAATGAAATAGAAATTTCAATAAAATTAACACCATCAATTAACCGTGCCGGAGGTCCCCGGCAACGGCGCCAAAACTTGTTGGAGTAAAAGTGTGTTAACACTTCTACAACTTAGGCAGTGTACCTAATCGTTTTGCGGGATAGTGGATTCGTGGGGTTGTCGTACTCTTGGGGACCTCGCTGTGGATAACTGATAGTGGATTAAAGTTACTGAGAATTCTAGTAAATATTTTTTATCATTTTAAGGAGAGGAAATAATTGAAAACTTAATTTAAACAAACAGTAATAAAAACAATTAAAACAGAATAAAAATAGAAGTTATAAACCTTTTGTTTTTGAGAAAGCACCCCCCGGGTTGTTTTGCTCACCTATTTTATCCAATCATATTAATATAAACTTTACCACTTTAAGTAATAAACTCAGAAACTATAAATAATTCGTTGACGACTAAATCTAACGAACCCTAACCATTTGCTAGAACTAGCAGCAGACTAATGCTCTAATCCGGACACAACCAATCGCATAAAGAACAACTTCTATTTGAGACCGATTAATCTATAGGAGGGATCACGCTTCTAGCTGTTAATCAGGTTTAATTTCCCATGTCTTGTTATCTATCTCAGCTCTCGCATGTTGATTAGAAAACTACAAATATTGCTTTAATAATTAGCTAGAGAATTAAAGCACATGAAGGACAAGAATTAAACTATTACTTTAGATAAAAATCATAGTGGAAAGCTTAACATAACATAATTATATAAAATAGGCTCGCATCCCAAACCTAGGAGGGCTTAAGTTTATTATTCAAACATAATTATAAAGACACATAACAATAATAAGGTAGAACGAAGAAAACCGAACAATTGGGCAATTCTTGGTCGTCTCGGGTGTGGTTAGCCGGACAGAAAGCCGGACGTGTCTTGTCCTGATCTCCGTGGGTCAGACAAGGGTCGGACACGGCCAAATTACTACAGATCGTCTTCTTCGTCTGGAAATCGGAAAATTAACTGCTACAGCTAAGTTAACAAGGGGAATGACTATAAATGAAGTAGGGATAGTTTATATAGGTGGAATTCGTGCAGAGGAACAAGAAAACAGAGTTTTCTATGCCTCTGTATGAATTTGGAATTTCTGAACGTGGAGGTGGTGTGGTGGTCTGATGAACTGATGGTGATGAGCTTTGGATTTGAAGAAGGGATGCCAAATACTGAAGAAGGACGTGGGTTTTTATAGGAATTTGAGGAGGTGTGAAGAGGTAAATGAGAATGGAATATTTAGGCAGTCAAAGACGGTGGATTTTGATAATGACTGGAGCAGAAGCGTCAATGGCGGTGCCTAATTAGGCACCGTCTTCACCGTCGTTGATTTCTGAATCTGGGCTCCGTTTACACACGTCCGGAATTGGTCCGGCTAAGTCTCAGCCGGACATGTCTTGTCCGGATTGCGTCCGGGTCTGTTTGGCCGGACACGTGTATTTCCTCCTCGTCTTGTCCTGCAAACTTTGACTGGCTCTAGATTCTTCGTTCGGACTCCGTTTTGGTCCCCGTTTGTTGCGTTAAAAAGCTCATGAGATTATCTATCCATTTATATAGCTTTTTCCATCATTTAACACATATAATACATCAGTTCATATCAAAACATAAATCTAGGAAAAATGTATGATAAGTGAGAAATATTACTTAAAATACTGCAAATTATAAGGTAATTAAACCCTTAAAAGTCTATATATTTCGCACTTATCAGAAGGAGATGGGAAACACTTAGCCTTTGATTTGGATTGGGGCTGATTGGTAATACTTGGTACACTTTACTCACTCCTTCGATGGGAAAGTAACCAGAAATTCGGTAGCTCATCCGCATCTAGGCCTAACCTCTTCACAAATGATGGCGATACGAAGGTGTGAGGGCGCCGGAGTCAAATAACACTGAGGCTTCAATGCCGTTCACTGGGAAGGTTCCCGTTAAGATGGTGCCGCTTCTGCCAGCTTGTGCTTCGGTGAGGATACTCAGGATCCTTCGGTACCGAGTCCACAACCTATTGAAGTCACAATTTCATAAGTATTGATGGTGGACACAAGTGGAATTTAAATCAACACTACTCTTTATTTTATTAAACCAACCATCATACATACCGTGTCTCTAATACACGTTACTAGTGCGTTACATGATACTATGAATTTATTACTTCCTAAAGGTAAGGTTCAGGCGTCCTGGTTTCATGTGTGTGGCATTGATTATTGCCGGCGGTGCCGTATTCAACTTGATCTTGTTGATCCCGCGATACAGCATCCTAGAGTTTCCACCCATGATTAGGACGTCTCCTGATCTCAATACCAATTTCTGTGCGAGGTCCACACGCTTCTGCTCGCTATACATAAATACGGCGTCATCACCAATGGACCAAGACACTACGGGCACTCCTTGTTCAGAGATTCCGCTGTCTCGTCCTTGTCTTGGTGTAACCCAAGTCGTCCTTCTTTCTCATAGAAGTTGACGATACAAAGGTCTGCTTCAAGTGCGGGGATCGGATCATGTTCGCATTGTTGTGCAAGTTCTACTACTTGTGTGATAAGTGTCTGAAATTCTGGAGGTATTGTCGGTGGCGTCGCTCCATCTTGTGTTCGTGTCTCTTGGTATGTCTTGGTATAAGGATTCCAGTCCTTTCCCAAGCACGTCATCTTTAGCTTCATCTTCGCTCCACCGGGGAATTCGGGTGTATAAAATCCTCCTTGACCCGCTCCTAGTTCATTGCATTGTCTGATGATTGAGATTTGTGCTTCAGGTGTCAGGTATCCCCTTAATAGAATCATACCTGGTTGGATGACCTGACACCGTTCGTTGGTGTAGTTGTGATTGGTGATGTCGGTCTCTTCTTGACTCGGGTTTACCGGTATCAGATAACAGATACTAAAACTTCCTATGGTTATAAATTTCATCTACGGTGAGTACTAGTTTCAACTACTTCTTTTCATGCTCAATACACACTTCAATTCATTCACTCATGCATTCACTCATACGATTACTCTAATACTTAGACATGCTTCTCAAGGATTAAAGGTTTAGATTAATTGCCTGGGCCGGACTTAGAACCGGACCTGTCACGGTCAATGACATGCAAGACTGGGTGCCTCTGGGGTGTGCCCCTCTGAGGACCCTGGGATCCTTGTCCCTGTGGTGCCTGCTGGGCTGGTGCATCGCCAGATGCAACCTCCTTGCCTTCCCTCTATTTGTAGCTTTGGAAGTTTCCTCGGGATTTGGTATTTTCTGGGCACATGTTGGCTCGGTGTCCGGGCTTCTTACAGTTGTAGCACCGGATTTCTCTCCCTTGGCAATCCTTGCCGGGATGGTCTTGATTGCACTTCCGGCACACATAAGTGCGGCCATCAGAGAAGTTCTTGGTGAAACCGGAGCCAGAACCTAAGGTGTAGAGGGTCAGCACATGTGTGCGTGGATATACTAGGTATGATACTTGTACGAATACGAATTAGGAATAGAAGTTTACCCTTAGGTGGGTGTGATCTCAGTGGCTTCGCAGCCACCGGTGCAGAAGAACCTAGCTGAAGAATCTCAACCGGGTTGCCCTTCTCAGCATGGGCATTGCTCTCACTTGGGGAGTTCTTTTGAGTTTGATTGAAGAACTTTCCCTTCTTTTTTTTCCAGCTTTTCCCTTGGTTCTGCTCCTCGGCACTAGTGTTCTTACTGTTAGCTCTGCGCTTTAGCGCGGTTTTCTTCATCCCGAAGTTGGCAAGTGATCTCAATGCGAGAAGCCGCATGATAGCACTCCTGAAGTTTCAGGTATTAGCCGGGATTCTCACTTAAAAGATAAAGGTAAAGATTTAAGAAATTAAGGAATTTCATTGGTACTAAGGGTTTAACCGACAATTACCTGGAGGGAGGTAAATCGTGTGTAGCCCATACCGTACCGCAGGCGATGGCTCAGACCGCCATAGAAGCGATGGACCAACACCTGGCCGGTGTACCCAAGGTTGGGTAGAAGACGGAGGATAGAAGTGAAGGTTCTGTAGTATTCATCCCCAGACATCTTGTCTGTCATTTTCAAGGCATCCAGCTCAAGTCTTTTTCTGTTTTTGACGTGTTCAGGATAGTATTTGGATCGGAGGAGGGCTATAAAAGACTCCCAGTCAAAGGTGGGGTCATCTGTATGGTCGTGCTTGATTAGTTTCCACCAATCCATGGCTGCATCCTTGAGGTTGTAGGCGGCTAGTCTCACTCGAACTCCAGCAGGACATTCGAGGGTTTCAAATGCGGTCTCCATTTCGGAGATGTAGGCTTCAAGTTTAGCAGGATCGTTCTCGCCTCTAAAGCATGGAGGTCGGAGATCTGCGATAGCTCTTACCCAGTTTACTTCTCTGGGTGGAGGGGGAGGGATTGGTCCCGTTTGAGTCTGTTGGTTTTGCTGGTTTTACTGCATAGCAGTGATCACTTGTGGTAGCATCTGGGCTACCGTGGCGGCGACGTTCTCAGCTATCGTCTGCGCGCCCGATCCATCGTTGGTCCCTCGGCGACCTGGACCTCTTCCCCGACATCTGAATATTTAACATTCACATTAGGTTGTGACATATGACCAAGGGTCTTGAATTTAAGCAAAGGTATCGTCCCAAAGGACGTCAAGGGTATCTGAAATACCTCGAACTTAAAAATGGTGATTAAATTTTTTTTATATCATATTTAAGGGCCTAACAGTGCCTAAATAATTTTGGTAAAGAAAATAAATCCAAAAGAAATGAGAAAACGCTTAGAAAGCGGAAAACGCTAAAATAAGCGTAAAAACCATAGGAGGTACGAGACCTCGGTTAGCGTATTATGTGGATTCCTAGGGCTTAATGAGACCCAATAATATACGGGAATGATTCCCAAAGAAAACGGATCCAAATAAGGTATTAAAACGCTAATAGAGCTTTAGTGCACGTTTTTCGAGAAAACCCGAAAACGTGATTTTAAGTGGTCAAACGAACCTGTAAAATTATAAATCATTAAGTAACTATTATTAAGCACTAACGGAAGCTTAATAACCAATAAAAATAAAGAAACGAGAAAATTCCGGAAAACGGGCCCGGTTAGTGAATAGCATCAAAACCGGGTAAAATAACGAGCGTTTTCTGTAAAAGACGAAAAACGCTCCAGCTAGTGTAACAGTGGGGGCCGGTTTTTACTGGTGTAAACAGCCCTCTCTCACACACACACACAAGTAACAAATAAGTAAATCAAAAAGCAAAAAGTAACTAAGGTACAAAAGCACTCACATACTCTCTTTCCTCCCATTCCCTCATCTCTCTCTCCTACCCTTCTCCTTCCCCACCGATTTCTCTCTCATTCTCCCCCTTGCTGGCGATTTTGAGAAGCTTCAACACCTCCCATGGCTTCTCTTCTTCCTCTTCATGCTCTAGCTCCATTTGAGCTCCAAATGTAAAATAAAATACATATTTGAACTCCCCTCCTCAAGCTCTACATTTTTATCTTTTCAAAATTCGAAAATGAGTAACTTCATCTACATGGGTTTTCCCCATTTGAAGAGAAAAGCACACCATTATGGAGCTTGGAGTCTCCTCTTTCCAACAAGGTAAAAATCTCCATGAAAGACCCCACTTTTCTCCATCTCTTGAGTATGGCCGATTTTGCCTCTCTCTCTTACCTTGTTTTTTTTCTCTTGCTTTGGAGCATTGTTCAACCCTCCAATGGTGGAGTAACCCCCTTCTTGATTCAAGGGTGAGAATCCCTCTCAAAGATCTCCAAAGGTAAAACCCTAACTTGTGCTCTAAGTATTTTTTAAGGAATTAGAATTCTCTAAGGGTTTAGAAGGATAATTAAAATGCATTTTTGTGTTTCTTGGGTGTTGGGATGGAGTTTGACAACTCCATACCCATTTGACTGATTGGTGCAAGGAAGAGAGGAAGAGGAGAAATGGAAAAGAAATGAAGGAATCAAAAGCACAAGGTAAGAGCTCCTTCCTAATGCCTAATTTAATGCATTAGTGTAATGGGAATGGGTAAACAATAAAAGAACCTAAACTATTGTACTAGTATTGTAGTTGTGAATGTTTAAGTATTTGTGAGCAAGAATGTGGATTTGTAGGCCTTAGAGCCAAATGAATGGTGTATGTGTATTAGTATTGCTATTTGAGGAAGTAATGATGTATTGGTATTGTAATTGAGGAAATATTGGTGTATTGAGATTTTGTATGTGTGCTGGTAGAACCCTTGTGGTTTGGCTAGAATAGGGATGAATTTGATGAGAAAGGATATGTGTGGAAAAGTAAGGAAAGTAGGTGAACTATGGCGAAATTTTAGTAGGAATTGTGTATTAAGAGTGACTTGGTGAATGGGAGAATCAAGGTGTGTATTGGGTTTAGTAAAGAGGTTTAGAAACCATGGAATGGTGGTAGCGATATGAGAATAAAAGAGTATGAAATCTGTAGCAAATAGCATGTGAAGATGCATTAGAAAAACAAGAGAAAGAGTTAGTGTTTGTAACCTTGAAGATGGATATTTAATTTGGGTATTGATAGTGTAGTTGCTTGGAAATGAATGGAGTGGTAAAGTAAAGCACTTGGGATGCTAGGAGTAGCATTGGTGGAGGGAGTATTGAATGATATGAGAAGAAGTAAAAATCTGTAGCAATTGGAGGAAAGGAATTTGGCATGAGTGCTGAAATGTAGTGAAGGGAATTGTGTATGTGAATTAGAAATGAGTAAGGAATTTGGAGGATGAACTAAGGCAATTTGGAGGGCCTAAGTAGTGTTTAAACATGTGGGATTACATGTAGGAAGATTGGAGAAACAATGGGCAAAGTATAGAACAGAAGATAGATTTTTAAACTGAAGTACTGGGTCGGACCGACCTTGGGACCGGACTTGCAAGGTCGGTCGAGCCCAGAATTACAAAGACGGAAACCTTCTGAAATGGACCGACCTTGGGACCGGACTTGCAAGGTCGGTCGGACCAGAAAATTTCCCGTCTGAAACCTACTGGAATGGACCGACCTTGGGACCGGACTTGGGAAGGTCGGTCGAGGCAAAAATTTGAACCTGGAAATCTACTGGAATGGACCGACCTTGGGGACCGGACTTGCAAGGTCGGTCGAGCCTGGAATTTTGCCTTACCGAAACTTACTGACTTCGACCGACCTTGGGTCCGGCCCTGGGTAAGGTCGGTCGAGTCAAAAACAAAAAAAATGTTTTATAATATGATTATAGTAATCATATGTATATATATGTATGCCTATATACATATATGCATATATATGTAGTAGTACGCTATAAATGAAGTAGTAAATGTAAGAAAGTAAGTATATGGGTAGGAAAACAAGTATGAAAAGTAATCAAGTAAGTTGAGAGTATGAAGACATTAAGTATACCGGGATAATGGGGTAAGTACAGGAGTAGTAATTATTAATGTACCGTATGCACATAGTATTAATAATAATGTTTGAAACATTATCAGTGGAACGAGTGTGAACCAAGGAACAAGGGAACACACGGTAGAGCTAACTCCGGTGAAAGGTATGATTTCTCATGCCCCGTATGCTAACCGAGTTACGTTGATTTGTGTGTTGTATGCCGGCTAATCAAGACTAAAGCATGAAAACGGTTTATTGTCTTTCATTGTATGTCTTGTTGTATGTTGTGTGAGCTAACTCTTCTTAATTGATTGTGTGGCTTCACTTAGTGCGTAGATCGACTCGTAGATGAGTCTTGTTGTGTAGTGACTCGTAGTAAGAGTCATGTTGTGAATTGATGGAACCGTAGCAATGCACTAAACTAACGAATCAATAAACGACAACGCAAACCAATGAACTCTCTAGAATGTGAGAGAGTGTACGGGAGTAATGACCTTCCGCTAACGGTAGGAGAATCAAAATAAACAATCCACAAATAATAAGTAGTGGAAGTATATAAATAACCTCTATTAGAGGAACTAAACTTGGTGCAAGACATGAACCATGAGAGTAGTAAAGAAGGATGAGGGATCTCCAAACCCCTTAGCATTTAGTCGACCCATAATGAGAGGACCCGACTGATGTAAGTATGTCCCAAACATGAGAGTATTCGATACGTTAGGGAAACCCTTAAATCTGAGGATACTAGTCGGTTGCAATTCCCTAAGCTAGTGGAGGTTATCAAGAGAGATACTTCTAGGCTAATCCATGAGATTGTATTGTACTCTGAGAGAAGAGTGTTGGGAATTTGAGTAGTCCGGTAAAAACGGGCATTTGAGTATTTGAGGAGCTAAGCGTATAGCCCTCGTATTGTAGGTCCGGTGGCGAGTCTTGTGTATGACTCCACCCAGAGGCCAAAGTAATTAGTATTGAGTATTGCGTATGTATGAGTATGTAATGAGTACCGAGTATTGAGTATGTACGAGTAAGTATCGAGTATTGAGTACATATGAGTAAGTATGGAGTGTTGAGTAGTGAGTATGCACAAGTATAGTAACAAGTACAGAATAAGGATCGTGTGCGAGTAAGGTATTGAACATGGAGCGACGAGTATGCAAGAGTAAGGAGTGAGTATGAGTGGAGTAGTGAATGTCGAACACCACGAACAGAGTAATGAGTAACGCAACGAAAGAGTAATGAATAAATAACTAATACGAACGGTTGACTATCGAATCGTCTTCCTTAGTAAGTATTGGACCTTGTATGTGTATGCAGGTATTGTAGATTGTATTGTTGTAGTATGAGTATGTACGTATGTATGCATGTAAATGAACTCCATGTTTATCCGACCCAAAGTAGTCGGCGTACCGCGGTTAGCACGCGGTATATGCGAAATTCATATACAGCGTAAGCTGACCCCCTAGGGGGAACGTTTTTAGTGTGCAGGTACTCGAAGCTGACCACCGTTCGAGAGAGTAGGACGGGGACTGCTAAGTAAGCATGGGTAGTTGTACAATAGGGATTGTATTTGTAATGTATTGCGAAATGGAAAGTTCCAAACTGTATCGGTAATTTAAAGATTGTAGTAGACTCGGTATAGTAATGTATTGGAAGTTGTAATAGAATTATGGTTGAGTATGCAAGGGAAAGTATTGTAATGTGTAGAGTACTCGGTATGTTCATATTCATCAGACTGATAGTATGTAGTATCGTAACCCGCCTTGTTAGTCACGTGGGTGACTAACGGCATTGTACACCCGCCGTTGTGTAAGGAGTATCCGCTGCGAAGGTAAGTATTGTACGGTAATGACGGTATTAGCGGTAGGGGTGTTACAGTATCCGTTGTTACAACGGTAGTTCCTAGTTAGGTTTCTAAGTATCCATCTTAAGACGGTTGAAATCCTAACTTGGTAATCCCTATGCTCGGTAACTATGGACATCAGAGCGTAACTACGCTCTGATACCACTTTTTGTAACACCCCTACCGTTAATCCTATGCTTACCGTTCAATCATCCCTTTAATCCTATCAGTTCGCAGCGGAAGACTACTACTACAACGGCGGGTGGTACAACGCCGCTAACCGCCCATACGGCTAGCTAGGCTTACCTTACTTACTGTCACGGTCTGATGCCTAAGTATACCGAGATACTACAATTCATACCGGTTACAAAAGATAACATACTTGCATTACTGGATTACCGAGTATTTAAAGTATTTGATTACATCCCTTTCCAATCTTCTCAAAAGAATGAGTTTCTACCAACACTACTCATCAATACCAATTTTCATCCTCTCATTATCCAAAAGGGTGTACCCTATGGTACACCGGCTAACAAAAAAACCTACAGCCGTGTACAACATAGTACACCTTTCACACTTCATTATTTACAGACAAAAAGAATTCAAACTAAGTCTTCATCATCTTCACCCTTCTCTTGTACCTGCATTCATATTAAAAACGGTGCCCCAAGGGGCTCAGAAAAAGCTGCGCATAAACTCCGCATATACCGAGTGCTAACAAGGGCACGCCGACTAATTAAGGTCAGATAGGCATGCGGTTCATTAATTTCATACAAACATGCTTTGCATACAACATACATGCATGTACAATACATTACACATTCAAGGCAACATTGCAATAACATACACATTACTTACCTTCACGGTGTTAGCCAAATTACGCATCCGGGTTAATCGGAATGCTATTTACTCTTTTACTCATCACACATTACTTACTCTTACTTTACTTACTTACTTTCATTTACTTACTTACTCATTACTTACTTACTCTTACTCATGTTAAGTCGGTATGACCTCCGGCCCGGGGACTACACCGTCCCACCACCGGGATTTACTTGACTCACCAATCCGGGATGCTACCCATTTAAGGGATTTGGGCCGCGGACCAGTTTAAGAGTCAGGACTTGGATCCAACCTCTTGTGTCTCCGCATCCTCACGCGTGGCCGAAACTATATCGGACTTCTACTCATTCCCATTTAATTACCAATTTAAATTTAAGTTAGATTGGTTAGCATGTTAGGAATCAGTTAGAAGTCCAATCACAATCACATTCGTCATCACAATACAATACATCATACATACACACACTCATATTCACCCATACATTCATGAATTATACAAACTATGATTTAAAGAGAGTATTCAACAAGATACAACACTATATATTCAAAAGTAAGCATAATAACTCCGATTCGTGCATTTATCTTATTTGGTGATCAATTAGCACACAACACACAAATCAGAGTAACCAAGGTAGCATACTGGGCATGAGGAATTCATACCGTTCACCGTTGTACTTGTATCCCAACTTTCCTTCGGTGCTCAAAAATCAAGTCCTATAACATACATGTGATCGAGTGATTAATTATCTACAATTACTTAACTCGCATCCTCCCTATTACTTCCTTAACTCTTACTTACTAAGTCCCTACAATTCTTATACTTACACTTGTTTACTTACTCTTTATTACTTCAAGTTCATTTACCTACTTAGTAATGGTATACTTATATATGTACATATGTATATGTAGGCATACATATATATATATATATATATATATATACTTATTATATAATAATTATTATTTTATTATCTTTATTTTTTTTTTTTGTGACTCGACCGACCTTAACCAGGGTCGGTCCCAAGGTCGGTCGAAGTCAGTAGGGAATTACGCTGGAAAATTTCAGGGTCGACCGACCTTGCAAGTCCGGTCCAAAGGTCGGTCTATTCCAGTGAGTTACATGACGGAAAAATTTTGAGTCGACCAACCTTGCAAGTCCGGTCGCAAGGTCGGTCCATTCCAGTAGGTTACATTACGGGAAATTCTTCTGACCGACCGACCTTGCATGTCCGGTCTCAAGGTCGGTCCATTCCAGAAGGTTTCCGTCCTTTGTAAATCTGGGCTCGACCGACCTTGCAAGTCCGGTCCCAAGGTCGGTCTGGCCCAGTATTTGCATTTTTATTTCTGTTTTCAGTCCCTCTTCTTACCCATTACTTACCCATTGTTCCTACACTTATTCCCACATGTTCTAACACTAATTTAAACCTCTTAATACACCCTAGTTCGTTCATTAACTCTTTACACATTTCTATACTAATTCATACACTTGTTTCCTAAATTCATTCCATCCCAGCACTTATACTATCTTACCTTAGTTGCATTTTGCTACAGATTTTGACTCCAACACTCCCCATCTATAGCTCCCTCTTCTAATGTCATTTCTAACACTTCTAATGCATTACAATACATTAACTATCTCTCAACCTACCCACTAAACAGCTCTTATTAAAATATGTTACAAGGACATGCTTTTACCTAGTTTTCTAGTTGTTAAGTGTTCTAGTAATAGGTAAATTTTGTCATAGTCTCCCCTATATTATACACTCTCACCACATTGTTTCACTCACATATATGATCCATACCACCTGTTTATAACCAATATCAATATATACCGAACTCTCATACACAAATACTACACATTAAGCACTCAATAAATTCCTGCACTCAACATCCCATTCCCAACTATGTTTACACAAGTTTTACATGTCTTTTAATGGTTCAAAACATTTGTATTCTCCTACACATTACACTACTACTGCACTACCATTTAACAATACCCATTTTAAACTTATAAAATCTGTTACATAAATACCTACAAGACTACACAAGTGAGTATCATTACCTTGTTTTTCTTCTAGTTTTCCTTCTCTTCTTCCTTCTTCTTCTTTCCTCTTTCTTTCCTCTTCCACCGGGTTTGTAACCCAATCCTCTCACACTACAACCCATTCATTTGCACACTTCAATACAACTACAACAACTTAATTACTTTGTTTGCACCTTCCCATATTCGTTATAGTTTAAAATTTATTCATTGTGCATATTTTAGGTTAGAAATTTCATTACCTTACAAGGGTATAGTGAAGCTTGGAATGGCTCAAGAACAAGATTTCCCTTCTCCAAAGAAGCCAAAATCGGCTAGAGTACAAGAACAACAAGGGTTTAGTTTCCCAAATTTCGTTTTGCCCACAAGGGCTAGAAAGGTAAGGTTTCAAGAAGATTTTTACCTCAAAATAACAAGGAGAAGGAGGTGGTTCTAATGGTGGTCTTGAAGCTCCAAATGCTACACACCCATGGAGATGAAAGTTCTCGTTTTCAGATTTTGAAAAGAGGCTAGTGTTCTCCTTGATGAGAGGAACACAATGGTATACTTTTTGTGATTTTTGGTGAAGGTTTGATGGGTTAACAAGAGGAGAAGTTGAGTTTTTGTGTGGGTTTCTCATTTCTCCATTGCTGTCCGGTTGAGGAAGAAGAAGAGAATAGAGAGTGAGGGAGAAGGGGTGTACGTGAGTGAAGAGAATGAGGGTAGGAGAGAGAGTGTGAGAAAGGTAAATAGTTTACTTTATTGCTTTTTTAATTCTTTGTCCTTTTGTACATAAGAAGGGAATTAAGGGGTGTGAGTGGGGGCATGGAATCAGACACACACACACAGCCCATATGGGTTTGTAAAAATTTTATTTACAATATTGGACACACTTGTTTGGGTTATTTATGTTTCCACCCCACAACTTCCCGTTTTTGACAGTTTTTACTAATTTCTCGTTTTATTGATTTTATTGTTTCTAAAGCTTCACTAATATTTATTAATGACTATTTAGTTGACAAAAATTGTTACGAGTCTATTTGACCCGCTTAAAGTCACGTTTTCCCGGTTTCCTCGAAAAACGCGCTTTAAGGTCCGTAAGTGTTTTTAATCCGTTTTAAGGATCCGTTTTCTTCGGGATTTGTTCCCTCATGATTATTTATGCATAATTAAGCTTCTAAATTATTTATTAGCCTAATTATCACTATTTTTAATTACAGGGTATTTCAATATATATATATATTATTTCAAATGAAACTATACCTTAGCCTTAAGCCTAAGTGTAGTTAGACTATCCCACCTTTAATAATATCACACATAATCTTAACTAAACAAATGGCCTAACCCGCTGCATATCAAACAAAGGGTCCAACCAGACCTTAATATAATGTTGAAAACCCAAATACTCTCATCTTGTGGACTCACATCCATTTTTCTTCTCTACGTTGTTGTTCATGTCTAGGTCGCTCTTTATCTCTGTCCAAGGTTTGTTTTTCTTATTCTCACCGCCATAGTTATTCTTGAGAACATATGTATGTTTATATTTTCTAGAATGATGAACAAAAGTAGGTGATATGTATTTTTTGTAAGTAGGATCTTGATTATAGACTACTTAGTGAATTTTGAAGCCAACAATACGGATAGCGTGTTGCATAAAAGTTCCTCAACTGTTGGTAACGATTAAGTGATTGTGATTGTACTTTTCTTAGGCATGAGCACTCAATTTAAACAGGTGTAATTATTTTAAAACTATCAGTCATAGTTTGAGGCTTTGAGCTCTCAGTTTATAACTATTTCTAACTTTAGAAGATTTGTCTTTAGTATATTTCTCTAGTGCATAATGAAGATATTCATTTTCGTTCCTCTTTTTATTAGGGAACGAGGATTATGTGCATATCTAGATAGATTCCTCTCTAAGTGGTAGAGCTTTAGGCTCAGACTGATAAATATAAACTTATGGAAAAAGTACGTGTTATTCTATTCATGGGAAATTGGCGTAGTACTTTTACATTTTTTGCATAACATGGAATTTGTTTAAAGTTGGGTCGATCAAGCAAGATTACTTATCTTCCTTTAGTTTCATTCTAATTAGTTAGAACTGATTGTGTTTGGATTTTTTTTATTAATTTCAACTCCTAAACCATCTAAATTATTGTATGCTTACAAAATTGGTTGGGTGGGTTGGGTTATGGTTGAAGGATTTTAAACGGGTTGGGTTAGGGTCATGATTTTCTGACCCATCCATTTTTGGGTTGGGTTGGGTTGATGATATTTAAAATGGGTTGGTTAGGGTTGACATCAACCCGACCCAGCAACCTAAATTGCCAGGTCTAGTGGTATTAGTGGTATGCCATTAAGAGGGTATTGATGATTAGAAAGATAATTATATAAGGACTTAAGAGATTAAGTTAAGTAAGATGATTTGAATGTTAAGGTTATAAAATGACATGTAATGAGGGGGATTGGTAGGTAATGATTTTATAAGGTTGTTTAAGACATGTTAGGTGAGTTATAATGACAATTAAGTGTGAAAAAGTTGTGGTAAAATGTGAAAGTAAAACAAGTTAAAAATGTGAAGTTATTAACTAGTTAATGGGATTAACTATGGCACACTAGTCGTTAAATAATCATATTATCCCGGTGTTAATGGAAACAATTGTAATGTTACCAGTTGTTTGAGAATTATTCGAGGAACATAAAAGGACACAATAGAGTGGACCTTGGTGACAATTATGGTTCTCTTGCAACCTGTGTCCTACCGGATTACACCGGCTTGTATGCCAACTTGTTTTTCTGTGTGTTTGCCACCTTGCAAGAATAAGCATGAATGAGTTTATAGTAATTCATTTATGTGGCGTGTTTAGTTCCGATACCGTTTAACCTCGAAAGTGTTAAACCGTAGCTAACCAAATCTAGGATTACATAAGAGATCGGTATTCAGATTTAACGACCCAAACCATGGGAACGTTCTAACCACGGCTATGCATGAGTTAGTTGTGTGTGTTGTATGTGTGTGTAAGTATGTTTACCTCTCTTCTGTGTTTAACCCGGTTGTACCACCATAAGGTGAATGGATGTGATAGGTTCCATAATGGAGCTCTTAACTATATATATATTATATATATTCATTCCGGTCACGCGTGTTGGGGAGGATATGGATATCTCGTTATGGGCGGTCTGTGTGTATGTTATATCTCTATGTTCCTTCTGATTACAATGCTGGCCTCTGATTACACCTACCTTGATTGTTCGGGGCTAGGGGGATATATGTATGGTGTGATCGGGCCTATATTAAGACCGACACATCTAAGTAAAGTAAGTGTGTACGGTGTGTTCGGAACTATGTTATATCCGACACATCTTAAGTAAATATACGTTCTCTAAGTAGAACTATAAATTATTGTGTAACGAGTTCAACATGGGAATCGAAAGATTCCCTAGGCTCCAAAGAGATAACTAACTCTCATCTTGGGGTACGAGCCCTCACATGACTCTTCCCGAGTTATGTTGTATGTACGTTAATGTGTGATGTGTGATGTGTGTTGTTATGCTGAGTATGTGGATTACGGGTATTAACCCCTACGTTATAATATGAGGAATTTAAGTATAACCCGACTAAACGGGTAAATGTCGTCTAGTGAGGGGTTAGCTCAATTATGGTAGAAACCCTCAAGAGTTAAAGAACACAATAATGTGATCTAACCAGCGTTGTTGTGTTGATTGAGTTGTTTGGTTCCTATTGATTGGATGTGTGTTATGTGTTTACGGTTTTCCATGCATGATTTAAATATAATCAACCGCATGCTTAGACGACAATTAGTTGTGTGTGGCCCGGTAGCATGCGGGCTGCACGATTACCATACCAGCAAAGGAGTTGAGCCCCTTGGGGGCCACCCTTTCTTTCTTTTTCAAGTACAAGAAGCTGGAAGCTGTTCGAGAGTAGGACGGGGTAGTTGTTTGCGCGTGGGTAGTTCATTTAATTACTTATAGATTGTAGGTGTAGTAAGACCGAAATTGTTGTCGGCATTAGTTTGTAAATACTCGGTACAGTTGGAAGGTAAACCTCAAGGGTATTACACTCCACCCCCCTTGAGGTTTACCTCCCACATCGGTTGGAGAGGAGAACGAAGTGTACCTTATAGGTGCATGGATACCTCTTCCTTGTGTGACGCGTTTTGGGGCTAGGAAACCCCAAGAACAAATCCGTGCGGCCTGCGTGCCAAAGCGGACAATATCACACATGTGGGCTGATTAGGCTGGGCTGTCACAGATGGTATCAGAGCCAGACCCAGGTCGGTGTGCCAGTGGGCCCGCGAGGGCGCTGGGCTCCCAAGGGGGGTGGAGTGTAATACCCTTGAGGTTTACCTCCCACATCGGTTGGAGAGGAGAACGAAGTGTGCCTTATAGGTGCATGGATACCTCTTCCTTGTGTGACGCGTTTTGGGGCTAGGAAACCCCAAGAACAAATCCGTGCGGCCTGCGTGCCAAAGCGGACAATATCACACATGTGGGCTGATTAGGCTGGGCTGTCACAGAATCGGTTAACAATCTCTCTTGTTACCTCACATCACTCACGTGGCCAAAACTATATCGGGCTTCTCAAATGCTCCAAATTACTCAATCTCAATGTTAGAGGGTTAGATGGTTAGGGAGTTAGTGGGAAGCCAACACAACAAACATCAAGCTTCCACAATCAATCAACAATTCAATCAAGGTCATCATAACCAATCAAACAATACTTCACTTTCAATCGCAACCTTCCAATTCAGCCACAATTCAACTGAGGCATCACACTCTCAACTAGTGAGAAGTGCACATTCACACCCAAGACTTCCTCCAACAAGTTACTTTTGCATTACAAACATATGGAAATACAACAAATCCGATTCGTGTTTTATCTTGTTTAGGTGATAATACAAGGCACACAAACAAGCAAGCCGGGGTAACCCCGTTAGGATACAGGGCATGAGGAAATCATACCGTTCACCGTAGTTGTTCGATCCCCGACTTTCCTATGGAGTCCAACCATCCTATAACGTACACGGAGTCGGACGGTTAATTCTCTATAATTAACCTAACTCTTTTCATCTTTAGAGTTTCCCGACTTATAATTACTTACTTCTTACATTTCAAACTTGTTTACATTTGTTACTTACTTCTCACTCACTTCTATCACTTTTGTATACATCTTAGGGCATTTATATGTCACCAAACAAGTCCTAAACATCATCTAAGACCCAATACCCATCAATGCCCCATGATTTAAAGCCTTAAAAACACATACGGGTGAATTTTGTGCCTGGTCCGAGACATGGTTCGGGTCCCTAGTCCCGGACCACTACATAACTTAACTTTCGGCGGTTTTTCTACATTGGTCTGGGACATGGTCCGGGTACCTAGTCCCAGACCACTATATTTCTGAACTTTCGGGGCTTTTTTCGTGTTGGTCCGGGACTTGGTCCGGCCCCTAAGTCCCGGACCCTGCTAAAAAGCTGTCAAAACTTCATTTTTCAACCCCTAATCCAACCTTAATCCCTACCTAATCATTCCATAATCTATCCACATGTTTCATACATATTTAAACATCATAAAACACTCCAAATCATGCTCTAATCTTTGGTCCAATTCATTACCCAACTCTTGCTCAATTCATGTTTGAATTACATAGATTCCACACTAATGCACTCCATAACACAACTTACATCATTTCTCATCTCCACATTCACCCAAGTACATCATTCTCTTCTAGTTCAATTCCAAAGCGATTTACTTACTCAAAACAACACTAAGAACACACCTAGACCAACTAGGTTGTTTTCTCTCAATTCACACTCTTAAGTTGCCAAATTTCCTACCGAAATTTTGACAGAGTTTCCCCATTTTCTTAAGTATTTCCCAACCATATTTTTTGCTTGCTCAATTCAATTTTCATTCCTGTTTATCAATATACATAATCAACACCATTCCAAGACATTAGACCCACATTCGATTCCAGCACTTACACATTTATTCACTTACTCAAAAACCTTTGCTAATCAATATACACAACACTAATTCAACTCTATTTCATACTCACCATTGTAATTATTTTAGACCATACTAACCCAATGTAAATATTTTATACTCAAAACACTTTAAAATCTATTTCAAGAGTCACAAAAGAAAGCAACCCAAGATAAGGGCATTACCTTTGGGTTTCAAGCTTCTTTATTTTTCTTTCTTCCTTTCTCTTTCCTTCCTTCCTCCTTCTTTTCTCTTGTTCTTGATTCACAAATTAGGCAATGCTACAGCCCATCCAAAACAACAACACTAATGAAATACCCCGTAATTAAAAATAATGATTAATTAGTATAATTAGAATTTAGAGGCTTAATTACATCTAAATAACATGAGGGAACAAATCCCAACGAAAACGGATCCTTAAAATGGATTAAAAGCACAAACAGACCTTAAAGCGTGTTTTTCGAGGAAACCAGGAAAACGCGACTTTAAGCGGGTCAAATAGACTCGTGACGATTTTGGTCAACCAAATAGTCATTAATAAACATTAATGAAGGTCTGGAACCAATAAAATTAATTAAACGTGAAAATTCCAGAAAACGGGTTCCGATTAGTAAAACTGTAAAAACGAGAAGTTGTGGGGTGTAAACTATAATAAAGCAAAACTAATGTGTCCACTTTTGAAAATAAAAATCAAAAACATATGAGAGTGTGTGTGTGTGCCGGTTTGCCCTCCCTCTCTCACTCTCTTAATTCTTTTCTTATTTGCTAAAAGACAAACCCATAAAGTGGAACAAAAGTAGAAAAAGGAGGTTGGTCACTCTCTCTCTCTCTCTACCCCCTCACTCCCTCACGTACTCACTCCCCTCTCCTTCCTGAATTTTCTTCCCCTCTCGACAGCCATGGAGGCTTGAAGAACACACACACAAAACTCCTCTTCTCTCCTCTTGTTCAAAGCCTAAACCTTGTCCAAATGCAATAAAATTACACCGTTGGATTCCCCTTGTCAAGGAGAGTATTCCCCTCTTTTCAAAAATCGAAAATACCCACTTTCATCTCCATGGGTGTGCTGCATTTGGAGCTTGAAGACCACCATTGGGAGCACATTCATCTCCTTATTGTTTTGAGGTAAAAATAGTCTTGGAAATCCACCTTTTTCTAGCCCCATTTGGCAAAACGAAAATTCACATTGAACTCTTGTTTTGTTTCTTCTTGTGCTCCAGCCGATTTTGGCTTCCTTTTTGGAGTTGGGATTTTTTCCTTGGTTGTTGTCCAAAACTCCATCTACTCATTGGAAGGTAATGCTCTTTTCTAAACCCTCGAAACATGTCCAAAGTTCTAGGTTAGTTTAAGGATGACTTTCTAAGTAGTTGTTGTGTATTGGTATGGGATGTAGCATTGGAGTGTGAACTCCATTTGAAACCGAGAGCAAGAAGGAAATAAAGGAAAAGAAAGAACAAAGGAAGAGAAGGGAAAGAAGGGAAGAAAACTAGAAAACACAAGGTAATTGTTCTTACCTTGAGCTAGTATGTTTTGTGTATTGTAACAGATTTTGGGTATTTAAAATGAGTGATGTATATTGTTTTGAGTAGTAGCCATGTAGTAGTATAAGGAAGTAGAGAATGTAACAGTTTTGACACTTGTAAAAGATGTTTAAAACTTGGGAGAACATTGGGGAAATATATGTATGTGTGAATTGGTGTTGATATTGATATGGAAACTGTGAATGAACTATGGGCTGAAACAATGTGTGGGCAATGTTAAAAATATAGGGGAAACTCTGCCCAAATTTGTATGGAAATTAAAGACTTAGAGGTATAAGAAGATGGAATAACCTAGACAATAACTAGGTGTGTTTTGGTATTTGTGTGAGTGATTAGCCACCTTGGAAACAGATTTGGAGATGGAAATTAAGTAGTGGAAGGAATTAGGATGTAAGGTAAGGCATTTTGGAATGCTAGGAGTAGCATTGGTAGAGGGAGTATTGAATGGTAAAAGATGGAGTAAAAATCTGTAGCCGTGGGGAAACAAAAACTGATGCAAGTGCTGGAATGAAAATGAGGAAATTGTGTAAATTAATGTAAGAATGGGAAATGAGTGCAGTGAAGAGCTAATGGATGATCTAAGGTAATTTAGAGGACCTAAGTAGTGTTAAAACATGTGGGATTACATATAGGAAGATTGGGGAAGAAATGGGTAAAAGAATAGAACTGAAACAAAGCTAGATAGATAATTCTGATCTCAACCGACACAGAAGGTTGGATCGGTCGTGGGTCGGTCAGGGCTAAAACCACTGAATCGTAACTTACTGACTTCGACCGACCCAGACGGGTGAGTCGGTCGTGGGTCGGTCGGGCAAGGATTTCTAAAGTCGAAGTTTCTGACTTCGACCGACCCAGGAGGTTGGGTCGGTCGTGGGTCGGTCCAGACGAATTCCCGGAGCCGAATTCTTTCTGACTTTGACCGACCCAGGGGGTTTTGGGTCGGTCGGGTCACCCATGGGTCGGTCGGACCCCAACAAAAAAATAAAATAAAATAAAATAAAATATGATTATAGCAATCATATGTATATACACATATATGTCTATACATTATATATATATATATATATGTTATAGTACACCATTAAGGGAGTAATAAAGGTAAGGAAGTAAGTACATGAGTAAGAAATCAAGTTAAAGAAGTAGTGAGAATAAAAGAATGATTTTTTAATCAAGAATGGAATGTAAGAACTATTTGAATACTAACGTAAGAAGTATTAATGAAGGATGAGTAGGCCAATAATAGATTATTGACCATACAACTCCATGTATGTATAGGAAGTGAATAGTTGAATTCCGAGGAAACCGGAAGTACGAGTACGACGGTGAACGGTATGATTTTCTCATGCCCTGTATCCTAACTTGGTTACCCCGATTTATGAGCTTATTTGACCATCTAAATAAGATAAATGCACGAATCGGATTTTAATGCACTTACTTGTGCTTGTTTTATATTGTTCTTGTTATACTGTTCTGAACATTTAGCTTGTATAATTCATGAAATGAATGGAAGAGGATGAAGTGTATATGTATCTTGTTGTGTGCTTGTGCAATGTATTAACCCTTGGTATGGAAGTAATGACTTCTACTAATTCCTAACCACCTAACTCCTAACTTGAGTAATGAGGAGAAGTCCGATTAGTTTCGGCCACGCGTGAGGATAAGAAGACACAGAGGTTGGATCCGATTCCTGGCCTTAGTCCTTCCATGGACCAAACCCCTTAAATGGGTAGCATACTGGATTGGTGAGCCACCCTAAAGCCCGGTGGTGGGATATAGTAGTCCTTGCCCGGAGGTCATACCGACTTGACTTGAGTAAGTAAGTAAGTAAAGTAATGTATGAGTAATGGTCTTGGCTAGTGTAAGTCATTGACCTTGAGTAAAAGAGTAATGTACACCCGATTAACCCGGGTGTGTAACGAAGCTAACAAGTATTGTGTATGTATTGGAGAAGCGTATCTCCGTAATGGTAAGTGTGTATGGTTGACTTGTATTGTCTTCCTTGTGTGTATTGAATGAATGCATGTATGTTGTGATGTATTGTAATATTGTGTATAAAAGCATGTATGTATGCATGAGTAAAATGACCGCATGTATTCGACCAAGTGGTCGGCATACCCTCGCTATTACGCGGGGTATGCGGATTTCATATACAGCTTTTTGCTGAGCCCCTTGGGCACTGTTTTTATTTTCCAGGTACCCGAAGCTGTTATGGTCATTATAAGAGACCAGCTGCTATGCTTAGTTAGCTAGGGACAATTTTGTGGATAGTAAAGAATTGCATAACGCTTGTAGCCCATGAAGTATAAGTGTACCAGCGGTACACCCTTTTGTATTTGGAAAAGTATGTAGAATTGTGAGGAATGGGTAATATGATGACTCTTAAAGAGTATGTATAGACATGTGGAAATGTTGAATTTTGGTATTGTACATAGGATACTCGGTATATTGTATTGTAAGTATGGAGTGTAGTATTGAGGAGAATCGTAGTACTCAGTTTGTAAATGAAGTATGAATTGTATTTGTTTAGTACTCGGGTATTCCGGTCCATCAAACCGATGCTGTAATGGAAGTAGGCCTTGTTAGTCACGTGGGTGACTAACGGCATTGTATCACCCGCCGTTGTGTAAGGAAGTATCCGCTGTGTAAGTATGAAAGTATGAGGAGATTAGACGGTAATTACGGGATTAGCGGTAGAGGTGTTACAAAAAGTGGTATCAGAGTGAAGTATCACTCTGATGACTGGAAATACCGAGCCTAGGAAATGCCGAGTTAGAATTAGAAGCTTAGGGCTAAGGGCTGAGTGATAGCGCAAGAGATACGCTAGTTAGGAACTCCCGGTGTGTACCGGATACCTACAATATCAGACCCGCCCTCCACATTCCTCATTGTATAACTTGGGAAAGAACGCCAGAGAGAAGGAAAGTCCTCTCATACTCGGGAAAAACCGATCTGGTAGTTGTGAAATAATCATACGGTAAACAAACATGAATTCGACATATAGTAGATTCCAAGAATGGGAAGTTCCGAGATAGTCCCCGGTTGAACAACAGTACCCGCACTCAATAACGGTCGAATGAGTACCCTAACCGTAAGGAGGCTACAACTTATGACAGCATGGGGCGACATGCTTACATTCAGCAGTCCCGAGTCCTGGTAAACAAACACAGTAGGAAGTGAAGCACCCACCGTGCAATGAAATGGAAAAAGAAGCAGTAACAAACCTGAGACACAAGTCTGCGGGACAGTAGTAGCTAGATAATACTACTAATGGTATACTACCTTACTACGGACGTAGTCAGGAGTGGGTAACACCAAAAATAATGCCAAGAGGTTACAATACCTGACCAATATGCTTACATAGCTACGAGAACGTTCACGGATATAATCCGACAGGACTACAGAAGTAGTGCCTAAACAAGCTGAGGCTCAGTAACCACGGTAAACGTGTGGGAATGAGCAACAAGGAAAACACAGGATAAATAAATAAGAATCTTCAAGGATTAGAGAAGTACCTAAATCAATGGCAGTCATGTCAAGATCACTGAGAAGTTACTTAAAAGATTGAGTATCCCAAACATAAATCAATAGATCAAAGAAGAGTTGACAAGACTACCAAATACGAGTGGAAACCATACCTTGACCGGTATAGGTTTACCCAAAAACCACCAGTACCACGCACTTGCCACGGCAAGTGCAGTAGTAACAGGACAGTTCAGAAAGACTTTTAACAAACCACAAGTACTTAGCAAAGTACTGTGATCGCAATGAAGCAACTACAGGATCGCAGATCCTAAGGATTTGAAGAATGAAACTTGGAAGGGCCTGACGGCCTGACCAGTGCATTAGAGGATCTACCCGTCAGCGGGAAGCTAGACTCAGTCAGAACCACCCGGCATTGAAATGCCATGAAGACTTTAATACCAAACGTAATTTTTCTTTCAAAACCCAAACTATTTCTTTTGAACCCCGGCTTTTAAACCAAACCGGTAGATTCACAATAAGATACCATAAGACAATATAAGAGGAGTTGACAACAGAATACTTCACCTAGGCGTGTGACGAACACTACGAGTGTACTAACACGAGATGTGGGATGACCGCACTCCGATAGGAGCTTACGGGCCTGACAAACCTACTTGTAGGATAGTCAGGTAAGTAGCAATGTATCAGTAAGGTACCCCACATATGTATACAAGTGGTGTACAGAACACGAGAAGTAGTTGACTCCGTTCTACGGACCGTAAGTAAGTTCAAGTTAGAACAGTTGGACACCACGAAGGATCAAGGAAGAAGAACGCAGTTGAACTAACGAGTATAAGTGACCCAGACAATTCATCTGAGGATCATGAACAAGAATTATAAGATGTAAGGAGCACAAATTATTTAATATAGACATTGGATATGTCTCAAAATTTTCAAGGCGAATGCATGGAAGCTGGAATGAATACCCAGCCATAAACAGTAAGGCAGATGCTTGCATGGACACGTTAATGTTTGGTGTATGGGATAGAATCCCCAGAACAATTGCCATGACTACTGGGAATATTAATCTTCACCAAGAGGATGTTGGAACCGGTCTAGAACATAAGGAGGAAGTATCAACAGTCTACCCAATAATGGGAGACGCTATGACCCTAAACGGGATAGTTCAAATACAAAATCACAAGGCAGTGTACAACATATCATAAACACTAGCCTGATGTAACGGTGTAACCTGACAACACCTTGGAGCAATATCCTTTAAAGGGTGCCATAGACAATAACAGTTGAATGAAGTGTCGTGATAAGAACACGGGAGCTAAAACGAACACTCGGTTGGAATACCGAAGGATTTCACTTAACAGGGAATACCCTGAATCACTATGAGGCACTGATTATGCCAGATTGCCTAAAGGGCCTTCCATGAACGGAAGCGTAATGCAACAACTTGCCATGGAGCCCAGTAATACCGCCAACCAGATGATGGTATACGGAGAAGTAGAAATATGTATCAACAGCTTACGAGAAGCATAGCTCGAAGTAATGTGGCTTAAAAGCCATGAACCGACTACGCTACATAGATTTAAACGGTTGCAAAACCCACGCTATATGATAACAAGAGTTGCCGAAAATGGCACCCGTAAGAAAAGAGACATTATTTTTTACAGTGAATAGAGCGACAACCCCCCCTCGAGTTGGATTCGATGTAATGAGTAGCTAGGAGTAAGACTACCTCAGTGTCACTGTCACTGGGGCATCGCCCTAGTATACGGTTGACAAGGCTGTTAGCTGCCTATCATGCCCTCTGCGGTAAAGGTAGCACAGAGGTATAAGAATCTAGACGATGGAAACACCAATCTAGCCACACTTGGGCACTACAAGAAATCAGAGGAGTAAAAGATACCTTTCGTTAACAGAAGACCACCAATGCGGTGATGATGTGAACCCTTAGAAAAGGCTTCCACCTACCATAACAACAAAGCTTGCGCATGTGGTTATTGCCAAGAGACAATTGAATAAGGAAATGAGATTTCCAAACCACTATGACTAGAAAGAGGTTTTGAGAGAAACTGTGAAAACCGAAGAAGAGTCGGTTTAGAAGCAAACACAGAATATGTATAATATGGACTGTAGAAGCACATCGCTTAAAAGCATAAAGACTTGAAGGAGCAAGTATACTCCGTAGGCAACCAAGTATATGGTGAACCATTGTACGAATGGCGGAAGTACATAAGCCGAGACTAACATAGGAAACCTCGTCATGAGACTTATGAGTGGAAACAAACCTCTCAACAAGAACTTTCACTTATCAGTGATAGAATACTCTTCATTTGGGGAACGGGACCAGAAAACCCTTGAAGTTTCCTTGGGATATCCCAATGATGTTCATAGGGAAGAAACGATGCACGACCAGACCTTATACCCAATGCCAAAGTAGAAGGCAATGAACATCAAAAAACAGGCAATGTGAGTGCGTATTTTGACACATCAAATGACCAACGCTCAAAGGAGCTAGTGATCCAACAGATTACTTCATCCTTGGTCAACCAAGATACTTGGCAAGTTATATCATAAATGATGAAGGAATGTGAGGTAAGCTAACCTGCACATGAACCCGAAATGGAAGTAGAACATCTTCATATTGGGAAGGCAACGACATTGCGGTATGCTACGACAACCACCATACACACGAATCTAGAAACTTCTAGTGTGTTTACACCGCAAGGGAATTGAATACAAAATGTAACATTGGAGTGTACAGTTAAGGAATGGAGCCAACAACAATGACAATGAGTAAAGGCAAGCTACCACAGTAGTAGAGGCCGTGAAAACAATGTTGTATAACAAATAAGAATATGGTGTGCAACAAGCGACCACTATGAGAATGTAGGTAGACAACAATATGGGAAACAAACCATGAGCCGGACCCATCGGGGTCGAGATGCAGGAATTGGTAGATATACTGGGCATGGAAGCCTGTAGTCTTAACCATATAACAAAGATCACACAAGGAACGCATTGTTCATTCCTAATGCAACTTCATATGGAACTGAAAGCGTATACCTAGTGGATCAACTCAATAAGAGGAGTAGTAACTTGGGGCAAGAGTACCCGATTGCTGAACAACGAGGATTTGTAAACACAACAGTGAACATGGCGCAAGCCAGTGTAAGCGTAAATCTAACAATAAACTGTGCGGCCTTTCGGCCAAAGATGCACGAAGAACGTTGGATATGCCAACAATCACAATCAGTGAATTCCACTCAAATAAAGGCAGAAACAAAAACAATGAGCGCTATGAGGATCAATGCTTATAGATGCAAGATCGTGCAATAAAAGGAAATTGGTATAACACTACATAAGTGAATAACTAGGAATCAATGGTCACTGAAAGCACTATGCAGTGGGTAGTAGCTCGACCTCAACTGACAATAAGTCGGAGGAACTAAGTGAGTAATCACAGAAGTATACAGCAGTATATACGATAGATTTCCAGAAACTAGACAGGAAATCTACAAGACAATGAGTTCGCGTACGGTAAGAGATACCACGCGCCGGTTGAGAAACCGTATATCTCAAGATAAAAGAGATAAGAAGTAGATGTGTAACACATTTGGAATAACAAAAGAGCGCATTAAGCACTAAAGTTATCAGGGTCGCGCAGCAGAAGCTTGTGGGCCCTAGCTCAGAGGTGAAAGATACCCAGTAAGTATGATAGAATGGCTAATTATCAATCCTTGAAGCCTGATAGGCTAGAACCGAACCGGTTACAAGTCAAATAAACCTCAATGAGAATTCTTGGTGCAGAGACTAAACCGTTAGTATGGTTAAGACCCTTGACCAGAATACATTGAATAACAAACCATAGAGAAGCTAAAACGCTTCAGGATGCCCGAATTGAGTGAACCAATGTTCAATAATAACATATCATAGATTACGTGGGCGTAATCCCTTTTAAGGGGGTAGAGCGAAAAACCACTTAGTGTAAGTTTCATGTATAAACACATAAACTATAATGTGCTTAGCACAAATGAGAATTGTTTGATGATTGGTATGCATGTTACATAAACATATGCACCATTCATGGCCTAGTTATGGGTATTACGCACAAGTAATGTGAATATTATGTATATAAAAATATACCTATCTTGTTAACTCGTGTGTGAGTATACAAGAGAAGGGAGTAGAGAAACTCCTCGGGAAAGATAATCCCTATAGTATGTGTGTCTAGCTGAGATTAGACGTGGCATGGTGATGCATGAGTCGGTATGAAACCGATATAGATTGTTTGGAGGCAAATTGAGAATGAGTAGTGGACGGAGCTCCACAAGTATTGTATTTCTTAAAGAAATCGTACAAAATGATTGAGAGTAGTCAATGAATGGAGTCCATAAGTGGTGTATTCTTAGGTAAGTCATTGGAAGTAAATTGAGGACGACTGATAACCTAAGTTCTAGGATTGGAGAGTAAATTTGAGGATTATAGATGGAATAAATTCTACCCTTTGGAGACGTATGGTTTGTAATTATGACTAGGAAGAGTAAAATGATAGAAAATAGAAATAATTGAATTATTTGATTGTGTGAAACTGATGTGGGAAGTCGAACTTGATCCTGATCAGATCGAGGGAAACCGAACACAAATTGGGGTGGAAAGATAGTTCAACACTGATGCTGATCACATCAGGGTCGAATGATTCTTGAAGCTCCCCTCAAGTGGTCACAAGTAATCACGCATAGAATAGATGTGATAAGTATAAATTGGATTTGGGAGTTGATTGTGTTTCAAAAGGATTCCTAACCAATATCTTCAAGAAGTTTTTCTTAAACCCGATGAATGTAAACATTGTGGGATGGTAAAACCAACAGTCGCTTGTAATGCGAATTGTGTTGTGCTTGCATGGTGCCGTGCTTGCACCGTATTGTATGTATTGTATGTGAACACCGTGTGTAACGGACCTGAGGATGTATGGACATAGAAAAAGGATTTGAGAATCCGTAAGGATGTCTGAATGCATGATCTTGGCATTAGAAATGTCCGAATGGTTAGAGTTAACGAATCACCAACTTTGACCCACTGTGTGGCACAGTGTAGTATTAATTGTATTCGGAGTTGTACAATGAGTAATATAAATGTGTTGTACGGTATACGACACAAATGGTAATGTGAACGTATTGTGTATGGAAATTATGCATTGCGGATGGTAATCGTGTATTGTGCTTGAATTTGTAGTGCTTGTAATATAGAGAGAGCGAACACCTTGTAAGGTGGTAGTAAAGTGCATTGTGGTAATTGGTTCGCCGAATGAGTAGAAATAGTAAACCGTAAACCTTGAGCAACTTTGAGGGCAAAGTTCCTTAAGAGGGGTAGATTGAAATACCCCGTAATTAAAAATAATGATTAATTAGGCTAATTATGATTTTAGAGGCTTAATTACATCTAAATAAACATGAGGAAACAAATCCCGAAGAAAATGGATCCTTAAAATGGATTAAAAGCACAAACAGACCTTAAAGCGCGTTTTTCGAGGAAACTGGGAAACGCGACTTTAAGCGGGTCAAATAGACTCGTAATGATTTTTGTCAACCAAATAGTCATTAATAAACATTAATGAAGGTCTAGAACCAATAAAATTAATTAAACGAGAAAATTCCAGAAAACGGGTTCCGGTTACTAAAAACTGTAAAAACGAGAAGTTGTGGGGTGTAAACTGTAATAAAGCAAAACTAATGTGTCCACTTTTTAAAAAAAAAAATCAAAAACCTGTGAGAGTGTGTGTGGTGTGCCGGTTTTCCCTCCCTCTCTCACTCTCTTAATTCTTTTCTTATTTGCTAAAAGACAAACCCATAAAGTGGAACAAAAGTAGAAAAAGAAGGTTGATCACTCTCTCTCCTCTACCCCCTCACTCCCTAATGTACTCACTCCATCCTTCCTGAATTTTCTTCCCTCTCTGACATCCATGGAGGCTTGAAGAACACACACACAAAACTCCTCTTCTCTCCTCTTGTTCAAAGCCTAAACCTTGTCCAAATGCAATAAAAATTACACCATTGGATTCCCTTTGTCAAGGAGAGTATTCCCCTCTTTTCAAATCGAAAATACCCACTTTCATCTCCATGGGTGTGCTGCATTTGGAGCTTGAAGACCACCATTAAGAGCACATTCATTTCCTTATTGTTTTGAGGTAAAAATAGTCTTGGAAATCCACCTTTTTCTAGCCCCATTTGGCAAAACGAAAAAATTCACATTGAACCACTTGTTTGGTTCCTTGGCTCCAGCCGATTTTGGCTTCCTTTTGGAAGTTGGGATTTTTGCCTTGGTTGTTTGTCAAAAACTCCATATACTCATTGGAAAGTAATGCTCTTTTCGAAAACCCTAGAACATGTCCAAAGTTCTAGGTTAGTTTAAGGATGACTTTCTAAGTAGTTTGTTGGGTATTGGTATGGGCGGTGCTGTGCATGGAGTGTGAACTCCATTTGAAACCAAGAGCAAGAAGGAAAGAAGGAAAAGAAAGAACAAAGGAAGAGAAGGGAAAGAAGGGAAGAAAAACTAGAAAACACAAGGTAATTGTTCTTACCTTGAGCTAGTATGTTTTGTGTATTGTAACAGATTTTGGGTATTTAAAATGAGTGATGTATATTGTTTTGAGTAGTATCCATGTAGTAGTATAAGGAAGTAGAGAATGTAACAGTTTTGACACTTGTAAAAGATGTTTAAAAACTTGGGAGAACATTGGGGAATATATGTATGTGTGAATTGGTGTTGATTGTGTTGATTGTGATTGATATGGAATTGTGAATGAACTATGGGCTGAAACAATGTGTTGGGCAATGTTAAAAATATAGGGGAAACTCTGCCCAAATTTGTATGGAAATTAGAAGACTTAGAGGCATAAGAAGATGGAATAACCTAGACAATAACTAGGTGTGTTTTGGTATTTATGTGAGTGATTAGCCACCTTGAAACAGATTGGAGAGAGAAGAAATTAAGTAGTGGAAGGAATTAGGATGTAAGGTAAGGCATTTTGGAATGCTAGGAGTAGCATTGGTAGAGGGAGTATTGAATGGTAAAAGATGGAGTAAAAATCTGTAGCAGTGGGGAAACAAAACTGATGCAAGTGCTGGAATGAAAATGAGGAAATTGTATAAATTAATGTAAGAACGGGAAATGAGTGCAGTGAGAGCTAATGGATGATCTAAGGTAATTTATAGGACCTAAGTAGTGTTAAACATGTGGGATTACATGTAGGAAGATGGGGGAAGAAATGGGTAAAAGAATAGAATTGAAACAAAGCCAGATAGACAATTCTGATCTCGACCGACCTAGAAGGTTGGATCGGTCGTGGGTCGGTCAGGGCTAAAACCACTGAATCGTAAACTTACTAACTTCGACCGACCCAGACGGGTGAGTCGGTCGTGGGTCGGTCGGGCAAGGATTTCTGAAGTCGAAGTTTTTGACTTCGACCGACCCAGGAGGTTGGGTCGGTCGTGGGTTGGTCCAGACGAATTCCCGGAGCCGAATTCTTCTGACTTCGACCGACCCAGAGGGTTTTGGGTCAGTCGGGTCACACATGGGTCGGTCAGACCCCAAACAAAAAAAAAAAAATAAAAATATGATTATAGCAATCATATGTATATACACATATATGTCTATACACACATATATATGTAGTAGTACACCATTAAGGGAGTAATAAAGGTAAGGAAGTAAGTACATGAGTAGAAATCAAGTTAAAGAAGTAGTAGAGAAAGAATGATTTTTATAATCAAGAATGGAATGTAAAGAACTAGTGAGTATACATAAGAAGTATTAATGAAGGAATGAGTAGGCCATTAATAGATTATTAACCATACAACTCCATGTATGTATAGAAGCGAATAGTTGAATTCCGAGGGAAACCGGAAGTACGAGTACGACGGTGAACGGTATGATTTTCTCATGCCTTGTATCCTAACTTGGTTACCCCGATTTGTGTGCTTATTTGACCATCTAAATAAGATAAATGCACGAATCGGATTGATTTTAATGCACTTACTTGTGTTTGTTTTATATTGTTCTTGTTATATTGTTCTTGAACATTTAGTTTATATAATTCATGAAATGAATGGATGAGGATGAAGTGTATGTGTATCTTGTTGTGTGCTTGTGCAGTGTATTAACCCTTGGTATGGAAGTAATGACTTCTACTAATTCCTAACCACCTAACTCCTAACTTGAGTAATGAGTAAAAAGGAATGAGTAGAAGTCCGATATAGTTTCGGCCACGCGTGAGGATAAGGAGACACAAGAGGTTGGATCCGATTCCTGGCCTTCATCCTTCCATGGACCAAACCCCTTAAATGGGTAGCATCCTGGATTGGTGAGCCACCCTAAAGCCCGGTGGTGGGATATAGTAGTCCCTGCCCGGAGGTCATACCGACTTAACTTGAGTAAGTAAGTAAGTAAGTAAAGTATTGTATGAGTAATGGTCTTGGCTAGTGTAAGTCATTGACCTTGAGTAAAAGAGTAATATACACCTGATTAACCCGGGTGTGTAACGAAGCTAACAAGTATTATGTATGTATTGGAGAAGCGTATCTCCGTAATGGTAAGTGTGTATGGTTGACTTGTATTGTATTCCTTGTGTGTATTGAATGAATGCATGTATGTTGCGATGCATTGTAATATTGTGTATAAAAGCATGTATGTATGCATGAGTAAAATGAACCGCATGTATTCGACCAAGTGGTCGGCGTACCCTCGCTAGTACGCGGGGTATGAGGATTTCATATGCAGCTTTTTGCTGAGCCCCTTGGGGCACTGTTTTTATTTTCCAGGTACCCGAAGCTGTTCTGGTCATTGTAAGAGACTGGCTGCTATGCTTAGTTAGCTAGGGACAATTTTGTGGATAGTAAAGAATTGCATAAGGCTTGTAGCCCATGAAGTATAAGTCTACCAAGCGGTACACCCTTTTGTAATTGGAAAAGTATGTAGAATTGTGAGGAATGGGTAATATGATGACTCTAAAGAGTATGTATAGACATGTGGAAATTTTGAATTTTGGTATTGTACTTAGGATACTCGGTATATTGTATTGTAAGTATGAAGTGTAGTATTGAATGGAGAATCGTAGTACTCGGTTTGTAAATGAAGTATGGATTGTATTTGTTTAGTACTCGGGTATTCCGGTCCATCAGACCGATGCTGTAATGGAAGTAGACCTTGTTAGTCACGTGGGTGGCTAACGGCATTGTATCACCCGCCGTTGTGTAAGGAAGTATCCGCTGTGTAAGTATGAAAGTACGAGGAGATTAGACGGTAATGACGGGATTAGCAGTAGCGGTGTTACAACTAATTCAAAAAGTAACCCTTAATTACCTAGAACTTAGGAGTATATTCTTTAGGGTTTTAAGAGAGCATTACCTTCAATCAATGAGTGGAGATTCTTGGCTAGCAAGAGAGCAAAATTTCCAGCCCGAGAATGGAGCCAAAACCGGCTGAACAACAAGGAATAAAGGAGCTCAATCAAGAAATTCTTATATTGCAAATGAGGGCTAGAAATGTTAGTTTTTCGAATTTCTTTTTACCTCAAACCAACAAGATGAAAGAGGAGCTTCTAATGGTGGTCTCAATCTTCAAGAAGAGGAATACCCATGGAGATGAAAGTGGGTATTTTTGGATTTTGAACAGAGGGGAATGATCTCCTTGGCAAGGGGAATCCACCGGTACCAATTTTGTGATTTTTGGACAAGGATTGAGCCTTCAAAATGAGGAAGAAAGCTTTAGCTGGTTGGAGCTTGTAAAATCGCCATAGATGGCATGAGGAAGAAGAGAAAGTTCAGAATGGGGAAAAGAAAACGTGGGGGAGAGAGCTGGTAAGGGAGTGAGGAGGAGAGAGATTAACAAAAGTGCTTTTTACTTTTATTTGTCTTGTTCTTTAGTGCATAAAGTAAATGAAGAAGAGGGGGGAGGAGGAGCTGGGCTTCTCACACTCACACACACAATTAAAAGTCTGATTTTTATTTGCAAAATGGACATGTTAGTTTAGCTTATTTATGCTTTCACCCTACAACTTTCATTTTTTTGCACTATTCACCTCCGGAACCCGTTTTCCGGAATTTTCTCGTCTAATTAATTTTATTGGTTCTAGACCTTCATTATGGTTTAATAATGAATATTTGGTTGACTAAAATTATTACGGGTCTATTTAACCCGCTTAAAGTCGTGTTTTCCGGTTTCCTCGAAAAACGCGCTTTAAGGTTCGTTTGTGTTTTTAATCCGTTTTAAGGATCCGTTTTCTTCGGGAATTGTTCCCTCATGTTTATTTAGGCATATTTAAGCTTCTAAAATCTTCATTGGCCTAATTAATCACTGTTTTAAATTTTTGGGTATTTCAAGAAGTATCATGATAACTTAATTTAACTAAAAAAATATTTCAACGGAGTAATACCATGAATTTAGTAACTACCATGTAATTGTAATAACTAATAATTAAAAATATAATATTTCACACATTTACAAATTATAAGAGGACGTAAAAAAGAATCTACAAAAATATCAACATATTTATTATTTGCATAATTAAATTAATGAATAGTTCAATTTCAAAAAGCTACAAGGAAGTTACCACCTGTTTGAAGTATATATACTACAAACAAACAACTTTAAGGAGATATTACCACAAAATAATGATTGATTACATCATTTAAAATTTATAAAAAAATAAATGTAATTAACTGTACTATTAGTAAATAAAAACTGTACAAATGTATATATATTGAATTCTGATATTATTAAAATTGTAATAGATTTACATACTTACCCCTTATACTGTAAATTGTACAATTACAAATATAATCAAACATAGCCAACAATGTTGAGGACTCGCTAAACATCAAAAATGGATGTTCCAATCATCGAAGTTGAAGTTGCTTTCCAGTTGCTCATGTCCATCTATTTGGAAAAAGTTAAAATTATTTTTTTGGGAAATTTACCAAATATCCAATTTGTTTGAGCGAATTTCATTAATGTTCCTACATTTTATAACATGCTATAAGTCTACAATATATCCCTAAGTTTTTCTTTTCATTGCGAAATATCATTCGTTTAAATTATGTTAGAGTTTGAGTGTATGAGTATCTTTTAATGAAAAAGAAAACTTATGGATATATTGTAATAAGTTGTAAAAGGTAGAAATTTAGTGAAATTTGTTCAAATGATATTTAAAGAAAAATTTCAAATTGTTTTTCAAAATTATGGCCGTTTTTTAGTTGTAACTAAAATGTAATGTTGGATGAGTTACAGTTTGTTTGGAAATGGGATTGGTTTTATATGAAGATTGTTCATGAATATCATATGAAATGATTATGATCTGTATTGTTGTTAAAAGTGTTAAATATTGAAATATATAATCTAAAATTTTTATATCAATATCAATATTATTATTTGAACTGTTAATAAATCATTTAAAAAAATCTACTCCCCCATCCTGAATTGACCGTCTTGTTATAAATTTTACAATTAATACGACATATCAATATAGTGAACAAGACCTAGAAAATATATGAATGAAACCATATCATATCATATATTTTTTTTTTTGAAAATATATCATACTCTCACCGTCCCACCTTGACCGTCCTATTTACTATTTGGACATGTCGTTTGACTTCAATTTTTAACATATAAGATAAATTAATTTTGAAAATTTAAGTGTTGCATATGATTTCTTACATGATAACTATAAATACAAAATTTAGTTTTATAAAATTATTTTACATATAGTGACAAAAAGACACTTATGATGGGAGGGAGGTAGTATCATATTTTTGGATATTATTAAATAGTATCTCCATTCAGTTTTCCCGGTTCTTCTCCGCTGGTATGAAAATGGAAAGAAGAAAAAAAGGGAAAAGGAAAGAAGCTAATTCAAATTACTATGTACTTTCCTCCTCGAAATATGAAGGTTGCCTCCAGTCTCCTGTCCCTCCCCCTTATTGCCCACCCCCGGTCTTCGAATCTATCTCTCTCGTCTCTCATTACGGAAATATTAACCCCGACGATCTCGTTATCTTGCAGTAACCTCTTCTTTCCTTCCGAAAGTTCGCCATTCCTGTGTTTCCTCAAGTCTCACTCTGAATCTATCCCTCTCCGAATCCGATCTCCTTCTCACCTTCTCACCTTCTCACCTCTGCCATGAGAACCGGTGAAGATTGGTTTGACCCGTGTCATTGTCATTTAAACGTAACGTCTTTCATTATGGAAATATTACACTCACTATCTTTCAGTAAAATTCCTAGTTTCCTTTTTCAAATTTCCCATTCCCGTGCCCTTTCAATTCTCATTCTGCGAGGCTTAGTCTTCAATTTCCTCTCCTTACTCTTTTGCTCCCTCTTATATCCCCGAATTCTCAAGTCGAGGTTTATTAATCTCGATCGAGACTCTGTTCTCAAAGCCATTCACTCACTGGAGAAGTGCCTCTGGTTGATACAGCCTTCCAGTGGAGTTTTTCTAGTATGCAGCCTAAAATGGAGAAGCCTGTTGCTAGAGTCCCGGTCGGAATTTCTGTTCTCACAAAGCGAGTCACTCAGCGCAGATTTACAGTCGAGGTTTCCATCTTTAATGTTTCTCATATTGATCCCTTTTTAGTTTACTGTCTTGCGTCTGTTTTATCTTCTAGTTTATGTATAGTTGAATTGCTAATCGAATATGAATTTGGACAATTGGACATCATGCAGAGATTTAGAATTAGAGTCGGTGCCTCTGCTGAGAAACCATCTTCTTCAACTGAGAAGGTAAGTCATGATTACTTGTTCGTCTCACGATGATAAGAATTTAATTTGAAGGATGATCACTTGTTTGTTGGCTGGCACGCAGGTCTTGAAGCGCGTGCATTCTGTCCTGGAAAATGATATGGGTTGTGTTTGTCCGCTTCGACAAACTCGACATAAGGTTATGCTCTTGGAAAACTTGGACTTACCATCAGCGAGCACGCTTCAAACAACTGCTGATGCCATTCAAACTTCCTCTTCTACTGCTCCGAGTTTCAATGAGAGCTTTTCTTCCCTTTACCCACAGCCACAACATAAAATCGCTAATGAAGGAGTTGGTTCGGCGTCTCAGAGTGGGTCGATGCCATACAAGAGTAGTAGCACAAACTGTGGCCTTCTGTCCAAGATCCTGGACCCTGCTCTGAAGCTAATTACCGCTGGTGCTCAAAAGCTCTTCTCCTTCCCCGGTCTCAACAAAGACGTGCATCACTCTCAACAACAAGCTACAGGTTTTTCCCGTTGTTTCCACTTCTAATATCTTTAGTTACCGCTGAATTTGTCCTTACCCATCCATACATGGGATTTTTTTGGCCTCAAAACACGTTATTATTAGTTTTAATATTTTTAACATATATGCGTGTGTATATACTCCCTCCGTCCTGAATTGACCGTCCTGTTTACTTTATGGCACGTTTTTCCACTTCAATATAGTATCATGTAAGGAATCATATATAAAATTTAAATTTTCAAAATTAATTTATCTTATATGTTAAAAATTGAAGTCAAACGACATGTCCAAATAGTAAACAGGACGGTCAATTCAGGACGGAGGGAGTATATATATATATAGAATGACAACTAGATCCAATGCATGAAAAGTTAATTGACCAGAGTCCATAATTAGAACAACAGATATCAAAGACAATCATGGAAAGGTAGCTCATATAGTTGCAGCATCTACAGCACAGTATATCCTGACCTATGTATCTCTTTTTTCTTTATTAGATGACACTTTGGAATCCAGCGATAACCTTGGAGCTGAAACTGCTGTAAGTATATAAAATTACCTGTGCTTGTTAATGTTTTATTACACGTTTTAGTGTTTGCATGACCATTTAATATACGATTTGTGTATTGTTTGTATTTGGATGTCGGTGAATCACTGTATCTCGCTTACAAATCTATTGCAGAGACTGGAAGATATTTATATATGTGGGGTAAAATACTGTCTGGGCTTTATTACATATTTTGGGCCTAAACCATCATAAACTCCAAATGGGCCTCGCTTTCGCTTGGACTAGTTACCCTTTATGCATGACGTTTTTTCTGTTTCCATGTCTGAGTGTTTACTTTGCAACAAAGTTCCCTCGTCTAAGGTTTCTGAAATCCTTTTGCTGTTCTGTTTGATGGTTTAATATCTTTTATCCGTTGCACATTGTCACTGTGGAATTAATACAAGTTCAAGTGATGATTTTGTTTATTACTCATTGATTTTGCTCCTAATCTTTTGTGTTGGCCCCTCCTAGTTTACATTCAGTTAGTGATGCAATTAATATACTATTTATTTATCTATGATCACTTGTTTGTCTGATGTTAAGATGGTGGTGTCTTGTCTTAGGGTATCTGCTGTTCATTGTAGTCTACGAAAGAGGTTCATATAGCACATCACTGGCTAATTTAGAAAATGGACTTCATATGATTTCCTTTACTCTAAGATAGCTCTTAATGAAGAAAAACACTAACATAAGGCAGTTTAATTTTCTTAAATGACTCTTGCTATGCATGTTTATGTATATATTTATAACCAGTAAGTCATTAGGTAGCCATTTAGTTTCTTTCTCCGATTCAAGGTAATGGATCCAATGGTGTTTTTTTTCCTGTCTGTGTAGAATCGGTGAGTAATGACTACAATCACATCATCTTTAAAAGAAAAAAAAGATGTCTTGTGGTGTTCCATGTTGTTCATTTTGATTTGCCTTTTGTTTGATCTAGGTACTTAGATCCTTTCTCTGTTTTCCATCTTTTGCTGAAGGTCCACTTTGATATGTACCTAGGGTCCTATAATGAATTGATCTGGACATTAACTTCCAATTTATCTTCAATTTTTCTACCTTAGATATATTAAGTTTGTTCTTGACATTCATTGCTGATGCAATACATGATACTATGTAGCGGAATTCTTCTGGTGCCTCAGAAGGACCTAGCAACGAAAGCAGAACCTTGTATTCTAGTGCGGAAGTGGTGAGAGATCTTGAGCATCTTTTAAAACAAAAAACTTTCAGTAGGTAAGTCGTATTGCTTTTCTGGAAACGTTAATCACTAAAATATAGGAAAAAGTTGTGCCTGATACTATTTATTAGATTTGTTAGAGATATCCCATCAATTTATTTTTTCTTGATTCCCAGGTCTGAGATACACCACCTGACCACATTACTGCAAAGGAAGAAATCTGATATTGTTGCCGATGCTGGAGAGGAGAGAATGGAAAAAACATCTCATGATATCTTGGTTGCTGCCACTTTGCGGCGAGAGCTTGTTACTGGAACCTCTCACAAGATCAGAAGAAAACCTTACGAATTACCGGGATATAAAGTAAGGAAAAGACAAAAAACTACCTTGTTGGTTATCTTTTGATCTGCCATACCTTTGCTATTCTAACAGTGGATACAAAATTTATAACGGGTCTAGCATTTTGATGCTACCGCCATCTTGTGCGCTTGAGCTTTCTACTTTGATATGATCTAGCGGATTAATGCCCTGCCCTTTCTTTTGCCATTTCATGCTTTGTTCTGCTAATTGAAGTAAACTCGACCCCATGGACTACTAGTATATCACTAGCTAACGACTATGATGAGTTATTCTATAGTTTCATGAAGACTGAAATATGTTGATTCAATTGTTGTAATGGCTTGTTTTCTTTACCTTTTGGTGACAGGACTGGAAACGTAGACATCCAATACTAGAATATGACATAGGTACCGTTGGTCCTATTCGAAGAGCAAGGGTGAAGTCTACTGCAGATGCTGGTGTAGCATCACCTTCTTTTAAGGGGAATACGTGTGATATTCCTTCACAGGAAGTAGAGGTTGATCAGGAGGGACAAAGGGATTTGCAGACTTTGGGTTCATGCATTTCCTTCAAATCCACTGAGAATGGAGAAAGAATACAGCAGGAACCGGAGACCTTGGCCTCTTCTGAAGAGCGTCAATCTGACAAGAAACAAGAAAAGCGGGAGATGGAACTTGTGGACGCTCTACATGGTGAAAAGGATCAAGAATGTGGTGAAGTAGCTGGTTATATAGAGCCAGTAATGGATGAAGTGCAAACTTGTTTGGACAAGCAGACTGATGGAGTAATCAGCCTTGAAAGTGGCAACAACGTCCTATCATGTGATAATGAGAATGATGAGGCAGAGGTTTCAAGTGAACTGTTTCCTGAGATTGGTACTGCGACCACAAAACCTATGCCTTCGAAATTATCAACTCCCTACGGTGGTGGTGCTAAGAGAAAACATGGATTTAAAATGAGCTTTGATGAGGTAAATTTATTTTAGGGTAATCATTTTCCACTAGATTATTTTTGGGGAGGGAGATGTTAGATTTTCTGCATTTTCACTTGCTTTAAGGTACGGCTCATTATGCCTAATTACTGAGTTTTTATTCATGTTATTTGTGAAAAAGGATTCTCTGGATTGGGGAGATGATTGCCCTTTAGCTGAAATGAATGCAAGGGAAGCAGCTGCGGAGACATGTGTCGTGCAGCCAGATCCCGTGTACTCTCCTTCATCGAGCAGGTTTGTTTATGCTTCCATTGCATATACATGTATTTTGGAATCTTTGTTTAATTTTGTGCTATAAAACACTACAATCTTTGTTTAATTTTGTGCTATAAAACACTATAATCTTTGTTTAATTTTGTGCTATATACATGTACTGAGACGTTTTCTGATAGTACATGATTGCGATTCGGACTTGACTAATGTATCGATCCTTTTACAGCACGCCTGAGTTTTCTTCTACCACAACCGACAATTCTAAAAACTTGCCTGAAAACCATACCGGCTGAAACTGCAACCACTGAGGATGAGGCACCGGCTGCGGCTACACATCCCTCTGCTAGTGTATCAGGAGCACCCAATACCAGCGCAACAACTGCTAGTAGTTTGGCAAGTTCAAGTATTGAATGTCAGCTACACAGATTAGTATTCTTGCTCAAGCGACCACTCAACTTCCTCTGTCCCGCCTGAACCTGTAGGCTCAAGTTCTCCTTCCCTGACTCTGATTTCAGATTAGTAGCTTCGGAAGGGTTGAGCAGTATCATTACGCTTCAGAGAGCAGCTGCTATCAACCTTTATCTAAAAAGCTGAAAATCCATCATGTCCGTTCTATGCCAGAGCCGATCATCAGCACTGTACCCTCAGTCTCACCGGATACTAATGCAGTTTCATCAAACAACGTTCTCAGCTCAAGTTTTGCAACACAGAGAATACTTCCCCCAACTACAACCTCATCAAATATCTTCTCTTCTTCCGTCAGCTCAAGAGGGAATTCAATATCTTCATCAGCATCAGCATCTTCTGTTTTTCCAGTTTCTTTGAGCTCAAATTCGGGGTATGAATCTACCACCTCTTATGGGTGCAGTTGGCATCCAGCTTTCAGAGGAAAATCTACATCTGCTCGTAGGACTTCTGGGTTCAAGATGTCTTCCTTCTCCATGACCAAGCCTACTCCAGCTATTATTGCTTCTTTTTGTTACACTTATTCTTTTGGACAACCTCAAACCTCGACCACTGTCACTCACAGAGCCACTTCATCAGACAACATCAGTGATAATATGAGCATAGATGATGACATGGTAGTGGACTCCCAAGCATTGGTAGATGATGACATGGTAGTGGACTCTCGAGCATTGGTAGATGATGCCAACATCTCATCATCATCATCATCATCATCATCATCATCATCATTGGTGATAGCCATGGATGTCGAATTGCATCCTAGGACTACGGCTGGGTTTGCTTTTGATCAATCTCATACTAGTCAGCCGCAGGGTTATGTAGGAAAAGTCTGGAGACCTGCTGTTTTTCTTTTGGTCAGCCCCACACTAGCCATCCGCAAGCTTATGTAGGAAACATCTGGAGGGTACGTGACCCTGCATCAGGTGCTACTAGAACCTTAGATTGTTGGTGGCGACCAATAGGTGATAGATGCTCAGAACCCATTCGGCGGTGGTGCTAGCTAGATTTGTGAAAAACTAAACATTGTATTTTATTCAATATGTTTAGAATATTGGAAGTGTATATTACAAGTATGTTGGTACAAGTGTTCCCTACCCTTATTTATATGACACTAATAGCAAGACTAGATTACAATCAGGGGCGGAGCCAGGATTTGCTATTACAATCAGGGGTGGAGCCACGATTTGCTATTAGGGGCTAAAAAAATTTATTGCTATAGTAATAGCTATTAATGACTAGCTTTAAATAATGATCCATTCTTAAATAATTGTAATATAGTACTTTAAATAATAAAATATTTTATTAATATTAGAAAGAAATATAAAAACATTATTGATGCATAATTAAAAATTAATGCTAGGTGAAATAAAATAATAAATCTCTTATCAACCATATTATATGTAATATATAAATGGCTCTCTATTTTATCACAATCTATAATTGTCTATTTGGTGAATCAATTTAAGCAATATCATATTAATGGGGATAAGCAAATAAATGATCCATTACCAACTACTATAATAGTAGATTAAACCAAAATCGTTATATATAGTACATTATGTTAAATAAATATTAATAACTCAAACAGGGACAATAAAAGGGCTATAAAAAAAGCAAATAAAAAAGTAGTAATCACCAAGATGAGCCCTTCTTGGATCTGTTGTCCTCACATAATGTATGCCAACCTTGATGTGTTTGGTTCTCTAGTGGTGTACGAGATTCTTAGCATTGTAAATTGCTAACTTGGTGTCATAGCGGAGGGGATAGGTGTGTTGTTGTGGACTCCTAACTATAAGTCTGCTCAGCCATGCGAGCTCAAAAATAGTACACACAACCTTGCTTTTTTTGACGTCGAAGCTATGGATGAACCACCTAGAAAAACATAGTAACCAGATACAAATCGTTTAGTGATTAGGAAACTGTCACATTGTGCAATCAGAGAGAAATCTGGTTGGTTATTAAGTAAAATTCCATGGTCGATGGTTACCCTTTCGATACCTTAAGGTATGAATAGCAGCGGACATATGCATCTATGTGGGATTTTGCAAAATTGACTTGAGAGTTGAGCAGTAAAAGCAAGATATGTTCTTGTGTGAGTGAGAAATTAATTTTTCCAACTAAGCTACTGTATTAAGTTAGATTGGCAAGTAATTTACCTCATTATTTTTCAATTTTAAACCTAGTTGCAGAGGAGTTGCTGTGTATTTAGCATGCCAAACATCATATTCTTTCAGAAGTTCTAAACCGAACTTCCTTTGTGAGATAAAATACCTTTTTCATGATCCAGAAATTCTGTAACACCCCTACTTCGTAATCTTAACTTAATCCGGTCCTTAGCATAAATAAATATTCCAAATGCAGCGGAAATAGATACAACTGACTTCATCACGGGTGTTACCGCCGTCACTCACCCATGTGAGTAACAAGGCTTCCAAATACACATACAATCATAACGTTGTGATGACTAAGAGATAATCTAGTCCAAAATATACAACGTTTAAACAAATTACATGTGAGAAATTTAATTTACACCAAATTCGCATAACCAAATGTATACCCCAACTATTACAATCCAAACTAAGTTCACAAGGGTAGTACTCAACTAACTACCCAATCCCGCACTCCAACGACATCTTCCGCTTTGTACCTGAAATATGGTTAGGCCACAACGAGCTTAGCATAACTTGTTGAGTATGATGACGTGCAACCCATGAGCTACTGGGCTACACACGACTAATTGGTCAAGTGAACATGTGATTGATTTTGATTTAATCATGCTGAAGTACAATAAACATTCAACATACAAGAATGTAATAACATATAATCCCATAAGATGATCCATCACCATGGGATCAGATCGTCAAATAAACATCAGATAGAATGAGTCATTCCTCGTTTATTTCCTAGGTCTCGAGACTTCAATTAGATTCTCGGTTTCGACCTTAACTTGTATATTCTCATACAATCCTCACTACGAGATTGCTTCTTGTCTTAGTTAAGGTTATCTGCGTTCGGGTATGTATGAACCCTAATAGATGGTATTAAATTCTCAAATTAAGTAATCACCGTCGAAATGACGTAAACTTAAACCATTTCCCATAGCAATATGGTGTGAGACCAAATATATTTAACCACATCCTATAGCAATATGTCGTTGGACGATCGAAGTCAATCACTGACTCAAGGAACCAATATATATAACCACACACTATAGCAATATGCCGTTGGACGATCAGAGTCAATCACTGACTCAAGGAAACCAATATATATATATATAACCACGTCCTACAACAATATGCTGTTGAACGATCGAAGTGAATCACTGACTCAAGACTAACCATGTCTGATGACACGGTACTTGGAAGCAGATCTGATACAGATACCTCCTCCTATACAAATACGTGTGTGACCGAAACCTTCCCGGACTTCTCTCTCCCCAATAACCAAGTTGGTTAGAAGTATATTCGGAACATATGTCCTACTACTAGTATATTAGTTCTGTTCATCTCGGTTTTGGATGCCGACTAAATGTTCATGGAGTTAGCGAGAAGTTCTTAAATGTTATCCACTGTTAGATATTTCATGTATTCACGTCTTTAAAGTTCTCTAATCCTTATCATATGCACTTTTGTGAGTTTTCGTCTACTAGTCTCGTAGTTAGTAGTACATCACACGGAAGGTCAATGAAATACCTCAAATTAACATAAGTTGATTAAGGATCAATTAGGATCAATTAAGGCAAGAAAATGTAACGACCCCAAAACCACCCTAGGAGTTAGGGACGTTACACGCCGCGTATCTATTACCTAATAACGCAAGGCTCTACACACGAAACCCAAAACCAAAACAAAGCACGCTTTTATTAACTAGATAGTGGATTACAAAGATTATTCGAACATTTACATGCGGAAGCCACACTACCTTACATAACAGAAACAAAATAAATACAAGGGGGCCTCAAGCCACAGTTACAAATGCAAAACGAAAAGCAAAACCGAAAGTAAAGCAGAATTCTTCGGTGGCAGCTTAAACCTGCAAATCAGACAGAAATAGGGGTGAGCCAAACTATAGCTCAATAGGTGATAAACTTCATCAGCTGAGCATGCTCAAAACATATACTGAACATACATATACATATACATAGTTTAACAAAATAGATCAAGTCGTCGTAGCAGAGATCAAACAGAGAGGAAGCTTTCCCAAATTAGAAGAGAACCAGAACTGAACAAAACAAAAACTTGCCAAACCAGAGCAGAGAGATAGAAGCGGAGCAAACTGAACGAGAGAGACAGAACAGCAGCAACCACAACAGAGCAAAGTACCACAAACACAGAAGTTCAGAACATAAGCTTAATCAAAACAGAGGTGGGACCCTAGACACAAGCTGACACATTAGAAGGGCAAACACTAAGGCCCTATGGATCCATAGATCCCACATCAGAAGTCGTAGAGACAGCTAAGCGGCCCTGTCAGTGCCTAAACGTCCAAAGGGAAAAACCGAGGAACTAATGCAGAAGGAATTCTTGCGCATCATGCTACGGGATAGTCAAACCCAACTATCCAAGGCTCAGAAGCTAACATCTAGGTCCACAAAACAAAAGCTTTGCAAAAACAGAGCATAAGCTTATTACAGAACAGATCAGAAGACAGAGGCTTATCAAAACGGATCAGAAGTCTTAACAAAACAAAATTGTATACCGACTAACTCATACGAAAGCCAGACAGAACACAAAAAGCTTAAACGCTCTTTCAGAGCCAGACAGAGATTGGAAACTTAACGAAGACTTTCAGAGAAAATATTTATAATCATAGGTCAAAACACATCAAAATAGATAGTACTCAGCAAAAGGAACACAACACCGCAAATGGCGGTCAAAACGGAGCTAAAACGCAAAAGTTATACCAAACCAGACCCATGTCCGGACATGCGTCCGACCTTGCATGTCCAGACATGCGTCCAACCTTGCATGTCCGGACATACGTCCGACCTTGCATGTCCGAAAAACACACCAAGAGCAGAAAACACAGACGTCTGGACTTGTGTCCAGACTTAAATGTCCGGACCAAGTCCGCATGACAGGAATATGTGCGTCCGAATTTGTGTCCGGGCTTACATGTTCGGACACAAGTCGAATAGTAACCCGGGATTCTTCCTCGCATCCCGTTTGGACTTACATGTTCGGACGGATGCCCGGACAAACACACAGAACAAAGCAAAATGGAAGCGTCTGAAGCCACGTCCGGACTTGCATGTCCGGACGCACTGCAAAAACTGCAGAAAATAAAGTCGAAACAGAACCAAAACATCTCCAAACTCTCCATAGCCAAAGCATAATTCTTCTTAGCAAAATAGAAATTGTAGTAGAAATATGTGACTATCTCTACCTAGGCAGTGTACCTATCGTTTTGCGGAATAGTGAATTGAGTGGGGGTTGTCGATCTCAGGGACCTCGTTCAATTAATTGACAATTTATTAATTAACTGAGGAAACTTAATAAAGAAAACAGGAAACATCACTTTTTCAGGTTTTGCTTAATTAATCAAATCGTAACTAAATTAACAAAAAGACATAAAACAATTAACAAACAATAACTGGAAAATTAAAGGTGATTAATGTGGTAAATTAAAGGCGTTCCCCGGGTTATTCTGCTAACCTATTTCTTCAAATCCTATTAGATAATAATTTCACTAACATTGCAATAAACCCAGGAACTATAGATAATTCACCGACCGGGTCATGTACGATGAACTCTAATTGACTGGAAGAACTAGCAGAAGACTAATGCTCTAATCCGGAAACAGATCAATTGCTTTAAGAACAGTTCCTATTGGAGACAGATTAACCTATAGGTGGGGTCTCACTTCTAGTCGTTAATCCGGTTTTACTTCTATGTCTTGTTAACTAATCTCAGCACCGCATTTTGATTAGAAAACTACAAACGTAACTTTGATAAATAGCTAGAGAATCAAAGCGCATGAAGAATAGAAATTAAACTATTGCATAAAATAAAAGTAGTGAAATAATTACATGATAAAATTCTATGAAATAGGTTTGTTTCCCTAACCCGGGGAACTAAATAAAACTACTCGCTCATGGTTTCAGAAAAGAAAACGAACATTGAAACGAGCATAAAATAACACATAACAAATAATAGTATAACAAAAAATAATAACATAACAAGACGAAATCAGTTTTACTAAAAACTTTCGGTGTTGACCGGTTCTGCCCCCTTCTCCTTGTCGAATTGCTATTATCTTTGACTCTAGTATGGTGCGACGTCTACTTCCGCGCAAGTGCTACGGTGTGTATGGAATATATGGTGATGAGGTGATGGTGTCGATGGATAGGTGTGGAGTCGGTGGAAGTTGGTGGGTGATGGTGGTGAAGGAACACGAATGGATGAAGCGAATGGCTGGAGCGAATGAATGGTGATGGTGTGGGGCGCAGCAGTAGCGTCGAAGGAGATGGATGTGTGTGGATGAATATGAAAGTCGGGAGTCTATAAGCTTGGAATATGGATGTGATCGAATGAATTGTGCCCCGATGGAGTAATCCGTGTCTGTATAAATACTGCTTTGATGATTTATCTCCAGTGGAAAAGATAAATATATTTTATTTATCTTTTTCCACGTCTCCGCATTCCGAAGGATCGGCTTCACCATAACGTCTGGACTTGCGTCCGGCTGAGCAAGTCCGGACATCTCTGTAATGTCCACGCGAGTTTTCTTCCATCTGATGCGTCCGGACTTGCGTCCGGGTAGGAAGTCCGGACACACCCATCAGTGACATCCAAACCTGCTAGTCTGGACGTAAGTCCGGACAGAACTTCGACATGCTCCAGATTCTTCGTTTTTGCTCCGATTCGCTCCCCGTATGCACCGTTGCGCTCCTTAAGAGATAACCTATGCATTTCATAAACTTTTCACTGCATAAGACACCTAAAATGTATCAGTTCACATCAAAACATAAATCTAAGGAAAGCATATGATAGTGAGAAATGGCATGAATTGTTATAGAAATAGGAAGAATTATAGCCCTAAAAGTATATATATTCGCACTTATCAGCAATACAAAACACACTTCCCACGGGGCTCTAACGCATTCAAAACGCAATTTAAAAACAGAACAAAAACTTCACAAATCAGAGAAACATATAAACATATACGAAAATCGGAACAAATTCAGAAATCCCCGTGGGCGAACACACTCACCCGAATCCATCTACCAACTACCTCACATCCGACGCCAAGCCATCTCTGCGGACTCTATGAATCACTCTCCTCGAATCACCACTCGAATCGGTCAACAACAAACTGCACACCTCCGGAATCGAAAACTATATCAGGAATGAAGAAGGGATGAACTGAATGAGGAAATGAAATCGGAATCCTCAAATCATACTGGAAGATCGAACACTAGAAGACCGCAATTCCCACGAACCGAAACAAACGATCTATCGGCCAAGAAACCAAACAGAGAATGATGGAAGTTGAGGGGAGAAGGAAGAGCGCAAAGGGAGAAGAGAGCACGGGAAAACTGTCGGGGTGAATGGCAGGAAAGGGAGGGGATTAAATTAGTAAACAAATATATATCAAAAGGAAAAGAAAATGAGCTAATAATATCATCCCTCCCTTACTAGTAAATATATATCAAAAGGAGAAAGGACAATGTAATTCTCCTTTTCTATATGAATACAAAATACTGGAATAACATTATAGATGAACTAACATAAGAGCAACATACTATGAACTCCCTTTGTGAACCGGAAACAAAATAAAATAGAATGAAACAAATAAAAAAAACTGGGGCATAACAAAAAATGCCTTATAACCATTATAAATCAACTCAGTATCACTTAGGCAAAAAATGTTTTAAGATCATTAATGGTTGGTTATTGAACAATTATGGCTAAATATACCTTACATACATAAAGGAAGCTAAAATATTCCTTAGGATCATTACGGATCAATTTGGAACCAATTAAGGTGAAATGTGCCTTAACACCACTTAAGGCAAAATGTGTTTTAAGACCATCTAAGGAAGTATGGAACCTAGAGTGAGGTCCAAATAGGGTTTTTTTACCTAATATTTAGCGTAAGAATGATGGGGAACAACTACATAAAAAGTCCATTAGAAAAAGTGGGTTAAAACACAAAAAAGTTTTTTATGAAAAAGTCTAGAAATTGACTTTAGGCAGTGTTTATGGCCTGTATACATTTTAGTGAAGTAATGAACTGTAATTAAACACATGAGAGAGCCTAGTAATGATCAAAAATAAAAAAAATCCAAAGTGGCACCAATTTGGAATAGTGCCAAACAAGGCCTTATTCCCTTTATCTTAGAAATGACCAAAGCACCCTTGGAGAATATCCTAAGGGGCCGGAAATGGGAGGGAATCAAGTGGCCTTGCCACCTTGCACATTAGAAGTTATTTCCTTAAGCAAGACTACTTTAGTGACAAAAAGTCTTCACTTTGCTATTCACTCATTAATTCACTTACACACCTTCTCACCTCTCTCCCTTGGCTGCCGATTTTGCTCCATCCTTTCAACAATTGTTGCTCTTCTTCCAATCTTCCATGGAAGAACTCGAGTGCTAATACAAAACAACTCCACCAAGCACCTGACTTTCTTCATCATTTTTCTTCCTTCTTCATCATCAAGACAAGGAAACCAAAACCGTGGTGGAACAAGGGTGAAAAAACCATATTGTAAACAAAGCTTAAGGTAAGAAAAACAAGCTTTAAACTCAATTTTTCTCTTCTTTTTTGTGTTGTCCGAAAATGGCACTTACCTAGCTCCTTTTTCCTTCATCTTCCCACGTGAATACCAAGCTTCATCAAGCCCTAGCTAGCCAAAAACTTGGGCAGAAAGATCTCTTATGAGACTTAAGGTAAAGTTCTTCCTAGCACTCATTTGGTGCTTTAAGCTTAATCCCTTCCTTCATCTTGTTAGGAGTCTTAAAGACCCTAAATTTGCTTCTCTTTCGTTCATCTTGTTGTGGCCGAAAATTGAGCCCATCAACTTGGTTTGACTTGGCCGAAAATAAAAGGAAACAGGGGAGGAAAACCAAGCTTGGAACATAAGGTTAATCATCATCTTAAACCTTATTTTAATACCTTAAGGTGTGCATGATGGGTAGTTTGATTATGGCTGAAAATAAGGCTTGGAAATAGGTTTGAATGAGCTAGTAAATGAACATAAATCTATGCTAACACTGGTGATTATGTTCTTGTTGATTTAAGGGATTAAATGCCATTGTTGTTAAGTTTAATGTACATTATTGTGAAGGGGGAAATGTGGACTGATATTTATGTTGATTATGTCCAAGAAGGACTTTTATTATTTTGGGTATTTAGGTCTGAAAATATTATGTGTTGAGACATAGAAATAGTAGCTAAGTTATGCCAAAAAAATTATAAGCATTAAGTAATTAAGTGCTTTTAAGAGTGTTATGAATATGGTATAAATTATAGTGTAAGTTGTAGTATTTGTAGGAACTGTATAATTCCCCAACTCGTAATCCATAATTAGCGGTAATTACGCTAAACTTAACAAAATCGCAGCAGAAATTAAACTAGCCCGATGTTACCAACGTTAGTCACCGACGTGACTAACTAGGCCTTTCAAATACATACATACATACACAACCGCTGTGATAACCGAGAGATAGTAATTTCCACAACTTACAATCCTTATACAGTATACATGTGAGCATTCTAATTTAATCAAAATAATACAACGGGATTAAAATCCCAAATAATGAACCCAAAGGGGTAGTATATATCTAACTTGAAATACCCGAACATAAATATGGTGATTAAATTATTCTAATATGTCATTTAGAGGCCTAATTATTCCTAAAAATCTTTGGTGAAGAAAGTAAAACCAAAAGAAAAGAGAAAACACGTAAAAAGCACAAAACGTAAAAGCGGGTGTTACGCAACCATAGGAGGTATGCGACCTCGAATAGGATCCTAGATAGATTCCTAAGGCTTAATTATGCCTAAATAGTATGTGGGAACAATTCCCGAAGGAAACGGATCCATATAGTGGGTTAAAAACGCAACGAGCTTTAAAGCACGTTTTTCGAGAAAAGCCGTAAACGTGACTTTAAGTGGTCAAACAGACCAGTAAAATTATAGTTTATCATATAACTATAATAAAACATTAATGGAAGCTTAAGAACCATTAAAATTAAAGAAACGAGAAAAATCCAGAAAATGGGCCCAGTTAGTGAATAGTGTCGAACCGGGGAATTAGGAGTGTTTCTTGCGAAAAGACGAAAACGCCCCAGCTTACATTTACATAGGGGGCCGGTTTTTTTATGAATTTTCAGCACTCTCCCCTCTCAAATTAATAAGATAACTACTAGTTAAAGGAAGAAAGTCAAATAAAGCAAAAAGCAAAAAAGTAACAAATACCCCATTTTTGTTCTCTCTCTCCATCACTTTCTTTTCCTTCCAGTTGAACTCCCCATCCCATCTCTGCCATTTTCTCCCCCTTCTTTCCCCACTGAGTTTTCTTCTTCTTCCTCACGCCAAAGAAGAGCTTCCATGGCTTCCCAAGCTTCTTTTGCTTGTCCAAGCTTCAATAAAGCTCCAAATCAAAAACTAACTACATATTCTTGCTCCTCTCATCAAGGGCTATCTTTCCCTCTTTTCAAAATCCCAAATGGATGTAGTTGACCACCATGGGTATAGCACCATTGAAGGAGAAAATCAGATTTTCTTGAGCTTAACATCTCCTCTTTGTTTTAAGGTAAGAAAATCCAAAGAAATTCATCTTTTCTCCATTTCCCTTACCAGCCGGTTTTAGCTTCTCAAGAGAGTTTATTTCTTGTTTTGTATGAGCCTCAATCCATGCTTCAAGAGGGTGGTTGGAGCCTTCCTTTGATTCATGAGCAAAAACCTATTCTAGAACTTCCAAAGGTAATACCTAATCTTTGCGCCCTTAAGCATTTCTAAAGTGTTCTAGAGTCATTCCAAGGGTTAAGAGTTTAATTGGTGCTCATTCCCTTGGGTGTTGGTCTTGTGTGGTGGCAATGTTAATGCCCATGACCGAAAATCAAGATAAGTAGAGAAGAGAAAGAAAAGAAGGATTGGAAAGAAAATACTTGGGAGCTTAAGGTAAGAAATCTACCTTAATGTATATCCTATATGTTTTATAATTATGGGATGGTAAATTTAAAAGAATGAACCAAAAAGTGAGTTGAGAATGTGGTGTTTAGTAGTTGGAAGAGAGAATTGTGAATTGTGTTGATTTGAGGGTCTAAGTGCCATTACAATTGAGATTGTGTATTATATTGTGTTTAATGAGATTTGAATGAGTATTGTGTGCTGGTAGAATCCATGATGGATTTGGCTAGTGAAATTGGTTTAAGTGAATGGATGATGAAATGATGTATTTGGGAATGTTAGGATTGTAGGTGAACTATGGCAAAATTCGGTGAGAAATATAGTGTTTTAGGTGGTGATATGAGTTTGGAGAATCCAAGGGTTAACAAGGAGTGGAAAGGATTTGAATTGTGTTAATTAACCACATTGAAGTATTGGTTGGAGGATGGAATGGAGTGTGCAAAATCTGTAGCACAAATGGGTGGAAAAGTCATGGATTATTGCTAGAATGAGCTAGAATGTTTAACTTTGTAAATGGGGAGTGAACTTGGTATTGGAGATGCATTTGTCTTGGAAGAATTTGGAATGGTCAAATGGGTTGAGAATAAGGTAAGAACTGTTAAGAGAAGTTTTGGTAATGCACTGGGGGTATAAGTGAAGAAAATGAGAGTGCAAAATTTGTAGAATCAAGCAAGAATTGAGTGATAAGGTTGAGCAATGATTTGAGGAGGTTTAATGAGTGTTTAAGGTGTTATTACATGTTTGGAAACATGTGGGAAGATTAGGAAAAGATTGGGTGAGGATTAAGGATGGAATTGAGGTTGAAAAACAACAAGTGTAGCAGCTTTTAGCAGGGTCCGGGATTTAGTCCTTGGACAAAGTCCCGGACCACACCTTAAAAAGCCCCGAGAACAATACTGGAGGGTTGGTCCGGGACTTAAGTCCAGGGCCAAGTCCCGGCCCAGGTAGAAAAACCTGTCGGAAGTTACAGAATGAGGTGGTCCGAGAGTGTAGGTCCGGACCAGGACCCGGACCCCCCTGAAATCATGCTGTGAGTGTTTTAATGGCCCTAAATGGTGGGGGTTTGAATGGTAATGAGGTTAGATGATGATTAGGACTTGTTTGATGACATGTAAAGGTCATTAAAAGTGTAAACAAGTATGAGAAGTGAATGAGGAAGTTGGGAACTTAAGAACACTTGAGCAAAGATAAGACTAACGGGATAACAGGGTTAAATACGGGCATACCATCATTTACATACCGTATTGTCTTGATGTTAATAGAACCCTTAAAATGTTATCAGTGAATCGTGAATAAACCGAGGAACGTAAGGTGACACGGTAGAGTAACTCCATGATGAAATGTATGTTTTTCTTGCAACTTGTGTCCTACCAAGTTCACTCGGCTTATGTGCTATTTGCTTGTGTGCCGACTTAACAAGATAAAAGCACGAATATGATTTATCACACTTGATATGTATCATGATTTGTTGTATGTGCTAACCAACCTTGTATGATTGCGTGGTCCAACTTAGTGTTGTAGACTGACTCATAGATGAGTAATGCGTGGTTAGTGACTCGTAGTGAGAGTCTATATACAAATAATACAAATAATAAAAACGTGGAGAAATACTAAGAGAACTCAAGTTTGAGACCAACGAAAATGCAACCTTATGAACTCACTTGAACATGAGAGAGATGCATAGGACTTGTAAACTCCCATTAACGTAAAGAACCGAAACGAACAATCCACGAATAATTAATAGTGGAAAGTTGCAAGAACCTCTGAAATACCCCAAACCTATGTATGATAAGTAAACATCAATTTATGATGTAACAAGGCTAAAACATGCCTTAGAAACATTGGTAGACAATTTAAACCGAACAAAACACAAGAAAAACACCATTAAAGTCAATTTAAGTAAATAATTGCTCTAGACTTGGTGTAACCTTGATTAGGACCCAAGGTCATTATTAGACCTTATTAACATGCTAATGAACATGTTAAATGAATTACCAAAGAAAACCAAGCTCAAAACAAGTTTAAACACAAATTATGCTTTAAGGAGTCTTAAAGCACGTTTTGAAAAATTGTCTTAGAAATGAGTTTTGAGTGGCTAGTTGACCAAGATTATACCTTAATCAACATGTGTACACTTAGTATCACATTAGGAAGCCTAAATCAATGAGAAATCAAAAAATTCATAAATTTGTGCACTAATTATGAATAGTGCCCAAATAGTAAAATTTAAGTAATAAATCTTCTTTGGTTGGTCAATGGTCAAATGACCATCCTAATGAACTATGGGGCCGGTTTTCCTAGGTGACTCATCACCTAACTTATTCAGATTATTTACAAGAGAGGAAAGAGGGAGGAAGTTCACTATTCTAAAAGTAACAAAATATCTTACCTTACTTTACTTCCTTCTCTCTCTTCTCCTCTCATTTCTTTCCCTCCCAACCGGTGACCACCTTCTTCCTCTCTTCTTTCTCACATAAAGGAGCAGAACTCCATTGTTCTTCATTCTCTTCAACTTCAAATGCTTGCCAAATACAACTCCAAGCTCCAAATCGAAAACTAAGCACATATTTGTCTTAGTTAGACCAAGACCTTCAATCCTCTCTTTTCAAGATTCCAAAACCAGAAGTTGGACTCCATTGAAGGAGCTCCATTTGAAGGGGAAATCGTATTTAAGAGCTAGTTTACACTCTCTTTGGTTTAAGGTAAGAAAAGCTTCAAAAATCATCATTTTCTTTATTTTCCTTACTTGGCCGAAAATGCCTTCTCATGGGGGTTGTTTTACTCCTTGAACTAGCTTTATTTCAAACTCCCAAGACTATAATAAGTCTTGCCTTACTTCATTATCAAAGCCCATTCCAAATTTCAAAGGTAAACATCCATTTAGTGCATTAAGTAATCCTTGGAAACCTAGGGAATGATTCCTTAAGTTTAGGTGCAATACTTGGCACTTATTACATTATTTGAATGTTGATTAGAATATTGGCAAGTGAACAAGTCCTTGGCCGTTTTCAATCAAAGAAACCAAAGGAAGAGAAAGTGAGAAACACTTGAGAAAAACAAGGTAAATTACTTACCTTAAGGTGGTTTAATGCTTTAAGGGATGGGGTTAGATAGGTGCCAAATGTAGCTTAGAGCTTACATTATATAATGGGTTATATAACCTAGGAAAAAGAATTTGAACAAGCTTGTGAACTTGTGACTAAGGAGCCAATGGAAAATGAGTTAGTAAGAAAGCATAAGGTGAATTATAAGAGAATTATAATTGTTATGAGATTGATGGGTGTAATTGCAGGTTGAAGGCTATAAATGTGGAAAATTCAGTGTTTAAGTTTAAGTCATTTAAGGGCCTAAGAGCCATGTCATTTAAGAGCCTTAGTGCTATACAATTTAAGATTATTGCACTAAATTGAGTTTGTTATGAATGGCTTGATTTGGGTGAGAAATATCATGAGAAAGGGGTTTGTTGATTGTGAGATGGTTGAATGAGAAAAAACTATGTGTTGGGCAAGATAATATACTAGAGAAGCTATGGCAAAATTTGAGTAGAAAGCAAGTGTTTTAAGTTGTGGTTGTGAGTTTTATGACCTAGGTTGGACTAGGAATCATTGAAGAAGATTTTGGCAGAAATGACTAAACTAAAGTGTTCTTGAGGAGTAGGATGGCTTAGTGTTGTTTAGGAGGAGTTTGAGGTCGAATGGGTGGATTAAACACACCAAAATGGAGGTATGAGGCATGCATTGTATTGTGCAAAATTTTGTAGGAGAATGTTGTATAAATGTCTTGAGAGGTTTAGGTATGAGCTAGAGAGTATAAGCTTGGATGGTGATGAGTGGACTTGGGTGATGGAGGTGAAAACAATAAGAGAATGTTAAAACTTGTCAAGGGAATGGCTAGGAATGTATGAGAGTGTATAACCATTTGAATGGTGAGTAAATTGAGTAAGGAGATGGAAGTGTCTAAGGAGGATTTAGCATGGTCAAGATAAGTGAGGAAAGGATGTAAAGTGTTAAGAGTATGATTAGGGATGCACATGTATGTACAAGTTGGGAATGATGAGAAGTAAGTGTAAAGGAGAGGAAGTTGTGCATGGAGATGCAGTATAACTTTGAGAACTTTGAGTAGCTTGGGTAAAGGACATAAGGATGAATAATGATGCTTTAGGTGTGGTCAAAGTGGTTATGAGGAAACAATTGGGATAGTTAGGGTTTTAGGCAAAGTTTACATGTTGGAAGTGTAAGAAACTAAGTTATAAGTGTTAGGAATTGTGTAAGAATTTGAGTAAATGATCGAGGGATTGAGCATGAGTTTGGTGGTTGAATTAGGAGGATTTTAAGGTGCCAAAATGATGTTAAAACTTTCTAGAATACTTGTGGAGAGGTTAGGAAAAGATTGGGTAAGAATTGAGGTTTAAAAGAGGTCAAAAACAGCAATTCTGGACACATTTAGCCTTGGTCCGGGTTTGTAACCAAGTACATAAACCCGGACCAGTTCAAAAACTAGGCAGAGAGTGGAATCCATGTCTGGTCCAGGTTTATATCCCGGTACACAAACCCGGACCAGTGCATTTTTAAGGCAGTAAGTACACCCGAGAGATGGTCCGGGTTTACAACCTCGGACACAAACCCGGACCACTCTAAAAAGGCTCCAAAAAGTTGAAAAATGGGGTTTTAAGGTAGGGGCTTGTTTGGTAATGATATTATAAGATTGTTAGGACATAATTAATGACATATAATGGTCATTAGGGGCATAAACAAGCTTGAGAAATAATGAGGAATGATTAGTTTATGTGGTTAAGATCAAACTACAATGAATTAGTGGCATTTAGTTGGAAATCATTAGTGATGATATGAGCTAGGTTAATTAAAGAAATTAACCACATTATTGGATGAATGTTATAAGATTTGAGTATTTGGACTCCAGAGGAGAGTAGGCAACCGAACGACCAACGGTGAACGACATGGTTTTCTTGTAGTCTGCTTGCTAACGAGGTGTCCCTCGGCTTGTGTGCTATTTGTTTATGTGTTCCGACTAAACAAGATAAAGCATGCAACCGGTTTATTGTATTGTTGTGCATTGTTTGAAACTAACACAACTTACCTTGAGAACTTACTAACAATGTTTTGTAAAGAATTGTGTGAGAATAAGGAACATTCCCTAATATTGGTTTATTAGTAACCGAAAGAGGTTAACTAACAAACATTGTCATTGAGACTTCTACTAACTGGAACTTGGGGGGTGAGGAATCCGGGACTGACTCCGGTCATGCATGCTGAGTTAGGAGGTCGGTATCCTTATCAGGTCCGTCCTCCATTGAGACTTGTCTTCGGACTTGTCGCCTAGAGTCGACAAATAGACTCGGCCACCTTGGATTACGGTTCAAGGTGGGAGGAAAGATTAAGATGGTGCAGTGGGATCACCTAAATCCCAATTTAAGAAATATTGTTTATTTAACCAATGGAGTTGATAGCTCATTGGCTAGGGTTACTCTTGACCCGACAAAGATAAACACGGAGATAAGACTTGTGACTGAGATAAGATAAGACTTGAGACTGAGATAAGATAAGACTTGAGACTGAGATAAGACTTGAGATGAGATAAGACTTGGACTGAGAATAAGAAAAATCATAACATAAGGAGTTAACAGCTAACTCACTTACTTAAGGAACACTTTTAAGTCGTTCATTGTGTTTTAAACTATAATTGTTCATATGTGGTGTGGTGTTTATTGTACTTCTTATTTATGTTGTATTAATAATCAACCGCATGCTATCGACAAGTAGTCGTCGTAGCCCCGTTAGCTTGGGGGTTATAAGAGAATCGTACCAGCGAAGGTGCTGAACCCCTAGGGGCATCCATATTTATTTTGCAGGTGAACGACAGAAGACGACCGTCCTGAGAGTAGGATTAGGTAGAAGTACTTCGGGTTGTTTTCCTTTTGTTACACGAGTTGTGCATGTACACTCGTTTAGTAAATGGTATGGCATGTAGTATGATGTATTAGGATATGAGAAACTTGTACTAAGAATATGTATTTGGTTAAGATTTTGTATACACTAATGTTCGGTATATTCGGGTCCATCAGACCGTAGCTAGATCTTGGAGTATTTAGTATGCCTAGTTAGTCACGTGGGTGACTAACGGCAAGTAACACCAATTTTTGTAAGAATTCCGCTGCAATGATGATATATGTAAATGGAGATTTATGAGATGAGTATGGCTTAAGAGTTGGGGTGTTACAACCTCTATTAAGAGAACAAAGATAGTTCAAAGATATGAACTCCTGAGAAAAGTAAAAAGAGATACAAGGGACCACTAAACTCCCTTTATAAGATAGTCGACCTCCTAACTGAGGATCCGACCCGGTATGAGAAAATGACCCGATTGTATAAGTATTCGAAATGTTGGGGCAACCCTTAAATCTGAGAATACAGGAACTTGAGAAATTTCCCTAAGTCATTAGATGACATCAAGAGAGGTGCTTCTAGGCTAATGTACATAAACATATTGTGACTCCGAGAGAGGAGTATTTGGGAATGTGAGAAGTCTGGTAGAGGTATGGAAGTTGTGAAAGTAAGGAACTAAGAGAGTAGTTCCGGTAGTTAGATGAACCTTCCACCATGCTAGACCCGGTGTAGGGTTGAAACCGGGAAGTAAGACTAGACTTGAAAGCCCGATGGTGAGTCTTGTGAATGTCTCTGCCCGGAGGCCATGTGTATTGGTTTAAGAATTATTCAAGAGAAGAGTAATTGAGAAAGTAAGATTGAGACCGTAGTGTCTATAAAACTTAGAGAACGAGTAAACTATATTGAACGATGAGAATAAGGCGTTAGTGAGGTAGACACCCTTAGGGCCAAAAGGGTGAGAATGTGCAAACTAACAATTAATGTGTTAGTTGTGTTTGTATTCTTAGTTTGATACTTGTTGTGAATGCGAGCATGTTGTATGTTTATTACACTTCATGTTATGATTTAAATAAAATCAATCGCATGCTTAGACGAGAATTAGTTGGGTGCGACCCGGTAGTAGCGGTTGCACGACTACCATACCAGCAAAGGTGCTGAGCCCCTTTGGGGCCACCCATTCTATTTCAGGTACAATGAAGATGAATACCGTTCGAGAGTAGTACGGGATGGCGGTTAAGCATGGGTAGTTGATTTAAGTACAACTGTATTTGTATGTATTGGTAGGGTAAGTCCGAATGTGTTATCGGCATAGAGATTATAAATACTCGGTATATTGGATTGAGTAAGTATTGTATTGATTGAGGATGTAGTGTGTGACTTAATTTAGTAATTAATGAGATTTGTATTTGTTTAAGTACTCGGATATTCCGGTCCATCAGACTGTTACTGTATGGAGTTAGGCCTTGTTAGCCACGTGGGTGGCTAACGACATTGTTTCACCCACCGTAGTATTGGAATTGTCCCCTGCGATTGTATTGATGAACGAGGTAATTATGTATTAATGACGGGATTAGCTATAGGGGTGTTACATAACTTCCCAAATGTGACAGCCCAGCCTAATCAGCCCACATGTGTGATATTGTCCGCTTTGGCACGCAGGCCGCACGACTTAGTTCCTGGGACCTGTGGGTTATGGGCCCACAGGTCCCAGGAACAAAGCCGTGCGGCCTGCGTGCCAAAGTGGACAATATCACACATGTGGGCTGATTAGGCTGGGCTGTCACAGATGGTATCAGAGCCAGACCCAGGTCGGTGTGCCAGTGGGCCCGCGAGGGCGCTGGGCTCCCAAGGGGGTGGAGTGTAATACCCTTGAGGTTTACCTCCCACATCGGTTGGAGAGGAGAACGAAGTGTGCCTTATAGGTGTATGGATACCTCTTCCTTGTGTGACGCGTTTTGGGGCTAGGAAACCCAGGAACAAATCCGTGCGGCCTGCGTGCCAAAGCAGACAATATCACACATGTGGGCTGATTAGGCTGGGCTGTCACACCAAATCCCTCACTCCAATGACATTCTTCGCTGTGTTGTGTAAAAATGGTTAGGCCACAATGGGCTTAGCATAAATTGCTGAGTATAATTACGTGTAACCGCTAGCTAACGGGCTACATATGACTAATGTTGAGTGAGCATGCGATTAATTATAAAACAATACATGTATACAACACACAACGCTCAAGCATGTTTCTTAATCATCTAATCAATCGTAAAATTTCATCACAACAGAAACAAGACATCAAAATAGCGAGTCGGTATTCTTCTCTTCATTCCTAGGTCTTGAATTCTTTTGGAATCTTGGAATAGACCTTAACTTACTTATCTTGGATAATCCACACAATGGGATCGTCTCTTACTTTAGTTAATATTTTAACTTAATTTGGGTATATTTAACCTTGTTAGAAGAGTAATGAACTCCTTAATAAACCACCGTCGTAGTGACGTATATTGAGTCGGGTATGTATGAACCCTGTTAACGAGATAAAAAACTATCGTATGCATAACTAACTGGGTACCTTTAAGCCCATAGGTGAGTATAAAACTCCCTAAACCCCATCAAGAATGACGTATATTAAGTCGGGCACCTTTAAACCTGGTGGGTGAGTGTAAAAACTTCCTGTACAACCACCGTCAGGAATGACGTATATTTAATCTGAAAGTTGATCCAATGCAGGTGCCAACCTCCTAACGCAACATGCATGGCCAGAACTTCATGGACTTCTCACTCTTCCCTCGTAACACGAACTCATTGGAAGTCTCATTGGAACAATCGTCCTACTTCTAGAGTATTAGGGTTGTTTGGTACCAGGGAATAGCATTACAATTCTTGGAATTGCAGTTATTCCTCTGTTTGTTACGAAGAAAACCAATTCCAAGAATTTAGCTTATTCCAATTTGCTGGTAACTCACTGGGAATAGTATTCCCTGCTAAAACGCTGAGAATTGCTATTGCAAGCGAGTGACTAGAGATTATCTAAATACTCGATTAAGTTAAAATATATGTATATATTCAATTATAGTGTTTATTTATTATTCTTTGTTAATATTTTAGTTACAATTAATTATAATTATATATATACATATTAATTTATAAATAAATTATTTTTATATATTAAAAAAATAAAGAAATAAACCATTTTATTATGAGCAAATATATTAAATGTTATATATATTAAAATAAAATATTATGTATTATATATTAGTATTTAATATAAAAAAATAAAATATATTAATACTTAAAATAAGGTATATTAAATAATATTGAATAAAAAAACCATTGAAATTTAAGAAACAATTCTTACTAGTTTATAAAATAATTGACTATAAGCGATATATGTGTATAGCTAACACTTACTATTTCAATATTATTTGATGTTCAATTGTTTAATATAAAATATAATTATTTTGTTTATTTTAAACACACATTCTTAGTTAAAACAATATATTTCTATTAAATTAAATATTACTTAATGAAATTCAAAACATAAATTTAAATTTAATGCTAGTATGCCAAGAAATGAAAAATAAGTATATTAGCATATAAAATTGTTCTTTAGTTATTAAGCACGGTATAAAATCTATAATAACTTTTTTACATATTTAAAACCTAATAGTTTGTAGAAATAATTTGAAAATTTATCATTACTTAGCAACTACAATACTTATAATTAATCATTCTGAATATACTATTTTAATATAATTAAAAGTTTATATTGTAATTTATTAGTTTGTTCTTTTCCGTGTAGAATGTTTTATTGAATTTGAATAAGTAGTAATAGTTTTAAGAGACGATTTATCCGCATCTAAATAAGTAGTATGATGTTCAATTTATATTGATCACATTCATATTACATGCTAGTATATTGTTTCTTATATGTTCTATATACTCAATAATTACATGTTTATATTTATAGTATCAATTTCATATTATCCAAAAAATTTAAATAGTAGAATGTTTTTAAATAATTTACTGACTTATTTTTTGGGTTCTTATAATTATAAAAATAAACTTTATTAATTCAGTAATAAATATATATATTTACATATTTTCAAGTTAATATATATAATTAAAATTTATAGTTTATCATACAATAAATAATGATAATGTGCTACATATCGATGATAGATACGTAACTGTATACTTTATTCAAGTCTATTCCTATCATTATTCTGCAAACCAAACAAAAGAAACATCAAATTTCAAGTATTCACATCATAACTACCAAATGTGGACATATTCTATTCCTAGAATTCTATTCCAGTAATCTTATTCTAGGAATTAACATTCCAATAGCCAAATGACCCGTTAATTCGAATGATCTCTATTCCGAATGTCAACTATATATTAGAGGGAAGTTAATTAGGAAATTCTCATATAGTATTTCCATTGGATGGTTAGTATACTCTAACCTCTAAGTTCTCTAACCATTATCATATGTTTCGTATGTGTGTTTTATATTTACTCTAACGTGTAGTTAGTAGCACATAACATAGAAGGTCAAGGTTAGATAAGTGTAATAACACATAACAACATAAATAAGTCATATTCCATGCAATTATCTTATTGGTCATTTCACACAACAGATAACACACAAGCCGATGTCACTCGGTAGCACACAGGGTACATGAAATCATATCATACACCGGAAAAGAAGCTCGTCTAACTCCCGGCTGCCGTCTTGACTATCGTCCCGACTATCCTGATCCTGTAATTGGATCAACCGAGAGTTTCATATATTTATTACATTTGTTACAACGATTTCTCAAATTACGGTTTCCTCTTAATTAAACGTATCAACTATATATACATGTGTGTGTATATATGTTCTCATAATTCCTCACCACATTAGGCATACCATTAAGCCCTTTTATACTTAATGTAGCATAATGTAATTTTCTTAGTGTTACATTATGCAGTCTCATATTTTAGGAATCCTATACTAATCCCTATGAGTTATACAACTCTAATCTCTTACTCTATTAACCAAAGTCCTAATCTTTGATTATATATATACTCCCTTCAAATTAAATGTCATACTAAGTGACTTTTATCCACTTAACCTTAGTGTATTTATATAGACACACTTGTACTTATAATTGTTATTGTTATTAATAACATTATATCAATCCTCCAATAATTCCAACTTTATAATTCAACCACCATCATATATTTCTGAAAATGTAGACCAATTTTTCCAATAATATACATATATACTTATAAGTTTGTTATCATAACGTTCAAAGTCACACTTATAGGATATTAATTCCTAATTATTTTATAATTCTTATATATATATATATATATATATACTCATATGTATTTATATTTCATATATATATTATTCTCCCAAATGACATAACAACTTTATTAATCCTTGATATGCCTTAAACTGTCATGCATAGCATGACTAAATATCCTAATACTTTTGTTTATTACATTATAGCCCCAAATATCATCCAAAGTTTACACTTAAATTCTTTAATACTTATATAACCTGCAGTTTTGATTTCCCGCCTAATAATTCCCAAGTTTCACTTTTTATTCTTTCAATACCAATTAGCACCTAACCTATTCAATTTTTGAACACCCCCCAAAACTTTTATTATTTACGGTTTGGCCACATATCTTTTCTATTCTTTACAATTTACCACTAATTACATTTATCTTTGATTCCCAAACATTCCCTTACATTCTCGGAATTCTAAACAGACCCCAAGTATCTATTTTCAGTTTCTACACTAACTTTCTCATATTTATGGTTTTACCCCACTATTCTTTGTCATCTTAAAAATACACCAAAATTCTTACTAAATTCCAAACTCAACATTTCTTTCCCAATTTTGGATCAACCCTCTAACTCCAAATAGGTTTAACCATGTTTATTTCATTCTCCTCTAGATTTTCCCAAAATGTGAATTGACCCCTAAACTTCCCTAAGGTTTTCAATTTAATCCTTAACTTTACCGAATTTCTAATTTTTCATTCCTAATCAATTTCAATACCCAACTTGGCCTATTTATTATCTAACACCCCAAGTTTTCCAAAAACACCAAATAGCCCACAGAGTTTTCTAAACTTTACAAATGACTTCTTAACTTCATTTAAACTTATAATTTCCATTACTTACCAAATCATTCTCAAACTTTCGGCCCCATATTACCCAACACTACTAATGTTATTTCCTTAACATTGTATAGCCTATAGTTGGTCCTTATAATTTTTATGTCATCAAATGACTTATAATTCATTTTAAGGTTCCTTTTTACCTTAGAATAAATCCAATCACCTCCTAAACATCCACCAACTTTTCTTAGTGCTGTATTCACCCAAACAAATATTATAACCTAGATTTCTACAAATAACATAGCTAGGTTATCACCTATGCTTTTAAAGCATATAATATATCAAAAGCTCATAAAAGCAAGCCTAAACATTTGGCTATTATACAAACCATAATATAAACTTATACACCCGAATTTCCACAAATCCAAGTCCATTCTCGGACATATTCACACCCATAGTCCCAAAGTTTCAGTAATTGCCAAATAAGTCACTTAATCTTTATAAAGTGACATTATGCTCCTAAATCATTTCCTATTAACCATGTGTTATAATATATGTTTATACTCATCCTTAGGTCCAAGTAACCATTTTTAACAGCTTGAACTCGGCCATACTTAGTTCTTAGCATTAAACAACTTTAAAACACAAAATAAGCATTAAGGTAAAAATGTTCACCTTAAGCTCCCAAGACTGATTTTTCTCTCAATTTTGGCCTATATTTAAAAATATATTAGGATTAGATAATTATGTTAATATCAAGCTCCAGTGGAAGTTAACAAGCTCTAGGGCTTAGTCAAGAGACTCACCCTTCTTAAGATAATTTTTCTCCTCTTAAATTCCTTCAACTTTCGGCCAGCACCTAGGATTTCTTGGAGTTCCCTTCGGCCATGTTTACAGGGAAGAAAATGAAGACAAGGTTAGGGTCGTATGACACCTTAACACAATGATAGAAAGATCTAAGGCCTTAAAGCACAAAATGTGCATTAAGGAAGAAGGTTCACCTTATGGATCACAAATGATATCTAGCTCCTTCAAACTTTCAGCCAACTAGATAAAAACATGTAGGAAGTGAGCTTTAAGTAGATATAAGAGTAGAACATGAGTTAAGCACTTAAAACCCTAATTTTAGAGGATTTACCTTAGGTAGAAACTATGGTTGTTCTCGGCCCTCTTGGGTTTTGTAGAAGAACACAATTTGTGTATGAAAAGAGTGGTAAAAATAGGTTAGAAGAAGTCATGGATTTTGGCCATAATTAATCCAAGGAAAGACTTAGTGCTTAAAGCACATTTTTTATACCTTAAGGTTGAAGAAACATAGCTTGGATCCATCCTTTAGTGGTGGCCGAATTTTATCCTCAAAATGGTGATGGAATTTCAACTTTTGGTCAAAAGGAAGGTAGGTTATGCTCCCCTTGGCTTGTAGATGAAGAAGGAGGAAGTTTTAAGTGAAAAGGGTGAAGGAATCTCAATCCACCATTATTGCCATGGATGAGTTGAAATATCCCTAAGAATTATAAAAATAATGAAGGCTTGACTATATAGGGCTAACATGTTCCAATGATGGATTCAGTAAATTTTACATGAACTAAGGGTTCAAGGAACCTCTATTATATTTATAAAAATAATTATGTAGTCTAAAAGGGAATTAAACCTCACATGCGATTATAAAATTAAGGGGAACATTTATAAGGAGTAAATTAAATAATAAAAATCGGTGTAGCATGAAATATATATATTATTACATGAAATGATAACACGAATTACTAAGATGAAGGTTGAAAGTGTTTTTACCAGCCAACATAAATTATGAATATTGAATGGCTCGAATAATAGCCTCTCTTCTACTCTCTTCATTTTCTTCTCATAATAAGCAAGAAATCTACATGCTGGCCTCTCCTCTTCATATTCCCCTCATACAATAACTTAATTGACAAATGAATATACAATCCAGCAATTTTCCTTTCACTCACGGTTGAAATTATCTCCTTCATTCTCTCATCATGTTATATATATATACACATGTCAGCCCTCTATTTTCTTCACTCAGTTAACTGGCAAATCACCTTTTATTTTCTTCAAATCTCTTCACAGTAATTTAGCAACCAGCTCTCTTCTATTCCTACTCTCTTCATATTCCATCCTCTCACGTGCAATCAAACTGGCAAAGGAACATACATAATAGCGTCTCTCTTCAAATTCTCTTCATCCACCTTCTTTATTTATACGTAACTGCCGAGCTGGAAGTACATGTACTGTTTTATTTTCATTTCCATCAATCCTGCAATCTAACGGGCATAAGAAACATACATACTGGCACCTTCTCTTCATCTTCTCCATTCCCGGTAGTCTTGCAAACCAAACCCAATGGAACACAAATGATCAAGTGCCTCCATTCTCTTCATCATCTTCTTGCATCTGCACCTCTAAAAGCTAGATTTCAGAATCGGTAATGCTCTGTCCGCAAGCAAGGGAGTCCTTGCTCTGCATCTCCGTTTGTTCTCTTCTTGTTCTACATCAGAAACTTCATCCTCATCATGAAGTAGATTACTGGAACTGCTTCTACTCGCGTACCAGATTGAAGCAGGAGCATCATCTCCTTCTAGACCGCTTGCTCCACGTTCTCTTATATTCTCTTTTACTGGTGAAGGAACGCATCTGCACAATCAGAAGTGATAAAATACTGGAGCTACTTGCTCGCACACCATATATTCCACGGGAATTGTAAACAGTTCTTTACAAACCAGTAATGTACTCACACCCATATTCCCCTGTAATTTGTTATAACCATAGAAGTTTATGAATTCTTTTGTCACATAATAGAAGCATATTCAAGATAAATTGGCTAATAAATAATTGGTTTTTGGTATTACCGAAAAGAATAGGTGTGTTTTGAATGCCTACATAAGTTATAATGGAAACTTAAAATGAGGAATAACAAACAAATAATTATTAAGTGTTTTACGGATAAGAAATTGGGATTTGAAATATTTATGTTGTTAATTTTGTAGGGAAATCAATATGAAACTAGCAAGCGCTCCTGATGCGTCCCCGACGTGTCGTAGACGTATCGTGGACTTGAATAAAACTTTGATAGTTAGGGAAAGACACGAGATAAACTTAAACGGGAAACTCTATTTTGATTGAGAATTTACACACAGAAATTCACTCAATCTCCCTCGCCCTCAAACACGGACTCCGGGACAGTTTAGGACTTTATCCCAAAGTCCTCTACCCTCTCCTGACAGCCGCCCTACGGTTTCCCAACCGCTCCCCGACTGATCAGTCTAACAAACACAAAGTGTCATCATTCGACCCCAGTCCTAACCAGCTCACCAACTCTATAGCACCCACACACACACGCGCCTAAGTCTGATCCACACTTGCCCAGATAATCTCTATCTTTTTCTCTCTTGTACAAGCTTACCTACATATCATAATCAAAATGCAGTAGTATATATACGGTTAGTTAGGGTGTAACTACTGTCCTATAAGTCCCTAGACTCTAGGAGTCGACTACAGCTCCTATTATTCACATAACTACCACACTAGACTTGCAGAGAGTCTCCAACTTTATCTGAAGACGTTTGGACTACGTGTCGCCTTATGGTTGGTCACGTCGGCGGCAACTCTCTTGATTGGTCGAGCACCACTTGTGTGCCCACTTGTCTGATCTTGTCTGGCTCATTAATATTCATAAATGCGCTCTTAGATATCATTATAGCTATGTAATTCTTCTGATTAATAGCCCTTGACTTATCTTGTTCTCTTGCACATTAATGAGTTATGTTCTTGTCGCGTGCTAGTTGATCATGAGGGTATATGAGTTTGTATGAATATGTTGATCCTCTTGCAATCTTTTGTCTTTGATTTTCTTCTTAAGCATGAGAGATATCTTCGTGCGGTGTCTGACTTGTTGTATGTGCTAGAAGTTCTATCGTGAGCTCTCCTGGACAGGTGCCCGACTGTTTGGGCACATGTCGTGAACCGAGTGCGCTTGCAACCTTGCGTGCTAAGCCACTCTTTTGCCTGTCTATCTGAATCATAAAGCTTGACAAACATATTAGATAGACAATACAAGGTTTCTATCATCAAAACTAAAGGATCTTGACTTAACAATTTCCCCCTTTTGATAATGGAAACCTATATAAAATTATATGTACTTGGCAATTTGAAAATTCAAGAGATTCCCCCTAAGAAGGATTCCCCTTGAGTTTGTTAAAGGTTGAAAGATTAATTTGAGCAAACAAAAGATAACAGCTTTATTTATACTATAACCATAGGTAGAAAGTTCTTCACAAAGATATTACATAACACAAGGATAGTCATACTAACACAAGTACATATCTTTTCTTTCCCCCTTTGCCATACAGCAAAAATAGGGAGCAACTACACGACTTAAGATATTGTAAAGGCCATAACATTCCATAGAGTACAAACTACAAGTATGATCGAGATAATCTAGATAGAGTGACGTGTCTGGAGATCCCATTCAATATCATCTAGGCCAAAGGGTTCATCCTCCGAAAAGGAAACTTTTATCCAAGGTTTCTTAGCTATAGTGGATTCGATCAAGGGTGATTCGGCTGTGGTGGAAAGGTCTGACTCCTCAAAATCAACCGTGAACTTCATGTAGTGAGGAGAACGAGTATGTGACCGAGTTACACTTAAGGTGATAGGCCAAGCTGTAAGTGAGTCGAAGACTGGTTGAACATAGCTTTGGGCGACGTATTTCTTTGGATGTTTAGTGAACATAAATTTGCGAATGGTGGACTGAACTGTTTGCTCATTTGAGCTGGATGAGCTTTGTGGAGTTTGAGCCATTTCGTGAGATGTGTAGCAATGATTGTGAGTGGCAAATGAAGTGAGCAAGTATTTATAGACACTTGAGGATATGCTCAACGACTGATCGGTGAGTGGTAATAAATGCGGTGCTACGTCTTGTGGGCTATGTTTATAGCCTTTTTAGGTGTCAAGTTAGGAGATAGGATTAGTGGAATGGATGGGACTAAATATCTCTGATCATTTTACAATTTTAATCAAGGAAGAAGCAGCCAATACAATAAATTATTTCGTAACCAATGGTCTGATCATTCAAGTCGACAAAGAAACAGTTTGCATTTCATTTATATCAAAAGATTGACTCAGAAACAGATAGTCAATGGCAGCAAAAGCATAAAGGAAAAGAAAAATCTAACTTAAAACTAATTTTCTCACGGTCATCACTCATGTCTCTAAGAGACAAAGAACGCTCAGGCTATGTGGGAATCTATAAAATCTATTGCTCCTTGAACCATGTGATGAACACTTGGTTCAGTGGAGACAGCATGCATAGCGGTAAAAGTGACTCTTACTCGCTGAAGAACATCCCGAGCTGAAGTATCCAGACTGGTCCTCGACTTGTCGTGGACCGGTGAGAGACTTCTCTTCCTCTTATGCACTGATGTCTTTGCAATTGGTCTGGCCTCTGACTTCGAGTCTTCACTCTTTGTGGGCTTCTGAGCAACCACGAGCTTATCCCCTTTTGTCTTTATCCCCATCTTGGACAACATCTCTGAACAGATGTTGTTCTGACCGGTGCACGCACACACGTGGAACCTGTCGGTGTCCACTCTATTCTCAAGTAGCGCCGTGGTGACCACTCCCCCGTGCACTAGACCTTGGTTGACGTGGCGACTCTCCTCAATTGTGAGCAGAATCCTGACTGAAAGATCAATCTTCTCCTTGGTTTTTAGTGCGTACAACAGCCTCACATCCCTTGCATTGACTATGTGAGTGTGCTGGTTCTTGGGGTGATGTGTGGATGACCAAACTGCAAAGAACCCTGTCGAGGATTGACATGTCCACTGCATGGAAGTTTTTCATGGTTGCTCCTTTGTTGAGCAGATTTACCATCTTCCCTCCTTGATGTCCCAGGTCATTTCAGGTGGTCTCTTTGCGAATAACCAGTCCTTCGGGCTTTAGGTTGAAAGTCTTGCAAATCCAAGACTTGGAGATAGTTACTTGGACATTATGGACTGTGGAGGTGAGGTATTCATCGTCGTCGTTGCTCTGGAGTGGTCCTAGATGTCGCATATGTTCCTTGAGCATCTCGGTGTAGACTGGGATAGGCTTCTGGAAGAAATCTATCATCCTTGAAACTCCAGCAGTTCCTAGATCTCTCATAGACCCATTTGTTCCATCCATTCTAAGTCCAACGTCTTTGGTAAGACGGGACAGGATCGGTCGTTGACATTCTCAGTCTTAATCAAGGCTGGCTCTAGCTCCTTGAGCTTTTTAATCGCTTCAAGGACTGTGGTGGCCGGGACTTGACGTTAGCTCTTTTGGCTTGGGAGAGCTCCTCCAGCTCTTGAGTGTGTGGTAATGGTGCCAATGGTCCCTTGCCTTTGGCATTCCTTAGATGCTCACGCTCCTCGAGCGTGGGTATGACTGGTGACAGTGACTGTGTATCACTATCCTTTCTCTGAGGTGATCGAGGAGGTGTTGGGGACCAGTGGACGACAGGTTCTTCATACTGAGCGATGAGCTCAGCTTCCTCCTCTGAGTAAGGTGTTGTCACACCTTCCTCCTAGCCTTTCTCTTCTGTTGAAGCATCTTTTTGTGACTTGTCACACTTTGAACTTCTTCATCCTCCGGCTGGTGGACGATTGCCTCGACGACAGCTGAGGGAGTAGTTTCCTCCTCGTCGGTGAAGTGCAACTGGCGTGTTGCCCTTTCTGGTGTGAAGTGGCCTTTTTGTGGTGCTTCGTGTCTCTGGCTGCGTGTGGATGCGCGAGTTGCGTGACTAGTTGTAGCAGTTGAGTTGAGTGGCTTTGGATTTTTAGCTCTAGATTTCTTTGTGGTGATTTTGGAGGTTTTAGGTGAAGGAGCAGGAGAAGAAATTTCGGGTTCTTTGGTAGGGGTTGGAGTATGAAGGATTTTTGGTTTGAAGGTGCCGGATTGGATGAGGTAGTTTGTTTTAGGAAGATGGGCTTTTATATACTCTACCTCACTAGCCAGTAGTACCCCTTATTCTACCACTTTTACCGTGAGTTGATCTTCCTCTTCCTTGGTCAGGCGAGTTGGCTATTATGTCGGCTGTGTGTCGGCCACTTGTTGAGATGAGGCCTCCTTGAGGATGGTTTTAGCCTTTGATCGAAGAGCAGCCTTGGGTGCCATTTAGGTTTAGGGAATTAGTACTGGACTTTAGGACTTTTGATCGGGTGTTCTTGAGCGGCTGTGAGGCATGGGTTCTTTGCACAGAGCTCATGAGATTGTTTGTAAGAGAGAAGAGAAATTGCTTTGAAATCATATAGAGATTAGAGAGAGTGAGGGTAATAGTGTGACAGAGAGCGAAACTCTCGTCGCCTTTTATAGTTATCAAGTAACAGTCGGCGACCGCTCCTCGTCCGCTCGCATGACATGTCCTAACAGCACTATTCATAACAGGCAGCGGTCGTGACGGTTGTCAACAATCCATTGAAAATTTTCCCGTTTCTAATCGTTGCACACTCCCTATTCTAACCTTACTTTTGTGGAAATGTTGACATATCTTTTTAAGAGTTTCGTTTGACATGTTTTTCCATGCATTACCGTCCGTTGACTACTGAACGACTTCTTTAAAGGTGTTGCTAACGTGTCAGTGACCGATCGTGTGATTTAAAAGAAAGCCTATCGTGTTAAATGAATATCATTCCCAGATCATTAACAATCTTGTTGAATCTTTCTCTACTTAATGGCTTAGTAAAATGTCAGCTAGTTGGTCTTAAGTAGAAATGTACTTTAAACCACAACTAATTCCTTTTCACAACAATCTCTAAGAAAATGATGTCTAATGTCAATGTGCTTGGTATGAAATGATGCAAAGGATTTTTGGAAATAGTGATGGCACTTGTATTATCACACATAATGGCAACGTACCCGTCTTGACTCCATAATCACCAATTTGCTGTTTGAGCCATAAGAGTTGAGCCCAATAGCTTGTCGCGGTTATGTATTCAGATTCAGCAGTTGAGATTGCTACACTTTGTTGTTTTCTTTGATCCCCATGCGATCAAACATGATCCAACAAAAATGTTGTTCCTGACGTGCTCTTTCTATCAATGATAGATCCTCCATAATCTGCTTATGAAAATCCTACAATGTCATATTAGTGAATTTTAGGATAAAAGAGACCAAGATTCATGGTTCCTTTAAGTAACGTATGATTCTTTTCACAACTGTGAGGTGACTTTCTCTTGGATCTGCTTGAAACCTGGCACATAAGCAAACACTATATAGAATGTCAGGTCTACTAGCAGTTAAATATAGTAGAGAACCAATCATCTCCCTGTATGATCGTTGGTCGACCGGTCGGTCACAAGTCATGATGCCCATTTTTGTGTGCCAACTGCCATTGGTGTGTCAAACGTTTTACACTCCTTCATTCCAATTTCTTTAGCAAATCCTTTACGTACTTCTCTCTCTTTAGATTCTGATAGTCCCTTCAACATTTTTCTTGACTTGAAGTCCTAGGAATAACTTCAATTCTCCTAGATCACTCATCTCAAATTCCTTTTTCATCAAAGCTTCAAACTTCTTGCAATATTTCTCATTAGAGGCACCAAAGATTATATCATCAACATATACTTGCACAATCAAGAAATCTTTTATGTATTGTAAACAAACAAGGTTTTGTCTACTTTACTCTTTTGAATTGATTTTCTAAAAGATAGGAAGACAACCTGTCGTACCATGATCTTGGAGCTTGTTTGAGACCATAAGAGCTTTGTCAAGCTTGAGTACCATGTCCTTTCAGTCTTGTGTCTCAAAGCCTGGAGGTTGTTCAACATATACTCCCTCTTGACTTACCCATTGAGAAAGGCACTCTTGATGTCAAGTTGGAAGAGCTTGATTCCTTTGTGTGCAGCAAATGCAATTAGTAATCTAATGGACTCCATCCTTGCTACTGGAGTGAAGGTTTTTTGGAAGTCTATCCCTTCTTGTTGACGATATCCTTGAGCTACCACACGAGCTTTGTTCCTAACGACTTCTCCCATCTCATTCAACTTGTTTCTAAAGACCCATTTTGTGCCGAGTATGACTTGATGTGAAGGACGAGCACAAGTTGCCAGACTTTGCATCTTTCAAACTGATTTAATTCTTCTTGCATTGCATTAATCCAGTCTGAGTCTCGAAGAGCTTCCTTGATGTTCTTGGGCTCGATGGGTGAGACTGTAGTTGAGAAGGCTAGAAGATCTCGAGTTTTGTGCTCTGGTTTGAGTTCCCTTGGAGATATCTGATATGATGTTCTCCAATGGATGATCTTTGTACAGAGTACGAGATTGATGAATGGTTGATGGTGATAGAGGATCTTTGACATCATTGATCCCTTCATTGACCTAATGTTAACCTGTCGCTGACCTGTCGGGCAAGTTTTCTTCAGTCAGTGATTCATCTTTGGGATTATCTGTGTGATCCTGGTCAGCTAGATCAAATCCAAGTTCATCATCTTCTTCAGATTTCTTGACCTTGTGAACATCAGCCTCTGTAACACCCCAACTCCAAATGCAATGATCATCGCCCTAAGTCCATCTCATTCATTAACAACGCAGCAGAAAGTTCTACAAATTGGTGTTACCGCCGAGTCACCCACGTGACTAACTAGGCCTATTCTCTTACAAGTCTCGGTCTGACTAACCGGAGAATTAATCGAGCATCTATACATTACAATCCATAAACCACAACTTATACCGAGTATCTCATATCCTAATACATCATACTAACATCTCATCAATATACTAAACGAGTGTACATGCACAACTCGTGTAACAAATGTAAAAGCAACCCGAGTACTCTACTCTACCTGCTCCTACTCTCAGGTTGAGTCCTCGTCTGGCACCTACCTGCAAAGTTTAAATCACAGGCCCCAAGGGGCTCAGCACATGGCTGGTACAAAAACGTGCAGCCCACAAGCTAACAGGGCTACACACGACTACTTTGTCGTATTCATGCAGTTGATTATTCATACAAATAATAATAAGAAGTACGATAACAAACAACACATTTATGTGAAACATTCACAGCTCAAATAAATCGAACATCGTAATGGACACCCATTAATGAGTAAGTTAGATTCCTAACTCCTAAGGCCTGAGAATTGTTTAGTTCTCGTGTTTGACCATACCTTATAAGTGTCAACCATTCTCCTAATAGAACTGGTTGTTCTCTAACTGAATTGTTTATTCTTGTCGGGTCAAGGTAACCCTAGCCAATGAGTCATTAGCTCCATTGGGTTAATAAACATTAATTCTTAAGTTATGAGGGGTGTAGGCTTGACCCTCCCGCGCCTCCTGAATTGTCTCCCACCTCGAACTGTTCACTCGAGATGGTCGGGTCTGTTTGTCAACCCTAGGCGACAAGTGGTAGACGAGCCATATGCGGAAGACAGATCTGATACAGATGCTGACCTCCTAACCTAAACATGCATGACCGGAGTCAGTCCCGGATTCCCCTCCTCCCAAGTTCCAGTTAGTTGAAGTCTCATCGACAATTTGTTAGTTAAACCTCTCTCGGTATTAACCAACTACCAACAGGGAGTATTTATAACCTTATACAATTGTTACTAAACATAGTTAATGAACAAGCTCTGAATCAAGTCGTGTTAGTGTGCAATGGACACACAGTAACAATACAGTAAATCGGTTTCATGCTTAATCTTGTTTGGTGCGTATCACAATAACACATAGCACACAAACCGAGGTAGACCTCGTTAGCAAGCAAGCTACAAGAATCCCATACCGTACACCGGAGATTGGCTAGCTCTTAATCCACGTTCGCCTAATCCGCCAAACGCCTCTGACTATCTAGATCTGTAACCAGAACTAGTATTAGTATCCTGTGTCTTGGAACTAGTTTGGTTCTCTTTTCAACTTAAACCTCTTTCTAGGTTAACCTGGGTATAATAGTTTACCGTTAAACGGGTTCATTCATTTAGGAGCGTTTTCAAGCTCAATTCTAATTCATTAACATACTAACGTCGTTAGCAGTTACTTAGTTGCACAGTTAGCAACTTTAGACTTATACGGACCTTGTATTAGGCTTTAGTATTTGTCACTATTCATCCGTATTTCACTATTCCTTTATACGGTCTTGTCTTCTACTATTCATTTATACGGCCTTGTATTTTACTATTCATGTATACGTATTTACTATTCATGTATACGGATGCTATTCACGTATATGAGCACTATTCATGTACACCAAAATTTTCGTATACGTCCGTACGATACTCCGCATCATACGTATTTATTTCTTTTTCCAATGTAACTTGTATTTTCATTAAAAATACTTTAAGTATTGATTTCTCCTATACTTATTAAATTACGGGTATACCCCTCGTATACCTTAAGTTATATACGGGTCTCGTTTAACCCTGTCTTAACTCTGTTTCTTTTACAACTTGTTTCTAAATTCTTTATTTAACTCCCTTAACCTTCTAAACCATAAAAATGTGTTATTTACATTACTTACCCATAGTTTTCTCTTAATCTCTATTTTACTCATAATAAGTTCTAAACTTGTTATTTTTATTTCTAATTTCTTCCAAAGTCTTACTTAATTATTTCTTTTATACTTTTGGTCAATTACCAAAATATACCCAAGTTTGACCAGTCTTTTATGGCCAAACCCCCTAACTTTCCATAATTTACAATATTACCCCTAAAGTTAATTTAACTTAACTTTTTATTCCTTTATCCTTTTAATATCTAATCTTTTGCTACAAATTTTATTCTAGCTCCTCTAAACATTTTATAAACTGTCATTGACCAAGTTTGACCATGTTTGACCAGGGAAATTACCATTTTACCCTTGTGGTCTTTTCTTTTATCCTAACTCATTTATTAACCAATTTAACTCTAATTAATTTCTAATTTTCGTAACTAATTTTCCTACAGACAGATTTTTGAACATCAAAAATCATTTTAAACATCTCTAAGTCACCAGATTTAATTATCTAATAGTATATATATATATATATATCATCCTTTATTAACCTTAAACACACCAAAGACTTTATAAATTCCTTATAATACTTATAAACTCTTTATAAATTGTAAACTTAATTCTACAATTATTTTCTCATCATCTAAACTCTCAAAATTTCCATATTGACCCCATTAATTTTCGGTATTCACCTTTAGGTACCAAAACTTCCTAAATTTTACATATTACTCTTAATTACTCTAATTCCTTTAATTTAACTAAGTTAGATAATTTTCCTAACTTAATTACAACCCCTTAATTTTCGGCCATAATCAAATCAAAATCATAGTATTGAATTTTTCTTGTATATTATGATAGCTTATATTGAAGCTTATATCATAAGGAGTATAAATATATTCTTAGATTTAATAAACATTAACTTTTAATAAGCTAAAAATTGAATATTAATCACCAAAATTTCGGCAATAAATAATAAGATGAAGAAAATGTTAGATCTTATATATATATCAACAATTAGAACCTTGAAATAGGTAGTTGTAGGATTTACCTTGTATATTAACCATTAGCTTAATATTTAAGCTTGATTTCCTTAGAAATTTTGACAGCAATTTGCTAGAGAAATTGGCTCCAAAATCATAGAACAGGATAAGAATAAGAAGGGTTAGTAACCCTAGGCACTCGGCCTTGATGAAAATCAAAGAAGGAAGAGTTTCCAAGAAGGCAATGTTTTACCTCGAGAATCAAAGGCACTTCTTCATGATTTTCCTGAGAATCCGGGGGCTCATGAGATATGGTTGTAAAGGTCTTCGAAAGAGGATTCCAACGAGCTATCAAGCTTGTTATTTGGACTTAAGATGAGGAAGTTATGATTTCTACAAGATAAGGTGTTTCTTTAAGCTCCTAAATGGAAACAATGAAGGAAAACCAATGTAGGAGAAGGGAGGGAGCTTCTAATGTTGAAGACTCACGGTTTGGGACAGGAGCTAATGAAAGGGATTCGTGGAAAGAAAAGAAGAAGAAGAGAAAAGTAGTTAATTAAGATATGTTAAAGTAATAAAATAATAATTTGAATAGTAATTTAACATATCATCAATATGCTCTACGTAACTTGATTGAGCAGCTGGCCTTCTCCTTTGTCCTTTCCGACATCAATAGCCAAGGATGGTCAATTTTTGACCATTGACCATTCTTGGTCAATATTTGACTAAATGGGCACTATTTGAGGTTACTATTCACATTAAATATTATATTTGTAAACATTATGGTAAAATCTTCAAATTAAATTCCTAATATGATATTAGGTAGTATACATGTATTTTAGTATGTATACAAGGCCAACTAGCCACTCAAAACCAACTTCGAAGACAATTCGCAAAAACATGTTTCAAGGAGTTTTCGGGCTCCTTTTTGTGTCTTAACTCTTTTTAGAGTTTGGTTTGCTTTGAAAATATTTTATTATTTTATTTTAGTACATTCACATATAATCAAGCCTTTAAAACCATCCAAGACTCATTCATAAGACAATATATCCAAAATATGCTTTAAGGGGTTTTTATGGCATATTTTGTCTTGAGTTGTTTCTGAGCTTGGTTTTCTTTGGTAATGGTTTCATAATGTTCTTATCTTGATTATAGACTTATGAATTCACTTTGGATCCTTATTGAGGTCATGAAATCTCTATGGTTTCTTAAAAACATTTTCCTTTAAAGCACATTTTTGTGCTCTAAGGTGCATTTTCGGTTTAAACGCTAATTCCGCTTAATGCGTATTACTAATCTTAGAGGTATTTCACATTTGAAATCTCCTGTGAACTTTTTGTTAGTTCCCTAATTTATTTGTGCTCTTTAAAACACCTTTTTGCTCTAATTGTTCCTAAAGCATGTTTTGGTGTAAATTGTTGTTTGACACTTCTTCTAATGTTTCTAAGGCACGTTCTAGCCTTAGTATATCCTAATTAGATAGTTCATTAATATATTAAGGTTTGGGGTATTTCAATCTACCCCCTTAAAAGAACTTTGTCCCCAAAGTTCCTATGTATCTATATCTCTTAGAACACACAGGTAACTTCACACTAAAAGATCATATAGATCACTCAATATCTGTATAGGCATTCTGACTCATAAGGTCTGCCATATATATATATTTACCACACTTGTCACACAACATGTCTTTTGCATGTTTTAGTAATCAAATATTCTTTGTATATTCTTTGCTGTATACTCCTCAAGTAACCGATCCGGAGACAAAGGTTTTCATGTCCTTGAGTTCATGAGCGAGTAATACAGAAAACGTTATCCGCAAGTACCGATTGCGCTGGACTCTGACGCTCTCTGGTTCACGGTCCTCTGGAAGATCAAAACATCACATACTTTTGTCGTATCCCCCCCATGTCAACGGTCCAAAGACAAAGGCTCGTACGTCCACGCCTTCATGGGCTAAGTGATTCAAAACCATTTTGTTCTCCTCATGTCACCGATCCGAAGACAAGGGCACATACGTCCTCGGTTCCATGAGTGAGACTTAGTAAAGAAAATACATCTCAACTCCAATTCCACTTTATGCTACTGCATCTACTCTTAACGTGGTTAATTGTGACCACTAGTAGGGAGTTTCAGGAATCATCCGACCCTGATGTGATCAGCATCAGTGTTGAATTATCCTTTCACCCCAATTTGTGTTCAGTTTTCCTTGATCTGGCCAAGATCAAGTTCTACCTCCCACGTCAACTTCAAACAACCAAATAATTATTCATGTAGCATTTTATATCTTTTAGTCCTTCTAGTCACAATCATAAATCAATACATCTCCAAATTATGGAACTCAGTCCATCAGTCATTCTTAATTCACCTCTCAGCAATTACTTAGAGAATTTAATTCCTACTAGGTTCTACATCGGTCTCATACCGATTCATACCTCATAACATTACCATATTTGGACTCATTTCAATACATATCGTAGGGATTTTAATTCCCCTGGAGTTTCTACTCCTCTTTTCCTGAATTCTCGCACCAAAGTTAACAAGGTCGTCCTCTAATACATCTGGTATTCGCATTTAATTGTGTGTAATAACCACAACCACATAAGAATGAATATATGTGTTTATATAACATACGTAACAAACATCACAACTAATTGTATTGTGCTATGCACACTGTAGTTTACGTACTCAATACGTGAAACATACGCTAAGCGATTGTGCGCTCTACCCCCCTTAAAATGGATTACGCCCACGTAATCAACATTATATCATCCTTGAACATAGGTTCAAGATGTTTAGGTGTCATGGAGCATCCTCCTAGCTTCCACGTAGTCTATCTCACATTATGATTGGGTCAGAGGGTCTTCACCACGGTAATGGCTTAGTCTCTGTATCAAGGATTCTTATTGGTCTTTATACCAATCTTACAACTGGTTCAAGTGTAGTCTCTAAGGCTCCAAAGTATTTGATAGATAAGTCATATATTTTATTCGACTAGAAGATGTGCAATACATCGTTCCTTTTCCCCTTTTGTTAGGCATATAAAACCTTTTTAAGATACGGTCCACTAGCTTCTGCTGCGCGACTCTGATAATCTTGGGGCTTAGTTTGCCCTTCCTATCCTCTTCAATATGTTTTACAACTCCTTTGTATCCTTATAATTTAGGAATAAAGGTCTCTTAATGGACGTATGGTATCTTTATCTATACACGGTCTCTATGAGTTATAGCTTGTCTATCCAGTTCTCTGGAGATCTGATGTTCATGCTGTTATTGCGTGTTCCAGCGTCTGAATTGTTTCCCACTAACTGACCACTCAGTCTAAGATTTTTGTATACCTCTCGGAGTTACTGTTCAGTGCTTATTTCTCTTCACATTTCTTCTTTCGTTCCTCGAAAATCTTGAGCCTTAAACCTGTTTATACTTACTATCAGTGCTTCCGCACTTCATAACTCTTAATTGTTTCCTCCTGTAAGAGTTCTTTGACTCTTTTATCTCATTGGTTATACTGAGTTCTTCCTCCTCCATTGTTCACGGTAACTTGTTGTTCTGGTGTGAGTTTGCATCGCTGACTATCGCACGGAGTCGACTACTTCTCGGTGTTCCTTACCTACTCGTTTACATATATGGGGTACCTTACGGATCATTGCTACTTACCCAGACTAACTTATAAATAAGTCCATCAGGCACACAAGCTCCTTTGGAGTGCGGTCGTCCCACATCTCTTTTAAGTATACTCGTAGTTTCATCACACGCTTAGCCCAGCTAATTTGTGAAGTATTCTGTTGTCGATCTCCTCTTTCATCATTCCTGATAACGCACATGTCGTTCTTCTTGAACTTAAATCAAGGAATATCCATCAACTGGGTTCATAACTGCATTATACCTTCTGTATTTAGTATGGACTCGATCCTTAGTAATTTGCGTCTCTTCCTAGAGCCTCTTATCTCATTTCTCATGTCGATCTACTAGGATGCACTTCCAACTCCTTGCAGAAAGGACATGTGCTTCCTGTGAAACCTTTCATCACATGTTCCAGACTATTGGCGTTACTGCACAGTCTGTCTCCCATTTCATCACCTTACTTACATCGGGTTTTAATTCATAAATCTGATTGCTTTCGTGTCAATATTTGATGGCTTATATATAGTGGTTGCTTTGTTGTGCACCGTAACTTATCTACCTGATAGGTATTATTCTCATGGCCTCCACTATCGAAGTAGCTTTAGCTTTCTTATATTGCCCATTGATGGTGTGATTCTTCGGTCGTTTTACTTCAACGACTCGTCTTATATTCAATCCATTCATGATGTAAACACACTGGGAGTTCCCAGGTTTAATGTAAGGCGGTTGTCACATCATACTGTAAGATTGTTATCATTCAGCTCGAAATAATTGCTTCAATTTCAGGTTTATTTGTAGGTGGTATTCTATCTCTAATAAGTGAAATCCCATTTCAAGGGTTTATTCCCACTCAAGGCTTCACAACAAGGAGAAATATCCCCACCCTAAAAGTGGTTCGTTCTCCACCTCCGTCATTGTATCATCTCTATTCTCTATTCATTGGTGCCTTTTCTGGCAATTCCTCCTCAATTTAGTATAGGTTCTCATAACCACTCGTATGTACGAGTTGTAGTTCATTCATGGCCTAGATAAGCCTTTTTTATGCTTTCCTGCACCTCGAGCTCTGATGTATTTAACATCCTTGGTTCGTAGGCCCTTAATGCTTGATTAGTCTCAGTGATAGCCGATGTTCGTTTCACTGTTGTATTCTTAATCATCTGTAGGTTATCCACGTGATTCTCTTGTTCTCTGAACTCTGTCAATGTTGGGTCACATCATTGGATGTACTATTGGGTTTAACAATAAGTTTGTTGTATCTCGCATCCTGCTGTGGAAGTTCGCTTAGGTAATCCGATGTTAATCAGTGTCTGTGACATACCTTCACTCTCATAGAGATTTGAGTCTTTTAGCAATCAAGAATTTGTTTTCATTAGGCCTCTGCCTTCCGTGTCTAAGTCGGATATTTACCCTGTCTATCATGTGCTGTCATGTCAATACTTTGTTCAACTTTTGTTGACTACGCCACCCGTTAATGACTAATCATACTTGGGTGTTAATGAGTTAGGCAAGCAATACTACCATCGTTTATGGGTCTTTTTCTGCTCAACTATACCAACTCTATGGTGTAGTCCTTTTGAGGTTCTCTCTTTCGGGATTGCACGTCTTTGATCCTAGTAGGTCATTTCTTAAATTTGTTTTCTCTGATTCTGTTTCTGGGTTTATCAAATCTTCAATGAAGAGTGCTATTAATGGTATTATTCTGGGAGTTCATCCCGTTTTTATTGAAAGTTGTAATGTCATCCGTCTTCATTGTATGTTGTAATACCTTCCTTATAGGTTATTACTTACATCTGGTCTTCTCACATTGTTGAGTAATCTCTTCGGTTCTTTCATTCAAGGTTAGGCTTGTTTTGGGTTGATGTTCTTACCCGTAGTGTCAGTTGTCTGCTGTTGATGCTCACGTCGTTTAGTTTCCTGACCAAGTCCAGCTCCCTGCTGACTGGTGTATTGATTTAGTTGTCATGGTCAGGCCGTCAGGCCCTCCCGATATTTCTCTCTTCAGTATTAAGGATTTGTAATCCGGTGTTAATATGTATTATATCCGTGGTTTTTACCATTTGGTCTTCACGGTTTCCTGTAAAGCTTCATTGCGGCGGCACTTGCCAAGGCAAGTGCGCCACACAAGATGGGCTATCGGTACTATGTATGTCGACAATGAAACATTTCCTAAACTCCATGTAGGTGGTAGTCCATGGGACTCCTTCTTTGCCCTGTTTGGCTTTGGTTAATGATTATCTAGGCAGCTTCCTGACTGCTTTCGTTAGTATAATTTCTACCAGGGTATTCCTCTTTCTGAGGGGACCCTTTTTCTTTTTCTTTCGCCTTGGTTCTCACTCTCGTTTCCACACCTTCGTCGTGGTTATCGAGTATTGACTCTCTTTAGGCACTACGTCGTAATCCTATCTTGGAGTATAACTTGCATATACATTCGTAGTCGTCTCGGCTATTGCAGTTAGGTCTTTGTAACCCCTTTTTTTGTGTAGGTTCGGAGCTATCCACTGCATAATTGACTTTAGGTAGTCCCTATGCTCTTGCGCGGTATTATCCCGCTGTTATTGCTTCCTTGGACTGTTGTCCGGTGTTCCTGTCGCTTCTCTTGTCCTCTCATTGCACTTGTAGTACTTTCCTTCTTACTGGTATGGCGGGGTTATATCGACTGCGTAGCATGTCGACCCAAGTTGCCGGTGATTATTATTCTCTCATTGGTAGATTTCGTTGGTAGCGCCTGTTTCAACGTTGCGCTCCAATTAGGACCTTCAAGTCTTGAAAGACTATTGCATAACGAGGTGCTTCTCGTATTGCATAATGCTAAGTAATTACCGGATCGGGTTTTCCCGAGTAAGAGAAAGCTTGTCATCTCTCTGGCGTTCATTTCCGGTATCTTAGAACCAGGGGCGCGGAGGGCGGTCAGGTACTATAGATATCCGATACACATCGGGGAATCCTAACTAACGCACCTCGCACTAATACTCAACCCTTATCCCAAGGTCTACTATTCCTAACTCGGTAATTCCTAGCTCGGTAATTTCCAGTCATTAGAGCATAACTACGCTCTAATACCACTTTTTGTAACACCCCAACTCCAAATACAATGATCATCGCCCTAAGTCCATCTCATTCATTAACAATGCAGCGGAAATTCTACAGAATTGGTGTTACCGCCGTTAGTCACCACGTGACTAACTAGGCCTATTCTCTTACAAGTCACGTCTAATTAACCGGAGAATTACTAAAGCATCTATACATTATAATCCATAAAGCACAACTTATACCGAGTATCTCATATACTAATGCATCATACTAACATCTCATCAATATACTAAACGAGTGTACATGCACAACTCGTGTAACAAATGTAAAAGCAACCTACGACTACTCTACCCGCTCCTACTCTCAGGTTGAGTCCTCGTCTGGCACCTACCTGCAAAGTTTAAATCACAGGCCCCAAGAGGCTCAGCACATGGCTGGTACAGAAAACGTGCAGCCCACAAGCTAACAGGGCTACACACGACTACTTTGTCGTATTCATGCAGTTGATTATTCATACAAATAATAAAGAAGTACGATAACAAACAACACATTTATGTGAAACATTCACAACTCAAATAAATCGAACGTCGTAATGGACGCCCATTAATGAGTATGTTAGATTCCTAACTCCTGAGGCCTGAGAATTGTTTAGTTCTCGTGTTTAACCATACCTTATAAGTGTCAACATTCTCCTAATAGAACTGGTTGTTCTCTAACTAAATTGTTTATTCTTGTCGGGTCAAGGTAACCCTAGCCAATGAGTTATTAGCTCCATTGGGTTAATAAACATTAATTCTTAAGTTATGAGGGGTGTAGGCTTGACCCTCCCGCGCCTCCTGAATTTGCCTCCCACCTCGAACTGTTCACTCGAGATGGTCGGGTCTGTTTGTCAACCCTAGGCGACAAGTCGTAGACGAGCCATATGCGGAAGACAGATCTGATACAGATGCCGACCTCCTAACCTAAACATGCATGACCGGAGTCAGTCCCGGATTCCCCTCCTCCCAGTTCTAGTTAGTTGAAGTCTCATTGACAATTTGTTAGTTAAACCTCTCTCGGTATTTACCAACTAACAACAGGGAGTATTTATAACCTTATACAATTGTTACTAAACATAGTTAATGAACAAGCTCTGAATCAAGTCGTGTTAGTGTGCAATGGACACACAGTAACCATACAGTAAATCGGTTTCATGCTTAATCTTGTTTGGTCGTATCACAATAACACATAGCACACAAACCGAGGTAGACCTCGTTAGCAAGCAATCTACAAGAATCCCATACCGTACACGGAGATTGGCTAGCTCTTAATTCCACGTTCACCTAATCCGCTGAACGCCTCTGACTATCTAGATCTGTAACCAGAACTAGTATTAGTATCCTGTGTCTTGGAACTAGTTTGGTTCTCTTTTCAACTTAAACCTCTTTCTAGGTTACCCGGGTATAATAGTTTACCGTTAAACGGGTTCGTTCATTTAGGAGTGTTTTCAAGCTCAATTCTAATTCATTAACATACTAACGTCGTTAGCAGTTACTTAGTTGCACAGTTAGCAACTTTAGACTTATACGGACCTTGTATTAGGTTTTAGTATTTTTCACTATTCATCCGTATTTCACTATTCATTTATACGGTCTCGTATTCTACTATTCATTTATACGGCCACGTATTTTACTATTCATGTATATGTATTTACTATTCATGTATATGGATACTATTCACGTATACGAGCACTATTCATGGACACAAAAATTTTCGTATACGTCCGTATGATACTCCGTATCATACGTATTTATTTCTTTTTCCAATGTAACTTGTATTTTCATTAAAAATACTTTAAGTATTGATTTCTCCTATACTTATTAAATTACGGGTATACCCCTCGTATACCTTAAGTTATATACGGGTCTCATTTAACCCCGTCTTAACTCTGTTTCTTTTACACTTGTTCTAAATTCTTTATTTAACTTCCTTAACCTTCTAAACACATAAAAATGTGTTATTTACATTACTTACCCATAGTTTTCTCTTCTCTACTATTTTACTCATAATAAGTTTTAAACTTGTTATTTTTATTTCTAATTTCTTCCAAAGTCTTACTTAATTAATTTATTTTATACTTTTGGTCAATTACCAAATATACCCAAGTTTGACCAGTCTTTATGGTCAAACCCCCTAACTTTCCATAATTTGCAATATTACCCCTAAAGATAATTTAACATAACTTTTTTTCCTTTATCCTTTTAATATCTAATATTTTGCTACAAATTTTATTCTAGCTCATCTAAACATTTTATAAACTGTCATTGACCAAGTTTGACCACGTTTGACCAGGGAATTACCATTTTTACCCTTGTGGTCTTTTCTTTTATCCTAACTCATTTATTAACCAATTTAACTCTAATTAATTTCTAATTTTCCTACAGATTTTTGAACATCAAAAATCATTTTAAACATCTCTAAGTCACCAGATTTAATTATCTAATGTTATAGTATATATATCATCTTTTATTAACCTTAAACACACCAAAAAATTTATAAATTCCTTATAATACTTATAAACTCTTTATAAATTGTAAACTTAATTCTACAATTATTTTCTCATCATCTAAACTCTCAAAATTCCATATTGACCCCATTAATTTTCGATATTCACCTTTAGGTACCAAAACTTCCTAAATTTTACATATTACTCTTAATTACTACTCGAATTCCTTTAATTTAAATAAGTTAGATAATTTTCCTAACTTAATTACAACCCCTTAATTTTCGGCCATAATCAAAATCATAGTATATGAATTTTTCTTGTATATTATCATAGCTTATATTGAAGCATATATCATAAGGAGTATAAACCTATTCTTAGATTTAATAAACATTAAATTTTAATAAGCGAAAAATTGAATATTAATCACCAAAATTTCGGCAATAAATAATAAGATGAAGAACATGTTAGATCTTATATATATCAACAATTAGAACCTTGAAATAGGTAGTTGTAGGATTTACCTTGTATATTAACCATTAGCTTAATATTTAAGCTTGATTTCCTTAGAAATTTTGACAGCAATTTGCTAGAGAAATTGGCTCCAAAATCCTAGAATAAGATGAAGAATAAGAAGGTTAGTAACCCTAGGCACTCGGCCTTGATCAAAATCAAAGAAGGAAGAGTTTCCAAGAAGGCATATTTTACCTCGAGAATCAAAGGCACTTCTTCATGGATTTTCCTGAGAATCTGGGGGCTCAAGAGCTATGGTTGTAAAGATCTTCGAAAGAGGATTCCAACGAGCTATCAAGCTTGTTATTGGACTTAAGATGAGGAAGTTATGATTTCTATAAGATAATGTGTTCTTTAAGCTCCTAAATGGCAACAATGAAGGAAAACCAATGTTGGAGAAGGGAGGGAGCTTCTAATGTTGAAGACTCACGGTTTGGGACAGGAGCTAATGAAAGGGATTCGTGGAAAGCAAAAGAAGAAGAGAAAAGTAGTTAATTAAGATATGTTAAAGTAATAATTTGAATAGTAATTTAACATATCATCAATATGCTTTACGTAACTTGATTGAGCAGCTGGCCTTCTCCTTTTTCCTTGCCGACATCAATAGCCAAGGATGGTCAATTTTTGACCATTGCCCATTCTTGGTCAATATTTGACTAAATGGGCACTATTTGAGGTTACTATTCACATTAAATATTATATTTGTAAATTTTTTGGTAAATCTTCAAATTAAATTCCTAATATGATATTAGGTAGTATACATGTATTTTAGTATGTATACAAGGCCACTAGCCACTCAAAACCAACTTCGAAGACAATTCGCAAAACACGTTTTAAGGAGTTTTCGGGCTCCTTTTTGTGTCTTAACTCTTTTAGAGTTTGGTTTGCTTTGAAAATAATTTTATTATTTTATTTTAGTACATTCACATATAATCAAGCCTTTAAAACCATCCAAGACTCATTCATAAGACAATATATCCAAAATATGCTTTAAGGGGTTTTTATGGCATATTTTTGTCTTGAGTTGTTTCTGAGCTAGGTTTTCTTTGGTAATGGTTTCATAATGTTCTTAGCTTGATTATAAGACTTATGAATTCACTTTGGATCCTTATTGAGGTCATGAAATCTCTATGGTTCTTAAAACACATTTTCCTTTAAAGCACATCTTTGTGCTCTGAGGTGCATTTTCGTTTAAACGCTAATTCTGCTTAATGCGTATTACTAATCTTAGAGGTATTTCACATTTGAAATCTCTTGGGACTTATTGGTATAATTTATTTGGTAGTACTCTAATTGTTCCTAATTTTATTGTGTTCTTTAAACACCTTTTTACTCTAACCTACAAGCATGGTGTAATTTGTTATTTAACACTTCTTCTAATGTTTATATTCTAAGGCACTTTCTAGCCTTAGTATATCCTAATTAGATAGTTCATTAATATATTAGGTTTGGGGTATTTCAGCCTCATCAAGACCACATGCACACTTTCTACCACCTTCAGTGTCCTTTTGTTGTATACTTTGTATGCCTGGCTCCTTTCAGAGTACCCAGGAAGATGACCACATCACTTCTGGCATCAAACTTTCCTAGTGGATTCTTTTCATTATTGTGGACATAACATTTACAACCAAAGATCCTGAATATGTGTAGCATGCAGTCGCCACTGCTTCTGCCCAGAAGACCAGAGGAAGACTGCTCCCCAATAGCATGGCCCTGGCTACCTCTTGTAGTGTTCCGTTCTTACGCTCAACTACCCCTTTCTATTGGGGTGTTCTTGGTGCTGAATATGTGTAATTGATTCCATGTTGTTTACACATATCCATGAATTGTTGATTCTCAAACTCTGACCCATGATCAGACCGAAGAGCCCTGATCTTGTGGTTGAGTTGTACTTGGTCTTTTCCTGCAAAGACTTGAAATTTCTTAAATACTTCATCTTTGGAAGCAATAAAGAATGTCCAAACAAATTGTGAGTAATCATCAACAATCACAAACACATACCAATTTCCTCCAAAACTTTTGATTCTCATAGGTCCACATAAGTCCATGTGAAGTAATTCAAGTGGCTTGGATGTACTAACTAAGTTCTTTGATTTAAAAGAAGTCTTAGTTTGTTTGCTTCTAACATAAGCATCACAAAGATTGGTCTCAGATTCTTTAATCTCAGGGAGACCTCTTACCAACCGTTTCTTGACAAGTTTTCTTAACAATGAAGCGCTAACATGCCCTAATCTTTTGTGACATAGTGTAGAGTCATCTATTGAAGCAGTCAAGCACGAAAGATTTGGACTATCAATATCCTCCAAACTAGTTACATAGACATTCTTCCACCTTTTTCCCTTTAACAACTTTTTACCATTGTTCCGACTTACATGCTACAATGTGTAGGATAGAAGTGAACTGAATTGCCCTTGTCGCATATTTGAGAAACACTAAGCAAGTTGAATTTTAAACCATTGACCAAATTTACACTATCTATGACATAATCTGAAGTAATACCAACCTTACCTACACCGATGATTTTTCCTTTCTTGTTGTCGCCAAATGAAACGGTTCCTTGGCTTCCTGGTTCGAGTGAGAAGAACTTCTTTTGCCTCCTGTCATGTGTTTAGAGCACCCACTGTCGATGTACCAGCAGGGGTCCATTCCCACTCGATTCTACACTTATTAAGTTAGTGGTGTGGGTTAGGTTCCTCAGAAAGGTTGGACCCATTTCCACCATCAACTACTATTCTGGGATCATTTTTTACTACCCATTTTAGTCCTATTTTCTTGAGTTGCAAATGCCTCATAAACATGTTCTATAGCAATTGGCTTCATGATGACCGGGTTGTCTGCATAGGTTGCAGACACCTCCATGACTGGTCGTTGACAGATACCCGACTGGTTGTTTGTTTCTCCATATGGGTGTCCTAGATACAGCTTCTAGCTTCGCATGTTTTTCTTTGACGAACGCTAGTTCTTTTTCTTTTGTACTAAGTGCAGCAATCAATTCATCGATTTCAGGTTGTTTTCCCAGTTTCATCTTTTCATGAGCAGAAAAATTTCACTATAATCAATTTGCAATTTCATGAGTGCTTTCATGAGATTTTCTACCTTATTCTTGTCTGAGTTTTTCTCCAAGTTCTCATTTTTCTCCAAAATTTCCTTGCTTTCATTTTATAAAGCCTATAGTTGATCAACTAGTATGAGAGAAAACTTTCTAAGTCCTGGAAGTTCAACCTTTAGAATTTTCTTTCTGAGTTTAGAGTAGTTTACCTTGCTATGTTCTTCTTTCTCTAATTTTGTGGTGTCTTTGTCTTGCACCATCAGGCAAACTTCCTCAAGCCATAGATGAGCCTTTTCATCCTCCGAGAGATCACTATCTGAGGTTTGATTGTTATCGCTAAGCTCTGAGTCTCCCCATGCAGCAACAAATGCTTCTTTCCTTTGCCTTATGTTGAACGATTGTCGGACAGGTTTCCTGACCTTGTCGTTGTCCTCTCGTGGTTGTTGAGGACAGTCTTTGATGTGATGCCCTCGTTTTGAGCATCCAAAACCTTATCATTGTTCTTTTTGTCATGATCATCAATCTCCTTGGGCTCTCTTCCTTTCCTCATGTTGTTTCTTATGAACTTTCGAAAGTACCTCTTAGCGTAGAGAACCATCTCATCATTGTCTTCTATTGTCTCTGAGTTTTCAGCTACCTGTAGGGCTATGCCTTTTCCTTTTTTCTTTTGAACTTTCAGAGCTTCGTTGTTGTAGTTTCAACTCAAACGCCATTAAGGAACCTAACATGTCCGCCAAGGACATCTTAGACAGATCATGGACTTCTTGCATGACATTGACCTTGCTGTCAAAGGAGGCAGGAAGAGATCTGAGGAACTTCCAAATTTGATCCTCATTTGAGATAGTTCTTCCAAGTACCAACATTTCATTGATCAGCTTGGTGAACCTTGTATGCATTTCAGAAATGCTCTCCTTTTCTTCCTTCTTGAATAGCTCCCAATGAGTGAGCAGCAACTCAATGCGAGTCTTTTTTATCTCATCATTCCCTTTATACGTGACCTCAAGAGTTTTCTAAATCTCTTGAGCTGTTTTGGCTGAGGCTATCTTGGAGTATGCTCAGGTAGTAGTGCACAGTGTAGTATTCTTACGACTCGAGCATTGAATACTAACTTCTTGATTTGATCTTCTGTCATGTTGTCAACAGATATGTCTTATCCTTGAGCATCTTGGAAGGTGTATTCACCACGTGACAAGCCTCCACATCCTTGAATCATCAGACTTGATATGAAATTCCATTTTATTCTTCCAGTGAGTGTAGTTATCTCCATTGTAGAGTGGTGGTCGATTTGGTGCAGAACCTTCTTCTACCGCTAGTATGCTTGTGTGAGAATTTTGATCGCCTTCCAAAGTAGTTAGCTTTCTAGAAGATACCTGCTCTGATACCAATTGAAACTAGCAAGCGCTCCTGATGCATCCCCGACGTGTCGTAGACGTATCGTGGACTTGAATAAAACTTTGATAGTTAGGGAAAGACACGAGATAAACTTAAACCGGAAACTCCATTTCGATTGAGAATTTACACACAAAAATTCATTCAATCTCCCTCGCCCTCACACATGGACTCCGGGACAGTTTATGACTTTATCCCAAAGTCCTCTACCCTCTCCTAACAGCCGGCCTACGGTTCCCCAACTGCTCCCCGACTGATCAGTCTACCAAACACAAAGTGTCGTTACTCGACCCCAATCCTAACTAGCTCACCAACTCTCTAGCACCCACACACACACTCCTAAGTCTGATCCACACTTGCCCAAATAATCTCTATCTTTTTCTTTCTTGTATAAGCTTACTTACATGAAATAATGCAAGTATATATATACGGTTAGTTAGGGTGTAACTACCGTCCTATAAGTCCCTAGACTCTAGGAGTCGACTACAGCTCCTATTATTCACATAACAACCACACTAGACTTGTAGAGAGTCTTCAACTTGATCCGAAGACATTTGGACTACGTGTCGCCTTATGGTTGGTCACGTCGGCGGCAGCTCTCTCTGATTGGTCGAGCACCACTTGTGTGCCCCACTTGTCTGATCTTGTCTGGCTCATTAATGCTCATAAATGCTCTCTTAGATATCATTATAGTTATCTAATTCTTCTGATTAATATCCCATGACTTATCTTGTTCTCTTGCACATAATGAGTTGTGTTCTTGTCGTGTGCTAGTTGATCATGTGGTTATATGAGTTTGTATGAATATGTCGATCCTCTTGCAGTCTTTTGTCTTTGATTTTCTTCTTAAGCATTAGAGATATCTTCATGCGGTGTCTGACTTGTTGTATGTGCTAGAATTTATATCGTGAGCTCTCCTGGATAGGTGCCCGACTGGTTGGGCACATGTCGTGAACCGAGTGCGCTTGCAACCTTGCGTGCTAAGCCACTCTTTTGCCTGTCTATCTGAATCATAAAGCATGACAAACATATTAGATAGACAATACAATGTTTGCTATCATCAAAACTAAAGGATCTTGACTTAACACAATATTCTAGGAAGATACTATGATTAGTGGGAGAGATTAAAGGTTATCAAGTGGTTAGACGATTAGTGGTGCTAGATGGTAAAATATATTTATATATTTGAGATTAAGGAAATAATGGGGGTTGAGTAGAAGAAAAATAGTTTATAAGGAGTAAATAGAGAATTGAGGAGTGGTTAGGTTAATTAAAAAAATAATAAGTTCATAAGAGATTGGATAACAAGGGCAGTATTTAAAAATGAAATATTAAGTGTTTCAAATTTTAGTGAACTTAGGATTTAACATTCATATTTATATAATTAATTTTAAGAACATAGAAACAAAAAAAGTTTCTCAACATTGAAAATACCCAATCATTCCTTTCCTCATCAAGATGCATGGAATTTTGACCGTCTTGCCTTAGAGTTGCTTTTTGCCTTGGAAGCCCTATCGAGGGTAATATTTAAGAGATAACAAAAGGCATATTATGCCACCAGTGGTCTTGGATATGCAATCAACAATTGGAATAAAAGTACAAACCAAGATAACCGCAAGGGACATGATTTTACTTCATCATCATTTGCAAAAATGCTTTGAAGGTGAGAGATCCACTTGTTTTCAGAAATAGTCTAATAGAAAGATTTGCTCACCAAAAAGATGTACTTTTTTTTCAAGAAGGACTTGAGACAATACAAAAGTCACTGTTCATTGCTCTCCCTCGCGATGCGATTCCAAAGATGACACTCGTCGTTCTCTTTATTTTCTCATCTGAACCTTTCAGTGAGATTGGCCTCATGTCAGCTTTCCTCCCTTACTGGTTTATTTGGTCTCTATCAGTCCTATCACTTTCATGCGAAGTTCCAGCTTCTAGATTGGAGTTTCAAGGTTAGTTAGGTTGTCAATTGGGGTTTTTTGGAGCCCGTTTACCTTCACGGTAATTTAGAATCTGCTAGCGCAGAGACGGTGCGGTCAGTGGTGCCTAGTCTTGGTGCTGTGTTTCAGGTGTGATTAGCTTGCTCTGGTGGTGAGGTGAGACCTTATTCAGTGGTGGTCTTGATTTCAACGGGGTTTGTTTGCCAGATTGGTCGTGTTCTATTCATTCTTTTTGCTCCCCTTGGTTTCTCGGCAGAGGTGGGTGTGACTATTTCTTCTTACCAGGCGGGGGGCTCAGTCGGGTGTGGGTGGTGCTTCTCCAGGGTCAGGTTACAGGGGTGCGAGAGGATTAGGATGTGGTGGAGCTCGGTCACTGGTATAGTCTCCTAGAAGGTGTGCGTGGCTGTTCTCTTCTGTTGCTGGTGGTTCGATTTGCTCAGTTTCCAGTATCTGTTGGAGTTTCCCGAGTGGCCAGTATCGGGAGGTGCGTGGGAGGGGGATTGATTGGATTTGGGAGCTAGAGTATTGAGTTCCCTTGAGTGATCTCTCTAGATGAGTTATTTTGCTCTTAATTGTAGGGGTCTGGGTCAACCAAAAGCAGTTTCTTGGATGAAGAGTTTGGTTCTAAAACTCATTCCTGACATTATCTTCCTAAGTGAAACGCATAGATCCTTGACAGAAATGGATAATTTTTTTGATAATTTCCCTTGCTATCAGGGGTTAGCTGTAGCTAGTAGAGGTAAGAGCGGTGGCCTTTGTCTTATGTGGAAGGAGTCTATTGGATGCTTGCTTTTATCCCAGTCCAGGCATCACATGTCAGTGGTTATATCCTTCCGGGAGAACTTCAATTTGTTTTCACTGGTTTCTATGGATGGGATAACTGGTCTCTTAAACACCTTTCATGGAAACTTCTTCATCTGATCAGCAAGCAGGTGCTATTGCCTTGGGTGGTAGCTGGGGACTTCAACCAAATTATGTTTGCTTCTGAGAAGACTGGGGGCAGATTGAGACAAGATAGTCATATGTCCTCTTTTAGAGATGTTATTGCTAAGTGTGATCTTCATGACATTGGCTTTTTTGGATAAAGTTCCACTTACACAAATTGTAGGGAAGGTGAGCTTAATTCTCATAGTAGGTTGGATAGAGTCTTCTGTTCCTCTGTGTGCCTGAATGCTTTCCCCAATATCTCAGTGGAGCACTTACCTCGTGAAGATTCTGATCATTGCCCTCTGTTTATTCGTCTTTTTGGCAATGACAAAATTCCGGCAAAAGTCTTCAGATTTGAAAATGGGTGGTGCTTGGATGTTAAATGTGCTTAGATAGTTACCAATGTGTGGAGTACTCACTATCCTGATATCAACACCATATTGAACCAGTGTGCTAGGAAATTTAGTGAATGGAAGGGGTGGTCCATCTCAAAAATCAAATGGAAGGTCAGCAATAAGAAGAAAGAACTCGGGTGTATCTCTATTACTGATAGTTTTATGGGAGCCATTAATAATTGAAAGAGATTACTCATGGAAATTGAGATGCTAGCATTCCGAGAAGAAATATGGTGGAAACAGAGATCGAGAGATAAGTGGATTAAGGAAGGAGACAAGAATACGAGATTTTTTTCATGCTAGGGCTTCCTCAATTAAAAGATCCAAAGAGATATTTGGGTTGATGGGGCAAGGGCAATATATGAATTACTCTTGGCATAGTATTGAAAAGATTGCCAGGGAGTATTTCCAATCTCTCTTCGAGTCCTCTCATCCCCCGTTTGATAGGGACTACTCTGGCAGGGAGGGCCGCCTCAACACCAATTTTGTTAGTGAGCTCTCTAGACCCTATGCAAAAGATGATATCATTTGGCAGTTATGCAGCTAGGCTACAATAAAGCACCAGGTCCTGATAGGTTTTAATGGGAAGTTCTACACCACTTATTGGCCCATTATAGGGAATTAGGTCATGAAGGCGGTCATGTTGATCCTTAGAGGTTTCCCCCTGTCGGATACTCTGAACGATTACTTTATCACTCTGATCCCAAAGATGGCGGGAGCTACTGAGATTGAAAAATTCAGACCTATTGCTCTTTGTAATTTTGTGTATAAGATTGCTTCTAAGACATTGGCTAACAGAATTCAGCATATTCTCTCTCACATTATCTCTCACAATCAATCAGGATTTATGAAAGGGAGACTTATTACTAATATATCGTACTAGCGGGAGAACTCCAGCATTTCTTGGATAAGAATCAAGCTGTCAAGAATGGCTTTTTCGTGCTCAAACTGGATCTTAGCAAGGCTTATGACATATTAGAGTGGTTTTTCTTCAGGATGTGCTTTCCTCGATGGGCTTTCCGATGAACTGGATCTTACCCGTCATGAACTGCGTCTGATCAGTGAGATGTTTCATCCTCATCAATGATAAACCAGGTACTTCTTTCTCTCAGTCTAAAGGCATTAGACAAGGTGATCCTCTGCCCCTCTTCCTTTTTATTTTGGCCCAGGAGGCTCTCTCTAGCTATCTGAATAAGTCTGAAAGGATGGAAAATTACCATGGGATTAAACTCTCTCCCCTCTGCCCATCAATTTCGCATTTAGCTTTCACGGATGATTTTCTCCTCTTTAGGAAGGCTAGCCCCTCAAATATCTCTCATCTAATTCATACCCTTACAAATTCCTCCTTCTAGCTTCTGGCCACAAAAGTAACCATCTCAAATCTGAACTGGTGTTTAGCAAAAAACTATCCCCGTCTATCAAAGAGAACCTATCCGCCATGCTCAATGTCCAAGAGGTTCCCTGCTTCACCAAATACCTAGGGCTTCCCCTAAAAATAGGTAGGAGGAAATATGATCTCTTCGCCTATCTTTTGGATTCTGATCACAATATATAGGATCTCTAGTTGGACCAAACCTATGGCCCAGGCAGCTAGATCCATCATGGTTTCTAGTGTCCTCCAGTCTATTCCCAATTATACCATGTCCCTCTTTTCCCTCCCTAAAGGGGTCATTAAGAAGTTAAATTCATCATTTTCCTCATTCTGGTGGAGCGTAAAGTTGATAAAAAATCGATGCATTGGATCAAATGGTATAAGGTGTGCATGTGGATCAGGTGGTGGATGTGTATAGGGTAGGAATTAGAGTTTATTTCAATGAATTTCAACAGCTTTTGGTAGCAGAAGCGCTCTTGGTAGACTACTTTGACAGAACCTAGCTCTTTGTAGCTCAAGTGTTGAACATCTCTATTACCTGATCAATAGTATAAGAGATTGCCAACAAGATAACAAAGGTAGTACGATATGGAAGTCCATCTCCTCGGTACTTAATCTTCTAAGAGACTGTACTCGGCAGGAGACATTTCCTGGGCCAGTTCTTCTAGGTACCAGGATAATGTCAGTAAGAGAGGTGGATCTGGAAACTTACCAAAGACAAAAAGTTCTCGGTCAAATCAGCCTACTTCTTCCTGGTGAATGAGTCGGTTGTGAAGAGTTCTTCAAACCAGCACCACTTTATTAGCAGAGTTTGTAAGAAGATTATCACATCTATCTACAGTCCTAGAGCGAAGCCGAATCTCTGGAAATTTCTGGGTAACATTATTCCTTGCCAGGAGAACATGGCTAGGATCGGAGGTACTTCCGAGTGTTTTTTCTGTGGGGCAAAGGATAATCTTGCCCATTGTTTCTTTCACTGTTGTGGAGTTGGTGAGACTTGGAAAGACCAAATTAATATTAACTGTGTTCCTATGAATAATGATGGCCTTCTGGATTGGTTCATTCGAATGACTAAGGTTTGGAGTGCCAAAAAGTGGTATTTTGAATGTATGCACTTAAGGTTGCCGGATTTTATGATTTTTTTAAAGGAAAGTTGTATTTGATTAACCTATAAACAGAAATTACATATACAATATAACTCCTCTACAACAAGTTGTAGGAACCCACACAAACCACCATTATATACTATCTACCCAAAAATTCCAGCAAGTTCAAACACTTTAAGGTTCTATAAGATTTCCTAGTTACTGGGTAGGAAAATCTACCCCATCTTATCTTCAACTCCCCACAGATATCAGCCATGCATTTCTTAGCATGAGGAGAGGAGTAGCAAAGATAATCTCATTTCTGGTTTTCCAAATGTGATAAATCACCACACCCACAACTTTGGCTCTCATCTTATAGGCTAGATTAGACTTGTTCCTTGACCTCCAGAGACATAGCATATACAATCAGAAAACACAACTGGTAATTTGCAGATCAGGCACTTATGTAAAAGTTCCTGAAAAAGCTCTTACTGAAATCACATTCAAAGAATAAGTGGTCTTGAGTTTCCTCTTTCCACAAAAAACACAATGAGCACAATGTTGTGGTTCCACCTCTTGACTCTATCCTTGCCAGAAGTCTATTGTGACAAGCTAGCAACCAAATAAACGAGGCATGGGGAGTGCAGTAGGTAGACCATATTATTTTTTCCCAACATCCCGTAGCCAGTATAGGCTGAATTATTTCAAAAATATCTTTGGTTGTTGTTTTATCCTACCATCTATCAGATTGTCCTTCAAATTTTTGGAAACAATCTGGTCTCTATGTGCTAAACAGCACTTCACCACTTAGCATGACTTCCTTTGAGCTTAACATTCCAAATGCTCACATTTTTCATGGTGTATGATTTGCAGGGTGAGCATTCGGTTATTCGGTTCTACCAGAAAACCGAACTAGGAAAAATAGTTTGGTTTTTGGTTTTTTTCGGTTCTACCAAAATAACCGAATTGAGTATAAGAGCCAAAATATCCGAAAACAAAAACTGAAATTTTTTCAAAGCTGGAACCGAGAACCGAACCGAAAACCAAATTTTTTAATTCGGTTTCAGTTAGAACCGAATTAAAAAAAACTGAATTATAAAAAAAGAACCAAATTGTAAAAAAGAACCTAATTTAAAAGGAACCTAATTATAAAAAGAAACCGAACTATAAAAATAAGTGAATTATATAAAAGAACCGAATTAGCCAATATTTTCAACATATGTAATTCGGTTATTCGGGTAAACCGAATTTCCCATCCCTGGAACCAAAATCGAACCAAATAATATTTCGGATCTACCCGAATAACCAATTTTTTTAAAAAACGGTTAAAATTTTTGTTATAAAAAGCTAAATAATTTCGTTATCGGTTATAACTGAATAACCGGAACCGAATGCTCACCCCTAATCATTTGCACCATCTAATAAAGGTTGATTGATTAGCCTCTGCACTGCTTAGCTTCAACAGAATGTTAATCATAGCCGCCTTATTCCAAGAGAGCACTTCTTTAATACTAGGTCCCCCATTATCTTTAGGCTTGCACACAGTAGACCAAGCCACTAGAGCTTTCCTCCCATGGTCTTTTTCACACAGAGGAAGACTCTGCACTTTCTGTCTATCATGTGAACTATGTTCTTGGCAAAAAGGAACACATTTGACCAGAATCTTTGGATGCTAATTAGAGTACTTTGAACCAACTACAGTCTACCCGCACAGCTCAGCTTCCTAGCTGGATTTTATGATTTGCATTCAGTATAACTTGGCTTTATGAGCTTACATATAAAATTACACGAAGAGAAAGTATTTGATCAAAATATACTAGTGAAAACATTAATTTATCTTTCATGTGTAGAATGTGCTTTTGTAACAACAATACTATGAATGAGGTTTTGGAAACACTCCAATAAAACAACATGTTTATGGTAGTTGAGCAAAAAATGAACTTTTAATATTTAAAAAACCATCATTCTCGTCTAACGGGTTCCATTGCATTCCCAAAAGTGAATGTAGTAGGCAATGGTCCAAATCATGGCCCTTGTTGTGGTCATGGCTATAAAGGTAGACTTAGCAATGGCAATATCCAGTTGGTGTCTAATGCACTCCACCCGTTCCACTAGATTAAAAAAAAGGATGAAAACTTGAAATAAATGGTTGAAAACTAATGATGGGTGAATTGATGGCGGGTTTGGTCAAATTTAGACAATGATTTGATCAATCACCTGTACAATCACTCGTTTATCACTCGATTATATCACTCGTTGATAGTTTGACCGGTGGCGGATCCAGGAGCTTTGTTTCGGGGGGGACCGGCCCCCCTTGGATCCGCCACTGTTTGACCCTCAACAAAAAAAACTATAACCAACCCAAGAATTTATGTATGAATTAGCTCAATACCCATGAAATCTAGATAAATTAGTAGAAGAAACTATGTTGTGTGGAGGTAAAGACCACTAGGCCAAGACTGTAGTACACCAAAGCTCGAAGTTGCTCTCTATTATGATTGATTGAAATCCAAGGGACTTTTTCAAGGACAAAGAGGGTTGATACAAGGAGACCTTGTTTTACCTATGTTGTTCATTCTTTCCACGGAATACATTAATGGACAAATGTGGTTGTTGTAGAGAAACTCTTGGGTTCAAGTTTCACCCAAAACACATGTGGATCATGCTTACTCATCTATCTTTTATAAATGATATTTTGGCATTCTACACACTACAAAAAAAAGCCATTTGCCCAGGAAACCTATCCTAACATATTCATTTTTCTGTTGGGACGGAAGCCTAATCTAACGAACATATATTTTAGCATAGCTAGTTCGGGCAGGACTTATATTCACAGATTTGATTTTCGTCGGCATAGCCCACTTAAAAAAAGAAACGCCCGCCTTATAAATTAAGGGCGCGCTGACTCAAAAAAAGGAGCTAAGGTTAAACAATCGTTAGGAAACTCAAGAAAGCAGGAAATGGGAATTCTCCAGCCGGTGAGGAAGACTAATCACAGCCGGCGAGGAAGGATTCGGCGCATAACTTCTCCAGCCAGGATGGAATATGTCACGGCAGGGTAGCAATTTCTTCTTCTGCATTTTATGAATTTCTCCTTTCTTTTCACATGGTCGTAGGAATCAATACATCTTCTATTCTCCAGCTGCATCGTTGGTGTTTGCTGTGAATTGGTGCACAATTTCTCCAGCCGGTGAGGAAGGAATCACGGTGCAGGTTATTCGGTCACGCTTTCTCCCGTCGGTGAGTTGCGAATTACTCAGCTTCAGTTTAATGTAGTTTACTGTGAATGACAGGGTAGCAACTTCTTCTTTTGCATTTTGAATTTCTTCTTCTTTTCACTTGGTCGGTGGAGAATAAAAGGAATCGAAACATCTTCTATTCTCAGTGGCTATCATTGGTGTTTACTGTGAATATATTTCTTCACGATGCCATTTGCAATTTGTTTCTACAACAGAGGTTTTCCCTTATTCACCTCTTAGCCGTTTGTTATTGTTGAGTGTCTAGATAGTATCACAGATTTGTTGTCAGTCTTCGCTACACAGATTTGATATCTTTCCTCATAGGCGGAGATGTTTTGATAATAGAATTTCTCCCTATCTCTTATCCCTGCGCTCTTTTGGTTGGATTCGATGAATAGCACTAAAGAAACAAACTGTTAATTACTTTGATAAGATCAATTTGCTATTCATTTTTGTTATCAGAAAAAACCTCATGTTCATCTTTACAATAAATTTGAGTCACTACTGATTTTGATGCACCTGTAATGCTTGCAGCTGACTACCGCAAATGCAATGAAGCAGAAGTTGGGGAGGCATTTAAAGAAGCTTTCAAGTCTGGACTTCTTGAAAGGGAGGATCTGTTCATCACGACAAAGGCAAGCTCTTTTGTGATTACTCATTATTTGTTATTGGATCTTTTGTTTATCTTCATTTTTTGTTTCCTGACTTTTCTTTTGCTTTCAATTATTTTATGTTGCAGCTCTGGAATTCCGATCATGGTCATGTCCTAGAAGCCTGTAAAGACAGTCTGAAGAAACTCAGACATGATTATCTTGATCTCTACCTAGTTCACTTTCCTGTGGCAACAAGACACACTGGTATCGATTCACATGTTGTTCTGAGTTCTAACAGAGGCTGAAGCCTTAATTCAAATGTGCTATGAAAACAACGACCGTACAAATCGGAATATTTGTATATATAATCTTAATTTTAGATTTGCTTTTGTGGAGATAGGAAATTCGGAAACACAAAGTATTGGTGAGTGCTAATTATATCTTCGATTTTAACTTTTGTTATTGATAAAAGAACGACCGTACAAATATGTTTTCCAGCATGGATCTTTTGTCCTATTTTATAAGGTGAAATACAAGCTCTTCTTGATGTTTTCATTTCTATCATTTTGCTAATTAATTTCAGATGAAGCTTAAAGTTTGTGTTACCATACAGCATGATTGAACCTGATTTTGTTTTGCTTTTAAGTCTTGATTGTGAACTATTATTAAATTAAGAATATGTAAAGATCACACATGATGATCTCTGGCTTACTGCTACTTGGTGCTTCACACTTCTGCACTTTTAGTTATTTCATAGCAGTCTTAATTATACTTACTTTTGTTCTTCCTATTAAGTGCAAGTTTCCTGCAGTTTAATGTTTCGACAATGCTGTGCTCATGGGTGATTTGGCTTCTATTCTGCTCTCTTGATTTAAAAGTATTTTCAACATTAAAAATAACAGTCTTCTGCCATTATCACAATCTAGGAAAAACACCTTTCAGTACTGATTTTAATTAATTATTTCACAAATTTGATATACATCTCTAATGCCAAAAATCTGAGCGCATTATAGTCTTTTGATTGAGTGCTTGATTGCCGTTTCAAAAGCTATTGTCTTTAAAATACTCCTGTTATGCTGCTCACACTGTTACACTGCTCATTTCTGAAACCTTTTTTTTGAATATTTTGCTTATGTTTTAATATTATCTTTGTTTATAACCAGTGGGGGTTTGCGATTTTTTCCATGTTAAAACCGGTGCAATTATGCTCTGAATATATTCTGATTTTATTCCTCTGTTCGATCAGGAAACCTAAAAGAAAGAAGCTGATATTTTTTCTGACCATGACTTTCACTTTGTTGCATTCATTCTGCCTCTGGTTATAAACCACAACATGGCACATTATGAAACTACTTCGATTGAGTTTAATAGAGCCTTTTTATAGTCTAATGAACAGAGAAGCTGGTACAATACATACCTTTAATTGTTGTGTTAAAATTACTGTTGTTTCTTACTTCTAAACATTTCCAGTAGCATTTGGCGTCCCAAGGCATTTCTCCTATGCGTTTTAAGTTATACAGCAGTATCTAAGTTTCTCTCTTCTTCTATTCTCAGCTGATAATATGCATAATCTGGGATGATTCTAAATCTGAAAACCGAACTAAGATAAGCTGTCAGTTGTGCTTAGCTTTTTGGACTAAAATCTGCATTGTTCTTGTGGTGCCACATTGCTTGTTGTATAGGCCTATTACAATAGTCTTTCAGCCAACAGAAAGTACTCACTTAACTTCAGCAGTTCTGCTTTCGTTTACAAGTCAATAGTGCATGTTTTAACCTGATTTTGATTAGCTCTTTCAAGCTTTGCTGACTTCTGTTTTGAAAGAATGTGGTACAGAATCAGCCCTTAATTGATTTTGATACGGTTACCAGCAATTACACCTTTACGTTTAGTATGATATATCATAGTGTCCTTTGCTATTAGTGTACACTATGAGTCAAAGAAAATAATTCAGTATCAGCCATTTTTCTATTGATGCCTTCTTATTAGCCGTGTCAAGTGAAATTTTTTTCTGATTTCTATATTAAGATTGATTAAATGTGTATTAACTAGTGTGCTTTACTGTGGGGTTTCAATGGTCATTGACGTGGACATCCGCTGCCTGCATTTTATTCTGAAAACCATTTAGATATCAGTCTTCCACACGCTCACTAATGCTTAATTTCCTTTGGGTATAGGAGTCAGAACAACTGATAGTGCACTGGGTGATGATGGTGTGCTGGACATTGACACCACCATATCCTTGGAAACTACATGGCATGACATGGAAGATCTAGTTTCAAAGGGTTTAGTTCGTAGCATTGGTATTAGGTGAGTTGTTACTACTACAGGCTTTTTGGTTGGAAGTTAAAAGTTATAGGCCAATCTAACATATTCATATAGAATATCATGGGTTGACAACCATTCTATTGTCTATAGGTTATTTTTTAATGAAGATTTTGACCTCCATGTTGTGTCACCTTATTGATAGTATTGTGGATCGTTCCTGCATGTTTTATAGGAGACTGGGTACCTAAATGATTATGAAATTGTTGTAGCCAATTAGTAGCTGCACAATCAAACAACACCACGTTATCATACTTGTGGTTCAGATGTTTACTGAAGTACCCCATAAATTAATTTAATTAATTTAGGGGATTTCTTTTAGTAAACCCTAAATAATACTATTAAATATTAATTTATTATATGGTATTATGAATTTAATAGTGAGATTTATAAGTCAATAAATCTTGGGAAAATTTCAAGACACTCAATTATATTATAAAGATTTTAGAAATATTTTGAACATTGATTTAAGGCTTAAAAGTCAAAATAAAATCATAGAAACCTTAAAGCTTCAAAAGCTTTGCTAGGATTGACTTTTTGAGAATGGTCAAATCAGGCCATGAAAACTATACCAATAAAAAGGTTATGGAAAACCAAGAAGATTGATAAAAAGAACGTTAAAAACATCATCCTAGTCAAAGTTATGATAAATTGAAGTTTAGAGCCAAAATTTTGGAGGTTGCTGACGTGTCCAGGGCTAGCTGACTCCCGCGCGCCTCGGGACACGTGTTGCGCCCAGTCAGCACCCAAGTTAACTAATCGGTTAGGTTTCCTTCAGTTTTGGCATGTCAGGGGTCGATCTTTAGACCTATATCTTTTTCTCTACTCCACCATTTGGTATGCCGTCTGTTTCATTCGATTCTCCTATCATTCCTCTTTCTAACCATTACTCACACATCATCTAACTCCTTACAATGGCCGAAACTTGATCCAAAGTTGCCTCCCTGCAAAACCGTAACCCAGATTTCCAGAAATCCAGTTAATCAGGTAAACTTCGTCGGACCATAACTTCTTCGTCTGTGGACGAAAATCCATGTTCTATAGCTCGTTGTATAGATCTCCAATCCTCTACAACTTTCATGTTAATGACCAAGGCTGATTCGCACTGGTTTGGGAGATAAAGCTGTCTAAAATTGCCTACTCGATCACGATGGTATTTCTACCCAGATTATTCCGAAACGACTAGGTAAACACAGATCTTGTGAGATTTAACTTTCTCCCTAGTTCATCAAATTCAATGATTCTTCCACTAACTCTAGAGTTACATCTAGTTTGGATTGTGATAGGCGTGAATCAAATCCCTCTCAGTTGGCGCGAGTTGATTCGAGAAGTTGCCTACCTGAACTGCACATAAAATAATAAGTTTCCAGAATTTCCATTTGATTCTCCTCGTTAATGTGATTCCGGTGAGTTTCTGATCAAATTGCTCCGTTGTTGCCAATCGTAACTTGTTACCGGTCAAACCCACATGCCAATTTAGTCTATTACGGATTACAATAGGGGAATTTGTCTAATTCAAATCAAACCAACCTATAAACCCTAACTTCGAACCCAATTCGAAAATCTTCAATTCTGCATGATAATTAGAAATCGGTACCATTAGAACCGGAATTTAATTTCGAATCCATAGGAACAAGAATCGTCGAATTTCGTTCTGTAGATTGTGAGATATTGAGGGATTAGTACTCGGGTGCGATTTGGGAGGTTTGATGAACTCGCGAGATGTAGGCCGTCCGATTGTGGTTAATAGAAATGGACGGGAGATTAGAACGTGGGGGTTTAAGTTGTAATAGTTTAATATATTTTCCAGAATAAAGTCCTAACTTGTTAGATTTATTTAATGACCTTACCTAATGTATTTTGGGACAAAATGTTAACCATAGATTCCTTATAAAATGTAGTTTATTTTGATGTAAATTAATATGGGTTTTGAGTTTTAAACGTAAATTATAATTTTTGTAAGTTTTATGAATTTTGGAATTGTTTGGATAATTTAAAAAGATATTTTTATGAAACAAAAATTTTATAATATGTCTAAAATGTTATAGTTGCAATATTAAATTTGGGATTTTTAGACAAGAAGAAATAGGTCTAAAAATTGTAATTCTGAATTTTTCCTAAGGTATATTATAATATAAGGTTTTGAATGTAACAAAAAATTAAAGTATAGATGATTAATAAACTTTGTAGGTTGAGAATAATGAAATAATACTAAACTAACATTTAATACAGAATGTTAAGAAATATTTTGAGTACAAGCTTTTAAGTGAAGTGAATATATATATATATAAGAAATAAAATAGTAATATGTTAAATCAAGGAATTTAGTCAATCTATGTTTATACCAACTAGATAATGTGGAGGGTAATGTACTTAAATTAAACTAAGGGAAATACTTTATTTTATAAATTATATACCGGGAGTGGATAGGTGTAAAGGTTATTAAAGATAATTAAATATAATAAGAATTTCTTAAAGGATGTTTTGGATAAATCCTAAGGGAAAATATATGTGTATATATAAATACATTAGAAGTAAATAAAAGAAGTAACATACCGTATGGGAAACATAATAAGAGGAAAAATTAGGATAAGCCTAACTCATACGTGACAATTAAAATATTAAATGTTAATGTGACATCTAAGTGGACTATTAGGGGGAAATGCATATCCTAAACCTTAAATAGGTATAAGTAAGTTAGCCAAGTGTAACTAAAGAGTTTAATTAAGCTAAACCTATATTCAGGAGTAGGTAAATGGAATAAGTTAAAATGTACATTAAAGATTTAATTACGAGATCTAGCCAGATCCTTAAGAGAGAGTAATTGTAAACCAAAACTATAGACTAGTAAGAATGAAAGATGTGTAGCATTATAGTTCCTTAACTAATCAATGCTTGGAATACCTTAATTATAGGTGATTAGTGGAAGTAGTTCGCATTTTCAAGTTTGGTTACTGCTTCTACACATACCAGGTACGATTTCTCGTACTCAGATACTTTTGCTAACGAACTTTATGGAATGTTATGCAAAACGTTGATTGAACTGGAATGAATTTCCAAAAGGAAACTGTTTGTGTGACTAACTCAGCTTGATGTGACTAACTGAGCCTTGGATGTACAACTCACATGATCATTGGTATCTTTTATCTGGTCATCTCATTGGATATTAACTGCTGAGGGTTTACGCCTCTGCACTCTGTAGGACTGAGTGTTTGGTATTGCACTTGTGCAGTTAATAATCTAGTGGGAATATGGGAAAATGTAAATCTTGGTATTGAGTATGGATTCTTTCTATTAAGTGATGCACACACTTTTCACCGATGACTGAGAACGGGTCGGTGGTAGCGGAGGTCTGCTATACCTCGTCCATATGGACAACTGACAGTGGAGGTCTGTTTACCTCGTCCTTGTGACAACTGACTGGCGGTGGGGGCCATCTCTCCCAATTGGTTTTATTCCACTCTTGAGTTATGGGTCTTGGATCTCTTCTTTCATTCCTAGTCCTTGTGACTACTTGGGTCTTTCTACTCCTAATTGGAACTGAATCTAACACAAGCAATGAATGTTCACTAACTTATGGTGTGGTTTTTTTTTTCCTAACTTTACCTTCCTGTTATTTATCTCTATCTTTGACTTGTTACCTTTAACTTGGTGATTTGGATGTGCATTGTTATTCTGTTTTTGTTTTAAGCATTTGACTTCAAGTTATTGTTTATTTCAAGAGTTATGTTTTAAGCTTTTGTTTTGGAGAGTTGTACCAGTTCCATTCCAGGGAACTGACTCACCCCTCCCGGGGTGGGCTGCTTGGTTTCATCTTGCAGGTACGGATTGTTATACAGGTGGCCACGAAGAGTATGAGTGATTGGGATGGGAATTAGGATTTGTGGAGCGTTGGCGTATTTTTCTATTGTTAGGTTTATGTTATGTTTTCTCAAGTTCAGACCGTAGCATTTATAATCTTATAGGTTGTAATTGGTGAGGTTTGGTGCCGGGTGTTTGGAACCCAATGATATGTAATCGTCTTAGTATTTTATTTTCTACTGCATTTTCATTAAATAGGGGCATTACATTTACATTTGGTGTCATTATTCTGTTATCTCCGTTTTAAAATAGTTGTATGAGCAACATTTGACTGCATATAAGCTTTTGTATATAAGAATTTAACATATATATGATATTGATCAATAATCTTTTGAATCTTTCTTGGCTTTCTTTTCTAATTTGGCTCCTGACTTTTGCTTATGAAACCTGGCTCCAGCAACTATGACATCTTCCTGACGAGAGACAGCTTAGCATATTCAAAGATAAAACCGGTTGTGAACCAGATTGAGTCACATCCTTATTGCCAGAGAGAATCGCTTGTTAAGTTCTGCCAAAGGCACGAAATATGTGTTACAGCCCACACTCCTCTAGGAGCTTTTGTGGCCAATGCAGAGTGCTCTATGTCATGTATGGACGATCCGGCTATGAAGGTATCAATCTATCTTATTTATTTCCTAATTATTCTGTGTTTTTCTCATATCTGCTTCCATATACTTCTTTTTCCAGCATTTAGTAATTGACGTGATTGGAAATCCTTGGAATATTAGGGATTGTCGGAGAAATACAAGAAGAGTCCAGCTCAGATCTGTCTTCGGTGGGAATCCAAAGAGACACTGTTGTCATCCCAAAGACATCAAAGTTAGATAGGCTGAAGGAAACTTCAAAGTGTTTGATTTTGAGCTATCAAATGAGGACATGGATCTGATCAAGGGCATTGTACTATATGCTCTTAAGTGACATCCTTACTCTTAATCGTATGGTTAATCCTATACCTACACGTTTGTAATCAGGATATCTTACTTGCTCCGAACTAATACAAAACTGAATTTGCCTATCAAATTGTTTATGTAAAATGATGTTACCTGTGCAGGGTGCGAGATGTGGCTGAGGTACTTGGAATGATGGTTGAAGATCACAATCGATTGCAACCCAGTGCGAGAACATATGCGTAAGTCTACATGTTCCCTTATTTGTAGTTGTTATTGGTTATATCCCACAAGATTTTTGCAGTTTATCTTTTTATATCCCACTAGATTTTTGAAGTTTATCTTTTTATAGACCATCTTCAACCTTCTCCATATTCTAGTGTTGTATTGGTGTCTCCTGTTTTCCTCCGCTTTCTTACCATCAATTAAGTAGGTATAACTTTATTCTAGAAAATTATATGTGCTTGTAATTTCTTTAGTATTTGTGCATTTGTTGAGGATAACATTTGAATATAAAATATTGATGCAAATTTGCCTACAAACGAAAGCAGGCCATATTAATTTTTTTTTAGCAGCAGTAAAGGAGAAACAAGAAGAATACTTAACTTTTATTTTCTGGTGCTTTCAGCTAGATGAAGTGTTAGAAGAGGGATTTAACAGCAGAAAGTAGAGGACTTGTGGGTAATCGCTTAAAGGTGGTGCGACCAAAGCTTCATAGGAGGGGTAACCCATCTGGGAAGCCATTGAAAAGGTATCCTCAAGCAATCTAGACATTTCTCGCAAGGGCCGATCCTCAAACAATACAGACAACTCCGGGAAGTAGTTGGATTGGAAGATTGTGTACTTGGTGATGATGTTTTGTAGGTGAATGAAGAGAGTATTGGGGATGTTTAGAATAGTTAGGAAGTGTAGAACTTTTGGCTAACATTGCTATAAAGAACTTTCTTTAGGAACTTTCTTGAGGACTATATTTTGGTTATGAACGATAGGGGTGGCAATTTTTACCCAACCCGATAACCCGACCCATACCCAACCCGAAAAATAGCGGGTTTAGGTCACGATTATTGACCCATTTAATTATTGGGTCGGGTATGGGTTACCTATTAAATTTTTGGGTTGGGTATGGGTTCAAAGTCCTAACCCGTAGTCAACCCGACCCATTTATTTTATTTTATTAAAAATAATATTAAATAAATAATTAGATAAAAATATAAATATATTACTAAGTAAGTGCTAACCTACTATTAGTATAATACAGATTATGTAGTATCTTTTTTATGAGAGGTTGTTTATTTGATAATACTACTTTGTTGTATTTCTTTATAAAGCAAAAACAAGAGTATTCGTTATGTGGATTGTCAAAAGATAGTGTGCTGCTCTCTCCTTCACAGCTCCCATTGTGGTCCTATCTCTTCTGTACTCTGAAGATTTTTGTCTATGTTTTGATTCTATATTCTGAAGGAGAAAATACAGTTATATATGGCCCAGGCGCGTACACATCACCTTCTTCTGTTAAGTGCTACTGAGCACAACATGTATGTGGAAAAAGAAAAAAGACGGAGGATAATGAAAACTCTGGAATATCTACCATATTGAATGTAAGATTTCATTCATTTGTAACTCCGTTTGAGCAATCATAAAAAATATTTAATTCCAGGTCTTTTAAATTTTGCATAGCCTAATTACATTGGGTTAAACGGGTCGGGTATGGGTTTGATCATTTTATATGGGTCGGGTATGGGTCAATACAATTTTAGTCGGGTCGGGTATGGGTGAGCTTCAACCCGACCCATTAACCCGAATTGCCACCCCTAATAAACGATATCAGATGATCGCAATGTGTATAGTTACTTTTTATGATATATATATATATATGTTATTGTGATTGAAAATACATGGATATGTAGAGGATTGTTCAAACAAGATATGTCAATGAAATCTATACCAACGGATTAATCCGTTAGTATACAGGGACTTTTACCAACGAAAATAAGCGTTGGTATAGAAACAACTTATCAGTCCGTACTATTCCTATACCAACGGAAATATCTGTTGCCATAACTTGCTTGATTTCAATCAACAAAATGCTATTACCAACGGTTGTTTCCGTTGGTATAGGAATTTGAGCTACTCCAACGGACAAAAAAACTGTTGGTATAGAGTTATCCCCACGGTACTATTGCCAACGGAAAATGTTCCGTTGGAGTAGGTAAATTAGTGCTATACCAACGGAATTCATGCTTTTACCAACGGAATTTTTCCGTTGGTAAATGTCAATTTTTTTGTAGTGACATGAAGATGTGATATAAGTTAAGCCTTGAAAGATTAGACACATTCATTAAGCCATAATGGTTATTAGGTCCTTAGATGTGAACAAGGACCTCCTTAGACCCCGTGAAAGTAACAAAGAGTTAGTTCAAAAATGTCATATCTCAATGCTATTAGAACATTGACATATCTTGTGAGTCATACTCAACCAACATTCTTAGTAAACCTATTAGCGAGATATACTGCAACTCCAACAATTAGCCATTGGAATGAGAGTAAGCATGTAGTTCACTATCTTCAAGGTTAATGGATATGGATTATACTTCTCTAAAACACCTACATATTTATTTAATAGATTATGCTAATACTGACTACCTATTTAATTCTCATAATGCCAGATAACAAACATGTTATTTGTTTGGACACATTGGTATTACTATATCATGGAAATATATAAAGAAAAACGATTGTTTCTAGCTCCTCAAATCATGCAGAATTTCTAACAAACCATGAAACTAGTCAAAAAAGAATATAGTGAAAGTCCATAATTCAACATGTTCAAAATATATGAGGCTGATCTTCTGAAGAGAAAAGTCCAACAATGTTATATGAAAACAATGCACATGATAGCCATATGAGGGATGAGCAAGGGGATGCAATAAAGCACATTTCCCCCCAAGTTATAATGCATTCATTAGCTTCAAAGATGAAAAAAGTACTATACAACAAATTAGCTCAAATGAGAATCTAACAGATATATTCACCTAGTCGCTCCTCATTACGATGTTTGATCAAGTAAAGTAGTTATAATTGCACACTTTTCCCTTATCCTTGCTTTCTATCCCATAATGTTTTGTCACATGATTTTTATTAGACGTGGCGAATATTGGAAAAGTGAATATCATCTAACTAATACATATCGTAAAAAGGCTATTAAAATGTATCCATTTTCTTTAGTCATCCACAAAATAATAGCACTAGTTCTCCATATATTAATATCTTCTCTCACTCAATGTTACCAAACATACTGCTACATAAAAATGTCTCATCTAGGTCCTATATAGATTCTACATTCTCCTCCAATAACATTATACCACAACAGTCTAAAATCCTCTTATTTTGCTCTCATTATCTTATTTATTTTTGTTTTTGTTTCGTTCATTCAAACACTTTAGTATTGGCACTCCAGGGAAGGATGAGACAAAATGATTGATTAACAGGAAAAAAATGAGGTGAAAGAAAAAGAATATGAGTCTTTTAAAAGACAAATAAAAACTAGTATAAGAGAATATAAAATATTATTATTTATTAAAGGTTTAGTCTACTTTTGTTATTGTAGATACCCAAAAGTACAAAATACATATCACTGTTATTACTCTTATTATCAATGATTACCCTCTATTCTACCATCTTTATAGTTTCTCCCACGGAACCACAAAGATATCACAATTTTGAACAAATAAAGGGATTACTGATCTCGACATATATGAGATCACAAGAAAGTGGCCAGACGGTAACACCCGCTTATTATTACCAATTCGTAATACTTAACAGATGGTCTACCCAACACAAAATAGAAACCACAATGCAAAAAATAAGCACTCAGCTCATCCAGGATACAACCCCAAAAGTGCAAGTTCTTCGGAGTAGTTTGGAACCAACGTCCTGGAATATGCACTCGGCAACTGCAAATCGTAGTGCCCCTGTACAGAAAGAAATAAATGAGAGCTGGAGGGACAATTAGTGTAACTAGACAGACATATATAAGGCTGAAATATGCTAAGAGACGTCAATTCCAAACTAGCTACACCTTATGATAGTCCTTTAATTACCATCACGTAGTCAGTCTTACATGAATTTCACTAGGAGGAAAGACAGAAAATGAAAGAAAGAAAAAAAAAAGACAGAAAAAAGAAGGGAGAAAGTGGCCAGGCCATATTCATTATGTGTTTGTTTGAAGGGCCTGGCGCGGTTGAATGAGCCAATTAGCTATGATGCAAACAATAATGCAACTGCAACATTATGTCTTTCAGAGAGACGCTTTTTGATTTCCCGCAGATGAATGATGAATCACTTGTGAAACTGATCCAGATGATGATGAATGATGCAACATTATGTCAACTGCATCAATCTTGTAGTGATGATGAATCACTTCAGTTTGTGACAGCAACTTTTTTTTTCTTATTCGAAAGCTAGCAATGGGTTTGCCCCAGCATTGAAATATTATCATCTACATTAGCTAGGAATTGGTGGTGTGATCAGTTGCCTTGACAAATCGCCCTTTGTATCGCATCCTGCTGTCAGCTCCTGCCTTCCTTGATTCATAACGTATGTGCTTATCAAACCTGTAGGCATTATTAGATAAACATATAAGGTTTACGTCATATAAGGTTTACGTCTACACAGTCAAGCAGTAAACAGACAGCTGAAATTGATCCAGATGAGCAACCAAAAAAAAAATCACCTTCGAGATTTCTTCTTTTCCTTGTAGCGTTGCATAGCTTTGCCTCTATGTTCAGCCAGCTGGTCCAAGTCAGCTTTAGACATTGGCTTTCTCTCCATATTGACGGGAACCTGCTGTGGAATGTCACCGCCATTTGTGAATATCTCATGGTAGCCGGATGAAGTAGTAGTCTCCGGCGATGCCATGAATGAGATTCCTCCACAGACAGGGTTTTCTGCTTCTACACCATACACCTGGCTTGACGGTATAGGCGGAATAAACCAATCCTGCTTAATTTGCCAATAACATTTCTAATCAATCAACTGGGTTTCTCTGATGTTTCAAAAGATCTCAACTAGTCATTATGACTTCATAGATATTAGATATGAGTTATTTCTGCCTGCTACAACTACTATTCAAAAATTCCGGCAGAATTTTCAGTAACATCGCAAAATTAAGCCAGTGACGTATACTAACATTATTTGACTGAAAGCCCTCATTCACGAGGTTTGAGCATGACCTTTCTTGCACAGTATCAATATATTCAGACTTGGGTGGTGTCGTGCTGAAAGGTTCTCCAAAACTGGATGATGTTCTTTGAAAGTGACAGTCAAAGGCCTGGAGATCACATATATTGACGCAAACGATAGTTAAGATTGGTTAATAGCAGGAATACCATAGAGCAAGAAAGATAAATGCAGTTTCGATCCTGATACATGTTTTCATGATCAAAGCAAAAAGGTCTTATCTCTAACCATGTAATAGTATGAACATAGACAATACCAGCTCTTTGTACCGCACTCGATAATTATCAGCACACTTAAACAGAGAAGAATGGTCACTAAAAACCTATTATGTGCTTGGTCATTTATCAGTGCTTCATATAATTCAACTACCAATTAAGCAACTAAACCGTAAACCCTAGTCTTTAACCAAAGGGTCAAAATGCCACTCTCGTTTTCAAACTAAATCCTTGCAAATCTATTCAAAACTTTCAAGGCATGGCCTAATTATCCAACTTTTGACAGCAGACATAATCATGGTCAGAATACTCCGACTTTATTCCAGCCTTTTAGTTACAAGGGGAACACTACCATCAGTGGTTAAGCTGATCATTTGACAGAATATGTTATGCAAAGCAACTGTAGTGGACAGAAATACCCAGAGGATGGCAAACTCAGTAACTCGTAGCCTTCTATTACAACAAAGTGTAGTGATGAGGCATTGCTATTTATATTTTCCAGTACCTTAACCGATTAAGGGGTTGGGAAGGCTACTTTGATTATCATCAGTAGCCAGGACCAGAAAACAAGTCATTTTCATAACACTTGTTATCATCCTTAACATTAAAACCAAGAAAGGTGGGTCACAAACATGCGACTACATAGGGTGTCATATAGATGAAGCTGGTGATAACCACTAAATGGTTTCCACTTCAAAGAGTAGAGACAGCAAGTTATTATCTTCAGTTATAGATCACACTATGATAATGCACCGAGGAGCATAAACAAATCAAACCAAGAACCCTCCGAGCTCCAACCTTGAAGTTTGACTTGAATGTGTTTTTCTAAGACGTGTGATCAAGCTAGGCTCTACTTCACTCAACCAGACTAGACTACGCTTTTGGCCAAATTTTCTAATAAGCTAGTTGGTCCTACCAAGCTCAAAAGACGAGCTTTACAATATAGCTTTTTACTTTTACATCAATTTTCTTCATCTCTCTTTTTATAAAATCTAAAAGTTTCAACAACTAATTAACCCAACAGGGCCTATCAAACAAAAGAAACATGATCTCCAAACTCAAGGGTTCACTAGTTTAATACTATATAAACAATTAAACTTCCCTAATCCACCTTTTCAATCCAGACTTGGCTACTATGAGTTATTTTAAGTATAGTAATAATTAAATGTGATTAACCTCGTACAAAAGCAATATCAATACACAGGGCACATACTCTTCCAAAACAATTAGAGAGCACTTAAACTACTAATAATTGATCTTTGACAGAATTGATTGGCGGCGCCAAAGTAAGAAACCAAAATGAAACGGAAACGACAAGGAGATCCTTAATTTGGAATAAATCCTACTTTCTAAATAAGGCCCAATAATAATTTAATCCTTCAAAAGTACACTGTAACTATGCAGGATACTAAAGTAGTAATATAATAGTAGTAAGCCTTCCCTCCATATCATCACTACTCATGATTCTAGTTAGGTTTTATAACAAGGGAATTGCAGTATACAGTGCAGTTTACTCTTAGACACCCAAACCACATCAGAGACCAGCAAGAATGGACCACGAGAGAGCAGCAAAAATAGATTGAATTTCAACTAACAAATAACAATGAACAAAGCCGAGAAACACTAAAAAAGTCAAATCCGAATGCAAACCTCAGAAATGTGCTTAGGAGATGGAATTTCCCGCAAGAGATCCTCAACGTTAACAAGCTCGCCCATTAGCATCGAGGTGAATGGCGGATCTTTCTTCCAAACCTCTTCACTCTTCTCACTATCTCCCCATTGACCACCACAACTACCAGTCTTCTCCTCCCGACCACCTCTCATCAAATCTCTTCTCTCAAGTTCAATCAATTGCTTATACACGGAATTCCAGCCACATCTGCCCCAAATCAATCCACCCACTTCACTCCGATCCCCACTTGGCACCACCATATCACCATAATCGAAGTGGGGTGATTCCAAATTGAATCCCCAAAGACCAGCCATCTCAGCCGCAGTCGGGCATCCAGAGAAACCCTCTACCTGTTCTGACTCTAAGATCCCAGAACCAGAAATATCAGAAGCGGCGGCGGCGGCATCATCTTCAACAGGGTTCGACGACCCACAGGTCTGGCAGAGGACCGATCCATTCCCGGAGTAGGATATAGAACAACTGGGTCGGACCCCGCAAGCGTCACAAACAAGAACGCGGCGGTGCTTGAGGGAAAGGGCGTTGGCAGAATGTATCTCCCGGTCGCAGAGCAAACATAATTTAGCCGAGTCGGCTTCACAGTACAACACCGCGGGATTCTTGTCGCAGGAATCGCAGGAGGATGGTGGTGGGTTCATAGAGTCCGGAGTTGGATTAGGCGGCTGTTCCTGCTCCATTATTCATCACGATTTTCTGGAATTTTGAGGAGAGGGAGGGAGGGAGAGAAGAGCGTTTAGGGTACAGACGTCGAAGTGGGAAGAAAGAAGAAGACAACTACGTACATAGAGCAGCAGCATTTTGAAGGGAGATAGTCGTCGTGAGAGGGACAGGACAGCTGGGTTTGGCGAGAGAGATAGGGGGAAAGCCCATGATAGAGGCTAATTTGAATCGTGGGTTACGAAGGTGAATTCCCAGAGGGGAGATGCGTGAGAGGAGCGCAGTGCGCACATGGTGAACAGTGGACTAAGTGACCGATCGATGGGACAGGTGGTGGGGTTGTGGGAGGCGGAGGTGATATCAGTGAAAAGGTCTGTGGGGTGTCGTTTCTTTGCAAAAATCATGGCGCTTTTTGAGCAGATAGATAGCAGTAAGAACAGGGAGAAAGTTGGTTCTACGGCCTCTTCTTCCCCCCGCCAGTGTGGGAAAATATCCTGGGCGCGCCTTTTGTTCATCGGCCGGATCGTGGTCGGCGATGGATCCAGAAGAAAACAAACACATGCAAATACTGATGGGAAAGCTAATAATTAGCTTTATCCCGATAAAAATATGCATACAAGTCCGAGAATAGTCTTGGCAGCAATGGGATCAGTCTTGAGACCAAGAGCGCAGTTTTTTGTCTTATCCCAACATCTCATCTCTGCGTTGAATTTTATTAGTGGGTATTTATAAAAGAAATCCCTATTAGTAGATTAAAAGAATAATCTGTATGGAATTCTTCCGAAATAACTGTTTGCGGTTTTGTCTGCGTTCGCATGGTTGTTTTGTGGTTGTTTGGTCTGACTGTTTTGGCTGCGTTCGGTATGGTTGTTTTGTGGTTGTTTTGGTCTGGCTGTTTTGTGGTTGTTTTATATGTGGCAGTATATGATTGGAGTAGAATGTAGGACCCACGTGGGACCCACGTTGGGACCACCCCAAAACTACCAAGTTTATGCCATGTTTATGCGCGAGCCGAACGAAGTTGTTTTATATGTGGACCCACGTGGGACCCACGTGGGGACCACTCCCAAAACAGCCACACTTATGCGTCCACCGAACGAAACCTTTATTCAACCTACCTTAGTCGGCTTTCAGGCTTTGTATACTAATTAATTAGATATTCCACACATATGCTCCTTAATTTATCATCTTATTTGTTTTATTAGATATTATGTAAGGAATCATTTATTTTGTTGACAAAAAAATAAAATACAGTAGTATTATAATTATGTATTTTGTTATGTTTATTTCATTTTCTTCACACTATTCCAAATTGTAATAGAAATTGTTTATTCAATTTATTATTTTATTGGTATTATTTCTTTTTTCTAAAAGAATATTTGTACTTAAAAAAATATTTTTTTTATTTTTAAAATTTATATTATGTACAAATAAGTTTATTGATAATTATAAATTTTCATTTATTATAAAATTTTAATGGTGTAAGTTGCAGATTTATTATGATAAATTTCATCACTAACCAATAAGGTAAATCACAAGTGATATAAATTCCAAACAACCCATAACCCTTTCGGCCTATTTAATCAACCACTTAAACAGATTAGCTCCATGTTTAGTTTAGCTTATAATCTCTTGATAAAACAACCAGAACATTTTCCATGAATTCGGCAATAGGGAATATGTCTTAAAACACCATTTTTCTTCCTTAAAAGCTTATTTTTCATGTTAATATATAGACTCCTAAAAACCAACGAAATCATATAGTTGATAAAGAATGATAAATGTTGAAATTACCTTATAAAACATGAAGAATACTCTCCCAAGGACCTTAGAAACCTTTGTTAGAAGCTCGGGCACCTTATGACACTTTTGGAGCACCTAAAAGAAACACATGCTTGGAGTAAGCTTTCTTCATATCTCCTTTTGATTTTCGGCCATGACTAGCTAGGAAAGGATGAAGAGTAGTCTAGGAACAACCTAAATCTATTAGAGATCCTAAATTCAATCTTAGTCATTAATCAAGAGCATCATTGCTCTGATATCACTTACTTTTGATGGCTTTAACATGAATATTCTGTGCTTATATTTGGATGTTCAATGTTTATGATGAATGCATATTAAGAATGCTTAAGTGGTTATTGGTGTTGGAACATTGGTTGTGTTTTATTATGGCTTAATGGCTGATTGTTTATGGAATAGTTGAGCTTCAGGGATGAAGCTTTTCTTAAGGGGGAGTGAATGAAATATCTCAAGTTTACAAAGGATGGTCGAGTTTGCTAAAATAAGCCCTAATGAGTTTAAACACCTTACACCCAAAGAACAACATAAGTACACACTAGGTCCGGAAATGATCTCTAAAATTAGTCTTGTTTTATCCTAGTTCCTTTATCTCTAAAATATCTTCCTAAAGAATAGTTGGACGTCATTTGGGCATGTAAAGAGCGATCCTAGCTTGTTCATCCCTGAAAGCACTCCTTTGGAAGTATTAGGCTAGAATGCTCCAATGGTATTAAAACAACTAAGCTAGGAGGTGATGCAGCTGCTAGTAAGTGGAAGTAAGCACACAAGGAGGTGACTCAGCTGCAAGGTAGCAAGCAAGTAGGACATTATTGAAATACCCCAAACATTTATTACCTTAATTAATAAGGAATTAAATCAAATGGAAGTTTATAATCAACAATTATTCATTTCATGAGCAATACTCATTATAAACATTAGTGTATAAACATATAGTCCAAGATGGTCACCAAACTACACATTAAATCTCTAATCAAAGAGAGAACATTATTAAGGAGAAATCAACTCCTAAAATCAATATTACATGTAACATATTAATACATGTTTAAATATCACAACTATTACTCATTAGACTATATAAAGCATTTTTATAGTCAAACCAAATTATTAAATACAATAACCACTTATATACACACCTTAAGACAAGGATAACACATGTTACCACTTAACACATAAATGAAGTCACAAGTGTACAAACTTAATGTCTTAATATTAAGTCTTGGAAATTCAAAATCCACCCCCCCCCCCCCACATATGTTGCAGCCGGCCAAACTTAGAGGAAAAGAGAGGGAAATGAAAAGATGAAAGGAGAAAGAAGACAAGTATGTACAAATGAGGAAAAAAGCAAAAACTACTTTCCACTATTCTTCCTCTCATCCCTTCTCACACACAAAGCTGGCATGTGACCCTTCCTATCCTTGTATCTCGGCTGCACAATGATCAAATAAGTCAAAAGTAAGTCAGAAATAAGCTAGAAACTTAAAATAAACAAACAAAAGACAAACTAGCCTTACATGCCTAAACATACCTAGTGAAGACTTTTCCTTTCTTATGCACCAAGACTGTCGTCCTCACTCCTTGCCCCTACTCCAGCACTCTTTTCTTTCTTTCTCAGCTGACAACAACCAGCACACTCACCATCTTCATCCTTCTCTTCATACCTTAAGCTCTATAGTGTTCTAAGCTCATTTCCCTCAAAACCCATTTTCTTGCATCAAAATCATCACCATCTCTCCTCTCAATATACCCAAAATATAAGGGAGTATGGGCCATTGAAGTTCTGAAAAACAAGAGGAAGAAGCTTGGTAAGTTAAGGTAAGAAATGTGCCTTAAGCACTTATTTTTTCCTCCTCCGAACGAACCTCCCCTCTTCATAGGTACAAATCTTCATTTTGAGGACCCCAATCTCGGCTGAAACCAACCCAAGGGCTAGGGAACCCCTTGAAAGCCTTAAGGTAAGAAATATGCCTTAAAACACATTTTCCTCCCTTCTATATGTAAGTCTGAAATGAACTTGCTCTTACTCCTTTTTCTACAAATTTTTGTACATATATGAAGGGTGTTTCCAGTCCCTTTCATTGAGCCAAAGATCTACTCCAAAACACTCATTAAAGGGCTCCAAAGGAAGGTAAAATCATGAATCTCCATGGCTCTCCAAGCCCTTATTTTCTCTTGTTTTTTTCCTACACAAACTGAAGTTGTTATCCTGCTGTAGATGGATGAAAATACCACCTAAAACCCCTTCAAAACTTCAAGGTAAAACCCCTATTTCAAGGCTTAAAAATCATGCTTTAAAACTCCTTAAACTAGTCACTTGGAGAAGTCATTAACTAAAGCTTTCTTCCTTGTGTAAATAATGACCGAATGGTCTATTGCTCACCCCTAAAGTGTCGTGGGAAGTGGGGTTGATTTCTGAGGAGAAAACCAAGCCTTAAGAGGTAAACTCCACTAATGCTTTAAGAGTCATGTTCATGATTTAAACAAAAAAAAACTAACCTAAGTTTCTATGTACATATTTCCAAGAGTATACAAGGGCTGTTTGGACTTCTTGGTGATTAAAGCAAGGTAAGAACTCCTAAAACACTTTTAATGCTTTAAAGGTTATATCTTGTAACATATAATAGGGCCAAAAATATGTACATGTATATGTGTTGTTTAAACCATAAAAATGTGTAGAAATTATGGTTACATGTTTGGTTAGTGACTCTAGGTGCTAATGACTTATTAAGTCAAGTTTATAAGTTAAGAATAAAAGAAAATGATTTTTAGGAGTTAGATGAAAAATTTGTAGCAAGCCATGTATATATATAGTTTATGGACATTTTGATGTCATTTTATGGTTAAGTTTATGTTATGTTTAAGGCCATGTGTAGGCCATTTTTATTATGGTTATTTAGAGCTTTAAATATTATTTATTAAGTTTTTGGGTGATTAAATCAATTATATAAGTTTCTGGTGCAAAAGTGTAATTTTAGTGAACATAACCATCTAGGAACATTTTAGATGAATATTGGTGAATTTAGGTGCTACATAAATTAAATGTAAAGTTGTAATATGATTTAAATGAATTATAAACCTTATAAGTATTTGAATGAGCAAGAGACTTGCTAAGGGGGTCAAGCCGTAATTAAATAAAGTTTAGGGTACTAAACTATAAATAAAATTGAAAGGGGTTGATTAGGAATTTTAAAAACATAAAATGTGATTTTTATAAAGTTTAAGTATTTAAATGTAAAACTAGAGAAATATTTGTGGCCAAATCGTAAATTATAAAAGTATGGGTCAAAGGGATATTTTGGGTGGTCAACCTTCACCACATGTGAGGTTGACCAAATTAAAATAATAAAAATACTTATTTTGGTGGTTTAAAGAAATATTAAGTCAAAATAACAATTATAAAAAGTTATGGGGTTGCTATGTAATTTCCGAGAATTGTAGGGGCTGGAACATGAATATCAGGACCCTAGGGGTCTGTTTGAATTATTTGAGGAATTTTGGATTGGTTTTGGTAATTTAATAAATTAAGGATTATAATATATGGTTTAAGTATTAAAATGTGACATTTATAAAACTTATGGGGTTATGGTGTAAATAACCTAAACTTTAAGGTGGAAAATAATATTTGGACAGCCTAGGGACTGTTCGAGAATTTAGAAAATTATTTTGGGATTTTTTGGAATTAAATAAGTTAATGTGTATAATATAAAGTTTTAGGTATTAAATTGTAAGTTTACAAAATAAAGAGGGGTAATATGTAATAAAAAAAGGTTGTGGGTAAGTAGGATAAAACTGGAAAATAGTTGGGCACTATTTGAATACATGTATATATAAATATAGGTGTATATTATAATGTTTGGGAATCTTAGGTTATAAATTAAATAAGGTTAGAAATGTAACAAATAAAATGCTTGGGTTGATTTTGTAAATAATCAAAAGTAATGGGGAAAGATTTACAATTTCTTAAATGTAAGGTGGGCCGGTTTGGAATTATAAAAATATAGACTGAATATATTATAAAGTTCAAAATGATATAATGTGACATTATACTAAAGTATAAGAGAGTATATTATAAAGGAATTATCATGGTATTAATATACCTTGTAAACAATCACATAAAATGATGAGATTAAATTGGGAAGTATAACATATGGTTATAAACCTTATAATATAAGGAATATGATAATGTATAAAATACCTTATATAACATTAAGATGAATCTTTGGTAAAAAGTTTGTGAATAGATAACACAAATAAATACAAGTTTCACATGGAATAATGAATTAATTTATTATGGGAAATCTTATAATTCACATATTATGAATTTATAATACAAGGTAAACATGTAATATGAGTATTAATCATATAAGGTTAATGTGGAAAGATCTATGGGTTAGAAATATAATTACAAGTGTACATTATAATATGAAGTAGTGTGAGTTGATGATTAAATATCAACTATAACGAAATATTGACTTGAAACATTAACGAGTCAAACTACGTTGACCAATCAACACAACTTGACCAAGTGGGTTAGTTAACCAATACACAAGATAATATGTACTTATAAGTGGAGATATAACTTGGTCTAGTGAAACATGTTAACAAACCATATTATATGCATGCATAGATATATTATATAGATAACCATGCATGCACGTAGGTATGCACGTAAACATGCAAAGACAATTAACCTCGATAAATGCATGGGTATTAAGAGTATAATTCCTACGTACTAAATATTATTACAATATCGAATATTACGTGCTCGTAAACTATACTATATAACAAAAACCGAAATCCCAAGGGTTAATGAAACCCGAGTTAAACAAATAACCGGTTAAGGGGTTAACTACGGGATGATGACTAGAGTTTATTCTGGAATGGTTAAGTAGACTCGTAATATAGACACTAATATTAGAGCAATATATATTCCAGAGATACGGGCCGATAGATACGAGCTTCGGGAGCGCTAGAGGATAAGCGTGAATCGTCACTGTAGCGTTGTTGTCGGTGAACGGTATGTTATTGTGTGTTCTGATTGTTCCTGAGGACTTCCTCGGGTTTGGATGTGTGAAATGTTTGCTGAGAAGATATGCATGTTTGAATGTAATTATGTTATATGATTTATCTGTCGAATGTGTGCGCCTTTATTTGTACGCGATAGTTATATGAATTGAGACAGATACCAAACATATATGAGTAGTGATAGAGAAACCTCACTCAAGAAGAAATGAACTCGAGTACGAACTTATACTAGACGACTTCTAGGCATACATCAAAGACCTAAAAGGTCCACATATACTCGAGAAGTTAATCACTGGATAACCTAAGATTGAATCTTAGGCATTTAGGTTAAGGGAACTTAAACGATTCAGTGAGAGGTTGGTTATGGTGGAAGAATTGAAGATGGTGAGAAATCCAGGACCGCCTGGTTGCACATTGTGATCACGAGGGGACGATTGACAACAGGTCCGCTCAAGGAAATTCCAAGTAACGAATGATTACTTGGTTAGAGACACCGTTGTTGGTGAAATGGGTAATTGTGGCCCAGTAACATTATATCCTACAACTTTAAGTTGTGAATTTCCAACAAACGTAAACTTTGTTGGACAGAGGCACCACCGCTGGTGTAAGGGCATTTGGGCCTAGAATTTGTAAACTGAGTAAGGGCATATGGGCCCAGAATTTGTAAACTAAGTGAGAGTGTGATGGCAAAGTGCAAACGTTAAGAAGTGGAATAAAACGAAGATTATGTTGAGAAGTTGATTACATGTAAGAACGAACAACGACCCTAGAGGCCTTGACACGAGAATTCATAAGACTAACTCTCGTTACGTTACTTTACCTTCTTATGCATTGGATGTTTATATGTTTATAGTTGAATGGAATTAACTATGTGATTATTGGATGAACTGTTGTTTGCTTACTATGACATTTTACAGTTGTTATGTTGTAAAATGGAATAGCATGAAACCGGAACTGCATGTTAACAATTGGGCTAATTAATCTGAGTAGTTCAAAGGTCCAAGAGGATCATATAGTAGCATACCAGCAGTTGTGCTGAGCCTTTATGGCCACCAATTACAGGTATCTGATTGAAGACCGATGTGCGAGAGTGGGATTTTGGGATAGCTAGACTTTTGTTTAAACTTCACCCGAACTTTATGATATTGGTTTAGTTAGACAACTCACTACTCTTTTGGATTGTTGTAAACTTCGGATTGTAATATGTCTTTGTCATCACTATGGATTTTTGGGATTGAATTGCTGGTAACGCTTCATTGCTCACATGGGTGAGTAATGGCGAGTAACATCCGGGTTAAGTTTATTATCGGCTTTATTTCCACTGGGACTCGATTAATTAATAATGTTAGGCACGTTAGATTATCCAGATTTAAGAGTAGGGGTGTTACAATTATAAGTACGAGGTAGCAAGCAAGTAGGACATTATAAGCACGGGGTGGCAAACTAGTAAGCATGTAGGATGTTACGTGCGAGCACGAGGTGACAAGCTAGTAAGCAAGTATGACGTTGCAAGCACGAGGTGGCAAGCTAGTAAGCAGGTATGACGTTGCAAGCACGAGGTGTCAAGTTAGGCTTATGTGTCAAGAAGATTGGTTTCCAACAACTTAGTCCAATAGAAATTCTACACCAAGCAAGCAATTAGGAAGTGTCACTTCCTTATAGGTGACAACATTGGCTAGAGATCAACCATTCATTTCTTTCCTTCATCTTAAGTAACTAAATCTCCTAAGTTAGATTTGATGGTCCAATGAGAAAAAAGCCAACAAAAGAGACAAGGGCTGCCGCCCACCCTTATCCTTAATCAGCCTTGATTTTTTCACAATGTTATTAGGCCATACCTAGGTCGAATAAGAAGAGAACAAGTGAAGGCAACCAACTGCCTAAGGTGAAATATCCCTAATATTAATTACTTTAATTAATCATGAATTAATTAAATAAAAGTAATCTATGAGAGATTAAGGAATTAAATATCCTTATATAAGTAAAAGGGAATAATATAATATTTAAATAAACCCTAAAGTCGTTAGAAAACATTAATGAAGCCTAAAACGACATTGAGGAGGTTTAGGAAAAAGAAATATAAACGAAAATATAGTTAATCGTTTTTACATCGAAAAACGTGTCACAAATATTTTAGAAGTGAAAACGAGGTCTTAGACACCTCATAAGGTTATTTGGGTAATTTTAGAGGCATTGGAAAATTAGTTAAGCAGTCGGAATTAAAGACGTTGCGTTTACGCCTAAAATGGCAAAATGCAAACCAATTAAGAATTAAATTTGAGTAGTCCGGTAGAAAAACGGACCTTGAGAAATTGAGGAACTAGGTGTATAGTTCTGTTTGTATTTGAAAGCCCTGTGGTGAGTCTTTTGTATGACTCTGCCCGGAGGTCATGGGTAATGACTTTAAAGATACCATTGAGTATTTGATTTGAGAATTTGATTGAGAATTTGAATTAAAAATTTGATTGAGATTTGAGAATTTGAGTATTGAGAATTGAGTTGAAACTTGAGAGACTTGAGAAATTGAGTTTGAGTAGAGAATTGAGTTTGAGTATTGTAGAACTTGATTGAGGTTGAGAGTAAGAGAATTTGAGTAAGAGTAACCCAAGAGAGTGGGTAAGACCATGAGGAATTGAGTAAGGCACAGTGAGGTAGAAACCCTCGAGGCCTATGTGTAGGATAATATAAACTAACCCCTTGATGTGTGAGTTAGTGTTTGTATTCGATGTCGAATATTGATTATGCTAATGTACATATATAATGTATTGTTGCCTTGCATGTTGATTGGATTAAAATGAATCGCATGTTCTCGACCAAATAGTCAGCGTACCCCCGTTAGCACGCGGGGTATGCGAATTTCATATGCAGCAATTTGCTGAGCCCCTAGGGGCACTGTTTTTATTTTCCAAGTACATTGAAGCCGATCACCATCCGAGAGTGTAAGACAGGGTTGCTGTATAAGCATGGGTAGTTGGTTTAGGAATGTTGTATTTGTTTGGAATGTTGAATTGTGAGTCCGAATTGTTATCGGAAGACTTGAGAATTGTAGATACTAGGTATAGAACAGAATTGAGGTTGTGTTTGTATAATATGGAATTGAAGTTTGTATTTGGTTTGAGATTCGACTAAGTAATGGGATGTAACACGTGTATAGAGTACTCGGTATAATAATCCATCAGACCGATATTATATTTGAATTGTTGTATTGGATTTGGCCTTGTTAGTCACGTGGGTGACTAACGACATTGTAATACCCACCGTTGGTAGTTTGATTTCCGCTGCTTGATGTTGGTAATTGACACGGGTTAGGAGTTAATGATTGGATCAGCGGTAGGGGTGTTACAAAGGATCCTAACATGACCACCAAAGACATCTTAGAGAGATCATGAACTTCTTGCATGGAATTGACTTTGCTGTCGAAGGAGGCAGGGAGGGATCTGAGGAATTTCCGAATTTGATCCTCATTTGATATAGTTCTTCCGAGCACAAGCATTTCGTTGATTAGCTTGTTGAATCTTGTGTGCATTTCAAAGATGCTCTCCTTCTCTTCCTTCTTGAATAACTCCCAATGAGTGAGTAGCAACTCAATGCGAGTCTTTTTTATCTCCTCATTTCCTTAATATGTGACTTCAAGAGTTTTCCAAATCTCTTGGGCAGTTTTAGCTGAGGCCACTTTAGAGTATTGCTCAGGTACTAGCGCACAATGTAGAATTCTTACTGCTCGAGCATTGAACATCAATTTCTTGATTTGATCGTCCGTCATGTTTTCAACCGGTTCGTCTTGTCCTTGGGCATCTCGGAAGGTGTATTCACCACGTGATATAACCCTCTACATCCTCGGATCATCAGACCAAATGTGAACCTCCATTTTTGTTTTTCCAGTGAGTGTAGTTATCTCCATTGAAGAGTGGTGGTCAATTCGGTGCATAACCCTCTTCTGACGCTAGTAGGTTTGCATGAGACATTTTGATCGTCTTCCAAAGCAGTTAGCTTTCTAGAAAAGACCCACTCTGATACCAATTGAAACTGGCGGATGCCCCTAGATACGTCCTCGACCTGTCATGGACGTGTCTTTTATGTTGTTGGGAAGTATTTGATAATTTAGAAGAGACGAGATAAACTCAAACTGGAAACTCCATTTCGATTGAGAATTTACACACAGAAATTCACTCAATCTCCCTGGCCCTACACACGGACTCCGGGATAGTTTAGGACTTTATCCCTAAGTCCTCTACACTCTCCTGACCGTCGGCCTACAGTTTCCCAACCATTCCCTGACAGGTCAGTCTATGAATTACACCCAGTATTAACTGTTTAGCCTAGTCCTACCCAGCTCACCAACTCTCTAGCCCTTATACACACTTAGTATAACTTATCTTTTTCTCTGAGTATTTCTGCTCTCTTTTTCCACCTCTAAGACGGAAGTTTATGCACCATATTTATACACATAAGATTTGTAATTTATGACCTATGTCTCCCTATACCTTAGGGATCGTTTCCCTCTTTAAACTCGGTAGAGTAGCCAAGTTCAAATATAGGTTGAGCCTCAACTTGACATGGAGTCGTCACGACACATGTCACCTTATGACTGGACACGTTGGCGGCAAATACTCAAGTGGTCGGTCGCCACTAGCGCTCCCTACTTGCTTGATCTTGTGTGGTTCATTAATGCTCTCTTTCAAACTTCATTTGGCTACGTGATTGTGTGCATTAATAGCCCTTGACTTATATTATTATCTTGCACATTAATGAGCAATGCTTTTTGTCATGAGCTAGTTGCTTGTGTGGATGCCTGAGTCCACATGATTTTGTCGAACCAATTGATGTATCTTGTACTTGTATTATTTCTGATGCATTAGAGATACGATCGTGTGGTACTTGACTTCTTGTGTGTACTAGAAGTTTTAGTGGAACTCTGACGACAGGTGCCCGACTGGTTGGGCACTTGTCATTATTGGAGCGTGCTTGCAACCTTGCGTGCTAAGCCACTCCTTTGCCTGTTTATCTGAATCTTAAAGATTAACAGACATATTAGATAAACAACACAGGATTGCTATCATCCATACTAAAGGATCTTGACTTAACAGACTTGTGATACCGATTTTCACCTAACTTGTGTATGAACCTTTAGGAGAAACTCCGAGTACTAACTTGTGAGAGTAAACTACTCCTAAAACACTAAGTGAGGAACTTAGTTTAGAGACCCGGTGTTAACCGTCTCTAGAGCGTTGACTCGAACTATAACATCACCAAGAAGACTTCTAGGTATATATGTGTATGTCTCGATGGGCATCCAATGAATGTGTATCTCCAATAACGAGATTAAATCTCCAGGGGACTAATTAAAATACTCTAACAAATGAGAGTGTGATAATTAAATGATAAATATGTTTAGTAAATCCTGGGCTGCATACGTTCCAGCAGGTTGCGTATAGTGATCACTAGAGTATAAGGCCCGGATAAGGTCTACTCTTGTTAAGTCTAATGAGCCGGATACGATCGTTAGGCGAAGTGTGCTACCATTGGCACCATGGCTTCGGCTAGATGGATGTCTACCATTGTAGACAAGTAAGACCATCTACCCACTGATAGTATGGCATAGGACTATTGTCCAAATTGTGAAAGTGTGAGGCTAAACGGGAAATTGTCCTTAATATGACACCCGTATGATTATGTGAGGTTTGTTGGAAGCGGGGCTTCGTATGATGGAAATGGAACAAGTGAGACTAATTCAGTTTCAACTAACTTGTGATCCTTACTAACTACATTGGTTGATATCTTGCTAATGATGTGACTATTGTGAATTGTTGTGTGAATAATTAAGTGTCTGTTGTGTGTTTAATTCCGCATTTACAGTATTTTATAAGCATGTAAACAGAACAACATGAAACGAATCTCATGTTAAGCAAGATGACTAATCAACCTAAGTGGCCTAAAGGGTCTAGGATCACATTTAGCATACCAGCAGTTGGTTGAGCCTTTATGGCCTCACATTACAAGACTTGATCGAGCTATGAAGCCAAAGTGCAGGACTATTGGGTAGTCTACGTCGTCTTTTAATTTCTGCACTCGTTAAATTTTAGTTTGTATTATATATACTCCGATGTAATTATTGGGAATGTTTTAGATGCTCACTATTCTACATAGCGGTTCATCATAGCGGATATCGATTCTAGTATTGTGATAAGTATTTGCTTCCTTACTCACATGGGTGAGTAATGGCGCATGACACCCGTGTTAGAAGTTAGATTGATTTTTCGCTACGAGCCGTCTTTAATTAAGTTATGTGATTCTAATTAGTATGTGATTAGGAGTAGGGGTGTTACAAAGAGAGAATTTTCTAAGCCCTGGAAGTTCAGCTTTTTGAATCTTCCTCCTAAGTTGAGAATAATTTACCTCAGTTTGATTTTCTTCTTCTTTCGATTCTGATGTCTCATTTCCTTGAGCCATCAGGCATACATTCTCAATGCAGAGATGAGCCTTTCCGTCTCCTGATTTATCCCCGTCCGTGCTTTGATCATCATCACTAGGTTCTGAATCTCCCCTTGCAGTGACAAAGGCCTTATTTCTTTGGTTTCCTGCTAAAGGGCCTTCGGATAGGTTTCCTGACTCGATCATTGTCCTCTCGGGGACATTGTGGGAAATCCTGGATTTGATGTCCCTATTTTGAACATCTAAAGCATTTGTCATTATTTTTCCTTTGGTGATCATTAGACTCCTTGGAATCTTTTCCTCTTCTTATTTGGTTTTTAACAAATTTTCGGAAGTACCTTTTGGCATATAGGACCACTTCATCATTATCTTCTTCTAATTCAGAATTTTCATTTTCAGCACTTGGAGGGTTATTCCTTTGCTTTTCTCCTTTTTTAAGCTTTCTGAGTTTCTTTGTTGTAGCTTGAGTTCAAATGCCATCAGTGATCGCAACATGTCTACTAGAGACATCCTTGAGAGATCATGGACCTCTTGCATAGCATTGACCTTGCTATCAAAGGAGGCAGGAAGCGATCTGGAGGAATTTTCGAATCTGATCCTCATGTGAGATGGTTCTATCAAGCACAAGAATCTCGTTGATCAGCTTAGTAAACCTAGTGTGCATCTCAGAAATTCCTCTTTCTTGAATAGCTCTCAATGAGTGAGTAAGAGCTCAATGCGTGTTTTCTTGATTTCATCATTCCCTTCATAGGTAACTTCCAGTGTTTCCCATATCTCCTTGGCAGTCTTACCAAAGGATACATTGGAATATTGCTTAGGTAGTAATGCACAATGAAGGATTCTTACAGCTCGTGCATTGAATATCATCCTTTTGATTTGGTCGTCCGTCATGTTGTCAATAGATATGCTGACTCCTTGAGCGTCTTGAAGGTGTAGTATTGTAGGATCGGACAGCTGAATCAAACCAACTCAAGGTGTTAGTCTATGAGATGGTTTGACTCAATCGTGCTAAGTATGCGGAAACACTGATGATGTGGAAACACTTTGTCGAACTAAGTGCGCGGAAGCAATTACTCGAACTTGAAACGTGAAAAGACTGGGACGAACTAATTTAGAGTATACTTGAAAGATGGAAAGACTTAACCGAACTCAGCAGGATACACAATATAAGTTATTTTATTTCCTGGTCAAAACAAAACAACTTATAATGCCTACTCAGTAGAGGAGATCTACTTCATGGTTTTCACTCACTCACCCAATACAATCTCTGATCAGCTCAATGATAAGTGTAGTGAAAACTAGGTCCTACCTAGAATGACTCTGTCGAAATGCACAAACGAATCTAGTACTTCTCTCTCTTTTTCTCTCTCTCTCTCTAAAATAGGTGAAGCTTTCTCTAAGCAAATGCTCTGAATAATTCTCTTTGGAAAGCTGCAATAAGAAACGAGATGACAAGTCTTTTATATAGTTGCTAGGATTTGAACATTGGAGAAAGTTAGTTCCTAAATTTCAGGAACTAACGACTCTTTCCTTGAATTTCGGAAGCTGGAGCCAAATTTTGGAAGTTGGAGCCAATTCTTCTGATTATTGCCACGTTGAGAGAATTTTGGTCCAAGTCTGAACATTGATGACCATTGTAAAGTCAATGTAGTTGCTATACTTGCTCCTTAATTTTCACAACTGACAGACGGACTCTCTCGAATTATTAGAAAGTCAAGGTGTAACACCCCTACCGCTAATCCCCTAATTATCGCCTAATCGACACGGTCTCTGATCTAATCGATGCGGAAATATCAAACCAAGTAGCGGGTGATACACACCGTTAGCCGCCCATACGACTAACAAGGCATCAACCAAACAATTAGTACGGTCTGATAGCAAGAAATACCGAATTACTATTAACAACCTTCAACAACTCCAATAATCCTTAAACAAACTCCAACGATACATACATCCTTGTTTTCCCACAACAGTGTCCAAAAGTGATTACCGAGTACTAAGAGTTAATTCACGAATTACGACCTTTCAAGTCTAACAAAATGCCAAGTGTTTACAACTAACCATAATTCAAGGGTTTACAATTTCCAAATCCAAAAGGGTGTACCCCATGGTAAACCGGCTACAAAGTTTCTAACCGTGTACAACCCGGTGTAGACACTAAAAATTCTCACCCTTTTTTATATTGAAACAAAAAATACAAAAATAAACATGCTTTCAGAAACAAGGCGGTCGTCCCCGTTTTCAACTAAAGGAATTTTTTTTCCCGACATTTAAACCTCACATCCCTATGGAAAAGGGAGCACGAGCCTTTTATTGTAATCCGTTTTAACCAACTTCATTTCGTATACTTATTTTGTTGCTTTTGTTTTTAAAATATTTCACTGTTTTATTATTACCTTGTATTATTTCATGTACATATGCCTTTCTTTTATTTTGTATCTATTTACGTTTTGAATCTCTTTTTTTAATTGTATTCCATATTTTCATGTCATTAGATTAATCGTCTCATTTTATTGTATATACTCCCTTCTGGATTTTTCGCATTTTAGAAGAGTTATCCAGTCGAATTTAGAGCTCTTGTATTATCTCTCCCAAGAATATACTGAAATCCGACATAGCGTAACTGGTTAAGGAGCCCATCACGTAACCCACGGATCACGGGTTCAATTCTGGCAAGGGACTGGAGTCCTTTTCTTTTATTATTCTCATTTAGCTCACAGCGGAGCTTCTATCTTTGTTATCGCTGTTGTATACCGAAACGCATCACGGCTCAGTTGGTTAGGGCACAGGTGAGGGATACCAGAGGTGACCAGTTTGAATCCGAGTGATAGCATGGCTCGTTTTTTTTTTTGTTTCCCATATCGGTGGACCAAGCCCAGCCCACTTAGTTGGACCCGATTTTTTCCTTTCACTACAGGACATCAAAAAGAGTCCAGATCCACAATGAAACCCTAAATGGACATCTGTCCACCACCTCTATTATAAAACAACCTTAAAACCCTACAGTACACCGACGTTCTTTTTTCTCAGCAGACACTAATCCCCATTCGAATTCTATTGTCGGATTCACTGCTCTCTTCGCCATTCCCCAGTTTTCAAACCCGAGTGAAGAACCCAGAAACCTTCCTCCGAATCCCTCAACCTCTCTGTCTGATTCATTCTTCGAATTCGGTCACCTTGTTTGAGTCCCCGTTCGATTTTCGAGTCTACCAGGTAAGATTGATGTTCAGGCAGTGTTTCTTTTCTCCCCTGAATCTTCTCATTCTCATCCCCTTGCTTCACGCATCCTGTTTCTGTTTTCGATTTCAAATGCGAGACGGCGAACTTTGGGTTGTCAAAAACTTTTTTTCTGAGGAAGGAACCAGTCTCCCGTTCCCCTTACTGTATTTTATCGATAATGCTCTCGAACCAGGGGTTTCGAACCCACATTTCGCATGTCCCTGGTCCTTGCAGAGAGCGAGTTTTCTCTCTTCTTTGTATTTTATTTCCCTATATCAGAATTTCACTCCTTATGATCTGCTGCTATGTCGATTTTGTTGGAAATGCGGATGGTAAGATTGGTTTATGTTCTTTGATTCTGTTTGTACTGGCACCGAGGATAGCAACTCTTATAGGGTAGGAGGTAATTCTTCGGAGACAATTCCGACCAATGAATTGCCTCCCCTTTTCTTTTTCGGTTATCTGCGCTGTACTCTCTTCTGATTTTTTGATATTCACTTGACCTGGTATGAACTTAGAAGTTCACGAACAGGAGAAAACGAGGTTTGGTTTCGGATAAAAAAGCCTTGAACATTTCCCTTGTCAAAATTTTAAAGCCTCCTCTCACTTTTCTCTTACTATTAATTGTCTGTACATCATCTGTTCACTTCTCAAGCACTTATCGGTTTCGCTTCTAGTTACTTGAATCTCAACTCGTATTCTGTCACGAGGAGCATATCTATCTCAGATCGTAGTTCGACCTCTGTTTGAAACTAACCGGCAGGGATTATACTACTGGAACCATCGTCTGACTATTTTCTGTGTTGAAGTCGCGCGAGTGTATGACTTTGGCCTGGGTTCATGGTGTAATTTCTGGGCTGATGATTCGAAACATATTCCTGGCCACACCCGCTTACAGATACATCACTTTCGAAATTCTGTCTCATTTCATTTTGTTTCTGGTATTAGTTTCATGGTTCGGTACTGATAATACATGCATGCTTGTTTGGTGGTGTTTGTTTCATATGCTTCTCAGAAAAACATTGAGGTTCTTCCCCTGGTATTTCATCTGCACCTTAGTAATCTCTAAAACTGCTGAATGAGTGTTTTGATTTGCCTGTTTCATCTGCGGAAGTTGGTTGCAGTATACCTGCGTTTCTGATTTTGAGTTCCTGATTTCTTAAGCATGGGTAGTTGATTTTGTTTTATCATCTGTTTATTCCTTGTGTAATGTGATCCTAAGAGTGGTAAAAGGAGATGTGTTAATCTGTGATGACTTTAAGTACATCTCATTTAGATTGAAGTTCGAAGTTACAATTGGTTAATCTGATGAAGAGCATCTCTTAGTTGGCTGGCAACTTCATGCTTCAGTGAAACACCATCACCAAAAGGAGCAGAAAAGCATTATAAGGCAATTAGAAACCGAAATGAATTGAACTAGCAGTCTGGAGTTGATTTTGTTTAAGATTAGCAACGACAGATTTTTTTTAAGTGTTTGACTCCCCTCCTTGTGACCTGAGCTTTCATTCTGATCTGATCACCTGTAAATAAAGCGGCAATGAAAACCAACCGTTGGACTTTTAATTTAGTTTTGAATTTGGTTTAATAACCTGGGATTCTGTATTCTCCATCTTAAATCTCCACTTCATCATTGAGCAGATGTGTTTCATTGATCAATTGCTGTCATCATTCCTGATTTGTTTCCTTGCTTAACTGTTGCTATTGTTCCTGATTGATTGATTGCCTTGGAGATCTGATTCTTGTATTTACCTCTACACTTTACATGTATATGTTCTACATACTTTGTTCCATTTCATCTCTTTGTTCTCTACCTATTTCTAAGCCCTAGTTATGTCCTTAGGCCCAAACCATTAGGATAGTGGGGTCCCCCTGGCCTGATAGACCATTGGCCTATCTCATGGTGGTGACATCCTAAACCTTAAAACACACATTTATGTATAAGCAAACAATGATCCCTTTAGGATAGAGAGTGTTCCCCTGGCCTGATAGACCATTGGCCTATCTCATGGTGGTAACATTCTAAACCCTAAAATGCACCTAATATATGTATTATATGTAATCAACCACCTCATTCTCGTTTCAGATCTTCAAAATCCTTTGATTCAAAACTTAGTTGCCAGCACATCTTCTTGCCCTTCATCCTCAAAATCCAAAAATTGTCTCTCACTTCTATAATCATCTTGTAAAAAACGAATCCCAACTTTTTTTTTCTTGGTAACAAACTCATTCTTTTCTTGTAAATTCTGTTCCATGGCCTGAAGCCCATGGCCCAAACCACACCACTCTCGGCCCAAAGCCCATGGCCCAAACCACACCACTCTCGGCCCAAAGCCCATGGCCCAAACCACACCACTCTCGACCCGAAGCCCATGGCCCAAACCACACCACTCTCGACCCAAAGCCCATGACCCAAATCCAATCTCGGCCCAAACTGCACTCGGCCCAAACCTGAAGCCCAAAGCCGGCCCATCTCATAACCCAGCCCGATCTCTCATAACCCGACCCAATGTCTCCAACCCAAGCCCATGTCCAAACTCGGCCCAAAAACGAGTCCAAACCCACGGCCCAAACAGAGTCCAAACTCTCGGCCCAAGCCCATGTCCAAACCCTTGGCCCAAAAACAAATTCAAACCCACGGCCCAAACAGAGTCCAAACTCTCGGCCCAAACCCATGTCCAAACCCTTGGCCCAAAAACAAATCCAAACCCACGGCCCAAACAGAATCCAAACTCTCGGCCCAAGCCCATGTCCAAACCCACGGCCCAAACAGAGTCCAAACTCTCGGCCCAAGCCCATGTCCAAACCCTTGGCCCAAAAACAAATTCAAACCCACGGCCCAAACAGAGTCCAAACTCTCGGCCCAAACCCATGTCCAAACCCTTGGCCCAAAAACAAATCCAAACCCACGGCCCAAACAGAATCCAAACTCTCGGCCCAAGCCCATGTCCAAACCTTCGGCCCAAACAGAGTCCAAACTCTTGGCCCAAACCCATGTCCAAACCCTTGGCCCAAAAACAAATCCAAACCCACGGCCCAAACAGAATCCAAACTCTCGGTCCAAGCCCATGTCCAAACCCAAGGCCCAAGTCCGGAATCCAAGGCCCAAACTAGAAACCCAAAACCCGCGACCCATATCCCATGACCCAAACCTGAAGCCCACGACCCAATTCCCCAAGGCCCAAATCAGGCCCAAGAATCAAAAGCCTAATCTGGCCCCAAGTCAAAAAAACTCACTTCAACTCAAATAAAAAGCCCAAGACCATAAAAGACCCATGTCTCAAACAAGGCCCAAATCCACAAAGCCTAAGTTCACAAAAATCAAACCAAGCCCACAAGAATTAAACCTTGACCCAAAGTTTGACCTTTGACCAGAGAACTTGACTTTGACCTAAACTCCAACTTTGACCCGAACTCCAACTTTGACCCAAACTCCAACTTTGACCCGAACTCCAACCCTGACCTTGACCCAACCCGAACTCCAACCTAACCCAAATCAAACTTCAATCCAATTCAAGCTTGACCCCAAACCAATTCAAACCCGACCTCAATTTAATTCGAGCCCGATTCATTCAGCCAAATCCAATCTATAATGCATCCGCCTCAATTTACAAATTTTGTTCAATTTCAAACCATCTTTTTATTCAAGTTTCACCAAATTTTCAAAAGAAACTATTTCGTGGAATTTTAAAGGAAAAACTCTTATCACATCACAGAAAACTATTCTCTATTGTAGAAAGTTCTTCTCACATATACAGAAAGTTTTCTCCTAAAACATTTCTCAAAATCAGTGTTTCTTTATCGAGAATTCCGAACAACTTCAAAAGTTTTCCAACTCAGTTTTCAGACTCAAAACAAAATCTTTTTCGGGGAACAGGAAATGTCTAACACTTTCAAAACGTTTTCTCCCTAGTTAGACATCACTTGTCTCCCTTCTAAATAAAAATCCGAGGCGGGGCACAGGGGTCATAACCTCCCTTGTCGCAGTCTGGATCTCCTTAGGCGGGGCATTAGGGTGACAAATCTCCCCTTATTGCAGCCTAGATTTTTACAAGGCGGGGTGCTAGGGAAGTAACGACCTTCCTAGTCGCAGCCAGGATTTTAGAATCGTCTGACTCCCTTCCGCTCGATTTCAATGTCTTTGGTTTTTAACGTTTTAAAAACCCGGGAGTTAGAGACGTTATTAGGGTTCGACCGAGAACATCTCATTCATGGTGTCTCTCTCTGAATCCTATTTTTCGACATAAATTCATTGCCCCATCTTTCAAGCCGCGGCACTTATATTAATTAAATGTCGTGTTCGAGGGGGTACATAGGGTAATCCCTCGGGATTATCCGCCCTTTTACAACAAAAAATGTTTTTTTTCAGTTTTAAAAACTTTAAGAGAGACAATTATTAATACACCAATCCCACATTTCCATTAGAGCTCTAGGACCCATAAACACTTCTCAACCCTCCTCTGAACCAACTCTAAGTCACATAGGACTTCCAATTCCTGAAGACTCCTAGAAACCTGAAACATCTTTGAAACCCGAATACTTGCAAAACAAATGTCCTCTTCCATACTCAATCATCCTCAAATCCCGAATTGCTCCTCAACACATTCAACTTCCCAAAACACCTCAAGAACCCAACAATTTCAAAATCCGAACTTTGCAAACACAAAGAACTCCTCAAATCATCCAAATGACCAAATTGCCCCTTTACTCCTCAAAACTCCTATCATCCTCACTCCTCATTTGATCCTATTCTTTAGCTTTAACTGAATCTCCCTAATAAGGTTTTGAAAGAAGGCAATCCCGACAATTAGAGACCGAGGTTTCCTCGGGCACCAATCCGAAGTCGTGGTCATTGCCACTTCTAAGTGGTGTAACCCAGTGCGAACCCACAATGGAATCTCTGATCTGACCAGAATAGCCCCATCCATAGGCAACAAATCACAGAGTCAATTGACGGTTCTTAAGAACCCTTCTCCTCCCTTCCTAGTTCCTTAGGTCAAACTAGGTGGCGACTCTAGTCAATTCCGCCCTTAGGGCATAAGTCCGTGTGGAGCCCATTGAGAGCGGGTGTAGTGTTCACTTACACTCCCCACATGCTTTCTGGGAAAGACGGACGATAAAGTAGGTATTAGAGGGATGCCAAGAATAACGGGTCTTCACCCTCCACAGAATGGCATTTTCTAGGATCTAGGCTTTTTAGTCAGACCATATTTAGATAGACCCCCCCTCATACCGAAAAATCACCCTCCACAGAATGGCGACTCTGCTGGGGAAAACTTGAGTAAGTTTTTCTCAAACTCAAGGAAGACTGAACTCCATTCAAAATTGTCGGGACTTCCCTACTTCTTTCAAAACCTTCTTGAGATTCTTTTCAAAGCCTCTAGGATTATTCTACTCCACACTTAGAGTGTGTAGCTGATGAGGACAGCTAGGATTCGTTAGATCCTCAACAAACATTACAACAATTGGGTTAATGATTAGCTCACGATTAGAAAGAGACACTTAGGATTGAATGAAGCTAACTTCCCTTTAGGTTAATAACAACTAATCGGAATTATCGCTTTCAAGACAAAATAGTTAGTAAATACGGTTGTTTGTTCTTCTCTGCTTTATTTACCGCATTCATATTATTGTTGCTTGTTGCAGGGTGAGACGGTCATTGACCTACACCATTACCGCTTTTACATTTACAAGTTGTGAACGCATGGGTAGCTTAGGACATGCATTCCTCTGTGTCACCCCTATTTCCACGAGTCACGGCATCCCAATCGGTCCACGATTGATTTCCCATGAGTCGGGTCACTCATTGAGTGGTTAAGCCCACGAGGTGAGACAGTCACCGACCTACGCCCTGAAGACTCATGATCTAAAACTATCCTCCATATCCGAGTCCAAACCAGCATATAGTGAACCATGAGCCTTCAGTGTCCAGTTGCCTAATCCGGTGTCTAGGACGGGTTTCATGGGTAGTCACCCCCTTGTATGCCGCCTGTCTGACCACCCTTCTGCCTTACCCTGAAGACTGCATGGGCTCAGTTCTCCATTGTTCCTCTGCACCACGGGTGTCTCTAAAGCCCAATGTCACGCTACACATCCATAGAGGATCCCGTATTTACCGGATACCCATACATGGCACAATGTAGTTAGTGAATAATTTGGACTTTAGACACACTTGACCGTGAAAATGACGAGAGACCCGTTCCCATGCAGTACTTCCCTGAGTTTTCCAAAGTGAGTATGTTGTGATAATCACCGGCCGTGGCCCGTGTGGCTTTATGATGGATGTTGGTATAGGCCTGGAAGGTGATTATCCCAATCATTCGCACTCAGCTCCACATAAAAACCAGCCACGATTTAATTTGAGCAGTTTGCATTGTGTGAAAAACCTCTTGTCAAACCCACTTGTTTACGCCTTCAAAAAATGTTCGGAATTCTCATTTGAACAAGATTGTTCCAATCAACAAAGTATTTGGGAACTTGTTGATGGCTTTTAAACCCTTTTCAAGATCAAAGATTGTTTTTAAACCCTTTTTGAAAACCCTTTTCAAAATCAAAGATTGTTTTCATTGTTTTCCAAATCTAGCTTTCCGTTTCCAAAAACGAGGGTCGCACTAATATTACTTAAGCAGCTCTCCCTTATTCTTGCTCACCACTTTCTTCCCCTTCTCTTTATTTGTTCAATTTTGCAGGATTAACCATGTTCAACCGACTAGTGCCAGTGCCCGGGAAGAGAAGAAACGCAGAAAAGCACAACAGAAACCAAAGGATGAAAGAGCATCTGGGAGTCAGAGTCAACTCTCGCCTTTTCAGCAAGAGCTAGTCAGAGAAAAGGAGTTTGGTCAAGAGCTTTTGAGCCGTTGCATAGAGATGAAGAATACATGTGAGCCACTCCTGACAAGCCTCGCTCGCTTATGTAAGGTCGATATAATCTATGAAGCGCTTTTGAATCTGTCACCTACTGGGATCCAGTTGATCACTTGTACCGCTTCTTCCGAGAGGAACTGGTGATATTGCCGGTGGAGTTGGACGCTTTCCTCAAGATAGAGCCACACCAGAGAATGCCGATGATCCCTACAGAGCGGACTAGAACTCCAAAATTCGCAGCAGAGTTTTTAGAGGTAAGCCTAGAGGAGGTCGAGAACTTCGGGAATATGGGATTGAACTTACCAGAATTGCTGGAACGTTTTAGTCGACCTTACCACTCGCTTAAGACCAAGAGACGGGTATTGGACCTTTGCATCATGGGTGTGTTTTTGTTCCGGCAGATAGACCTTAGAATGAATCCTCAGGTCATCTACTTACTACATGCATTCGAAGAGGGGTTAAGTGTCGGATCGGTGGCGGCCGCCGAAATCGTTCGGGCCTTAGACCATTGGAAGGAGATGGGGACCGCCGAGACTTTCTTTGTGGGAAGCCCCCTGCTACTTCAGATTTGGCTTTTCGATCACTTGAACCTATTGCCAATAGCACCCCATTACTCGGTAGTCAACATGGACACTCTTATGATGGCTAGAAAGCGAGAGCGTAAGCCGGAAGATGGTTGGAGAGCTCGTTTCCGTGACACACATCTGATTTTCAAACGCTGGGTCATTAAGGATTGGGATGTCCAAGGGGGAGCAGTCTAATCGGCAGGCAACAGTGGACTAGTACTCATTGGCCTGGGCAATTCATCACCATTTACCCTCAGAGGGCGATGCGCCAATTCGGACGTGAGCAGACCATTCCGGGAGCCATCGAGTCAGGTTTCAGGAGCCATCAGTTTACTGATAGCGCGGTTTGATATGTCATCAAAGCTTATGCCAATGGTTTGAAATGGGTTGTTTACGCTGATAGGGAAACTTGCTTGGACCTTAGCGACCAATACAAGAATTGGCTCGACATGAGAATCAATCAGCAAGTCCACTATCCCTACTCACTCATTCACCCAGTGATCGAGCAGAAACCTGGTGAGGCAATAGTCGAGAACTTGCAGCCCCCCATGTCAGCCTGCCAGAAGAGGAAGAAGGAGAGGAGAAATCTGAAGAGGAAGCAAGCACTGGGCTGACCCTTCCCGCCGATCCACTTACTTATCCTAGGTCTTAGACGTATCATCCCCTTTTGCTTCATTTTGGATGTAACTCCCCCGTCTTCCCCATTCGGATATCTAACGTCCTTTCATATGTTTTGTTTGACAATATGTCTTTCCCCTCTTAATTTAGATGTAATCCCCTCTCCCCATTATGACGCTCGGCTATGTAATGACTATTTATTTCTTCTTAACTAATGTTATGTTTCCCCTATGAACTCGAATGTAATCCCTTATCTCCCCAATATATTGCAACGGCAGTTAAGTAATGATAACACGACCTTCGTATCAGGAAATGGAAATCGGCTTGTGCTCCTTTCCACTTTATCATTTTACAAAAGAATTTAATCGATTGAATACATCGTTTCACAAAAATCGGGGACGACCTCCTTTTCTGCTTTATCGTTTTATGAAAAAGATTTACACTCATACTGACATCTTCCACGCATTCCATATTCCCTGGTATCGCAGAAACCAAGCAGAGCAGAACAGAGTGTCAGGAGTTTTCTTCCAGTTTTACCAACATTACTCGACTGTGGAAAAGAGATTCCCGGGGGAGGCTGGCCAGTGACACCGCAATTGAAACCTCGTCAGAAACCATGGACCAAAACCTGATCAATCCCACCGCCCCAGAAGGTGCCCTGGCAACCACAGCTGTTGATGCGAGTGTAAGTGCAGTTGTAGGAGCTAGCGGTGGTAGCTCACGTCTTCCTTATCCAAGTATTCTCTACCGTATGCTAGAACAGTCGACAGAAATGAGAATATGCTGAAGCAGACTGTTGAAAGGCTAGAGGAGCAATTGCGCCAAGAGAGGTCAGCCAAGGGAAAGGATCCATACCTTACTGACCCCGATGAGGATTATATTGAGGACTCCCCACACCCCAACCGATGCTGGAGCAATCAAAACCCTATGTTCAACACCACCATACCACAACCAACCACAGGGAAAGAACGCACCATCATCCACCCAGTCACCACAACGTTTCAAACGACTGACCTACTCTAAGGAGCACCCATGCCACCTCCAATCCTGACCACGGTCCCTACAGTACCAACCACATTCCCTAGACTACCACCTTTCCCACCTGCCGGAACCACTGCCCAAACAGCCCATCTATATCAAGTCAAACAACCGGAACTCATTCATCCCAACTCACCACACCCTGACCCCATCCAACTCAATCAATACCAGTACACCACCCCCAGACATGCTGTCCGTTTTGAGGAAGCAATCCCCCAGACCCAACTGTTACCCCAACCATCTAACCATTTGATTCATGGTTACAACCAAGCCCCACCTGCTGAACACCTTCCACTTGACCTCAATCAAATGAAGAAATCCCTGAAAGAAGAGCTACTAGCAGAGATGCAGCTCGGGGAGAGAGCCAAGATGTTGGGTTTTCGTCACTTCCAACTAAAGCCGAACTCCAAATTGCCCGAAAATCTAAAACTGCCAGAAATCTCTAAATACTCCGGGAAAGGGGACCCAGACACCATCTCGCCCAGTTTGACCGGGTCATGACTATGTATGGGCTAGATGATGAGATGAAGATAATCTGTTTCCCTAGTTATCTTGAAGGGTCAGCCCAAACTTGGGTATCAAGAATGGATTTCTCAGGGAAAAAGTTGGAAGAGGTCTACCAGGCTTTCGTGGAGCAGTACAGTTATAACACTCACCTAGGGGTCACCAGGAACCTAGAGACCATGAGACCAAGAAATCACGAGACAGTGATGGAATTCATCACTAGATGGAGAGAGAAGGCGGGCCAGATGTTAGACCGCCCCGTGAAGATGAACAAATCAGAATCATATCGATTGTCTAGAAAATCCTTGTCATCACCTCAAATCCTTGGGGATTTGTGACTTCAAACATCTGAAAGCAGCTGCCACGGCTGCAGAAGAGCTAGCTTTGGCCGGAAAGTTGAAAGGTCTTGGCTTCCAGGGATCATTTCCCCGACAGTCAAACTACCAAAACAAGCAGCCTAAGACAGACACAGGCAGTAAGTTTGTTC